>OZ005743.1:86258996-86977099 GCA_963930735.1 Dioctria linearis | reverse complement strand
AATCACTCAACATACTTATATAACAAAATGCTGAAAGTGCTAATAATTTTAAGTAGGAATAAAACAGATAAATGTGTTTAGTTTTCGCAAGGAATTGTATTTATTTAAACGTATAAAAAAAAGATAAAGGAATATATTTCAAAGTTTGAAAAAAAAATATAATTCTTTTGCAAGGAAATGTTGATAAAATATACGTTTAAAGTACAGCTTCTAAGAAATGCTGTAAGTGCCATATGTGGAAACCTGAGAATGTTGTAGGTGCAGTACAACTTAACTTGAAAAGGATGAAAGTGCTACGAAGAAATATCTCATAATGATGCACGAAAGCGTGGTCCAATGCCTGTAAATATTTAATTCTAAATAAACGCTGCTATTAAAATATAAAGCGACTTACTATTTAAGAAAGTAGATTTTTATAAAATTGCTTATACTTTTCATCCAAGTAGTCGGTCATTGCTACTAAGTCCTTCTTCTTCTCCGAACTTATATTGTATTTTGTAAATCCTTTATGTTCTTTCCTTTACGTAAAATAGGAAATCTTTTCCATTCTTCTATTTCGCTGAATGTTTCTTTTGTTCGAATTTCATTTAGATTGGAACCTCTGATTTGCAAGCAAGCTGCTTTGCTGATATTAATTTTTGAAGTATTAATATAACGTTCGGCAGCTTTGGCAATATTATAGAAATCCTGGATCTCCATCGTTACTATCTTGAATGGATTGCGAACCCTAGCTGAACTGACCACATCGTGTAACTCAGATGGAACAAAAGCGCGTGTTACTCTTTTTCTTTTCTCTATGAGTCCAAAATCACGATCACATGGCATATAGCTATGACCGCTCACCAAAAACTTCATAGTAATTTCTATAAAATATTTTTTAACACCAAGTACATCATTGCGAAAACTATCATACGGTTTTTATTTTAGCCCGCGCAATTACCACACCATATGTTAAGTTTTCTCTTTGGAAGTTGGGTTGTGGTTAATACCTTTAAGAGGCATGATGCCATTTCATTTCCTCCTCTTCCAGCTATGCCTTCATGCCACATGCACATGAAGCTTTGAAAGTGTTGGGCAAAATTTAATTATATTAACGATTAACGATTACGATTAAAAGTATCAATCATCAATCAGGAACAATGATTTAAATATTTAATCGTTTAAAGAAATCATGTGAAACGATTAATGATTAATTAATCATAAAATGTAATCGCATAACACGATTAACGATTGATCAATCGTTAGTCGCTTAATCGTTTTCAAAAATGATTAATTTATTTTAATCTCCACTAATTATTTTATTTAACTTTCAAGCATTTTTAATAGTTTTGAGTAATCTTGTTAAGCACTTATCAAAGAAACGAACGTGCCTTAACGTATGATGGGGTAATTTGCCCCAGTTGCACTCCCCTGTTCCCAGTTGCATTCTCCTGTTCTCAGTATGTTAACATGTTTGAATTTTATGAGAAAGAAATTTGCCAGCATTTTGTCAGAATTAAGCATTACGCACAGTTAAGCGGACTGAACTTTGTGATTCATGTTTGAAAGTGTTTTTATTTTCTTGGAAGTTTTGTACCAAAGGCTTGTACCATTTAGTCTTGCCAAGTATAAGTACTCTCGTCTCGTACGGTTTAATAGATGAGAACAGTTTGAGGAATTTGTGTAAAGTCCTTCAAATGTGATTTCATTTTAGTTCTGTTTTCTATTTTTTGGTTTATTATACGTATTCTTGGAAAAATGTAGGGTGGTAATGGCTGTGGAGTATCTGGATTGTCGTGTGTGTATATTGATAGCAATAAAAGCAGCAGCAGTGAAGCTACAAATTCAACTTGTGTAAACACCTGCAATTCATTGCTCATGGAAGAAAAAACATTTTTTGAGGTCTTAACGGAAAAGGATAGCTCGAATCCAAACATTGTAACAGCACAATGCTTAAAATGTAAACCGAAAGTGGTAAAAATCAAAGGTTTTAAAAGTACAACTTCCAACTTTATATCCCACTTGAAACGAATACACGAAGAACAGTCTGTACAGGAGTATAAAAAGTTAATAGGTGTAAAACGAAGAGAGAAATACAACGGCTCATCAAGGTTGAGCTCTTTGAGTAGGAGATTATCGACGGACACTTTCGATAAAGATTTTTGCTAAATTTATCATAAATTCGATGATTCCTTTACGATCTATTGAGGATCCTTATTTTATTGCAATTTTTAAGAATTTACAGCATCCTGATCTAACGGTGATGAGCCGACGTAATCTCGGCCGTCGTATCAAGTCACTATTTCAAACCTTTAAAACAAAGGTAATAAATGACTTGCAACAGACTACTTTTGTATGCACTACGGCAGATATATGGTCCGGTAAAAAAAGAAGTTTTTTCGGGGTTACTGCGCATTGGATTAATTGCAATTTTGAAAGGCAATCGGCTGCATTGGCTTGTCGGAGATTTCGAAGCACCCATTCTTATAACAGAATAGCAGATCTATTGCTCTCAGTTAATGCGGAGTACGGACTGGGACAAGATAAAATCGTTGCCACCGTAACAGATAATGCGTCGAATTTCGTTAAAGCTTTTAAAGTTTTTGGCGTCGATATTCCCTGTCTCAACATAGAGGAGGAAGATGGAGAAAGCAACGAGTCGAGTGGAACTAATTCCGATTCGGAAGCAGAGGATAATATTGCGCCGGAACCAATTGAACTAAGTTTACCAGCTCATCTCCGATGATGTGCTCATACATTAAGCCTGTGTGCTACAAGTAATGCAGCGCAAGTGCGTGAAATTCACAAGGATTTGTCAATTATCCACTCGTCAGTGATTAGGAAATGCAACTCTCTGTGGATGGTAGCCGGGCGGCCAAAATCGTCTGAAATTTTGCAAAGCATATTAGGGCATACGTTATCTAGACCGGGGGAAACTAGATGGAACAGCTTATATGATTCACTTCGGCAAATACACAATTGTTCTTCTAAGTGTACTGAGTTATTTAAGGCTCTGAACATCAAAGGATCGTTCACTGAAAGAGATATAAAATATATTGAGGAACATTTGGAATGCGCTGAGCCCGTTGCAAAAGCATTGGATTTGCTGTCTATTATCTTTAAGAAGAAAGCTTCAGCATCTTACGACCAAACAGTGGTTGTATTGTAAGCCCCTTTTGGAAGCATTTGCGAATGCTGTTGAGGAGAGATTCTCAAATTTTTTTGATTTCTCTACTCCTACAGCAGAAAGGGCAGCGATAGCAGCTCTATCTTATCCTCGGTTTAAGAAAAAGTGGTTTCCATGCATACCTGCTCATCACCAAGAACTATTGCTTAAAGCCTTCAATAAGGCCGTAAAACAGGAAATATTGAGTGATTTTGGAGAGGAGCACCAAACAGTTTTACCAAATTCAACATCGGAAGACGACTTCTTCGAATTTGGGTCACCACCAACAACTTCTGCAGTTTTAAATCAACAATCGACGACTGAATTGCAAATTTTGCACTTTTTTGCTGATAATAAGGATAAATTAAACATGCTAAACGAATATCCTGCTGTACGAAAGGTATTTACTATAATTCAGACAATGATCTCGCGACAGATGAGTATTATTGATTACTTAACTTTCTAGGTATTCATGAAATACAACACTCCTCTGCCATCGTCAGCCCCAGTGGAAAGACTTTTTTCTTATGCGACGATGACTAATCTACCCAAGTCACACAGGTTATCTGATACCCTATTTGAAGAAAGGGTGCTTTTAAAATCTAATTTAAAATAATTCATTATATATTATTTATTTATTTTGTACGCTCCACTGACTTATAACAATGGACTGAGCGTATTGTAATTTTCCTATAGGAAGGCATGGCACAAGTTTTATAGTTCTCTCTTTCGCCCTATGGCAGAGTTGGAGCTACCAACACAAAATATTGCATTCTGGAACGTTTGCTTATGCCATTTGATGTTGTTATGTTGGCTACAGATGCAATCACCTCAGAAGGAATAATGTAGAGATAGTGTTTACCATGCTCCATCTCTCTTGCCCATAAGCAGGATTCAGTTACGAATAACTTTTGAAAATTAAAGTCGGAATGAGTTTAATTCCTTATAAGCGATTAAAATATCACTCGGGCACAAGAAAAAACATTTTTTTAATTAAATTCGATTTACGGGTGTAAAATTTCATCTGATTGGTTGAGTTTTACATGTTTTTTATGTAATTGTTTTAAAGTGCTCTAACGGTGATATACAGAAACACAAAATTTTTTGTGCCACATGAAATAGCAAATCGCTCAGTCCATTGTTATAAGTCAGTGGTACGCTCTTATAAAATATAGAAGTTTTTTTTTTTTTTTTTTAAGTATCTATAAGTGTATTCTGCATTGTGTAGTTCGAAATCTAAAATGTTTAATTTCATAATTTTGGTTTTTATTTCTAATAGTGTTTTCATAGTTATTTCACTGTTTTTATTTTATTTTATTTCATTTTTTACTAATAACTAATAAACTTATCTTGAGCTACCAATACCTCATTCAGTTTTTCAAATTAACAAATCAATCGAAAACAAGTGAAAAAGCTAGAATTGGTCTAAAAGACCAATTCTTATGATACCCTAGATGAATGCACGTATGAAAGTTCGTATGATCACCCATTTGAGCAATTTTGATTTTTTGCATTGGTTTCTCGCATATATTTCTAGAACGGCTCGTCGGACAGAAAAAATGATTATAACCAATTTTATAGGATTTCTTATTTTGGAGAAGTTTTTAGTACAATAAAAATGTCTAAGACTGATCGTTTTCAAAGTATATGTAAAAAACCAAAATTTGTATATGGCAACACCAAGAAGGGGTTGCCCGATTTAGTTCATTTTTAAAATTTTATTTGATATTAGTATGAAAACCCAATGTACCAAATCTCAGCTTTCTATGTCGACGTGTTCTCAGGTAGTGTCCAAATATATCGTGGAAAACGAAATTTTTGTATGGCAACCCCACGAAGGAGTTGCCCGATTTGTCTCATTTTCGAACTTAATTTTACTTTTTTTTTAATGTCCGTGTACAAAATTTCAGCTTTCTAAGTGAACGCGTGCTCGAGTTATCGTGCGCACGGACGGACGGACGGACGGACGGACGGACGTACAGACGGACATGCAAAAATCAAAATAACTTTTAATTTTATGCGAGGGTGTCCAATCCATTTTGCTCTAACATCATTATTTCTGTGCGTTACAAACGGAATGGCAAACTTAGTATACCCTATAGATTTCATCTAGGGTATAAAAATATACGATTAAAAACTATGGAGTAAATAACGATTAATACCCGTCCATTGAACTTCATTATACCCGATTGACGATTAAATTGATCAGTCGATTAAATTAATCACGATTACTTTCTTGAGATTAATTTTTCAATCATAATTTTCAATCGTTAATCTAATTAAAAAATTTAATCGATTAATGCCCAACTTGCCAAAGTGGATACAGAAGTTGTAATTTGAAAGCTGCCTACTGTAGAACATACTTGAATGAGTTAAATTTGGTACAAACATCACCTGCTGTAAATCCATGGAAATCATATTGATTGAGATTCATCAAGTAGGTACCTTGCTCTTGGTAGGGCATCTCATACAACTTCTTGAAAAGCAGTTTCTTTTGCGCGACTTGCTAAAGTCTGCAGGCATATTTACATTTGCATGTTGCCTTTGAATAAAATAAAATATGATCTAATATGCCGAATATTCATATATAAAAAATATTACCGTTAAACCGGAGGGCCTTTTAGCAGAAATCTTTTTATTTTTGCGACCGATGCGTTGTAATTTTCCCAGCACATCAAAGCACATCGTACGTTCAGCCGCCCAAAATGTGCACACCGGTGTGCACATTTTTACGCTATGGTCTGTTAGCGTAGTGTCTCGGTGCGTTTAATAATTTGACATTTAGCGCGGTGTTTTCAAATTAAATTAAATTAAATTAATAAACAAAATAAAATGGAGCAAATTTACAATTTCGTTTTAAATGAAGACAGTTCATTTTTACAAAAGGGAAAATTTGAATGATGGTAAAAATTCCTTTATTTAGAAAAAAATAATTTTTTAATAAAATAATTTATTTCAGATAACAAAATCGTTTTCATCCAAATCAATCTCTATCCTATTGGGTTGAGTTCTTTGTAAAGAATCAATTCCTGCTGTCATAATAACATCATTATCATCATCGCCGACCAGTTGAATAGCAGATACCTGTGTAATTTTACAAATTTATTATTTACATGAATGAGTTCGTAATTATTACCATACCTGAAGAGGCAATCCGTTTCAAAAACTCATTTGAGGTTTCAATTGCACCCAGTAATGCAACTTTGTTATTCATTTCCCTTTTTTATTTGCAAAATCTTCACTTTAAATTACACTGACCACTTTCAAAAGTGACATTTCGGATCGAAGTGCACACCAGCCGATCAGTTTACAATTCGATGTGCGGTGTGTATCCCTACTTTTTCAAGTCACGTGACATGCACATCACAACGCTTCAAAGCATATAGGCGCGTGACACCTGAACGCACGGCTGTACTGCCGTCCTATCAGAAATTTCGCAATATCAAAATGGCCGACTTAATGTGGTATTGGGGTATTGGTATGCTGCCCGTACTCGCGATCGAAAATTGGTAGCACGGACTTTTTCCCACCCCCAAATACTTCTCGACAGTAAAAAGTGCTACGGTTTAAGGCTGGAACGGAATGTGGTGCTGGCGCTAACGCATAGTCTGCCGCTTACCTTGTAGCTGAGTATGAACACAATGATGCAGCTTAGTTCTGTGAAAACTAGTTTGATATTTTATATTTCATTCCATATTTCCACTTTTCTTTTTAAATTTTTATATAAGGGATCCCACAACATATCTTTCCTTTTCATTATTTCGATGATTTTTTCTGTTTCACTCGAACAAACCGCTTCGAAATCACAAATGTCAATCTTGGCGCGCACCAAGAGTTAAAATTTGGCAAAAGTGTGCTACAGCGCCAGCTACGCATTGTGTCGCCATCATACGAAAATCGTGCTGTTATATTTTGAAAGTTTGCGGTACAGCGCCAGCGCCACATTCTGTTTCCCACTTTAATTTCATTTCAACCATTTTGATTATAAACGTCAAATTTGTGGTCACCATGATATACCCTATCACTGACATATAATAAGAATGGACTGAGCGTTCTTGCTTCAAAAATGGCACAAATATTGTATTTCGTACAATTGCACACCGATTCATAATTTATTATTATTTGTCGATTGGAAACACTAAAAATGTTATAAAATAGTATTGCATTAAATTAAAATTATTTAGAAAGTTAAACTTGTTTTAATTAACCCAAAAACTCATTTGTAATATTACTGAAAAATGTGCTCCTCTGCAGATTTGTTGTCAATTTTCCTTGAACTTGTAAGAGATAGACGTATAAAAACAATATATTTGTCTGAATTTTTATGTCAATTCTAATGCATTCCACTTAATACAGCCGTACTGTTTCCAAAATTGGTTACAGTTCAGTGTACATTTTGAGCTTGAAAGAGACAAATAGATTTTAGCAAAAATTTGTGCCATTTTTAACTATAGGAATTAGATAGGATGGCTCAGTCCATTCTTATTATATGTCAGTGTACCCAATGGATATACCGAGTAACAAGTTATGATTGTCCGGTCTGTCAAGTACGTGTGACGTCACACGAATCGATTTTTAAAACTGAAAAAATAAAGTGCTAATATTTATGTAAATTCATTCCACTGGATCAATTGAAAATGTTGTAGTAAATATCATATGAGTTTCTTACCATAAATATACATTGAATTTGTTAGTTTAAACCTTATTTCAGGGAAATCAGTTCGGAGCCGTCAGCTTTATTGACTCGTCTTGTACATCTGACAGTTTATTAACTAGTCGGCACTGACTGGTCAGAATTCCTGTGAGTACAGACTAGTCAGTAGAAAAGAGCCTGAGTTGTTTGGGTAATCTTCGCTTAATACTCTCAGATTTCAGAATACAGATGACGCTGGCATTATTTGAAAATGTCATTATTCCCACGTAGCAATAATTCGGCTAGTTAGCAAAGAGACTTTCGGCGGTTCGTGATTATTTCATTTTACATATCGCCCTTTCAACGGATTTAGAGCTGCGTTGTCTGCATTCGTGTCAGGTCTCAGGTGTGATTGATTAGTTCCAAATTGCTCTTTTTCTTTCTAATAAGACGTGTCAAAGATGATGATCGCTGTAAGTACATTTCTAAAACTTTTACATTTGTTGCCTTTTAGGATTGTGTAGAAATTTTTTCAAGGTATATTTTTATGTTACGTGTAATATTTATATACGACAAATATGGTTGGTACAGTATATCTATTTACGAAGATTGAGAAAAATTTTCTACACAAAAAGGAAACTGAATCCTTAAATTGCAGTGAAGTAAATAGATGTCCGTGATTCCAGACCCAATGCATTGTAGTGTGGCACATTTTTGGTCAGAAAGTCCTACTGGCCATCGGCCATCAGATTTTACTAAAATAGATTGTACTAAATCCATTAGATTTACTATTGTGCACTGCTTTAAATTCCTTTTTTTGATTTTAGTATACTCTCTCTCTGACTAGTTCGTACTTTTCTCTTACTTAATTCCACTCATTTTCATTAAAATAAAATAAAAATTCACTCTATTGAATAGACGCATTCAAGTTTGCAAACAATGCCATATGTCCGGCTATGTTTACCTATAACACAAATTTGTAAGCCAATCCGGATAAGATACCGAAGTACAGTATGACTTGTTCATATTAGTTCTACATCTACGTAGATGGATTTACGTAAAAATAGTCTTAAATGGCACGGTCTAATTCAGCTCGTTGTCGCTTACAACATTTTTATTTAGCTTCCGATCGATTACTAAGACTTTCACCATACCTTAATAAATACATTAGTTACATAAAAGAAAAAGAATCAGGAGCGGGCTGAAAACTACTGTTAATGCGCTGTGACAAAACCCTCGAAACAAGAAACAGACTTCCTCGCTACCACATGAGATCCCCAACGAAGTCTTACATTCTAAAATATTTGCAGTGTTCTTATGAAGGATTGACAAAAGTTTAATTTGAATAGCTCTTGCGTCTAAAACTACTATTCATACAGAAAAATGATCTTCTGATAATCTTAGGCTTGCTTCCGAAATAAAAATTTTATACCTTTCCTAAAAAAAATTATCTAAACCAAATGACTAAGTGAGTTATTGTATATATCGCTCTGCCGTCATGGCATGCCGTGGTCTGATGAAATCGAATGTAGCTGCCTACAGATTTGAAATCGGGCTGTCATACGTACATGCGAAGGTAATGCCCGCTACACACCATCGTCGTTTACTCCGCGTTCGTCGAACAGCGTTGTATGAACGACGTTCAGACAACGCTGTTCGACGAACGACGATAGAAGATAGCAGTGTGGATGACAACGCTGCCGCGTTCTTCGCCACTGCGAAAAATCAACTCGGGTTTGATTTTTCTCCGTACGCCGTTCGCTGTACGACGATAGTGTGGATGCAAAAAGTGCGTCATCGTTCGTCGTTAAACAGTAGAGTAGCAGTTGAGTAACGTAAATTGAAAATAAAAATCCGAAATGGCTGATCTAAGAAATTTTTCACAAGAATTTCTGTTAGAATTTATTCAACTTTCAACCTTCAACGCGAACTAAACGACGATAATGTGTAGGCTACAACGGCGTACGTCGTTCGTCGAAGAGCTTTGTCTGAATGTCGTTCATACAACGCTGTTCGACGAACGCGGAGTAAAACGACGATGGTGTGTAGCGGGCATAAGGTACTTAGTAATCAAAACTATTTTATTATTTTGTTAAGTAAGGTATATAATAAGGATAGCCTTTGGTTAGGTAAGGAACCAAGCTTTAAATTACAAGAAGACTATTTTTCTGTATGGATAGTGCTTAGGCTCTATAGCATATATAAGGTCAATAAGGTCACTTCCATAAGTATCAATATAAAACCTTTTAGAGAACGGAACTTCATCTAGGGTTTGTTAGGTAGTAGATTCTCAAATTCCAATATCCGAATTTGTCTTCGTAGAAAAATTTCGTCATGGTTAAATTAGTCTATTTTTAAAGGTGTTTCCCAATTCGCAACAGGGTTTTTTTTTATATAAGAAAAAGTAATTAGCCCTCACATCAATCCCCTCTAGGAGGACCAGAGTGCATGACATTTAGACCCTTGGTTGTTGCCAAGATTTGTTGTGGCGAATTGTCCGTAATTATTACTTCATCATTAGCATGTAGTTGCTCTGCGAGACTTTCTTGAAGCAGTAAACTGTCTGCATAGAGGGCAACAATGCTCGGCGGAGATTGCGGAATTGCTGCCCGGAAGGGGAGCTGCTACAATGCGATCCAGTGGAACCAATCCGTTCTTGACTTCTTGATGGCCTTAAGTATGATTGAGTGCACTTCTTTCGGCCCAGGCTGAACGGATCGGCGTTATGCGACATTGCTGGTACTGTCTACTGGATATGCTTCTTTAGCACCAGGTAGTCAGTCTGTTTACCACAGAGCCCACAGAGCACCTAAAATAGCGCAGATTTTGAAAAGTATTTTATCTATTAGGCATAAAAAGAAAACAGCAGATCTGTTGTAGATATGGTCCCCTAGGGAAATTATTTATTTTATCTTGTTTGATGTAAAGCGATGTCGTCAAAAAACATCCTAAATGTATTATTTTAATTTTAGTTTAATTGTTAAAATGAACCAAAAAAAAATTGCTTATAAGTATATAATAGTAATTTGTAGTAGTACATAGTATATAGTTATTTGAAAGAATGCATTAATAAGATATAATTATTGATGAATTAAGAAAAATTGTCATTATGATAAAGGCTTAAAAATGAATCACAAACATTTACTTTCAATTTCAGATGACTGAGGCCATAACTTTTTTTATCGTTATTTTGTCATCATTTACCCAAGTTTTATCTGCAGAAGATGATACCAGCGCGAGACTTTTAGTATCCAAACAAATTCTGAATAAATATCTTGTCGAGAATAGCGATGTTCTTGTGAAGTACACCTTATACAATGTTGGAAATGGTGCTGCTGTTAACGTCCAACTGGTTGACAACGGTTTTCATCCAGATGCTTTTCATGTGGTTGGTGGAAAACTAAGCATTACAATAGATCGGTTAGCACCACAAACCAATTACACTCACGTTGTTGTAGTAAGGCCCAACACGTTCGGCTATTTCAATTTCACAGCAGCGGAAATTACATATAAACCAATTGAAGAGGGGGACAAGGTTAGTGTGTAGCTACATAGGTTAATGTAGTAAAATAATTATTGATTTCTTTAGATCCAGCTTGCCATCAGCTCAGAACCTGGTGAAGGAGGAATTGTTCAATTATCTGAATTCAACAAGCGTTTTTCATCGCACTTCTTTGATTGGGTAGCTTTTGCTATTATGACCTTACCATCCCTGGCGATACCTTTCGCGTTATGGCATTCATCGAAACTAAAGTACGAAAAGCTTGTGAAGTCAAAGAAAGGACACTAGTATACTTTTTGTAAGATTTCAATAATTAAAAGTAAATATATTTATCGAGATGTTTTTTACTAAAGTTGCATTCTGATGACGATTCGTCCATATTAATGCATTAATAATATCACCTGAATTATCCAAAATTTACGATTCGGCTCCTGATTTCTATTAGTTTCGAGTTTTTCGATTCACTTGATTGATTACAGAACATTAATAAAGGATAATGTGGGTATCGTATATAACCCGGGTACATGAGTGTGAAGCCAAAACCACTAATATTATCTCGAAGCGGCAAGCAGAGCAAACGAGATGCGAGAAAAAAAAGTAACTACTGGAAATTGGAGCTTTACCAGCTAAACGTGCACAGTGGGGTGATCATACGAAATTACATAATGTAAACCAAAGTTAACTTAGTGACAAGTTAGGACACAGAAGAGTTTTCCGATTGTTTTTATTTATTTTATTATTTATAATTTTACAATTTGCGTTCTCACATATTTTTATTTATACAATATATTCTTGTACGATTGCAGTACTCCCCACTCAGTCAGCAAGGCTGATATGAGAGTTGGGGAAATCTATGTTACAGATAATAGATCAATTTATAAGTTGAAGCAGTTTTACATTTAAAATGCACTTGGCAAGAAAAAGATGAAAAAATAAACAAAAAGATTTTAACCTCTCTTTACAACTTTTATGAATAAAGATAAATAATGGGAAAAATGAGAAGGGGCGGATAAATAAAATGTTCTCGCGCTTCTGTGAAAACCGGTTTTCTCTGAAATGTGAGAAATGTCCAATGTTTTTTAGTGTAATTTCTATGATATTTGAACAGCACGTGCTTCGAAGATATTAAGTGGGAGAAATTCATGCTGGACGCTCTGATATTTTCGGAAAAAATGAGAATTTTACATCTCCTTTCAGCATCCTGGCCAAAACGAAATTAACCTTTTTCTTAAAAAAGTGAGGTAGTGTGAGCTGAAGTACATTATTATGAATTGTTTGATAAGATTTTGTTTTTCGGGTAATCCTACGTTCTCTCGATTTTATTTTTAACTCGTTCTCAGTGGCCTCTTAGATTATATATATTGCTATATATTCTAAGGTCGCACTACAAAAGTGCATAGCCAATTTCTTTCCCCCATTCATTCAAAAGACGAATGTATATGACATTACTTGCTTCGGTCTAAAAAACACGAAAAATTTCCAATTTTGTTCGACTGTTTCCTATCTTCTTATTAGGTTATCTTTGGTGTACACACCAGTTCGCGTACATTTAACGAAATGTCATCCTTACAAGAAGGTTTTTAGTAAAATTTACTTGATGTCGGTGTTTAAACTTTTATAGTACAATAATAAGCTGTACATTTATCTTTTAGTTTATATTAAAACACAAAACATTAATCCTGTCTGGATAATAATTTAAAATATCAGTGTATGCTGAGATCACCAGTTTGCGTCCGCTTTGGGCAAATTTGCGTCCAGTGTAAAAAAAATAAAAACAGCTTTTAGAAGGGGTGTTAAAATAATGTTGCTTGAAAAATACGGCTTTATTAGTATTTCATTATTCCTGTTTTGAAAAGCCATTAAAAAATAAAAGGTCGTGATAAAATCCACAGTACCATAATATTCTTCTGATCAAAACTAATTCAAATCAAATTGTGTTGTTTTAGATAATATCTTTTAAATTTCATTAAATGAAAAGCAACAAACCAAAAACGGACTTCTACGTTTTATAAAGTCAAATAATAAAGCAAACTTTTCCCTTAAAGATATATTTAGTTCAACGTTATTGTGGTTGGTTACAGGAATACGTAACTGAAATTAGCACACAAAACTTGTAGTCTCCATATAAATATTTTATTAATTCTCTTAACTTCTACAATACTATCTACTAAAAAAATACTTTACTGATAAGCCTAACCTGCTACAACCTCCGAACAGTGCGAGTTCCAGTAACCAACTACTTTTCATTTACTCTCTATCTTGTGTTCTCGTTAGAACGTGCTTGTGTATGTTTGTTCAATTTAATTTATTAAGCTGGGCTGGTACACAAGATTTAACAATCTTTTGTAAGTACTCAAAAACATAGTTACAGTGAAAACAATGTTCAAATAGTTACTTATACTAAGCGTTAATATAAAATATTAATGAAAATAAAATCACATAGCAAAAACTAAATTCAAGTAGAATTATAATATGAAAATATTGCTACCACAAACATACTCAAGCAAGAGATAAATAATTAAAGTCATTAATACATAAAGCAAGAAAATAGCTAATTAACTAATTAATTAGCAGGACTCTTGAAACCATTTAGATCTGAATTGAATGTAGCAACCTTTTAAATTCACCGACAATAATCGCTGTCTGCACAATAGCAGGTAATGTGTTTCAAAGCCGTGGGATCTGAATGAAGAAAGAGCTTTCCTGAACCAAGCAATTATGGCGTGGAATCCGAAGATCACAACGACGCCTCAATTGGAGAAACTGAAGCTTGTTATGGAACTATGTCAGAGCGGTTGACTTGGACTTGAAGTCCAGACTGCCAGCATCAGCTGATAGATCACTCGGTGGACAGCGTTGACTGCAGGGTGGCACGCTAGCTCGCCTCGGCTATTGGCGGAGAGTGTGGGGAGGTTCCACGAAAACCTGCCGCTGTGCCACCAGCCATATACAAACAAAAATCGTGCCTGCCAAACCAAAGGCCGTAGGACACATTCAGTCCTGAAGGGACCTTTACACTACCTACCACTTACCTAATTGGAAGCGCAGGTGTTCTGCTTCCACCGCAATTGCCACAACCACCCTGCGATACTGTAGGCGATATGATACAGTATCCCTGTGACGACCTGAAACGAGCAGAGGAGCGGACCTTCTCAACCCCTACATCGAAAGGGCTCCAGGGAAGTGGAAGGAGAAATGAAGAAAAGTATTCAGTAATCCATAATTACGTTATAATCATTCCGTTGCTTTTCAACATATTAACTTTATAATTAATTTCTTTTACTCTTTAATTAATTTTAAATCTGTCAATCTAAACTCACACATATACTTAATTAATTTCGTGCTAGTTACTACTCTGTGTGTATAAAATTAACGAACGTGAACGTTCAAAGATAAATTTATGTACTCCTACCTATATTTAAGGTGTAAACTTGTTCTTAGTGCTTTAATAAGATTTTATCATTTCTCGGATTAAGTCAAGTTGGACGTTACAAAACTGATCTCGAAGTTATACAGATAAAATTTTTTTACACAATCTCAAAATAATTTAATCTTGATTTCCGAAATTACCAGCAAATAGAGGCGTACAACCGTAAAAATTTTCAATATATGTATATAGCCTGATTACTGTATTGTATCTTAGCTTTAGTGTCCGAAAAAGAAACAAAATTTTAAAGATCTGTGCCGATGGATACCATACGCTGCGTATGCTGTGAGATATTATTGTATAAAAGCTTATATGCAAGACTTATTCTGCACGTCATCAGCATATAAATGAACATTGCAATTGTCAATTGAATTCGGCAAATCATTTATAAACATACTGAACAATAACGGACCCAGTATGGACCCTTGTGGTACACCGTAACTTAGAGAACAAGCACTTGATACAAGATCACCAACTTTCACACGTTGAGATCTTCCTGATATAAAACTACCGATGAGGGCGACGGACGGATTTGAGAAACTAAAGTTAAGCATTAGTTTAGACAGTAATTTTGGATGATTAAATGAGTCAAAAGCTTTAGAGAAGTCGAGTAAAGTTAAGACACATTGATGATTCATGTCAAGTGATTTTCTTATGTTAGACGTGACTTCAATCAGTGCCGTTTCGCAACTATGCAAACGACGAAAACCAGATTGGTAAGGACTGAGGAGGTTACGACAATCCAAATATTCAATTATTTGAAGATACAATAGCTTCTCAAGTACTTTGGCCAAGAAACAGAGAATACTTATAGGGCGGTAATCAGCTGGTTCCTTTGCTTTTTTTAATCTTAGGAACCGGTAAAACTATTGCAGTTTTCCATATAGATGGGAACTGAGAGGTGGTTAGAAATGTGTTAAAAATCCGTCGCAATGGCTCGATAATCCATGGGAGAAGAATTTTCACAAATCTGGGGGAGATTCCGTCAGGTCCTGTGGCATTGGATCTAATAGCCAAAATAGCATTTATAACTTCATATTCATCCACACATCTAAAACTAAAATCATCGTCATTATCATTACCCGAATCCAAAGTACGTTGATGGCTTGAAGATGCGTTTTGTGTGGAAGAAGTTTGCAAAGAAGAGCAATGAGCGTTGAATAATTCAGGATCAATATCGCTGACGGAAATATCTTTGCCGTATACACCTGCCTTATGTAGGTTAGTCCAAAGATTTCTGGTACACAAATTTGGTGAAAATTTTGCTCCATAGTACTGCTTCTTGGCTGCACGAATCTTTGTATTGACCTTATTTCGCATAACCTTATAGTATAATCGACTTTCAATGGTTCTTAAACGTCGAAATCTGCGAAACAAAAAATCTCGTTCTCACTAAGGGATCTAATTTCAGCTGTGAACCATGGGCAACCAGCATCCATCCTGATACTACGTACATGTACAGGAACAAAGCGATCATGGAGCTAATTTAATACTTCATAAAAACTTTGAATCTGATCGTTGACAGAGACGAGAGCATTAATACGAGCCCAGGGCAATGATTGGCATTCTTCATCAAGTGCAGCCATATTTATATTCTTATAATTACGAAAGCTAACCATTTTGTACAGAGGACAATTTCTTATATTAAAGTTGTAAGTAAGGAATAGAAAGTCGTGATCAAATATGGAAGGAGAAGTAATTTGGTTATGGTACAAGACTGCACTCGTATCTGTAGTTAAAAACACATCCAGAAGAGAAGGGTTACTTGAGTTGAAATATGTTGGTAGATTATTAATAACATTCAGGTTCAGAGATTGTAACAAAAATAGAATAGATTGAGCCAAACTGTTAGAAAGTAAAATATTTACATTAAAATCTCCTCCAATAACAATGTTAGAGTACCTGTGGGCTAAATCACTCAAGGTTTCTTCAAATTCAGGTATATTAGCGGGTGTAAAGCAATTTGGCGGGCAGTAGACTGAAGCCAATCAACATTTTTGTAAGCCATATTCAATCTTAACACATAGGAATTCTAAGGGATCTGCAACAGAACTTCTTATCAAATGAGCCTTAATACCTTCGCTTATATATATAGCCACACCGCCCCCCATTCTGCCAGACCTATCATTCCTGAAAATCCTGAAGCCAGGTAAAGCAACCATAGAAGACGAGATTTCTGAGCGTAGCCAAGTTTCGCAGACTAATATGACATGGATATTAGATCCAGCCAACATTTCAGTCAATTCATCCATTTTAGGTCTCAGCCTTCTAGCATTCAAGTTAAGAATATTCAATCCGTGTGACTGTTTACAAAGTATGTTTAGAAGAACTCTCACCCCGCTCAGCGCATTAAAATCGTCAGCCATCCTCATAAACGCACAAAGTTCGATTTGTAATACAAGTCAGTTAAACCACCACGAGAGCCAGCAGACACATAACCTCCATGGGATAACAGCTTCTCAATCACAAGTAAACAAAGAGAAGAGAAAGAAAGAAAAGTAAGCTAGAAAAACTAAAACTAAAGTATATATCACACATAATAAGCAACATTTCATTTAAAGATACTGAAACATACATATTTCAAAACAAGTAATCAAATTATGTAGAAAGTAACGAGCTAATTCATGAAAAAAAGCTTCTTATTCCCGGTCCAAAGGCAAAGTAACGGGCGACCGCAGCTGATCCAAGTGACTCACACGATGAGCCCGACCTTCACTCCCCAGCTTAACAAACAAATGACCCTCACTTGTGTACGCAGATTTAATTTTGCCCCGCTGACGCAATCGCAGGGCTTCACGTAGCATAGCACTTGTATTAGGAGTGACACTCTCATGAATAAATACAGGGCTTTGAGAGGAGAAGCCATCCAGATCCGACAATCGTAATGCTAAGTATGTGATCCATCGCACATTTCTTCACAGATAACGTTCGTTATTACATCTCCTTGACAGCCCCATTATATCGTTAACTTACTTCATAAAATTATATTAACAAGCTAATTAACACAGTATGCATGAATACGTTAAAAGAAATGGAAAACTTACATGATTCTATTGCTGGGATCCACCGACGAGACACCTCATTGGATGTTCCGCTGGATTATTATACACACAAAAAATAACTTAAAGTACGAACGTACAATGTGGTGTCAAGGCTCACAAGAACAAATCGACTACCAGTTAACGTGAATTCTATTATCGCAACGACGAAAATAAGCTACTACTGGGTATCGCAGATCTCAGTAATCCATGGTGATATGGTGATGACTGGATGTCCGATAATATATACTCTCGATGTAATTTGGATGTAGAAAATGTAGAATTTGTTATTGAAACAGGACTGGATATACCCGTCGTAAAATTGGGTGACTGGATGTCACGATGATATATATTCTCGATGTAATTTGGATGTCAAAAAATTGTAGAATTTGTTATTGAACCAGGACTGGATATACCAGTCGTAAAATTGGGTGACTGGATGTCACGATGATATATATTCTCGATGTAATTTGGATGTCAAGAAATTGTAGAACTTGTTATTGAACCAGAACTGGATATACCAGTCGTAAAATTGGGTGACTGGATGTCACTATGATAGGTACTTTCGATGTAATTTGGAAGTAAAAATGTAAAATTTGTTATTGCCCCAGGACTGGATATACCAGTCCTAAAATTGGGCGACGTCTTGAAGCCACCAAGCAGTTGTTCCGGATTTACATCAGCACTTCTATCTATTAGTAGATGATAAATTTCTAGATTACCACTTCTAGCTACATACTGAAGAGCTGTCCCAGCTAGCATTTATGAGGACAGGAATGTGCACCAATCACTTACTTCATCCCTATCCAAATCGCCGACCATTTAATATTTATATGCCGAGGAACATCACAGCAATGTGTCCATGATGTGCCTGTCGCAATAGTGGGGAACACTTTTCTAGTGGCTGCATACTACCTGGGACCGTAGCGGCTACATGTCCCGAACGTGGCAATTATGGATACTTGATAGTGGCAGACTAATGTCGTGCGATGTTCCCGTCCATAAAGTTCGGAACTTAATTCCTAATGTAGCTTTTTGTGTTGGTATTCTTTAAAGTTTTTATATGGATTAATTTTGACAGTTTTAGATTATGAGTATATGTGAACAAACTTGAACTTGTGTTTATAGAAATAAATTTTAGATATGGTAGAATGAAATTAATGTAAGATTCATTTTTCATAGTTATATTTCTGACTGCCTGTTGAAATATCGTACGATACTTCGAAAAATTAGAAAGCGCCTTTGAAAAAAGCCCAATGTAAATTAAAGAAAAGAAATATTTTTTAACAATTTATTTTTTTCATGGCTTATGCACACTTAAAATTATTTCCAAGAGAATCTTCACCTGAAATGTGACAAAATAATACAGTTTAATTTGATTTCCATGCAAGTATTAATATGATATAAAGGTTTTATTTTTAGGTTATATCCATTGTTCATCCATAATTATTTCATAAAGCGGCCATTTTCCCAAAGTACTCAGCCAAAGTGGCAATACCATACATATACCTGGTTAGAAATCCCCGATTATGTAAATAACAATATTAACAATATAACAATAACAATATTACTTTATTACGGTCAACTGTATAAAGATTACAAATCTTATTGGATACAGATCTATAGGTAGGAGAAGTGATACAAAATTATTGTTTTAAATGGAAAACAAGAAAAACAAGATTAAGCAAATTCAATTAAATCATAAAGAGAGAGGAAAGAAATAAAAACTAAAAGAGATGAAAAAAAAAACGAACCATATAAATTGTAAAAAAAGAAGAAAATGTACTAATTAAAAATTAGGATTAAGAACAGCCATGATGTGTACCTAATAAGGCTCCAAAGAGCTTAACAATTCAAGAAAGTCTCTGCCTGAGTTCGTGCTACGTATATTAGATGGTAAACTATTCCACTTACGTGAAGTTTGCACAAAATAAGAGCGCTCTCCGAAATGAGAATGACATCGTGGTAAAAGAATTTTTAAACTTCTTTGAGAGCGCAAGAATTGCAGCTTACTGTAGAGATATTGTGGCCTCCTTTTATGAATTAATTTATGTAAAAAATACAAGTCGCGATGAGCAAAATGGGTATCAAGAGTATGTCCAAGGGCTGCATTAACTTGCATAGAGATGTGGGCACTGCGTGTTAAGTTGAAAACATATCTAGTACAATCATTGAATGCAACTGTCAATCTTCGACGGCAAACTGAGTCTAACTTGGGAAATACTATTGTGCCATACATAAAGTGCGGCAAAATCAAACTACGTACCAGTTTCAATCGCATATCGATAGACAACAAATACCCACAGACTCTCAACTGCCGTAAGGACCCATATATTTTACTTAAAATATTGGTAACGTGGCTGCAGCAAGTAAATTCAGTGTTCAGGACTACACCTAAATTTTTCACAGAGCTAGAGAATGGTAAGATAAAGTTATTTAAAATAATTCGTGGTAGCTCTAATGCCTCGAGGTGGTTTCTATAGATCGGCATACATACAGACATGCTAAGATTCAGTTGAAGCTTATTAGCTATCGACCAGTCATAAATTCTTGTTAAATCTTCATTTACACGAGCAACACAATCTTCTTGTAACCCAATTGGTCTGCTCAAGTAAATTTGTACGTCATCAGCATACAGATGAATGTTCACATTCTTAATCACCTCAGGCAAATCATTGATGTATAGACTGAATAACAGAGGACCTAGGATTGATCCTTGGGGTACTCCACAGTATGAGTTCCGAAAGTTCGACAAAGAGTCTTGAACTTTGACTGCTTGTAGTCTACAGGTGAGAAAACCTTTAATCAGCTTGATGGCTGAAGAGGAAAAATTAAAGCAATTCGAGAGTTTGTGAAGGAGCAAATTGTGATCAACTGAGTCAAAAGCCTTACTAAAATCCAATAAGACAAGGATAGTTAAATCATCTAGATCTAAGGATTCAATAATATCCGTAGAAACCTTCAGAAGGGCAGTTTCACAGCTGTGTCCACGTCGAAAGCCTGACTGGAAAGATGACAGAAGCTGATGCTGGTCAAGATATTTGGTGAGCTGATTGTACATTACTTTTTCAAAGACTTTGCTGAAGTAACATAGCAAGCTAATAGGCCTATAATCATTAATTCCATTAGGACGAGGTTTCTTAGGAACAGGGACAATGAGGGCTTTTTTCCATAACGACGGAAATTGAGAAGTTGCAAGACAATAATTATAAATATGTACTAGAATATCAGAAATAGCGGGGGAAATCATCTTGATGAATCTCGGGGGGAGAAGATCATGCCCAAGCGCAGTAGATTTAACCGCAGACATTGCAAAGAGAACATCAGTATCATCAATGCAATTAAACGCAAAACCCTCAAAACAATTATCACCCACCACTAGATGACTATTAGGGGCTATAGGGGTAGAAGAAGCAAAAAACTCACTTAGGGTCTCAGCATCAATATTGCATTGAGGAGTTTCTCTCCCAGCAACGCCCAGTGAGCGGATGTTGCTCCAAAGTTAATAGGTGGCAGTCAGTATGAAGCGGCAACAATTTGGCGACTTCAAAGTTCTAGCCACCTTAATAAAAGGCAATTCCTCTAATGCCGCCAGTTTGCTCAATTTCTATGACCCTGTCTCCATAAACAGGTTTGTTCGATGAAAACCGGGTAAGCCCCGGGCTACACCGGGCTGTACTATCTTGTTTTTGAAAACCCTGGGCTGGGCTTACACGGGGTTATACAAACTTGTTCGATGAAAGCCCGGTGTTTCTGATTTCGTGCCCCGAACTTGCACTAAAAATTTCTAGGGGTAAACGTTTGACATTTGTCATTTGTGAACTGTCACATGTAATTTGTTCGGTGATTGCGGTTGAGTGCTGTATATAAAAGTGAAAAATCGTGGAGCTCATACGTTTTTCAATTGTGCGATAGAAGTTTAAAGTATGTATATAATAGCGAAAAGAGATCTATAATATTTCTGGAGAAATTGTTTGGTGAAAGTATCAAGCAGTGGATGTATTTTACCTAGTTCCTTGTGTAAATCTCAGAAACGTCTCAGCAGCGGCCATTAGGAAGTTTGTGGGTTTGTAGTTTTTCTTAAAACAGCTAGATACGCCTCAGATCATCTGATCGGGGGTGTTTTCTTTTTTTCTTGAGTTTTTTGCCGAGCTCAGGTTTGTATATTTCTATTTACATTATATTGAGTATCATTATATTATTGTTTGAACATTAACCGCGTGTGCTCTGCCAGAAGCATGGTTATAGCCAGCCAAGCCAGCCAGACACCCATCAGCGAGAATAGATTTGACCTACTTAAAACCCTGAATGGCGAATCCTTTCCGTCACTCATTGCTAATCATAAGATCCGAAACCCTATTAGAGATGCTAACAGGGTGCTAACAAAAAGATCGTATGCCAAGGTAGCCAAAGGATTCAGTTTTCAAAAACCTGTAAATACCTTTAACTCGCACTATGCCATGTTCCAGAACATGGACAGTGGGAAAACAGGCACTGGCATAATGGCTGATAAGCTCAGAGTCTCTGAGCTTGAACGCTTCTTCTCATGGCTCAGCACAGAGCTAAACAAACCCTCCACGAACAATAATAGTTCTGATTTTTTATCAAACCTCAAAACTAAAATGAACAGCTTCAACTTACAAACAGACCTCAATATTATAAACAGTGCATCTCCACCTGTCAAACCACCCAACCTCAGCACACTTTCGCAAACGCCTCCTGTTTGATCCAGATAAGCCCCCATGAAATTACTACACCTAAACATTCAAAGTTTCAACGCTAACAAGTCTCACCTTGAACTTTTCTTAAACTCAGGTACATACGACATCATAATACTCAATGAAACCTGGCTCAAGGCCAGTCTCTTTGCCTCATTAAGAGGCTATAATCTAGTCAGAAATGACAGAGCCGACGGTTATGGAGGCTCTCTAATTGCCATCAAATAACACCTTAGCTATAAACGTATTACGTTTGATTCAGGCATGGACACTGTCGTGGTTCAGATGACTGACCCCGGTTTCAGCTTAGTTGTAGCCTCTGCCTACTCCCCTCCCACAATTGACCTAACTAGGTTCAAAAATGACACAGAGAATTTTCCCACCTTCCTATCCAGCTTCAACTCGGTAATTCTGAGTGGCAAGAGTGCAAGAGAGTCCCTGTGGGATAACAAAATTATCAGATCTGACGCTTCAGTGAGAAAGGGATCTCTCCTGAAAGATGCTGCCCTAGCCCTAAACTGTGGACTACATATTATCTCCGATTCCTCCCCCACCTTCTTTTCCAACGTATCCCTTGTCAGCTAGGGTTCCACACTTGACTTAGTGATATCTTCTATCCCGCCAAAGTAATACAACAGCAAGTTGGAGGCTCTCACCATTTTCCAGTTGAGATAACGTTAGCAAATTCGTCCCCGCCTAGGCCCAGCCCCCGTAGATGCTTCCTAAATAAAACTGGAGCACTGGAAGAGCTCAAAGCATTCGGAAAGTCTAATCACATTGTTGAGGACATCAAAGAAATTATTGAGAGACATACCTTCTCACTGCCTCACAGTAAGTTCTCCCCCAAATCATGGTGGAATCCGGGCATTCAACGTCTCTATGAAAAGAAAAAGACAGCCTTCTCTGAGCTCATAAGAAGCTCATCCAATATCTCAATAAATAAGGATCTAACTATCTCCAGGCTCCTGAAAGGATCCATTCGAAAGGCTAAAGCCACTCACACCACCAAGTTTGTTGAAAATGTAGAACAGCTGGACTCTAGGATATTCCTCAAGATTTTTCGGAACCTGTCAACAAAATTTCAAGGCTCTAATGCCTCTCAGAAATTGGATGACTCGGAATCACTAGAGTTTCTCGAATCACTCACCAGGCCTCCATCCCCGGGCCAAACGCATGCAGTCAGCTCCCCCAGCAGGCTATCCTCAGAACCTCCAAGCCCGCTTACCCTAGTCGAGCAATGTGATGTTGTGATGATGTTGACAGCCTTTGGCTCTCTACTGGACTCGCTAAATGAGCTTTGGCTATCAAACTCAATACCACCTCACATGAGGGAAATCAAGGTAGTTCCAATCCCTAAAAAAAATAAAGCTGGATGTGCCCTTGACACATTCAGACCGATTGCCCTGGTATTGACTTTTATCAAATGCATCAACAGCATTGTGTCGGACAGGCTGAACAAACATCTTAGGGAGAAGAAACTCCACGTGAAAAACTCCTTTGCATACATTAAGGGTAAGTCTGTAAATCAGTATATCAACACAGTTCTTGACTTGATTTCCACCAATTGTCATAGAAAATTCAAGACAATCATTCTCTCTGTAGACATATCCTCAGCATATGAGTCAGTCTGCCTGAACACTCTCAAAGAAATACCCACATCTCTAGATATCCAGGGCAATCTCACTGACTGGATTCTGAACTTCCTGTCATGCAGGAAGCTCAGCTAAGTTCAGTCAGTGTGCAGTCATTCAGTGGGCTCCCGCAGGTCAGCTCGCTCAGTCCTCCTCTCTTCAACATCTACACTAGAAAGCTTCATGACATCGCTAGTGAAGATGTTAGCATGGTCCAGTTCGCTGATGACTTCCTCCTGATCTCATCTGGTAAAACCTTCGGCGATGCCCTAGCAAAGCTAGGAGCAGCGCTACAAAACTTCTCGGAAGCTGCAGGCTGTCTAAACCTTCAAATTAACAGAGATAAGCTGGTCATGATGCCAGTTCGCTGTAACAAGCTCTCGTCGCTCTCACTCAATTTTCGAGGCTCACAAATCCCAGCTCAGAAGCATCTAAAGTTTCTAGGCAGACACTTCTCCTCACACCTGTCTCTGGGGTGTCAGATTGAACAGATATCTAAATCCGCCTCGTACTACCTCTACACCCTCAGACTGATCACTGCTAGAAGCCATCCCATACACCCCAAGTCAGCACTCAAGACCTTTCGGCCTGCGATCAGACCGAAAATTGAGCTATCCAAAACCATAATGGCGTGTCGTCCCAAAACTAAACAAATTCCTGCCTAAGAGCCTCTCTTGGCTACCACCCACCACCCCTCGTCACATCCTGTATGGGCTAGCTAATGAGCTCCCGCCCAAATACAGAACGCAGAAGATGCTTGCGAAGGAGTTCGGCAAGCTTGTCAGCTCAGGTGACATCAAGAGGTCGTCTTATGCATTCATAGCAAACACCTTTCAGGAAACCTTCTCTCAAATTGGCCAATGCACATTGGCTCCCCCTCCTGGGAACCTATCAATAGATCATGGCAGGCTTGCAAGGGCTGATAAGACCAAATCGACCATCTCAGATGAAGAACTCCCGCAAATGTATCTCCATGGTGTCAACGAGCACTACTCGAAAGACCGGGCTGTTTACGCCACCGACGCTTCGTTCAATCAACCAGACACAGGTGTGTGTGCGGTTGAATTTCCATCTCTGAACTCCATCACAAAGAGATACAATGTGCTAAGATCATCCACATCAGGTGAGCTACTGGCCGTCAGATTGGCCGTTGAGCTGGGAATCTCTTCCCCCCGTACTAAATCCCTCATCATCACAGACTCAAAAGCTGCTTGTCTAGCTCTATCGAAAGAGAGCTCAAATTACTATGCGAGGTCAATATTCAACATAATAGGCCAGAACCCTTCCCGCGCCTTTCGCATCCTCTGGCTCCCAGGCCATAGAGGCCTTGCTCTCAACAAGCTGGCGGACAAGAAGGCTAAGCATGCTGCAGCTTTGGATCAGGTCTCTGAGACCTCCATCTCCCTTGACGATGCCCTAATAGCTATAAACAGTCTCATACACAGAGACTGGGATGAAGAATTCACCCGCATGTCTACCTCCTCTGGGTCCTCCTATAAATTTTTTTTCCCTTTACCCCGAAAACCCCCCTGGCTCGACTGGGACTTCACTCCCAAGGAGTCCAGATTCATTAATAGACTTTATGCTGGTCACAGGTACGACGCCGAACTTTTTCAGACCATAGTAAAATTGATTTAGTCAACTGCAATTCATGCAACACACCCAATTTCATAGAGCACAGCATCCTAGAGTGCACTCGGTTCAGTTCAATTAGAAGTAGCTTCCCATCTATTCTGGGCGCCAGATCTCTAGAAACCTTACTGGAATCTTGTGACTTCGGCGTGCTCAAGGAACTGACACGCTTTGCTGCAGCTGCAGGGTTGCTCACAAATTCCCTCAGACAGCATACTGCTAATAGACCCTATCCCCATGTCTCGTATAGTGTTGTACATCCTTGTATGTTATGTGTTCTTCTTTGTAGATGTCTGTTATGTGTTTGTCCAGCACTGCTTGAGAAGTAGTCTACACGCTCATATTAATGTGAACATCAAATACCTGTAAGATCATCATCAACAACTGACAACGGCCAGTAAGGTCATCAGATATAATCACACCTAAAAGTAGCCGGACATGGCAACCAAATAACTAGCCGGACACGGCACACCTCCTTGGCGATATATCCCATAGGGTCAAGCCATTGGGAAGGAACCCCAGCTCTCACATAGAGCCCACAGTTCCAGACCAAAACCAAGAGAAAAAGAAGAAGAAGAAAAAGAAGTGGAGCTCATACCAAATTCAGATTATATAAGGAAGTTGGATAAGAAATTAGATGACACAATGCCCATCGATAATATGCACATAGGAAACTCGAATGAAAATTATAACGAAATATTTGAGGAGGCGATTAAGGTCGAAGAACATGGATGAAATCTTAAGATCTGCCTTTCTAGTTAGTAAGAAATTTGATTGTAAAAATGTTTCGTTGGCATTATTAACAAATAATTTGTATAGACTTCACGTTATCCCTGCAGCTACCAAGCAAATAGATTTGAAGCAAACAACATATAAGAAATTCTCTAAATTCTTAAATGAGATGTCAGGAAAGGGTTTAATAGTGGCTCGAGAAGAAGCCAACGGGATAGAGAAAATCATTTCTGTAGATTTTGATCATCCAAACTATTATTTTTATACCTAGTGTCAAAACATCTGATGATAAAAGTGAAAATAGTGCAGCAAACTGTTTCTTGCAGAAATGATAAAGCTATATCTGGTCACAGATGAACCAATTGTCATTTTTTCAAAGTAAAGTTACAGAAAAGGCGATAATATCGATGTAAAAAAGCTAATAAAAGAATATGTAACTAAGAAAAAACTAAAAAAAAGCTAATAAAAGAATATGTAATTAAGAAAAAACTGAGAAATATTTTTTGTGCATTTTAATATTTATTTATTCTTAAATTTTTAATTATTTCACCTTTTTATAAATAAATTTTCACAAATCACTGGAAATTAGAAGTTAAATTATGCCAAGAGAACTGTCAGAGAAATGTCATTACATTAGATTTACCCGGTGTTTTAAAAAACTTGTTCGATGAGTGTTTTTACACGGTGTTTTCATCGAACAAACCTAACATGTCAACGGCACGCAGTAACATCTTAGAATATCTAGCAAACAGGAATGGTTGAATCGTGTATAATTCGTGTACATGAGCGTAATTTGTCAAGAGCAGGAGACTATACATAGGAGTAAGTGAGATGCTGGATAGAGAAGTTGTCAAAGCTGTAGAATAATTGTCAAATGTGCTTTTGTTTTGTGAGCAGATTTGGTCAACTTAAAATTCTTTTGTGAAATTTAACAAAAATGCCGAATCAATTCTTTTCAAAACTATTTATCTTTATAAGTTTAATAGTGCCACTAGTGCCTGTTAAAATCTTCATATCAATTAAAAAAACAAATGAAGTGTTCGGTCAGTGCTTGCAAATATGAATTGGATTATAAACTAGGGGAAATCCTTTTTGAGGCAACTGCACTATCTAAATTATCTTTTTCGTTAATAGAAGCAGAGATTTATATAAATTAAATATGTGAATTGTTTCAAAACAAAGTAGAAAAAGAACATCTTTTACCACAGATGCTCCGCACAAAACCTTTGTTTACTTTTTGCAAATTGACGAGTTGTTTAGAATAGGGATGGCGTTTAAATACAAGTAAAAATGGACTACCAACACAACCAAAAATTCATTATGCAAAATCTGCCTTATCACCATTCCTGTTTGCTCTATATTCTAAGCATGAAAATCTTTGGAACAGTTGACATCTGTCATCGCCTTTGGTGTCGTCATATATCTACATTAAAGAGGCCGCCAATTTGTGGCGGCAGAAATTCGTAGCCGCAATTTCAAAATCCCAATTTTTTTCTTCTTATTATTTTGCTAAGAGGCTGGGATTTTAACACAAAAATTTTTGTATTTTTGTTATTGCCACGTTCCATATAACCTTTGAAACCATTCCAAAGTGGCGATATTTATATGTGATAAATGTTGGTTGTTGCCATGTTCCAGTTGCCATAAAATGTTTCTTTATGATTGCAAAATTTTTATGAAGCAAAGACTGTTCCTGCTACGTTCCGGACTTACACAAATGCTACCTTAAAATTGCGGATATATTGAAGTGGCAAAGTTTGTCCCAGCCACGATCCAGAGGAATACGAAAACAACATGTACATATGTGACAAGGACTTATATGTGGATGATATTAGCGGCAATAGCACTGGCAGCCATATACACCCATCCCTCGATTTGCACGGTACTCAATGTACACGGTTTGGCTTTTACAAGATTTTTAAATGAAAACAAAAAATACTCCGTCCCTCGATTTGCACGGTACTCAATTTACACGGTTTTTAAATGAAAACAAAAATATTTATTTTGGATTTTATTTTGACTGTTTTGCAATATTCCATTTATAAATTAAAAGAGTATCATATTAACGAATGCACTCTTTTAAAAGCTCGATTAAAAGATACTTAACGCACCCTTTTCCAAAACTTCAATCGCAGGACTTTGACGTTTGCGATCGAAGTTTGTTTTATGTTTGAATTTGAATGCAAGGAAAGGAGAAAGAAAACGTCTAAGTGAAGTCTAATAACAGGTGAGAAAAGCAGTTTTGTATTTTTAATAATTTATTTCCTAATAGTGTTTTAATCTTATTATAGCCCTATAATGTCAACAAAACGAAAACCGATTCCCAAGCAAAGACAAGCAATTAGTTTGGAAAAGAAAATTGAGTATTCTATGCCGGTTGTGGCTAACTGTTTAGCTTCCAGGATTTCGCCACAGATGGCGCCACCATCTCTAGGTGGTCCGAGTCCATACTAAATGCAGATTTGTGCCTTGGATACACCACTGCGCCTTGGATGCACCATTAAGTCTTGACTGCACCCTAGCGGGATTAACCGGTACTACCGGGATGTATCATTTGGTCTTAGCTGCGCCATAGCGGCATTAGCAGGTACTACCAGCATGTTCCGTTACTACGGTTTTCTTATGTCGTTTTCGTTTGAACATCAGTTTCGCTCTAGAGGCAACCTAAGTGCTGTCAAAGCGTTCTACTATTATTATATTATCCTCAAAATTATTCGCAAAAAAATTACCAGCCAGTTTTTGCAAAAAGTTCATAGCTACTTTGACGTTAGTATACATACACAAGCGAACTTTTTCAGGTGCACTCTGAATACGTTCGATTGAACGGGGTTGCCTCCAGAGCGAACCTGGATGTTCAAACGAAAACGACATTAGAAATTAGCCTAAAAGTTGCAGTGCATGTGACTTGTCACATGCTATTACATGGGCTCTAAATTTCAATGCAGTGCAGTGCACTGCACTGCATCGTATTGCGTTTCAGCCTTTAAATCGCGAGTAATCTTGGTTGGTTATTCTTGTTGGTGTTTACGGCCCTAAATATCGCTGGATGTTATCTGTTCTTGCGATATTTATCCGATGCATCTGTATGCCGCCCTCTTCAAAGAGAATTTGTGGAAATCGAAGAACCTTACGCAAGCGGAGTAATTTCATAAATAAATTTAATTTGATATTTTTTTTATTTGAAAATTTGCCAATTGCTAAAATACAATACATCTATTGTAAATTACAACTGATTTTTAAAGAAGTTTTATTCCAAATAGACAGTAGTCTTGCGAATTCATCCAGGTTGTATTGTTTCATGAAAGGAATCCTGATAACATTCAATGCCGTGAAAAGTCATCATTTTCCAGTTTTTCTCATTTCTTCACAAAATAATTCAGAAAATATTTAAGTTCCTAAAAAAATCCACAAC
Source organism: Dioctria linearis (assembly GCA_963930735.1). NCBI lineage: Eukaryota > Metazoa > Arthropoda > Insecta > Diptera > Asilidae > Dioctria > Dioctria linearis. The sequence goes on along the minus strand of OZ005743.1, from coordinate 86,947,229 downwards.
TTGAGACATTGACAGATCTGAGTCAATGCCTTTGTCCCCATATGACGTAACCACCCAATTGACAGAAACTCGGCCATACCTGTTATTTTTGTATCACGGCTGCAATCGAAAATAAACGCATAATTGCAATTTTTCCCTGTCTATATTAGAAAAATGTGTACGAATGTACAGCTCTTTATTCCTAATAAGCATACACACAATTAAACTCGGTAATCATATAAGGAACTACCGTATTGTGATGGCACGTCTAAGCACAATGGGAGGAAATTCCTTTCTTCCCTAAAAACTTCTCGTCTGGGCAGACCCAACGGCTGCTCAGATCTTCACCTGTGATTTGAGATGATAAAATAATAATTATCATTACGTGCTGTGAATTTGCGATACAGATATTCTTTATATCCGAAACTGTAATTTGCATGTCAATCAAGTTGAAGATTGATAAGTCATGCTCTGACATTCAGTTATGACATTTCTCATGTAGATGTATGCGTTTTTCGGGTGTAACACCAGGGCGTAACCCCCGGAAGATACAAGTCATGAAGTTGCCGAAGGCACCGACACATTAAAAGGCCTTAACGTGCCGGGTACAGCATGCAGTAAGAGCTCACTCTCACTGCTTTTGTGATACTCGTCATGGAGGAAAAACTAATGTCGATTCCGATGGGACTTCAGTGCAACACCAGTATTGCCTTTTTTCCAGCAGTGCAACACTGAAAATGTTCGATGGGACAATTTTTATAGCAGAAGTGCAACACCCCTACCAACGAATAACGATTGTAACATCATATTGTTACATCGTTGTTCATTGCCCCTACTTGGAACTGGATATTTTGTGGGTGTTACATAATACGTATTGAAGTTGAATTGTCATCTGCTCTGTCAAAATGTACTGTCGCGATTATTTGTGAAATTTTGGAGTTGTTAGGAAGAAATTTGTTTCTATATAGCAATAAAGAACATTTATCACGTTTGACAGTTCCCACAAATACAAGGAATATGATAGAAATATGTTCGATGGACTTTAGTGCTCCCAGTTCTCCGCTGCCAGAAAAAGTGCAACACTGAAATGGTCCCATCGAAATCGACATAAAATTTCATCATACCAAAACTTTCGCTTACACAGCAAAATGAAGTTAAAACAAATTGCAGCCAAATATGTTTTCTTCCTAATAGTTAAAAAAAAAATAGCATGTAGAACAAATTTACGGAAATTATAGCGTTTGAACAAATTGGAAGCAACTTTTATATGAAAAACTCCTGCAAGAAGACTGTGGAGTGGATGTCGCTGCTCTCTTTTTTTGACTTTGTTCTTGGCTTGAATATTCTGGGGGTTATAACCAGGGTCATTGGACGTACACTTTTTTTTAGCAGTGCAGGTCAACGGAACGATTTCGGTGTAACACTGCAAGAAAAGTGTAACGCTTCTGCTAGAAAATGGTGTCAATGGAAATCTGTATAGAATGGGAGAATTGCCACAATCTGGCAACGCTAAGGTGACTGGTGATTGACGTTCTTATGGTTTTATTTGAGGGGGACTGAACTGTTTACAAAATAAATTGCTCAATAAACTATGTCCAATTTAAACACAAAGAAAACAAGATTTAGACATTTTTTGGGTTACGAATATTAAAGTGTTGAGTTTATTAAAACAACTCCGCAAAATGAACATGTTCGATCTTCCAGATTGTATGCTTGAGCAAATACTAGAGTATTTGCCTTACGACGAAATAGCAAGAAAACGTTTGGTAAGTTTTTATATAATTTATTGGGTTTTTTGCTGGAATAGCATAGAATTTTTTAAAGAACCTCAGCTTAAGCTATGATACAATAGTTGTCTTCTTTTGTGTCCGCAGAATAGAGCAGAACAAATGATACCCAAAAGAACGCCTCATACATTTTTATAGAAGATTTAAATGAACCTCCTAACAGTACAAATGTTCGCTTCAATCGACAGAACAATTTGTTCTCTCCAGTATATGGGAGTTCTAGAACAAGCTACACAAAAGAACAGCTATTAGGTACATAGAGTAGGAAATAGATTGCCATTTATAGATTGAGTACAATGTTTAGAAAACTAACAAAGGTGCAATCATCAGACTCCTTGCAGTAGATATAGAGATGAAACGAGGTAGTCAAATATTGTTCTCTAATATAAGTAATAAACAAAGTTATTACAGAAAGTATAATATTATATATAGTACGAGTGAGATAATCAGAAAAGAAGGTTGAAGAGAACTTAAACTAACAACATAGTAGGAAATAGATGAATTTGATTATAAAATATAGGGCTACGTATGTATGTCGAGTTCTTTTCAACGAGTTCTACACCGGTGCAATTCAGCTCAACGTGTTTTTGTTCTTACATTACAAAAACAAACACACGTAAAGCTGCACTGAACCGGTGTAGAACTCGTTGAAAAGAATTCGACATTAGAGAGCCAAAAAGAATGGTCGCGTTCACCGACAGCAAAATACCGTGCAAAAAGTTACTATTTGTCACTACCAAACGTTATCGTGCTTTCACTGTGCATGGAAAATGACCTAAACACTACGCTACGAAATGTAGAAACATTTATAATAAAAGTTTACGTTAAGTTGCATCGCTAGGTGAATCGAATAAGAAACAAATGGGATTATCGGCTGGAACAATTTATCAACCGGAATAAAGTTGTTTGGGAAACTATTAAAATATATAGAACAGCTAGGAAAAAACCAAAGCGTTACATGCGAGGACAGTAAAGATTGCGAAAGCAAATGAGATGAAACAAAATTAGAACGGACAATCATAAGTACAGAACTGGATATAAAAGTCAGAATTGAAATGGAAATTGTATAATTAAACAATAAACATTAAAGATTACAAACTATAAATATAAAGTACGTAAAGAATAGAATAAGAGAACCTTAAGTTTCCATAAGATGCAGTAGAGCAAGCCACTGCTGTTTTGTAAAGTGTGTTCTCCCGATGGATTCAGCAAGGACTTCCAGAGGGATTTTCCCTGACCAAAATATACCTATACTAGATAAAATTAAAAGACCATGTCCAGGGCCACGTCCGTGAACGGTGGGTCTAGGTATAGCATAGATCAATATAGATAGAATTAAAATTTATTAATGAAAATACGTACACAAGATATTACAATCTTTTTTAGTACCTAAATTGTTATTTGGTAATTGATAGATAATGTTATAGATAAGTAATAGCAGATCGAAATTGGCAAACTAACCAAGGAAAATACCTACCTAAATACTTTACTTATAATGTAGTTTACAATATAAGTAACATAAATCCTAATTTTTCTTACAAATTTTAGGTTTGTAAGAGAGTAGATAAGGCGTGCCAAAGGATACTTAATAGGGGATTCAGCAAAATGATAAGGAGGCATAACGTTAATTTGAAACGTATCAAATCTTTATTGCCACGGAGAGAATCTGAGCGCAGGTAAGATATCTTATTAATACAACAAAACTTTTAAGGTATAATCACAGTATATTCATACAGTAGAACAGCTCTGCCAAAACTGTTAGTTGAGTAGGTTATATGTGATTATACTTTCTCTTTCAACAGTTTGTAACTAACACACTAGTCAATACAAAGGTTCCTATGTAAATCGAAAGTGGAAGCATCCGTAAACTTGTACTAAAGGAAAAGGGCAAAATAGACAAACAAAACTATCTGTTCCACTTTGCATGTCATTCGGTTTGGTGGAAATGTCAAACAGTCACAAACATTATTACAGCCATTTTGCATATACACCGTCCATTCAAAATCCTCGAGAATTCTTCTCAAGCCATGAAACAGAGATCTATATGCGTGTGTTGGGAGTCCGTTCTCTAAAATCTTCTATATTGGTACTTATAGAAAAGTGACAGAAAAAGCAGAAGACCTTTTTTCTGTATGACTGGTAGTTTTAGACGCAAGAGCTATTCAAATCAAACTTTTGTCAATCTTCCATAAAAACACTGCAAATATTTTAGAATGTTAGGATTCCAGTGGGGCTCCCTTGTGGTAGTGAGGAAGTCTGTTTCATTGCTTGTAAAGTATTGTCTACGGTTTTGATCCATTCCATGGCATCTTTATGAACAAACATGACTTTACGGTCAAACAGCTGTTAGTTTATGGAACAATACACTTGTAAGTACTTTTGCCAAGATGTGTACTTATATAAAACTAATACTGTTTCCCGTAGCTTGTGCAACTAGCTACTGTTCGCCCATTTACTTCCGTATTATACTTAAAAGCTCCCTCTTATGGGAGAAATTTTCAGTTTTTTTTAATTGAATTTCTAAAATTCACTTTTCAGTATTTTGTTTTAGGTGTGCTACTGTATAAATACACTGTGGTATTAGTGCTGACCGCAATAGATTATTAATTAATTAAGCAGGTACAAATTCGCAAACTAACCAAGAAAAATTAAGGTGTAGGTAATATAATTTACATATATATATATATATATATATATATATATATATAATGATATAAAAGTACAGCGTATACGACCTATTTAAAGACGGCATTGTATGCACAACCTTGGGGTCTTTCCTATGAATGCTGAGCCACTCCTGAGTTATGACGCTTCAAATTCAAAATTTGTTTTTTTATTTTTTTATTTATCCGTTTTTTTTTAAATACCTCCACTAACATACACTTTTTTTATAAAAATTTCGAAAGCCCAAAGTCTGCTCTTTAATTTAACCTACAACACCCTATGTGCTAACTGTAGCGTTAAAGAGTTATTAGCTCTTAACCTGTTCAGGTCATACAAAATTATATGTTAGTAAAGGTATTTTTTAAAAAATAATGGAAAAATAAAAAAAAATAAAACGGAATTTAAAAACCGAAATTTTAAATTTGAAGTGCCATAACTCTGGAGTGGAGAAGGGTACAGGGGTGGCTGAACGTTCATAGGCAAGACCCCAAGGTTGTGCATACAATGACCACTTCAAACAGGAAGTACACCATGTACTTTTGAAGATATATGGTGTTTAATGAAAAACGAGCATATTTTACTAATCACGCTGCAACTTGGTAGGGTGACATTTTCCCCCCTGCCATATAATTTATTATTTGTCTGGATGAGAGGAATCATTTGGCAAAATATAGTCATATTAGTTTGGGACACACTGTACATATATATATATATAAATATTACTATCAGAATAAATTTAACCAAGCTCGGATAGTGACACGTTTAACAAAAAACGGTCAATTCGCTTTTCATCACTTAGTCGGTTTTAATATTCTGTTCAGAATTAGGAAACACTAACTCTGAATTGAGGATCACTTGAACTTAGAAAACGCTAAGCCAAGTATGTAAATTAGTTCTCGTACTGAAATGAGGTTTCACTGATTCCAGTATTGGTATAGGATTGGATAGAGGAATTGAGAAGAAGACAACTACGGCCTGTTAGATTATAATAAAAACTGAATTTATTCATACAAATGCTCCACATGTATATACTCGTGTATAACAGAATTAGTAACAGAAAACGGAAACAAATAATCAATAATTCATTGTCAGCAATAACTGCTGACTTATGTTACCTTACCTTACTTTACTGACAAGACCATATCAACTTACATTCAATATTGCAGCAATAGTAGGGTCACCGTACTACAAAAATATTTATCTGAACAATAAGTGCAATTGCTTAGTAGCGAAAAGCAAAGGTGAATTTACAGTAATTATGTTTAAGGTGACTGACCGACCAACTGCTCGTGAATTATGATGTCTTATATATCAAATTATTATTATTATTTTTTTTTATGCTTGAACATATTCAATTTCAAAAGCGCTACGGATATAATAAACTTTGGGTACAGTTTGAGGTAGTAAGTACATTGTTGGAATATAGTGGGTCTTATAAAAATACAACAGTAGTTGACTAAAATTAGTATAAATAGCAGGTAACATAGCGGTTCTTAAACTAGCATTGCAGTGAGTCGAGACAATTCAGCATTATGTTCATTGGAAAGATATATTAAGGAAAGTAAAGAAAAGATTATAAAGTCTCCTCACGTGAGGTTGGATTAACGACTAACGCGGTGAGAAATAGAATTTCCTATTAAGCGACTAGTAATTCCAATTATAAATATATATATAATTAAAACATTCACTATGCATACATAGTAGCCTGCATAAACTAGCCCCACTAAATTGGAGCTGACTCAACATACAAAAAAGGTTAATACAGAAAGATAGGATATTTTACATATAGGTTTATAAGCTAATGCAATTCAACATGTAACTAGGTAGTAATAAAGCCAAAAAGTCAGGTACTCTGAGTAATTACATACTTTTACTGATACAATAAGGATTCGAGATAGATAAGGTGAAAACTAGGGTAACTTGAAAGCTTGACAGTGCATAAAATCAAAGAGAAGCTCGTGAAGAAAATGACCGTTTTACTATAAATAATATCTAAATAATAGGAACATCTCAGAGCTAAATGAGATAGACCAGGACTAGATCATGATAACTAAGACTACAAATAATCAATCTATATCAATGTTAAGTACGTCTAAAATTAAATACATTTAATATTTGAATATGGCTAACATCTTAAAGATAAATCATATAACTTGACTAGAACCATGTTAGCTACATAAGTCTACAAAAATGAACATGAGCGTATATCTGGGAGCAATAATGTGCTCCAATGGTGAGGTTTTGAAGCATCTTAGAGCTACTGATCCCCTTAAAAGGGAGGACAGCATATATCAGTGCGAGACTCCTTCCATAAATACTTCCGGATCGATGGGTACAGGTTCAGGAAAAAGCAAACAGCCTGGACAGATTGCTGACTAAAATTGAGTGTGGGATTGAGTCGAAAGCTCTGCTCAAGTCGAAGAGTACATGAACTACATTACAACCATCATGACAAAGCTCACGTATGTTAAACCAAAGAACATCTAACTTAACAAGAATCCTCATCTAGCCTCTAAAAATGTATGTGATGCGGTCGTTGGGGGGGGGGGGGGCAGACGGGGAGCAGGAAAGGTTTCAGACTGAGAGAATATTGTTCTGTTCTCTCTGTTCTCCGCCACCCACAGCTGTACAAACGCCGACGCCATGTTTTATGTTTCACTATGCTGCCGTTGCCTGGCTGATGGCGGACCAGTTTTTCTATTAATTTATGTACTGGAAAATTTTTCATAAGAACATTTGCACATCATATTTTGGTCAGTGACCTTATTTAATCTTTCGTTATCATGTAGTCTCTCATGTCAACAATTTGTATGACCATTGAATAATAAATATTTTACACCATGCATATACATATATGACCCGTTTTAGTTTGAAAGTGGCATAAGTCACTTTACCGACATGAAAAATGGTTATTCTTGAACGACTATGCGAAATTATTTATACTGAAAAATGTAAGTATCTAAGAGAACAAAAATACAAATAAATGTTTTCCACCGTTGGGATGATAATTATCAACAATATAAGTAGACAATTGAAGCCATTATGCAAAACAATTGTCGCCATTGCATAGAATAATTAATAAGAAAATAATTATTCCTGTCTACTATCAGACACCCATCAAATCCACTTTTTTTAATCATCGGCCAATAATCTCGCAAACAAATTACCTATATGGAAAAAACTGGATAAAAATGAATGGCTACATATGTACATTCATAAACATTTTTGTCAAATCACACGAATGAAGTACCTTGGTCACATGAAGGTTTCACAGCGTTCGATTCTCATTCCGTAGTGAGATAATCCAGTCTACTCCGCTGCATGTGGGCGGGGTAAATGGAACTGACTGACTAGACTGCTTGTCGCCCACCAATTCCCATACCATCCCGCTCATCTTACTATTCTCCCTCGTTCTACTGCAATGCAATGTAAAGAAAATTCTCTCAAACAAAGTATTGATGAAACCGGTTTTTTAGAGAAGAGGTAAAAGAAGCAAAGAGAATACGCAATACAATGCATGGGAATGATGCGGAGTGCAGGCTCTGGTTCTGGTGCTGTGCTGAGTGCTGGTGCTTTGACAACCCGCCGTCCGCCACTCACCACTAGTAACTGGCAGTGGGTCGTCAAAGCAGATAGTTTTCGTAAATTTTGTTAGGGCAGGTCGTAATATCACCACCGGTGAGTGGCGGGTCGTCAACAAGCAGAGAGTGTTCATACAATTTGTGAGAGCGGGTCGTAATAGAACGACTTGCCATAGAAAACTTTTCAATATAGAAGATGCCCATTCTTTCTGTGAGATGTTCTTTGGTTAAACTAAAAACATAAATCAAACACCGGATGAAATGACATGCAATGCAACATAAGCTGGGCTCTTTTGTGTCCGCAGAACACAGCAGAACAAAAGATACACAAAAGAACGCCTCATATATTTTCATAAAAGATTTAAATGAAGCGAAGTGAAGTGGAATACAATTCCCATATCTGGGCCGGGGCTGGTCGCACAGCCTCAGCCTCATTGGATATCTGGTCTGATCCCTTCTAGAATAATTCCTGCACACAATACCTACCTTTGATGCTGTACTTGCTTGCATCATAAGGTATCCCCTGCGCTTGGCAAAATATATTTCCCTATTTTTACTAACTAAAATGGATGATGCATAAAATAGTTAGCTGCAATCGACAGAACAATTTGTTCTCTCCTGTATATAGGAGTTGTACACAAAAGATCACTATAGCTGCAGCAAAATAAGTACCTATTATATAGAGGTTTTGTTTTTAAAACATGCTTTGAAACCTCAACGGAAATAATGTTCAGTCTTAATAATTAACAGCAATTCACATGCTAGTAAAATGTTCTTATATGCTAAAGTTAAACCTTGCGGAGTTAACATGCAACAGAGGTAACCTTCTAAAATTGTGCCCACTATCATGGAAAGAGATTTTGTAAAGTAACACCGCAGAATCAACATTCGCGTTTAAGAGTTGAGGCACAAAAGTTACATCGGAAATCATGTAAAGTTTTTCAAGCGAATGCATATTTAAAAGTTTCAAGCGATCCTCATAAGGTGGAAAAATCAATGAATAATTCCAGGGTAAGTACCTAAGCGCAAAGTGTATTGCTAAGTGTAAGCTTGCGTATTCAAAGTGGTCTCACTAAAGCCAATCTACAACCGAGAACTCGCAACCAACGTTTTATAAAGCCCAGCTAGAACTACTGTGGGAGATAAAATTCAATCTATGATCACATTTGACACCCAAGTCACAGACGGAACCCATGAAACGAATCGAGGAGTTTGACAACACATAATCATAAGTGATTGGTTTTTGATTATTATGGAAAGTCATAACCTCACATTTGTCGATATTGAGAACCAAGTTATTGCCTTTGCATCAAACGTAAAATTTGTGAAGGTCATCTTGTACCTGTTCACAATCGTTTGAAGATTTAATCTGAGCGAAAAGTTTAATGTCACAACAGCGACAATGTCGTCAATAGATAGAATAAAAAATAATAGGCCCAAGTGACTCCCTTGGGGTACGCCAGACCAAGCCTTCAAGACTCTAAAGAAGGAATGACGGATTAAGATTTGTTCTGTTATCTAAATAAGACGTCGCCCATTTTAGAAATGTTAGAGGAAACCCATACTTTTCTACAATATTTTAAATCGTGTCACGGAGTGAGATAACTTATCGAACGCTGGTCTGGTAGTCTTTTGCAAGCGCGCCAATGGTATCCCAGACGAATTCCAACAAATCTGCCAGAAATAAGCTCTTGTTGGTTTGAAGAGAGTAAATTATTGCAGGAAATTGATAGTTGAGTATAAATGATGATTCGAATAATGTGGGCATGCAAGATAATTTTGCAATAGGCCTATAGTTATCAATTTTATTAACTTGTTTTGTGGATAGGTATGATAAAAGAATTTTTCCAAAGCTGAGCGAAACAACCACTATCAAGCAATTTTTGTAAAATAATTCTCAACGGAGCTGCCTGGTAAGGGAGCACGACTTAAGGCAGGAGGATTCATTGTGAAATTATTTGAAAGCCCATTAATATGATCAAGTATATACTCTTCTGTAATTGTAGGGATAGTGAATGAAACGCTGTGAGTCATGTTCACTTGACTGAAGTTGTTATTTCGAAGTAGGAAATTTGAAGAGGCAAACGTATTGTTAAAAAATGAACCAAACATATTGCAAATTTGCATATTGGCATTATTTTGCATATTACAAAAAGTTGTTGTTACTTGTAATGTCTTTGTCTCTCACACAACTTTTCCACAACTTATTCTCTCTATTTTTAAGAGACGTTTCAGTTTATTGAACCATAGCGGAGATGTTTTAGGAACTGCTGACGCTTGCGGGAATATGAGAAGAAAATAACTGGAAAAGAATATTATGTCAAATTTAGAAACGTCTTCATCAACACTATTGCTAGACAGTAATGTATTGAAATCAAGTCTACCGAAAAGTTCCGAAAAATTATGTTTTCTAAAATTGAAGAAGTATTGTGTTTTGTCACAATTTGTAAAGTTTTCAGTTTCCGAGCAATATGTAATTATTCGAGGGGTGATATTTGTCAAGAGTAGACGTTATAACTGCGCTAGGTTCAACTAATATGTTACTCGCGTCACTAGAAAAAAACATACAACAGTCTACTCATGTTGTTCTTTACATTACTGATTTGGCTGAGACCAAGATATGAGATAGTGTCCAGAGTGATTCCCTTGTTGACAAGTTATTAAGAGGAAGATAGTCATCGTCAACCACATATACATTGTACATTCGGGAAATTTCGCACAGCCTTAGCTTCATTGAACATTGTCCAAAAGAGACCATTTCAAAAAGACTATTACATACTTTTGCTTGATTTATGTTAATTCTATCGCGAATTGTCTTAATATCTAGTATACTTGTCATTCCTGTGATAATTTTTTGACAAATGGAACTGTAGAATGTATATCCACGGAAAATTGGTTTGATTAATGAGGTATGAAACTATAAAATCTATATCTACAAAAAGATTATTTACATTTCAGATATATGTATATAGCAATCGATAATGGAGTTTCCTTCCCTTTCCTTACGAGGTGGCTTTTGGTAACCTATATTCGATTCTGGTCCATTATACCACTACGTTTACACCTGAGGTCGGCAATTTTATCCACACGAACATCATACGATTACAGTGTCTTCATTGTACTTTGGTCCGGAACGCCAGGCAATCCGCCGGTTTTCCTTTTATTTTCGTTAACTTTTCAAGACGCCCGATATTAAACCATGCTGCCAATCGAACCTTGGAAAACTTGTAATTACCTCATTCCAGCACCCCAGGGATATTTATACCTTCGTTTTCTGGTCCGCAATTCTTATCTTTCACGACTTTTTTTTAAATATTGTTTGGATGGACTAATGATGACACGATTACTTGCCGATTCTTTTCAGCCTTATTAAAATTATTCCCTTTTATACCAGCAGGACAACAACTTTTTATTCTCTTCTTTTTCAGTCACGACAGAAAACGCAGTCCTCACCAAAAAGAAAAAAAAACTTTTTTCTCTACAGTCGACCCTCCATCAGGTATATCTCACTCAGCATGGGCCATTCGGCAGCACAATTGCAGTGCGGCACAATGTTAGCACTGCTGCTAGCTGTCAGTGGCACAAGTGAAGCTTACTGCCTCATGGAGCACACTGCGACCATAACATAATAAACGCCATTTCATTATTTGCCATGTTTACTTTCTTAACTATCTTATTTTTAATTGATTTATAATTGAGTTGGTACTGCTCACGGTTTGCTCTTTAGTTTCGCACAATTTAACAAAAAACTATGAAGCTATAAAAATTTTAAAAGCTCAATACTCAATTATTCGATTTAAAAAGAGAAACGGTTTTAGTTTTACTGAACTTTATTGTAATAATCTCCTCAACTTTATTGACATCTGGCTCGAACTCAACTAGTATTAAATTTTAAGTCAGAACTAACTTCGATCGTCAGCGACCTCAAAAATACTTGTTTTATCATGTCAATAGCTTTTACACATTTCCGATTACCAAATTAACTGACCTAGATATAAATTACTTACTAAACAAATCGCCTGAATTAAATTTATTTAGTACGGAAATATGCAAGACATTGAGTAAGCAAAACAAATATCTTATGGGGTTTGCTTGGGTTGTTGGATTGTTGTGAAGTGTGAAACCTACATTGACCTCATTTTGGACCTTGCAACAATCTCATAACGATTATTGATGACATAAAAAAATAAAAACCTTTCATAATAATTTAACAGGGACTTCAGCCCTATGTAAATAAAGTTTAACCGTTTCGACTCTTAAAGTAAACATAAATATAAATGGCTAACTATGCTTTTTATTTTATTAATCACAAGTTTTGTAATTTTACTAGCAATGAGCAGATCCAATTAATAACTGCAAGTAAGGGTAGAAGATATTTTAATTCGATAAATATTTCTGTGCGATTTTTTCCACGAATAAAAATAATCGTTATTTACGAAGATAATAAATATATCTTGACTTTTCAAGATAATCTTACAAAATTTGTAGATTAGTATGCAATACGTAATGTGGAAACAGTAACAGTAGTGCGAGTTTTCTTCGATGAAATTGTCATGCGCTTTCGCATTTCAAAGTCACTGATCAGGGAACTAATTTCCTGAGTGAGCTATTAAAGAAGTAAAGGTAAATAAGCTACAGACTTCAGCATAATTCACAATCTAATGGTAGAGGTTGTACATATACTTCTGATAGAATATCTGCGGGCAATCTTGGATGAAAATCCCAAGACATGGGATCAATTCCTACGAACCTCATTCGTGTACAGTGTACACGAGGGTACTAAACTTACCCCAATGGACTGCCTTTGCGACTTTACAGCGGATGTCATATAAAATCTAGAACGGGATCCTGAATTTGCTTATAACCACGCAAGTTATTACTATAATCTAAGGTGGAAATTGCAAAAGTCGTATGCTACGACGCGAAAAAAGCTAGTAAACAACGAAAAAAGGTCTATTATGAGAAGACAGTGCGGCCTCTTGCTTTTTAGTGGGGAGATAAAGTCCTCGTCAAAAGTAAAAGTCGAAAACGCAAACTGTATCAAATCTGTGTTGGACCATATCTGGTAATCGAAGTGCAAAGTCCCACGAACACTACCATATTAATAGACAAGCGAAAAGTTATGGTCTAATCGGATAATGTCCTGTTATGAATATTAACAACTGTAACACTTTTTCCTTTACTCTGGGAAATTGCTCCGGCCGAGCGCTAAAGTGCTCCCTACTTTACTACGCGTCAAAATTTCTTTGGGAATTCAATAATGATTTCCCTCTGTGCCCTGAATCAGCTTAGTAATCGATGGTTCAATTCAGGGCAAGTTGAGGAAGCTTTGCCACAGCCGGCGAAGTTCCACTTGAACGTGCCTCGATTCACTCTATAGTCGATAATTTAACTTGATCGCAGTAGAGAAAACTTCACCAGAAAGGTGACTTTCGCTTAAATGCACCTCGACTCAACTCGGTAGTTCAGGGTAGAACGAGTTGAGAAGCTTCGTCCAAGCCACAAAAGTTCTATTTAAGTGTGCCTCGGCTGAACTTAACGATGTTTGATACGCCGTGTATAACAACTGGCTTGTACTCGCTTCCTTGCGAGGGGAACATGGAGCTTTACTTACTTAGCAAAATGTAGGAGGGGCCAGACGGAGGAAATCTCGATTCCACCAGGCTATTTATCTTACCTCACGAGATTGGTAAGGTTACCGGCGGTGTTTATTTGTTGGTACATTCGGTTGTGCTATTGTATATGTACTTCGGGAAGTCGAAGTATGGGAAAAGTAGCGAAATAATTGCTAGCTCACTGTAGATATGAGCTGATTGACAGTGTGCGGATGAAAAGTCAATTTGCCATCGGCGTTTGCTAAGTTCGCGGACTTAGATCTTTAGATTAGTGTCTCGCGAGGAAACTGAAACCACGATTAGAAAATCTGGCGATAAACAAGGGGAAAGTAAACAAAAGAGCTGAAGGTCTTTAATTAGCCGTAAAGGTTCACTGACTACCGTGCCATAGAAAATGAGGTGGATTTGCCGGCGGTCTTTGCTCACTCACAGCCAATAAAGAATCTGTCGAAATGCCGTCGTCGTTTGACTACTTTTGCCTGGGCGCTAATAACGAAGACTCAGGGATATTTTGCGAAGTGGAGGCTAGATATAGCGAACTGATGCTAGGTAATTGATTCTAAATTAGAATCGGTATCTTTCCAAGCGAAGAAACTTTTTTGTAATTGATCTTTTATTCGTTCAATTTATTTCTGATAAATTTCAAAGCAAACTTTTTCCAAACAAAGAAATCTTTTATAAATGCAAAAAAAGTTAATTCTAATTCACGCAAAATTGGTTCAATTGCTAATGAGAAAATGCTAAAAAACAAGTCTGATAAATTCAAAACGGCAGAAATCTTTTTTATAAATGTCGAGAAAAAAATTAATTCCATCCAATAAATTCAACTCGGCGCTTTTATTTCAAGCGAAGAAATCTTTTCATGATTGATCTTCACCCAAATTGGTTCCATTTTTAATGAGAAAATGCTAAATATTAATTCTAATAAATTCACTCGCCAGTTTTATTTCAAGCGAAGAAATCTTTTCGTAATTGATCTTTTAGGCAAAATAGCCGTCGGGGGGGGGGGGGGGGGGGGGCTTATCCTTATCAGTAGCGGGACACAGTATACGCCTGTTAGATGATCCCGTTTGCTACTAGTTCCTTCTTTTTATACCCTAGGTGAAATCTATAGGGTATACTAAGTTTGTCATTCCGTTTGTAACACCTTAAAATAATGATGGTAGAGAAAAATGGATTGGACATCCATGCATAAAATTAAAAGAGATTTTGATTTTTGCTTGTCCGTCCGTCCGTCCGTCCGTCCGTCGTATACGCGTATACTTAGAGAGATAAAATTTTGTACACGGACTTTAAAGAAAAAAAGTAAAATTAAGTTCGAAAATGAGACAAATCGGGCAACTCCTTCGTGGGGTTGCCATATAGATATTTCGTTTTCCTCTATATATTTGGACACTGCCTGAGAACGCGTATATGTAGAGAGCTGAAATTTCGTACATGATGTTTTTACTACATTAGCAAATAAAAAGTCAAAAATGGACTAAATCGCGCAACTCCTTCTTGGTGTTGCCATATACATATTTAGGTTTTTTATGTATACTTTGAAAACGATCAGTCCAAGACATTTTTATTGTACTAAAAACTTCTGCAGAATACGAAATCCTATAAAATTGGTTATAAAATTTTTTTCTGTGCGACAAACCGTTCTAGAAATATATGCGAAAAACAACTTCAAAAATCAAACTTGAATAGATCGGTGACCATACGAAATTTAATACGGGCATTCATCTAGGGTATCATAAGAATTGGTCTTAGATCAATTCTAGCTTTTTTACTTGTTTTTGTAGGGATTAAGAATTTGTACTTCTAATCCACTGCTAATTGATCCGCCTTCTCGGGCCTGCTAGGTCGACTCCGTCGTAAGTCCGAAAAGGACGTGCCGCCATCTCTTATGGCTTTTAGTGCTCCTCGCTCAGACGTGCTGCCATAGTTGTCTTCATTTTCTCTGAAGATTTGCAGTATATTTTTTCATCGCGGGGAGTACTTTGAAAACCACGAGATTTCGCTACACTCCCCCCTACTGAAAGTCTCGAAGTTCCTACACAAAATTGTACATATATAAAAAAAAAAAAGTTAAGGCAACGTATTCCGTTCAGGCCGATGGGTGGGAGGAATTCGTGGAGCTGCATGCTAGAAAGGAAAGTCTGTCTTCAACATTCATCCTGGGAGGCGGAGGTGGAGGAGTTGGTTCATGTTTAATTCCATGGGGTAGCTGTTGGAGAGAAGGTTAGTAAAATGTTTTCTAGAGTGTTATTTCCCCTCTTCTTGTTTTAGGATTCTTTTATCAAGATATTTTTTTTTATATTGGAGTGCCTCTACTCTCCCAGGATTTACAGAGGCTGCCGAGAGGTCTGTTTCACTGCTGGGCTCCATACGGGGTTTGTCTATAAAGTGAGAAAATGGGTCTACGTAATACCACACGTTTATTTCAGATTGATCTTTGTTTAGAAAAAGTACGTGTTTTGTATATCATGTTGACCTAATTCAAGTCCCTCGAGCTATATACATAAAAAAATGTGTCCCGACATGAAGTAATACCTCGGCTTGAACATATGTAGGCTACACATATGGATCGAGAAATATCAAATAAAATTATCGATTGCGCTGAACGCAATTACTCGCTCTTGAGTTCCCAAAAATAAGCAAAAGCCACTTTGCTTCTTTCATTTAAAAAAAATTTAGCACTAGAAAGGGTCATTGAGTCCATTGGAGACATTGGCGCGAAATAAAGAAGAACTATCAAAACAAAGCATATAAAATTATTGATTTTAAAAGAATGTTATTGAATTATGTTGAGTGATTGGCTAGGACGTGAAGTCCAGACTGCCAGCATGAGCTGACAGATCACCCGACGGACAGCGTTGACTGCAGGGCGGCACGCTAGTTCGCCTCAACTATTGGCGGAGAGTGTGGGGGGGGGCTCCACAAAAAGATCTGCCGCTGCCGTCTGCCATATACAAAACAATTCTTCGTGCCTACAACGAACAAAAGCCGGCACACATTCGGTCCTGAAGGGACCCTTACGTCACTTACCTGTATTTTGGTGGAAGGCGTAGGTGTTATACCTTCCTTTGCCAGCCCCATCCTCCCAATTGACATTGGGTGGCACAATTTTCCAAAGTCCCTAATTGACCTGTCAAGGGACTAGAGCAACCCTACACAACCCTCATGCGAGAGGGCGCCTGGATAGTGAAGGAGGAAATAAAAGAGCTCACAGCATCGTTACGTTATGAAAAGTTCATCAAACACTTGTATTGATCTGAATTTAGGCTAAGTTACATTTAAAATACAAATGGCAGTAAAGCCTAGCCTAAATTTTAACATAGTCCTATGATTCCAAGTTTAGGGCTTCATTTACGAAAAATTTTTTAGAATTGAAGCGCAATTCTCAAGGAAATTTATACTGTTGTCAAGTGACTGTGCTAAGTATACCTAAATCTATTTATACCAATTGAAGGTGTAAATGCTAGTCAAAATGCAATTCTTAAAATATAGGGATATATAATATGTATGTCTAACGTGAAAGTTCAAACGCAAAAATACGTGTGAATATATAAAATATATGTCTAAAGTGAAATTTCAAATGCAAAAATAGGTAAGTATACAATATGCATGTCTAACGTGAAAGTTCAAATGCAAAAATATGTGTGAATATATAATATGTATGTCTAAAGGGAAAGCTTAAATGCAAAAATAGTTGAGCATCTATAATATCTGTCTAAAGTGAAAGCTTAAATGCAAAAATAGGTAACTATACAATATGTATGTCTAACGTGAAAATTCAAATGTAAAAATATCTGTGAATATATAATATGTATGTCTAAAGGGAAAGCTTAAATGCAAAAATAGTTGAGCATCTATAATATCTGTCTAAAGTGAAAGCTTAAATGCAAAAATATGTGTATACATGATAGATAAGTATAACGAAAAACTTCAAAAGCAGATCAAAAGGATACTCACAGTCAATATCCCATGGTCTGGTGGAGCGCTCCAACATCCAGTGACTATCTGCAGTTCAATTTCAATATATAAAATTTTTTAAATACTTGTAGGTATTCGTTCCCTACTTCAGTGCTTGCATTACGCCGTCACTAATAACATAAACCTTACTATAGGACTTAAACAATCTGCCTCGTCTTATAACTAAAGCGCCTTTTATGTGAAGCATTAAAGCACTCAATACTTTTTATGAGAAAAAGATAAAAAGATAAAAAATATTATAGAACCACTGGACTTGGTGAACTTAGTGGAGACTCATCGTGTGTTGGTATATGCGTAACTTCTTAAAGCTGTTAATTGAACGGTTGAATTCGTATGCCGTTGCTCTTGCATATTTTCCGAGCATTTGCCTGGCCTCATCGGGCATAATACAATCAAACTGAGTTTACTTGAGGCCCCAAATTATTCATCGATGAGCTTCTTCAGTTAGCACTGAAGAAGCTTTTCCTTTGTATTACCTGGATTAAAATTCACTGATTAAAATGTATCCATTTTCAGTATTTGGAAATTCTTTCGGATAACTTTCTCCCAATTCATTGTGAATGGGAAAAGACCTACGATTATCATCCTCAGCTGGATTAAAATCCACAGTTTCTTGGATCGATTCCTTGCACTCTGCGAGATTTTTCGGGATTTATTTCCTTTGGAACTACAAAAAAATATTTATCAATTAACAAGTGCAATGTGGTTTGCAAGTTATACATATATGCGCATTACTTACGTCTGACGTATACTAAAATTCCTTGTTACCCAATACGAATATTTGGTTAAAGTTTGCTTATAACGCTCTTTTACAGAGATTTAGATAACAATTTTTAATTCTTTTCGGGGAATCGACACTTTTCTTTACCGCACTGATCACCATTCGAGGTTAAAAGTGACTTGCACCACCCGATTTTGTCTTCTTCTTCTTCTTCGCATCCGCATGTCATCTCGAGCTTGAGGAAACGCATCTCTCTCGGTCGGGTGCGGTCATTTTTTTATGCTTGACGCAGCCGGCCTACACGCTTCAGTGCGTGTAGCATATTGCTATATGCAATACGCTACGACCATAACAGGGCAGAGTGGTCTGCGCCACCCGTGGTTCAGACAACGCTGAAAAATGGTCGACTGAGCTAGCCGGTCTTAAACATAGGCCTCATCGCTGCGGGCGCTGAATGTGTGTCTCGACCCACGACCCAATGCGTATTCCTCATCACTCGGACTCCACTTGCCCGATGACGCATCGAGGACACATCCCTGAAGTCTCGTCAGTCTTTGATCAGACCTCGACATCCCTCTCCGTGTGTGAAGCCAAAGCCACATCGACAAGCTGGTAACCCAAAAAATCCAGCCGGTCTATGTCTCTCTGCCCTTCCTCACTGAGATGCTGAGGAAGCCTTGCGATCAGCAACCTGAAGAACCGATCGCTAAGCTTTCCCGGCGCAACATTTCACCCTGATCTCCGACAGACGATTGCTCAAGGGTGTGTCTCCAAGGCGTCGTCGAGGTAGTGACATGCTGACAGCCTTATACAGGAATGGATTCCAACAAGCATATCACCCACCATTGACGGGGCAATAGGAGGGCTTCGCGATATCCTATAGTTTACCAGTGAAGCTGGCTGGATGCCTTCTTAGAGCTACCAGGATCTAACGTGACAATAGATGGACGACGTTTCTAGACTGATGATCACTGCCTGATGTCTTTGGCGTGATAGACTCCTAACAGTTCCCCTGCAGATCTTCAAGCTCGTATAGGGAGTTTCCTTTCTTGGCTCGAACCCGACATTTGACAAATTTTCGTCCCAGTTTAGCACTAGTCTGCTGTTCGAAGTTGCTTTGGGCAAAATTCCGCCTAAATACCTCTTGACCCACTTTGAAATCAACAGGTTTCGCCCTGAGATTATAGGCTCGTGAACCCTGTTCGAATGCGTGTTGTAAGTTTTCCTGCACTCTCGCACGGATCAATCTCATTTTATCCTCAGCATCTACTCTCAGCGGCTCATTAAGAGTTCCAAGGCTCCTCAAGATGGAATAGGAGCTGCCATGTTCAATCATTTGTTGACCGAAAAGTGTTCGATAAGGAGAGAAACCAGTAGCTTGATGGAAAGAGCTCCTGAGGGAACTAGCTATTTGGCTCAGTTTCTCATCCCATTTCGTATGTTCCTTCCGAATATACCCTCTAATCCCTGGCAATAGAGACCCGTTTACTCGCTCTGAGGCGTTTGCTTGCGGCGAGTAAACTGCCGTTCGCAAGTGCTTCACCCCATACTTTTCCAGCAATCTGGTAAACTGAGTCCATTGTCAGAGACGATCGTTTCCGGGACGCCGAACACGTGGAACACTTCCGTCTCAATGAATTGGCACACATTGAGTGTAGATGCTTTTCTCATCGGTTTGAGAATTGGAAATTTTGAAAAGTGGTCAAGAACTATCAGAATGCAGACGTTTCCTTTCACTGACCGAGGATATGGACCCAGAAAATCGATATACAGCTTCTGCCATGGTCGTTCTGTCACAGACTGGACTTTCATAGGTGGTCTAAGAATGGTATTGGGAGCCTTCGTTTCCTTACACACGTCACAGGCGCCTACGTAGTTTCTGACATCAACTGTCATTCGTGGCCAGTACAAGTGTCTTCGCAGACGTTCCAGTGTTTTCCCTATACCTCCGTGTGAAGCCAGTGGCGGATCATGAGCCCTTGAAATGACGTCGGTGACAAGCCCTCGTGGAATCCAAAGCTTCCAAGCTTCTTCTTCCTGAATCGGATCGCCTGTTCTCGGAACAGTCCGAATGTAAACGAAGCCATCCCTGATGCAAAGATCTGGTAGTTTGCCAGAAGTCGTTTTAACTTTATGCCTCAGTTCCTCATATTCTAACGAGTTGAAATATGGCGAACTAAGGTCAACTTCCGGGCCAGGATCTTCGTTTGTGGCCAGGCTGTCACAATGGATGCGTGACAGCGCATCAGGGACGACGTTCAGGCTTCCTTTTCTGTGCTCAATAGTGAAGTCGAAGCCCTGAAGCTTCAAAATCCATCGCGCAAGTCTACCGCTGAGGTCCTTTTGAGACATCAGCCATTTCAAGCTCGCATGATCAGTCACTATCTTAAACGGCATGAGTTCTATGAAGGGTCGGAATTTCTGTACGCTCAAGATTGCGGCTAAGCATTCTTGCTCTGTGACGGTGTAATTTCTTTGTGCTGAGTTCAACTTTTTCGAGACGTAGGCTATTGGCTTCTCGTGGCCATCGTCATCTAGTTGAATCAGCACTCCTCCAATACCTTGTTGGCTCGCATCGCACTGTATAACGAATGGTTTGGTGAAGTCTGGACTCACCAACAACGGAGCAGAAGTAAGTCTTTGTTTGAGAAGATCAAGAGACGTCTGGGCTTCAGGTGTCCATTTGAACTGACTAGGGTTGTTCAAGGTGTCTGTAATGGAGGCAGTCAAGTCAGCATAGTTCGGGATGAACCGTATATACCATCCTGCCATACCTAGTAGGAGTCGGGCCTGCCGAACAGTTTTAGGTGACGGATAGTCAACTATAGCTGAAATTTTGTCAGGGTCAGTTCTCATACCTCCCTTTCCGACAATAAAACCCAAGTATTTGGTCTCTTTGATAGAAAACTTGCTCTTCTCGACGTTGATAGTGAGGCCAGCTTTCCTCAAACAATCCGCTATACGGGATAGTAGCGTGAGATGCGTGTCGAAGTCTGATGACAGAATTAATAAATCGTCTAGATAGACGAGAACGTTCTCACGAAGATCGAAAGGAATGACTTTGTCCATGAGGCGGCACATCGTTTGTGGAGCGTTGCATAGGCCGAATGACATCACCGTGTAGTGATAGAGAGGATGTCCAGGCGCTGTAAAAGCGGTTTTCTCTCTGGAATCAGTGTCTAGTGGGATCTGCCAGAATGCGTCTTTCAGGTCCAGGCTCGTTATGTAGTTTGCCGGAAGAAGTCGACTCAGAAGTGCGTCTATCTGCGGAAGCGGATAGGCATCCTTCTTCGTAACAGAGTTGACCTTCCTGGCGTCAAAACAAAGCCGGACCTTTCCAGGCTTCCTTACCAGAACAACTGGAGAGCTCCAAGGACTCTGGCTCTCCTCTATCACACCCAGTGATAGCATTCGCTCTAATTCGGCATCCATCAAACTTTGTACTGCCGGTGAAATCGAATAAAACCTCTGTTTTTTCGGAGCTGCGTTCTTTTTCGGTCTCATACCCAAATCAGGAAACATTATTTCGGCTAACTCCGCCACTGAGGAGAAGATTCGGTCTCTTAGTGTGTTGTATCTTTGCAGACGCGTGCGTCGGCGGATGTAAAACAGACTCACGCCTACTCGTCATAACAGAGCTTGTTGGCCGTTTTAAAACAGAAAGGACAGGAGGCCCAATCTCCTGCTCAGTAACTTTGTCAGCTAAGAGTGCTGTCGATCTTATCGGGACATCGAAAATCAAAGACTCTTCAAATGAACTGTCTAACAATGTCATGGGCCCAGAAGTGGAAATGGGAGCTTGGAGATCTGCGGAGAAGTCTATTAGGTTCTCCGCCTCTATCAACGAAATATTCATTCTAGCAGGTGTTTCGTTGATATCATCAGAATCACTGAATGATATCAGTGGACAAGTCAGAGATTCGTCAATGTGGTCTGCTAATGGAACGGACCTTCCTCCTTGTTCAAGGATTGAACTGGAGGGTTCGTGGCAGTTGCTGTTTGTGACGTCGACGCTGGTCGGAAAGAGGTGGTGGTATTCCCGACCCGTCTCAAGTTTTTCTGTCTACAATGGCGACAATCAGCCTTGAAAACGTTTTTGCTTCCGCATCCATAGCAGAACACAACTTGTCTCTCTTGCCTGCAGTCTTGATAAAAGTGACCGGACTGGTCACAATTCCAGCATACAATAGTGTGTTTGGCCGAAATGCTCGACACGTCACCTAGGTTGTTGACACTGCCTGTTGCTACTGCCAGTTCAGGGTCCAAGGTCTGAAAGTTGTCAACTTCGTGCACCCGTTGGTTCCGGTAAGGGTTCCAACTACCAGCTGTCGCAATTCGTATCTGCGTAGCTTGGATACGAGTAACAAGCGATCTCAGCTGTCCCATCGTATCGGTGGGATGCAGGCATATTTTTCCTGAATCTCAGGCAGTAAGTTCGATTTGACAATATCCAGAAACTCTTGGTGTGGCATGGCGTTCTGTAGCTGATCACTCAGCAACCCTAAATGATGGTGATACATAGCAAATTGTTCACCAGGCTTTTGCTTTCGAGACATCAGCTGTAATTGTATTTTTAGGTCGTCCTTAGGCACTGCCCATTCGATGGACAATCCCGTCTTGATGAATTCCCAAGTTGGAAAAGGGTTATGCCGTAATATCGACCAGTACCAGTCCTTCGCTGGTCCTGTTAATAACGTAAGCTTGTTTCTAACTAGGAGATCAAAATCCCCTTCTAGAGCGGAGTGCGTGAAGCGCTCACTCTAAAAATGAATTCATCCACAGAGAGCTCTGAGTTGTTGCCGTTATACGTCAGGTTCCATCTTCGGATAGGACTGCCTGATCGTCGGTGTCCTATGTTTGCAGGGACACGAATATGTAATGGAGGCTGAGGTGGTACGAAGTTCGGTCTGGGCTGAACAAAAGGCTGACCAAAAGGTGATGGTGGTCTCTGAAACGATTGTCTCCTCAGATTGGGGAAATCGTTCGACTGTCTTTGGTTATCCATGGACGGAGGAGGTCGTGCAAAGTCCATTGGCGGCATTGCTGCTGCTACTTGTTGTCGGATACTATTTGTTAAGTCAGTCCGCAAACCATTGAGGCTCTGTTCGAGACCTTCTCGTATTAGGTTTTGCATTTGTAGGCGTAGGCCTGCCATCAGCGCATCCGTAGCGGCTGAGGTGTGGTCTTGAGCTGTACGCACTGAACTATCTCGTCGAGGACTCGGATTTACAAAAGTCCTTGAGTGCAAATCGGGCATTCCAGGAGAGAGTGATCGTCGACTAGGTGGTGGAATTGTCAACGGTGCTAAGTCAAGTGTTGCCATGGAAGGTAATGGATCGTGACTGACAGTCTTTACAGGCTTTGGCCTCTTCGGGACAGCACCAGTGTACTCAGTGAAATCATACTGAGTGAGATGGGCTCTGCAGAACGGGCAGTTTGAATGCTGTTCAATCCACGTTTTCAGGCATGCCTTGTGAAACACATGTCCACAGACCGTCTTCATTGGCTTCCTCTGTCCTGACCAGTCGCTCTCTAGACAGACGGAGCACGGATCTGGCAACAGCATCGGCACCCTAGTTGTTTGCGGTGTAGCCATTGTAAAATCAGTCGTATTTCAAAACAAAAAAAATCTTCAAAATTTCAGAGAATTCAAAAAAATTCTCAAACTAACAGGCTCTTCAGGACGAAGATAATGAAATATCAGGAAAAATTTTCAAAGGTTGGGACGAGATACTACAATTCAAACAAAAATTTTCCCAACCGTTCGAAGAAGTTGCAAAAATTTTTTTTTAAAAAAATCAAAGCTTCGTAAAGCTCGCTGAGTATTCTCGAATCGAGACAATATAAATGCTAGTGACGATAATCCAAGTTCAGAAACGGTAGCACCTCATTGAATAAAATTTCCTTTATAGCAGTTCAGTTCAGCGTTTCAAGAAAAACTGTGAAAAATCAACGAGATCAAACGTCCAATACAGCAAAAAAAAATTCCACCAAAACATTTCTCCCTCACTTCCCGAAGCCAACTCCCAACACAAGAGGTCTTCAGGTCGCTCTCCCTCTTTTCTGTCAGAAAATCTATACAAGCAAGTGGCGTGCATATGTGTATTGAAAAAATATGTGGAGTTCCCACAGAAATCTGGGAAGAATCGGGTTGGAGAAGCTAGAGACTGAAAATGATACTAGAGACTCTTCAGCCAGGCAGTTAGCAGTATGCCAACTCCTGATTACTGCAGGTCTCCAGCATCACTTCCATTATCCAGCAACTCTTTCCTTTCTCTTCACCTGATTGTCGTGTCCAGCTGACCTTCCAACTGGGCAGAGTCATGAATCTGGTCAACTAATTAGCTAAAAGCCAAAAAGTCGTCTCACAGATTCACGACTCTGTCCAGCCAGTTGGCCAACAGAGACATGTCTCCGTGAGAGCTCACACAAAAAAAAATTTGTGAGGCTACCTACCATTTCCATGACAGAAGGCCAGCGGGAAAGATCAATTTCAAAAAAAATTCAAAAAAATTCAACTGTTCAGACTTGAGGCTTGACAGAAGTCAAACCTAAAGTCGAACTTACAATTCAAAGCTTCTCAAAAGAAATTACTCTACGTTACAAACTTTCAAAACTTTAATATAAACTTTAACTTACTTTACATTATAGAAAAATTCTAATACCTAACCAATTAGACTCAGGTCCACATATAACTTCCACTGGATGTGAGCAGACACCAGATGATCGTCTCTCTCTAAGTCTCAGTCCCCAGTGAAGTTTATACTTAGACCACCGAAGTCTAACTGAGGTGGCCCCACGTTGGGCGCCATTTTTGTTATGGGGCTATGTTGAGTGATTGGCTAGGACGTGAAGTCCAGACTACCAGCATGAGCTGACAGATCACCCGACGGACAGAGTTGACTGCAGGGCGGCACGCTAGTTCGCCTCAACTATTGGCGGAGAGTGTGGGGGGTTCCACAAAAATACCTGCCGCTGCCGTCTGCCATATACAAAAAAATTCTTCGTGCCTACAACGAACAAAAGCCGGCACATATTCGGTCCTGAAGGGACCCTTACGTCACTTAAGTGTATTTTGGTGGAAGGCGTAGGTGTTATACCTTCCTTTACCAGCCCCATCCTCCCAATTGACATTAGGCGGCACAATTTTCCAAAGTCCCTAATTGACCTGTCAAGGGACTAGAGCAACCCTACACAACCCTCATGCGAGAGGGCGCCTGGATAGTGAAGGAGGAAATAAAAGAGCTCACAGCATCGTTACGTTATAAAAAGTTCATCAAACACTTGTATTGATCTGAATTTAGGCTAAGTTACATTTAAAATACAAATGGCAGTAAAGCCTAGCCTAAATTTTAACATAGTCCTATGATTCCAAGTTTAGGGCTTCATTTACGGAAAATTTTTTAGAATTGAAGCGCAATTCTCAAGGAAATTTATACTGTTGTCAAGTGACTGTGCTAAGTATACCTAAATCTATTTATACCAATTGAAGGTGTAAATGCTAGTCAAAATGCAATTCTTAAAATATAGAAATATATAATATGTATGTCTAACGTGAAAGTTCAAACGCAAAAATACGTGTGAATATATAAAATATATGTCTGAAGTGAAAGTTTAAATGCAAAAATAGGTAAGTCTACAATATGCATGTCTAACGTGAAAGTTCAAATGCAAAAATATGTGTGAATATATAATATGTATGTCTAAAGGGAAAGCTTAAATGCAAAAATAGTTGAGCATCTATAATATCTGTCAAAGTGAAAGCTTAAATGCAAAAATATGTGTATACATGATAGATAAGTATAACGAAAAACTTCAAAAGCAGATCAAAAGGATACTCACAGTCAAAATCCCATGGTCTGGTGGAGCGCTCCAACATCCAGTGAGTATCTGTAGTTCAATTTCAATATATAATTTTTTTAATACTTGTAGGTATTCGTTCCCTACTTCAGTGCTTGCATTACGCCGTCACTAATAACATAAACCTTACTATAGGACTTAAACAATCTGCCTCGTCTTATAACTAAATCGCCTTTTATGTGAAGCATTAAAGCACTCAATACTTTTTATGAGAAAAAGATAAAAAGATAAAAAATATTATAGAAACACTGGACTTGGTGAACTTAGTGGAGACTCATCGTGTGTTGGTATATGCGTAACTTCTTAAAGCTGTTAATTGAACGGTTGAATTCGTATGCCGTTGCTCTTGCATATTTTCCGAGCATTTGCCTGGCCTCATCGGGCATAATACAATCAAACTGAGTTTACTTGAGGCCCCAAATTATTCATCGATGAGCTTCTTCAGTTAGCACTGAAGAAGCTTTTCTTTTGTATTACCTGGATTAAAATTCACTGATTAAAATGTATCCATTTTCAGTATTTGGAAATTCTTTCGGATAACTTTCTCCCAATTCATTGTGAATGGGAAAAGACCTACGATTATCATCCTCACCTGGATTAAAATCCACAGTTTCTTGGATCGATTCCTTGCACTCTGCGAGATTTTTCGGGATTTATTTCCTTTGGAACTACAAAAAAATATTTATCAATTAACAATTGCAATGTGGTTTGCAAGTCATACATATATGCGCATTACTTACTTCTGACGTATACTATAATTCCTTGTTACCCAATACGAATATTTGGTTAAAGTTTGCTTACAACGCTCTTTTACAGAGATTTAGATAACAATTTTTAATTCTTTTCGGGGAATCGACACTTTTCTTTACCGCTCTGATCACCATTCGAGGTTAAAAGTGACTTGCACCACCAGATTTTTGTCTTCTTCTTCTTCTTTGCATCCGCATGTCATCTCGAGCTTGAGGAAACGCATCTCTCTCGGTCGGGGTGCGGTCATTTTTTTATCCAATATGCAATACGCTACGACCATAACTAGAATAGTCACGGTTGTTGACCTTTCTTTTTTTAGACAGTTTTGCTATGAAAATTCATAGCGAAATAAGTCAATTGAAATTGACTCAGTTTGCTGCTAAGTCTGCAGCTCGAGAATTGAGTCGAAAAAACTGTTTAAGCAAACGAAACATTTTTAAAAAAAGAAATTTCATTACAAAAAGACGACATTTCATATCAGCAGGAACCGTATAATCGTCAGTACGGCTTGGTTCCTGCCTGCCGTATATGCCAAAGCAAACAGCAAGCTGACCTCATATATAGACTTAAAATAAATTTTTAAGTGTGAATTATATGAGGCGAAATACAACGTATTTACTTGAATGCCTAGCAAGATTTAGCCCTATGCGGAACTAGCATTTCATAGAGGGTTTCCTATGAAAATTCATAGCGATATAAGTCAATTGAAATTGACTCAGTTTGGTGCTAAGTCTGCAGCTCGAGAATTGAGTGGAAAAAACTCTTTAAGCAAACGAAAAATTTTTAAAAGAAGAAATTTCATTGCAAAAAGAGGGCATTTCATATCAGCATGAACCGTATAATCGTCAGTACGGCTTGGTTCCTGCCTGCCGTATATGCCAAAGCAAACAGCCAAGCTGACCTCATATATAGACTCAAAATAAATGTTAAGTGTGAATTATATGAGGGGAAATACAACGTATTTACTTGAATGCGTAGCAAGATTTAGCCCTGCGGGACTAGCATTTCATAGAGAGTTTTGCTATGAAAATTCATAGCGAAATAAGTCGTTTGCGTTTTTTCCACTCAATTTTCGAGCTGCAGACTTAGCAGCAAACTGAGTCAATTGCAATTGACTTATTTCGCTATGAATTTTCATAGGAAAACTCTCTATGAAATGCTAGTCCCGCATATGGTTAAATCTTGCTAGGCATTGAAGTAAATACGTTGTATTTCGCCTCATATAATTCACACTTAAAGTTTATTTTAAGTCTATATATGAGGCCAGCTTGGCTGTTTGCTTTCATATACGGCAGGCAGGAACCAAGCTGTACTGACGATTATACGGTTCCTGCTGATATGAAATGCCCTCTTTTTGCAATGAAATTTTTTTTTTAATTTTTCGTTTGCTTAAAGCGTTTTTTCCACTTTCTTTTTTTCTTAAAAAGATGTACAGTTAAGCACCGGAAATATCTATCGAGAACATCAAGCGGCAGGGGCATCAAATAAAAAAAACGATGTCAACACTGCTAGGTCAAGTCAATGATGAATGAACATTGAGCTTACTACTCAGAGTGGAGGCTCTGCTGTAGTCTTTCGGTCATTCAGTTGTCTCACAAGGAGAGGGTCCCTACTCGTCATTACCGATTTCGTTCAAATTCACAGTATATGTTGGGCTTGACTAGAAATGAAAGTGTTGCAAGTCGCAGCTCTAGATGGCCAAGCGAAACCGAAATAATGCATAATATATAATGCATAATGTACAAATCCACCCCACCGAATATCTCGGCTAAATATTATCCGATTTGCAAAATTCTTTTTACTAATTCTTTTGTGATTTTTTTCTGATTTTTTGAGCATATTTTCCCTCCCCTTCCGATTAAGTTGCGAAATTTAATTTTCGACGGGCAAATTTTCTGTCTGAAAAATTCATTTCGAAACTTTGCTCCACGAATTATCGTTTAATCCAATTCTCGATTTTTTTGAGGATGCACCTTTATCAGAAAATTATCTATACAAAATTTCAGAAAGATCGGGTGTAATTTACTTATTAAAAAAAAAAATCTATAAGAATTTTACGTGCCCACTTTTCGCCATCTACCGGATATCTCTGGAAACCCATGGGCATGGTACTTACAGAATCTGAAACCTACATATCTCCTCTCTCGTTGAAAAGTTACCGGAATGAGTTTGGCGTTTTTATTCAAAATCTACAAATATTTTACCGCGACAACTCCCACAAAAATTTGCAAATTTGAGCATTTTTTAAGGGGGTAAACCTACAAAAAAATCGCGATTTTCACTTTCATCCGTATCCTGTCATGTGGGTACCTTTGGAAAACTCTCGGTGATATGGTGCCATTTATCGGCACTCTCCTAAAAAGTTTTCAACGTGTTATAACAGCTATATTAATCTTTGGGATGTCTGCTATTTTTGTACAATTTATCTTATGCTAATGGGATAATCCTTCAAATAGTTACATACACATACGTATATACGGGATATAATAGCCAATCCCCTCATCATGCATTCCTTTATGTCGCGGCGGCATACTTCTGGCAGCATTTCTGTGCACCTTTCTTGGTAAAATCACTTGATTGCCAGGCTCTGCTTTTATTATTTAATGCCTATCTTGAATCGGGACACCGATTTAGGACGGATCCCTTATTGGTAATTGTTGTCATTTCGTCAAACTATGACTATGAACCCGATGAAAAGAAAATGAAAGAAGATCCAGAACTCGTTTCACATGATTACAAAATAATGGCAATTAATCCTGCAAAAGCACATCCAAAGTGGAATTTGAGGAGTCTGCAAACGAAAGGAGCATCTCGCTTGAAGCATGTATGTGATTTGAAAAATTGGGAAGAACACATTAAAAAGGGTGGAACTCGGAAGGATAAATACAACACAATTGATACCTGGACATATGATCGCTTCGTAGAAGCGCGAGTAGGAAACCAACCAGTAATGACAAAAAACTTGCAACAATGGGCACTAGCTGCTGCGAGTCAATTCACAAATTTTGGAATTCAAAGACTCAGAAACGTGGGTCAAAAGATTTAAACGAAGGCATAAGATTCGGCAGAGAAAGTTACGAAATTTGTATCGGAAAGAGAGACTGTCACTATTGAGGAAACCCTTGCTGCTGCAGAGAAATTTAGAATCCAGGCACGTGCTCTTATCTCCAATTACGACAAAGATATGGTTATCAACACCGATCAAACAGGTAAGTCAAGAATTCTCATTCGTCTACGTCAATCGAAATACTCTTTTTAACGTCAATAATAAAATATTTATATTCATATATTCTCTTTCCAGGTTGCCAGGACCAGTCGACTTATAACCGAACCCTGGATCACCAAGGGTCACAAGAAGTTTTCGTGAATCGAAAGGATATGAAGAAAGTAACCCACTCGTACACAGCTCAATATGCTATGACACTTGCTGGAAAACTATTGCCAGCAGTCTACGTATGCCTACAAGAGAGTACTGGCTCTTTTGGACCGAAGGTTAAAAAATCGGTGGGTGAGTACGCCGCAAAATATAGGAATGTTATCATTACTACTTCAAAATCTGGTAAACTTACAACCGCCTTGTACAATTTTTTTTTAACTGATGTGATTAAGCCCTATGTGCGAGGGAACAAATTTCTTCTGTTAATTGACTCGTGGAGAGGACAAACAAATCCAGTAATATACGATGAGGTTTTCCAAGATGAAGAAGGATTCCCAACGTGCAGTATCAAAGTGATTCCCCCCAAATGTACTCCGCTAGTGAAACCCTGCGATGTGTATTTTTACCAAAAAGATTCAAAACTGCTCTTATCTCATCGAGAGAGAAAGAGAAATCACATCCCGAGAAGACTGTATTAAAATACATTCCATCGTACATCACCAGCTATCCTCACCAATATTCGAGAACATGATACGTTACGCGTGGTTCGTTTTCAAACTGTGCGATGAGAGAGAAGTGTTTATGAATGTCAATCAAGTTTTTTTTTATATGGATACGTTAAAACAACCATGTAACTGCAAAATGCGGCGTTTATAACATGTGTAAGGTGCCGATACAATTACTGCTTCCCCTGTTTTTACGATGGATATCACCACAACACTGCGATTCATCAACTGAATAATATTAAAAGCATCTAATTCTATTTATTTTTTTTATTTTTTGGATTCTAAATTTTCTCTGCAGCAGCAAGGGTTTCCTCAATAGTGGCAGTCTCTCTTTGCGATACAAATTTCGTAACTTTTCTCTGCCGAATCTTATGCCTTCGTTTAAATCTTTTGATCCACGTTTCTGAGGCTTTGAATCCCACATTTGTGAATTGACTCGCAGCAGCTAGTGCCCATTGCTGCAAGTTTTTTGTCATTACTGGTTGGTTTCCTACTCGTGCTTCTACGAAGCGATCATATGTCCAGGTATCAATTGTGTTGTATTTATCCTTCCGAGTTCCACCCTTTTTAATGTGTTCTTTCCAATTTTTCAAATCACGTACATGCTTCAAGCGAGATGCTCCTTTCGTTTGCAGACTCCTCAAATTCCACTTTGGATGTGCTTTTGCAAGATTAATTGCCATTATTTTGTAATCATGTGGAACGAGTTCTGGATCTTCTTTCATTTTCTTTTCATCGGGTTCGTAGTCATCGTTTGACGAAATGACACCCTCCACTTCTATATATTCACTTCCTTCCTCGACCTCTTCGAACTGAATCAATTCATAGTCGCAAACAAATGTATACTCTGATAACACTTCCAATATTCTCTCGTGTATTTTACTTCCGATTTGTATATGTTCTTCGGTTATAACCGCGGAACTTTCTGATGTGATTAGATCTTCTTCGGCCAGAAGATGTAGACTGTATTCCAGCACCGTTTTTAATCGTTGCTTCGTGGCTTCGCTGTGGAGGCTTTCACCATCTGGCTCCTGTTCTTTTTCTGCTGATGTTCCAGGCACAACAATATGTTCATTTTCACTATTTGACATTTTAGGTCGACTGGATATTTTCCACAATATTCTCACAATATTCACGTTACTCGGTCAAGAGGTAGCAAGCGAGTGAGCTACCTAACTAGCGTTGTACCTAACGGCTGACGAAATACGAAGTTTTCGTGTACGATTCAATTACAATTCCTTCTTATAAAGTTAGTGCTGCATATCAATACCAATCAACTTTTATGATGTATTTTCGTACAATTCATAAATTTTATAGAATGATAATTTAGTTATAACTAAAGTACCTACTGCAGTATCCAAAACCTCTCAAAAATTCTTTGCATTTATTGCTTGAAATGAATACGTCGCCAGACAAGATAGCAATTAACAAGCACAAGCCGGTAAAGAGGCAGACTACCAATAAGGGATCCGTCCTAAATCGGTGTCCCGATTCAAGATAGGCATTAAATAATATAGCAGAGCCTGGAAATCAAGTGATTTTACCAAGAAAGGTGCACAGAAATGCTGCCTGAAGTATGCCGCCGCGACATAATGATGAGGGGATTGGCTATTATATCCCGTATATATGTATGTGTATGTAACTATTTGAAGGATTATCCCATTAGCATAAGATAAATTGTACAAAAATAGCAGACATCCCAAGGATTAATATAGCTGTTATAACACATTGAAAACATTTTAGGAAAGTGCCGATAAATGGCACCATATCAGAAAAAAGTGGATTCCGAAATTCAAAAATAACGGTTTTTTGTGTCCAATCTACCGAAAAGTGGAGCGGAAAACAAATCTATCTCATTTTTTGTTACGTACTCACCGAGAGCTTTCCAAAAAGTACCTACATGACAGGATACGGATGAAAGTGAAAATCGCGACTTTTTTGTAGATTTACCCCTTGAAAAATGCTCAAATTTGCAAATTTTTGTGGGAGTTGTCGCGGTAAAATATTTGTAGATTTTGAATAAAAACGCCAACCTCATTCCGGTAACTTTTCAATGAGAGAGGAGATATGTAGGTTTCAGATTCTGTAAGTACCATGCCCATGGGTTTCCAGAGATATCCGGTAGATGGCGAAAAGTGGGCACGTAAAATTCTTATAGATTTTTTTTTAATAAGTAAATTACACCCGATTTTCCTGAAATTTTGTATAGATAATTTTCTGATAAGGGTGCATCATCACAAAAATCGAAAATTGGATTAAACGATAATTCGTGGAGCAAAGTTTCGAAATGATTTTTTTAGACAGAAAATTTTCCCGTCGAAAATTAAGTTTCGCTACTTAATCGGAAGGGGAGGGAAAATATGTACAAAAAATCAGAAAAAAATCACAAAAGAATTAGCAAAAAGAGTTTTGCAAATCGGATAATATTTAGCCGAGATATCGGGTGGGGGTGGATTTGTACATTATGCATTATTTCGGTTTCGCTTGGCCATCTGGAGCTGCGACTTGCAACACTTTCATTTCTAGTCAAGCCCAACATATACTGTGAATTTGAACGAAATCGGTGATGACGAGTAGGGACCCTCTCCTTGGTCAAAAGACGTCGTCTGAGCATCTGATTGACCTCGCTTCCAATTCTGGTAGGAGAGGATTTTTTTTGTTAACTGTTCTTTTTCAATGTATCCTCGGGAGTGGCGTTCCGTTAAATGCGTGGATATCGTTTATAAAGAAAGTTAAGAGAAAAAAAATCCTCCGAAGTGTTAGCCAACCAGGCTTCCGAATTGTTAGTTCTTCTATACATTCGACTGCACCAACGTCTTTTTATCACGGATCATGTCTTTGACATATCCTAAAGAGGATGAGTTCCTGCTAAATACGTGAAAGATCGTTTGTCAAGTAGAAGTTTTCTGAAGTGCTAGCCAACCTGTCTTCCGAACTGTTCGTTCTTCTAACTCTTTGACTGCACCAACGTCTTTTATATCACGGATCATGTTTTCGACATATCCTCAATAGGGTAAACTCCTGGTAAATACATGGAAGATCGTTTGTCATGTAGAAGATTCCGCGGGGACAATGTGTTTCTCGTTGCTTCAAGAATCGCTGACCTGCCATTGGCTTGAATATTCCACTTTTGTGAATTGTTAAACATCGCGATTTGTATTCATAGACCAAGAGGCCTCGGCTGGGTATTTCTATTGAGATCTTCGAATTTCTATTATTTCGCCGGCTCAGCAGTGGTACCGAAGTTAGCTCGCGATGACTGATATTTAATCTTTATTGGGTCTGTTATACCTTGAAGATTCTTACCCAATCCTTTGCTCATCTCAAAACCGCATCTACTAAGAAGTTTGGTGGCAATTCCCTTCGAGTGCTTAACCCACGGCGCGGTGGAACTAATTGGGTCCGTACTATAGGCTCACTACCGACGCGAACAGTGTTACTGGTTCTAGCTTCTCCGGTCTGGAATTTGGTTAGTCCATCAATGTGGAGGACTTTGCTCATTCGATGTCCTGGGAAATCAACTTTTGCCCTTTCGGCGTTTCGGATTGTAAATTCAGACATGTTCGTCTTAAGAAAATTTGAGAGGATGTGTTCTAAGATCATACTGAGTTTTCAAGTGGAAGGACGATAGAGTCAGATTCTTCCGGGTCAGAGAGTGAATTTTTTCGAGGGTCCGGGTCAGCTTCTCGGCATACTCTATAGATGTCTTACATGCGCCAGGTGTAGGGCCGTAAGAAAGATAAGAAGGTAACCTTAATTCCCTACCAAAATTGAGACGCTCAGGAGTGAACTTGGTGCTTCCGTGAATGGAGAATCGGTAGTCCAGACGCGCCAAGGGAGATATTGATCCCAGTTCGTCTGGCTAGTATTAACAAATTTGGACAAGTAATCTAGAAGCGTGCGATTAAATCACTAAACCATCTTGTCTGATTGAGGGTGCATAGTAGTTGCCCTTGTTTTTTCTATGCCAAAGCGTTGTAATATTTATTGTAGAAGATACAGACTCGAAATTTCGGCCCTTGTTCGAATGAAGTTGGAATGTCATGCCAAATCTAGAAAGGACATTCTCGATGAGTCCATCCGCTATGGTTTCAGACTTTTCGTCAGTTGTCGCAAAAGCTTCCGGCCATTTGGTAAAATAATCGATCACGACTACGACGCGCTTGTTTCCTCTATCGGTTCCTGGAAGTGGGCCAAGTACATCAATCGTAATCCTTTCGAATGGAGCTCCTACGTTGCAAATTTGAAGTTCTCCTCTGGTTTTTCTAGAACGACCTCTCTTCGAATGCCAGAGAAGACACTTGGCGCACCATATTGCCACGTCAGTTTGCACAGTAGGCCAGTACCAACGTTCCTTAATCTTTTCAACCGTTTTTTTTTTATTCCAAAGTGTCCACCTTCTGGTTTATTGTGGAAGCTCTGGAGAATTCGGAGGTATGGCTCCTTGGAGTGACTTTTACAAGGATTCCATGTCTCCATATCTCGTGAAGTGTAATATATTGTCTCCTAGTCGCAAGGATTCCCACCGCGACCAAAATATTTTCAACGTAGGACTTTCAGAGACAATCTGTTCTCTCGACGGTTTCTGATTCAGATGTAACCAGGATTTCACGATTTAAAGAGTAGAATCTCGGTCTTGTTCTGAAGCTAACTCGAATGTAGGTTCGACGGCTACCAAGTCTACCGGTTCCGTCTGCTCTCGTTTTTTTTCTTTCTGCTCACAATGAGTGCAATTTTCGCATGGTCGACGTGACAAAGCACCCGCATTCAAGTGCTTTCGACCAGGTCTATGTTCGATGACCAAATCGTACTATTATATCCTTTCCAACTATCTTGCCAACTGTTCGTCAGGGTCCCTGAAATTTAATAGCCACTGAAGTGAGGCATGATCTGTGCGGATTCGGAACGGCCTGCCAAATAGATAATGGTGGAAGGGACTCGTCGCTCGTACTACTGCCAGCAACCCTTTCCTGCAATAATTTCCTTCTGGTCTGCTGAGAGTTTTGATATAGTACTCGAACACCTTTTCGTTTCCATCTTGAGTTTGGCTAAAGACAGCGCCGATCCCTCTTTGGCTTGCATCAGTATCGAGTATGAACCATCCTTCTGCTTGTGAAAAGCCAGAATAGGAGGAGCAATTAATCGTTACTTCAATTCTTCAAAGGTAGCTTGTTGCTTGTTTTCCCACTGAAATTTTCTTTTCTCCTCTGTTAATTCTGACAAAGGTTTCGCGATAGGGGAGAAATCCTGAACAAACCTTCGATAATAAGATGCCAGCCCAAGGAAGCTTTGTACCACTTGCTTTGTCCTAGGTCCTGGCCAATTTCTAATAGTTTCCGTCTTACTTGGGTCCGTCGGTAATCCCGTCGCAGATATAACGTACATTTCTTTAGACTAAGTTTTAAATTGGCAGCACGCAGCCGCTTAAATACTTTTCTCAGGTTAGAAAGATGATCTTCGATATCACGCCCCTATAAACAATACCTAGTACCAGTACCAGTACCTAGTTTACGAAATAAGCCGTCCATTAAACGTTCGAAGGTGGCGGGGGCGTTACACAAGCCAAAAATTAATTTAATGCCCATAGACCGGCCTCATCGCAAATGCGGTTTTCTGCCCATCCTGGTCACTAATGTCGACTTTCCAACAGCCACTTTGGAGGTCTAGGGTAGAGAACCAAGTCGATCCGGAGAAAAAAGTGAGCGTATCATCCATCTTAGGAAGAGGATGGAAATCTCTCTTGGTTATATCATTTAGGCGTCGATAATCTACACAAAATCTAGTACTTCCATCTTTTTTCTTAACAATAACTACAGGCGACGCCCAGGAACTATTGGATGTCCTGATAATGTTATTACTCTCCATTTCCTGAACCAATTTCCCGACCTCGGTCTTTTTTATAATAGATTGTAGGGTAAGATACCCAGTTCAGAGCCCCCGTAAGGATAGTTTTACCTTTTACCCCTTAGAATATAGAGGAAACAGGAATGGTTGAATCGTGTAAAATTCGTGTACATGAGAAGACTTGTCAAAGCTGAGTGCAGGATTGTCAAATGAGATTTTGTTTTGTGAACAGGTTTATGCAATCTAAAATTCTTTTGCGAAATTTAACAAAAGTACGGAAGCAATTCTTTTCAAAACTATTTATATTTGAAGTTTATTTTGTGCAAAGTTTTATAGTGCCACTTAGTGCCTGTTAAAATCTTCATATCAATTAAAAATACAGAAATGAAGTGTTCGGTCAGTGCTTCCAAATATACATTGGATTATAAACTAGGGAATCCTGTTGGAGGCAACTGTACTATCTAAATTATCTTTTTTGTTAATAGAAGCAAAGATTTACATAAATTAATTACGTGAATTGTTTCAAAATAAAGTCGAAAAAGAACCTTTTTTACCACAGATGCTCCGCTCAAAACCTTTGTTTACTTTTTGCAAATTGACAAGTTGCTTAGAATAAGGATGGCGTGTAAATACATGTAAAAATGGAGTACCAACACAACCAGAAATTCATTACGCAAAATCTGGCTTATCACCATTCCTGTTTGCTATATATTCTAAGTTTTACCCCTTACTACAAGCTTAAAACTATCTTAGCTTAAAAAATTGTTGTTTTTATTATATTTAAACATTAGGCTATTAAAAACATGTGGAAAAACAACTATTTTTTTAGACTATAACTATAAAAACAGTTGAATTGTGAAACAAGTCCCTTTTTCCAGTTATGAGCTATAATCCATTGTCAGTTCCGAACCCTATTTTTCAAAACGGATTTATAAGTTTAAAAGAACGGTTATTGAAACTAAGGGGCTTTCTTTCTAGCAAAAACTCAAAATTAAAAAAATGTTTAACAAAATATTTTATATTTCTTAAACATAAAAAAAGAAATAACGGAGAAACAGAAAAAATTCATCACATTGTATGCCTAAAAAGTAGTGCATGCTAATATTTTAAAGTATATACTTCGCATGTGAATCACCTACTATACCAGCGAAGAAACCATGTTTTACTTTTTATGGATATTTTTAGGAATATTTAGAGCAACTAAAAATTTTGAAGCTAACATAATCTATGCAGCTTTTTTGGAAAACTTTCGAACACTGAGAGCATGCCACACCATCGTTTGTAGCCGTTACAAACTTAGCACAGCTATATCATAATCCTGACATTTCAATTTTTCTTTTCAATATTTGAACAGCCTTTTCTTCTATTTCTATTTTCTTCCCTTTTAGTTTTCTTTCCGTTCTTCTTTCAATTTGACTTCTAAAACCTTTTTCCATCTTTGTTTCTTCTAATTCTCTAAAAGGAGTTGAAGAAACAATAAAACTTCTTCTCTCCGTTTGTTTTACTCCTTTCTGTTATGAAACTATGTTGAGTGATTGACGACTGGACGTTAAGTCCCGATTGCCAGCATGAGCTGACAGATCACTCGGCGGACAGCGTTGACTGCAGGGCGGCACGCTAGCTCGCCTCGGCTATAGGCGGAGACTGTGGGGAGGTTTCACGAAAAACCTGCCGCTGCCGTCTGCCATAATCAAAAAAATTCGTGCCTTTAACCAAAAACGCTGGCACAAATTCAGTCCTGAAGGGACCTTTACGACACTTACCCACATCCAAATCGAAGGCGCAGATAGTATGACTTCATTGCACGCCCCAACCACCCAACTGACTCTGAGGGTAGATATTTTCAGAGTCCCTTGTAGACCTGGAAAGAGAAGAGTAGTGGACCTAGACGACCTTCATGTTAGAGGGCTCCAGGAGAGTGGAAGGAGAAATGAAAAGTATTCAGTAATCCATAATTACGTTATAATCATTACTTTAATTTTAAGAAATACGATTTTCAGAAATAATCCAAAAAGTCTAACCTAGAGGGGTCACTAATAATAATTCAACAATGTAATCTTAAGAAAGTATTGACGTGACGGTATGACTAATCATAACAAAAAAACGCGAGTCTTAAAAGGGATATGCTTGCGATCATTATCAAAACATACTTCAGACTCTAGCCTAGCTCACAAGATCCGCAGTTACTTTTAACGAAGGTATAATTCTAATAACATTCTAATTGGCAAGATAATATTGAAAAATATAAGTCTTATAAAGATCCGACAGTAAATGTTAGCGGCTGTAAAAACGTAGTTTGCTTCATAACGTATGCAGATCACAATATCTAGTTATGTTCAAAAATACAACAAAAAGAATCTAACAATCCGTGTTAAATTGCAATTACAATATGGCTTAATTCATGAGGACCGCTTTAGCAAAAATAATTTCCTTCAGGAGTTTTTAGGTCCCCACGCTTTTAGTCTCTGATACACAAATGATATCGAGGCTTAATAATCGTTCAACACAAAAGAAACTCTCAGTCGAACTGGCAGTAACACCATCACCATCTTATTCAATTGGACGTACCAAGACAGTAAATAAATCATTGAAGTCTTTAATCAAAATTAATTGTAAAAAAATCACGAAATAAGGAAATCTTGTTTACTCTTCCGTCATTACTTAACATAAAAATATATACCACTTACGTGAAAATCTGAATTACATGTCGTTATTCCCTCGCCGGAGCTCCATTGAGTGCCTTAGACGACGTCAATAGCTGAAAATTGAAATGGTAATGATATGCTTGTGTGCACATATATAGAAATATATTCGCCTCTCCGCACTGAGATCAGGTAGTGTACACTCAGCTGTGCTAACCGAGCAATTTGTGTGCAACACCAAAAGGGTGGCACCGTAAGGCACGTTCTTTCTCACTAAACTAATCTTATTTCTTTCTTAAGTAGATCTTCGATTACTGCCCACAAAATTTTGGTTATTTAAAAGTTCTTATCACAACTAATAATCATAAAATAAGAGAAATTGGGAATATATGCATGTAGGTGCAGTCATTCCACATGAAACTGATCTATCAGAGTTTATCTAGAGTGTTTCATTTACTTCATTTAGATGCAATTCATCGTAATCCGTGTCATCAAAATTCGGAAGATTTATCTGTATCAAGAGCCGTGCTGGTGTATTCCATCGATTGTAACTAATTTCAGCTTTTATCCGATTGTTATTTTACTTATATACATTATATTATAATCCACAGAAATTTCTACATTGCTGTACATACCAAACACAATCTGCTATACAATTGACTGGAAGAGTTTAATTTGTGTACAGCACCATGATGAGTATCTTTTTTAGATTTAGCTATGCTCAAGAATCAACTTATTGACATCTTTTTCTGCGAATTCCCATGTAATATCAAGTAACCGGCAGTTAACTCCATCGGTAAATTCGTCACAGTTATGAATTCCTCAGCAGTATGATACTGCAATTTACTTTACGGATCTGTGTACCACGGTCTTAAGCCCGAAATGACTGCATAATTATTATTATAATTGCAGGTGCTATGAATGGCGAGGTGTCGATGCTGTCGGGCGCTATTTTTAAGATTTTCGTGTACAGAGTTAGTTTCCTGGCCGATGTTTTTGGACAAATTCTCAGTTTCACTACTTCACTTGTTCACTGGGTTGAAGATTTGACAAGACAGAGACGATTGTCTTCTTCTTCTCTTTTCGGAATTGGATTTTGGTGCTCGGTCAAACTGGAAACGTGTGGTCGAGTCTCGACAATCGCACGTTCGTTGTCACGCTAGGTGCTGCTGCTAGCCGTCGTGTAGCATATTGCTGTATGCAGTATGCTACGACCATAACATTTTCTGACTGGTGTTTCAGGTATAAGCAAGAAGTCTGAAATCTCCACATTTAGCTAGATTACTGGCATACATTTATATTAAATTCTTCCAACACCTTAAATAGCATAATTAAATAAATAAATTATATGTTATGAACAAAGTACTTCAATATTAGTAGAAGCATTTCCGAGCTCATCACATTCAAAAACAATTTCATTACATTCGGTTTCATTGTAAGCCTGCAATGAACGTAAATTAAAAACTGCCTTAAAACAAAGAATAACGATAAATACGGCATGATATTACTATTCCTCATCGTTATTATTTTAATTTATATGTGATACTTATATATTTATACTAAGCAAATAAGCAAATTCATCCTTTCGGTGCCAAAAATTTTCCACTTTTCGGACACATCAAATAGCTTGGAAGAGCAAAATACTTGATCTTACAAGTCCCTTTGATCAAATCGAATTAGATAAGAATTCCAGGCCATTAACTGCATTTTCAAGCAACAAAGGCCACTATCAATTTAAAAGACTGCCACTTGGTTTTAAAATTTCAACCAACAGTTGGCACAGAATGCCTTCCAATAGCTTTATCTGGACTAGATTCTGAAGTATTCCTGTACTCG
The DNA here is from genome assembly GCA_963930735.1 of Dioctria linearis. Lineage (NCBI taxonomy): Eukaryota > Metazoa > Arthropoda > Insecta > Diptera > Asilidae > Dioctria > Dioctria linearis. The sequence continues at coordinate 86,906,087 of OZ005743.1, read as the reverse complement.
GATGTCTTTGATATCTTTGGATGTAGTCTAAAACATCACAATCAAAATTTTATCACAACATTTAACAGAATGAAAATTTAACTTAAAATTAAATCTGAAAAAATGTAGATTTCTACGGACACAAGTAACGTATTTGGGACATCTAATAACAAGAGACAGACCCTAAAAACTTTGACACTGTGTTGAATTATGCCACCCCAACAAATTGGGATGATGCAAGAGGATTTATCGCATTCTGTAACTACTACAGAAGATTCATTCCAAAATCCGCTGAAATAACAAGACCAATAAATTCTTTATCAAAAAAGAACACTAGCATTTTCTCTCTAGATACTATTTGGCCACTAAAAATGTCGAAGGAATTTCGATACATACTAACCATACAGTGTGAACTGACCAAGTATATTGAAGCTATAATATTGGAAAATAAGGAGGAATTACAATTGCCAGAGCATTAATTGAACAATTAAAATAAAAATATGATACCTTCAAAACGGTAAAGACAGACTTGGAAACGGAATTCATAAATGAAATACTCACCAACATATGCAAATACTTGAAAATAGAGCACAGAGCATCTACACTATACCATACCCAAATATTGGGTTCAATTGAGAGAAACTACGGAGTCTTACATGAATATCTTCTATCATTTACACAAGACTACAATTGGGATGAATGGATACCGTACTATACCTTTTGTTAAAATACAACACCTCCTTCTGATACGAGTTACACTCCAACGAACTAGTCTTTGGGAAGCTCGCTAGCCTATCGAACGATGTAGATTTCAATGATAGTACACCCATGTATATAGAGTTATGAAGATTATGTCACAGACCTAAAATTCCGGTTAACACAAGCACACAATAAAACTAGAATACTGTTAGACTTACAAAATACAAAAAGAAAAGAGAAATTAGATAAAATGATAAATCCAATTAAAATAATAGTAAAGTAGTAAAAGATTTTGTACCTCTAAAAAGAGAGGACAAACGAAAATGTGAAAGCCCTTATAAAGGACCATATGAACTAAAAAAAATAGAAGGAGTAAATGTATACCTAGATATTGACAATAAAAGAAAGAAAATACATAAGAATAGGCTAAAGAAGATAAATTAAACCAATAAAAATGTAAAAATTTGAAATAAGATTTGATAGTACATAATTATATTAGAATAAAACGACATTGATATCTAATACATTACTACATTAGAATAAAAAGATATCAACATCTAACATTTATTACAATATACTACAGTAAGTAATGCAATATAAAGAATAATTTAACAACTCTTAAACGTATAAAGTAACGTAAATAATCAACTTTAATATGTACCATAATATTTCTTTAGATTTTAGATATAATTAATGAATTACAGAAGACATCAAAATTATATACAGGGTATTCCGTAACTGTCTTTGATCCTTTAAGGGGATGAAAGTAGAGGTCATTTGGGTCAAAAAAGTCTAGATACTTTTATATCGAACTCCACTTGGTTTTCGAGTAAATCGATAATATCGATTTTCGAGATTTTGCATATCTCTTCAGAGTAATTTCGTTATAAGTTCTATTGTAATTAAAGGATTGTGACGTTCAAACCTTTATTTAAAAGAACACATATTGGCCTTTCTAAGAATGCATAATTAGTTATAATTGTGCCTTCAATTATTTAAATAAAAACAGTTTTCTCTAGAATTTTTTATTTCATCAAAATTTTTGTCGCGCTTCAGTGTACATTTATTCGAAATATCACCATTGCATGAACTTGGCAAAACTATGAAAAAATTTGCGCATTATGTCCGCTTTCCAAAATGACCTCCCTAAGTGCTATCAACAATAACAATCAAAAGTTATAAGCAAACATTTGGAAGATGTGCCCATCGAGGTAATCTTCAGTTTTTTCGTAGGATTCTATCTCCTCCTACAATTTTTAGCCTACGACAACCATTTTTATGTCATTGTACGGGAATCTAAATTGGCTATTAGACAGGGTGCTTTTCGATTTCGAATTTCGAAAATGGAGGGGGTAATTTCGAAAAAAAAACACTTTTTTACCAAACTTGATATTTACGTCGATTTCGTTATTCCGCATCTTCATTTTTTCGGGGGGCAAGCTCTGGGAGGGACGGGAGTTCAAAGTTTCGAATTTAAGCGGCTATATTTTCTCAACCAAGCATTGTTCTAGCAAGTAAGTCCTAAATTCATAAATGGACAATATATTTTTGGTGGGTTTTATTCAAATATAGCCGCTTAAAGTTGAAACCTTGAACTCCCGCCCCTCCGAGAGCTTGCCCCCCGAAAAAATGAAGATGCGGAATAACGAAATCGACGTAAATATCAAGTTTGATGAGATGGCCAAAAAGGGCTCTGAATTGGATAGCTCGGCGGCGATAGCTTTTGTGAGGATCCCAATCGCAGCAATAAAAGAGGAAATCATCAGGATCATCAAAATGCAAACCTCCGATGAACCAACAGAGATACCTGCCGTATTGCGTGGCAATTGTGGCCCGCATATGACAGAAAAAGGACAAGGGAGCAGCTTAATGACAGCAGAACAAACACCAGGAATCTAGTGTGGGTCCTTACTGGTCACTGGGCCATAGGTGACCACGCTAGAAGACTGGGGATAACGGCGAACGATTTCTGCAGGAGCTCTAAGGACTCGGAAGAAATCGAATCCGTCCAACACGTGCTATGTGAATTCTGCGCTCTGATGAATAAAAGAAGTAGGCTACTGGGTAGCTACTTCTTTTCAAGTCTGGGGGAACTGCAAAGCAAGGAATTTAGATATGTCCTGAGTTTTCTGAGAGAAGCAGGATGGATATAGGTAAAGAGTCTTGGATATATCTTGAGTTCCCTAAGAGAACAGGATTGATCTGGGGCGGCTTGAAAAGGTTATCCCATGGGGAATAGGGGCACAATGGACCCACTAGAGGTCTAAGTGATGCAGGCTAGTTGTATTGCGGCATCAGAACAAGTCGGGTGCTAACCACTGTAACCGATTTTCTTCAAACTTTGCGAATAAGTTACAATTCGCTCGGAAATCACAAATATCACATTTATTTTTCGCGGAAACTTATACTTTCCGAGATATTTCACTTTATAATCGCGAATATTGCACTGCACACCGCTATACAATTTGATAATAAATATTTTTCTTCTTCTTCTAAGTAGCAAGGAAATGCTCTTATTGGTGGGTATATACATACCTTCCCAACATTCGTATTCGGGTTACCAGCATTGCGTTTTTTTATTCATTACGAGTATTCAATTGATGTGCAGTAAAGCAGCATTTAGTTAGAATGGAATAGAAAAGCATTTATTAAAGAAACACACATGCAGACAGCTGCACGCACACACACACACACACACACACACACACACACACACACACACACACACACACACACACACACACACACACACACACACACACACACACACAGAGGCAGGGGCACACACACACACACGCGCGGAGCCTGCCTGTGTGTGTGTGTGTGTTTCTTTAATTAGTGTTTTTCTATTCCATTCTCACTTACTCTTACTGCATATCAATTGAATACTCGTAATGAATAAAAAAACGCAATACTGGTAACTTAAATGTTGGGAAGGTATGTATATACCCACCAATAAGAGCATTTCCTTGCTACTTAAAAGAAGAAGAAGAATATTTATTATCAAATTGTATGGCGGTGTGTAGTGCAAAGTTCGCGATTTTAAAGTGAAATATCTCTGAAAGTATAAGTTTCCGCGTAAAATAAATCTGATATTTGTGATTTGCGAGCGAATTGTAACTTGTTCACAAAGTTTGAAGAAAATCGGTTACAGTGGTTAACACCCGACTTATGCCGTGGCATCCCTCTTACCTATACTAGATCTGACGGATCTGGTGCGCAGGAGGGCCACACATGACTGGACTTCTCTTCACCCAGATTAGCCTGCAATACAGGAAGGCGGCGTCTGCTTTGTTAGGATGTTGCCTGGCTGACTTGCTTTCAAAACCCCAACAACAAAAAGTGGTTTTTGTGCAATAGCGTTGGGTCTGGAAGGACCGTAATCGCGGTCTAACGGAGGCGCAAGATGCTCAAATCCTGTATGACACCACGTGCTCTACTCCTAGGGCTTGTGTTGTTGCGGCAAAAGACGTTTTGATGACCTTACTGCCTCATTTGTGCAACGGGAACACTACATCGATCAAGCTCTTATTCAAGAAAGATGGAGTCAATAGCGAACTCATTATTGTCTCAGCATATTTCCCGCATGACTCCCCAGCTCTCCCTCCTACTAAGACAGTAAGACGAGCGGTTGAATATGCGAGGTCTATTCGGCAAGACTCCAGTGCTTGGTTGTGATGCCAACGCTCAGCACATTGTCTGGGGCAGCTCAGACACTAACCATCGGGGTGAGCAACTGCTGGAGCTAATAGATTCAGCGGACCTGGTTCTCTTAAATCAGGGCAATGAACTAATCTGTTCTACCTGCCGAAGACAAGAAGTCATCGATGTGACTAGCGTCCTTTCTTCACCTGTTCTCCGGCTGGAGGGTATCGCGAGAGGAGTCTCTATCTTATCACCGCTACATTGAATTATGTATGGGTGCGGACCTCATTGAGGTGAAGCCATGTAGGAATCCAAAGCGGACTGATTGGGGGAGATACCATAGGGAACTAGTTTCCACGTTCATCTTTCCGGCGGAAAAAATCAGAAGTATTGCCGCCTTGGAGAAGGCAGTAGGAAGGTTGCAGTCCGCCATGACTGAGGCCTTCGCAGCTTCCTGTCCCATTAGTATTGGAAGTAAACCTATTCCGTGGTGAAACGGCAGTCTTGGTTAACTCCGTAAGGCTTTTTAATAAGGCCTTCAAGAGGCTTGTTAGGAAATCAAAAAGAGAGGCCTTTGTAGACTTCTGCGAGCAGCTCGTCGGCTATTGTCAACCTGTTAGGCTACTCAGGTCTCTTAAAAGTGACCCGTCGGCAGGCTGAGTGTCCTGAGAAGGCCAGTTGGCTTGTTTTACAAGTATCTTGGATGGAACCACCAAAATGTGTTTTAATGCGCAAAGGAATAGTTTTTGGAAATATGACAAAATGTTTTTTTAACAACGTTGTGCTCGTAACACGTGCATAGCTAAACAGTTTCTGTAGAACCTGTTCACAAGCCACATATAATAATAATACCTTTGGTGGGTTATGTTAGTGTAGTAGTGTAGCGGTATGTTAAATTCAGAACGAGTAGAAATAGATTTACAGTCGATTTATTGTAAAAATTCAATTGTAGTTTAGCTTAAACACTCTAATTCACAGTTAGGCACTTATATACAGTAAATCTAGAAAATTCTCCAATATTTATGATACTAAATTACTAATGCAATTAAAAAATTGAGTAAACAAAAAATAATTCGCATGTATATTCCAGCTAACCCGAGTTGGGAAACGTGGGAAGTATAATCTTGAATTTATTCTGCACAAGGCACCTTTAAATTACTATTAAGCTATTATCACTAGAAAATGCTATTAAATATGCAAATTAAATTCAGTCACTTTATTAACAAAAAGAAAGTCCTTCACTTGAGCACAATAATCTGTCACCAATTTGTAATTATAGGCAAATAATTCACGTCCACCTACTAATCGCATGTAAGCTTACTCTTACCGTAGGTAGATTATAAGCTGATTTCACGACTATGCGCAAAGTATACCGAACTAAGAAAAACTGAAAAACTTGAAACTCGAAAACTGCTAACACGGTCTAAACTGGTTGAACTCTAAAAAAATGAGAGCAATCCATCCAAATGCTTGGCCTTATATGGGGTATGAACCGTCATTTTTTGTGTGGAACCCGCAACCATAATGCAAATTACCAGAATATGTTATCTAGCTGTAGCTCGGATTAATATCATTCGATGAGGAATATTAACATCTATTTTTTTCCAGGAAAAAACTTCCATCATTAATTAAATTCATCGATTTAAAATGCAAAATACAAATTGTGCTATAACATGGCGCAATTAAATTCTTGTCGTCCATATTGAGAGAATTCGATGTGGAACGTAATTTTTAACTATCTCGCTTCCACTTGTTATCTGTTTTCTTCTTAGTTATATGAGAAATCAAAAATCATTAAATATCTGTTAACGAAGATTTTTTTGTACTTTTTTAACGCCGCCATCGGATTCCTGGTTAAAAATACCCCAAATTCATGTGCCATATGTTGGCAGTACATGAATTCTGACAATTTCGCTATGTTTATAAGTTTCGTTTGAGTTTTTGCGTGTGTTTTCCAGAACGAAGTTGTGCAAATTGTGTTGTGCTTATTGCTTATGTATTGTGTGTGAAGGTGTTTATTTTATAAGAAAATTGGTTTTTTTACAAAATTTGTAATCTTAACCTGTTGAAATTTTCATTTGTTGTTTTTCGCGGAAATTCTTTACGGGAAATTTTTATGTGAATAATCTCTTCAATAACTAAAACTAAACTTCGGTTTTGTTGAGTTATTACGCTTTAAAAACTTTTAAAAACTCTATCTTTGAGTAAAATGTTTTCCCTTGTGACAACTGTCAAAGGTGAAAATTTGCGTGGAATTTTCCTTGAAATTGTTCGCGGGGAAGTGTTTTGTCATAGTGGATGTGTTTTATGACTCTTTTTCAATAGTTAGTTTAAATTTCAAGTGATGGAAATTGAAATTTAACTAATTATTCGATAATTTCAATTTCCCATAGTGTTGTTGTTGTTTTGCCTGCACTTTGGTTACGTTTATGTTGCGTGGGAAATTATGAAAAAATTATGCTTTTCTGTGTAAATTCTATTAATGTTTCTTATTCTATAAATAGTTCAATTCAATGTAGATATGTCTGTACCTTTTCTACATGGGAGCTTTTTGTATGCCAGTCGATTTCCCCGGCTTGTACTTAAGTTAAATATTACAAATTAGTTTGAATTTTATTAATTCCTTTTCTTTTCCTTCAGCTTCGTTCATCGCTGTGCATCGCTCCTTTACGGCATCGAAGGAAGCAGCCTGTAGACTTCTTCTCTCGACGCATTCTCCATACTGTAGGCTTGAAGAAGACTTGCAGTGTTGTGGCGAACATACCCTACCTCTCTGCACTGGTGGTGATTGGTTCACTGTAGCCAAGGTAGTTGATGTCCAGATGGTGAAATGGTCAATTTCAACCTTCTAGGGTTTTAAAGCCCCGGGTTCAGACGATATTCTGCCTGTCCTTCTTAGGCAGAGAGCGTTGTGCTGGCTCCTTACATCTACTCCATTTTCAGGGCAAGTATTGCTTTTGAATATGTCCCTGAGGTGTGGAGGAAGGTGAGAGTTGCCTTCGTTCCGAAGCCTGGTAAGGCTTCTTACATGGATCCGAAGAGTTTTCGAACCATAAGACTCCTCGTTCCTATGTTGGTTGACTCACTCATCACGATGCTGAAAAACGTGGGATTCTCATATGAACGGTATGCAGATGACATCCCCTGCTCAGTTCCAGGCATAGCATGACTGCTGCCTGTGAATTCATGCAATGAGGCCTCAATAGTGTTGAGGACTGGTGCACCCGTCATGATATGACAGTGAACCCAACAAAGACCTGCTTGGTGCTCTTGTCTAGAAAACGTAAGCTTGGGTATTTTGTTCTTCCTAAGCTCTTTGGACACACTCTGCAACTCTCTCCTTATGTCAAACATCTCGGAGTCTACCCTGACTCCAAGCTGACATGGGAATTGCACGTAGAGCAAAAAGTTAATGCGGCTATGGTGGTCTTCGCTCAATGCAGGAGAGCCTTTGGCTACACATTAGGCATGAGACCGAGGGTTGTGCACTGGGTGTACACATCTATCGTTAGACCCATGCTCACATATGCCTCCTGTGTATGGTGGCTGAGGACGCTTGTGGGGACTATGATCCAGAAGCTGGCGGGCCTGCAAAGGCTTGCTTGGGAATTACGGGCTCCATGCGATCTACGACTACTACCCTTGAGGTCCTACTGTGTGCAGATTGCGCTCATGGGGATGTTGGGAGACAGTTGGACTGGCTCTTCTTATTGCTCTAGCGTATGGGCTGGACTTGGAAAACCCTCTGGTCAGTATGTCACGTAATGCGATGGTACCTCAGCTTCGTTTTGGGCGTCGCTTCTCTGTGAGCTTTCCTGTAAAGGAATCGTGGACTGATGGGAGTGCCTTATCGTGCCTTCCCCAGTCCGCTCTAAAAGATTTCGCCGACTGCTCTCTCACGAATGAGGGAGCTGGGGTGGGTGTCTACTTTCCTGAACCTGACATTGGGATGGATAGCAGCAAAGATAGCCCTTGATATGGAGGTCAAAGGAAAGGACATTGCTATCCTTTCGGATAGTCAGGCAGCCTTGTTGGCTCTGAGGGGCCCTCGGATAACATCTCAGCTTCTGGAGGATTGTGTAACCGGCTAGCCAGTCATGTTCACCTCTGAGCGTGGCCGCTTCCCGACCTTCGAACTCAGCGAGACAGATGACTTGCTATGGCTACTTTTTGCCCCTTGGTTGGTATTTAGGGACAATGGGAGTTGACCTTTAGATGAGCAGGTACAGACTTTTGCCGGCTCAAGCTCAGGGCTTGGGTAGGTTCTTTGCTCTCCGATCAACCACCTATTGCTGTACCCTTGGAAGATAGAAAGAGGTGGACACAAATAAAAACACAAAAATAAAAAAAGAAAAGGCTTAAGATAGGAAAGGGAACACCACCCAGAATGGTGGGGCACCCTGGCTACTTGCATCACCCGCCACTGCCCTCTTCATACTCCTAGGTGTGCCTGCCAGTTACTTTATCCTCCCGGCATCTCGAGCTTCCCCAAAACCCTAACCAAACCCGACACCAAACGAAAACATGAAACTTAGCACATGGCCATTATTATTTATTTATTTCCCAGAACACGCACAAAAGTATAAATGGTCACACATTTAGTCAAACAGGTAATATATGGGTATTTGTAAATCAATTCATGAACCATCAGCGGGTATATAGGTATAGATATATTAAGAAAAAAAGCATTAAGTTACTGCACTAGCCTATATATTAATAATCATGACGCGTATATATATGTAGATATAAAGAAAAAGAATCTACGTCACTATACTAGCGTATATATTAATATTCAAGCTAATACGTGAGTATGTATATATGTATAAGTATATGTCAAAGAAACATAAAAAAAAAGAAGAAAAAAAAATCGCTATGAGAGAATTCGCTAATCCAAATTAACCCTTACATTAGTGCACTATTCTAGGAATCAAAAAAAATAAAAAAAAACAAAAAAATAAAGATCGCTAAGTGGAAGTATGATGGTAGCTTACATGTATACAAATATATGTATGTATAAGTACTAACTATCCGGAAATACTTCGCAAAACAAAAAAAACTACTTCATTATAATATATTATTCCGCAAAACAAAAAAAACTACGTTATTATAATATAATATTCCGCAAAACAAAAAAACTACGTTATTATAATATAATATTCCGCAAAACAAAAAAACTACGTTATTATAATATAATATTCCGCAAAACAAAAAAACTACGTTATTATAATATAATATTCCGCAAAACAAAAAAAACTACGTTAATATACTAATGTACTAATTTAGATTTCTATGGGGAAAAGAAAAAAAAAAAAAAGATCGCCAAGTTCCGAATTCATTGCTAATATATATATATATATATGTATATATAAAAAAAAAGTTGAAATAAACGAACAGAGGAAGAAATATAGAATTAGCCTATAACCCCGAGAAGACAAGGAGAAGAAAAAAAAAAACAAAACAATCTACTCACATTACAATTAATTTGTCGTAAATTTACTTACTTGTCAATCTCCCGGCGATGAAGCGCTTCAGCGGCCTGGTGATTAACGCTGTGAAAACAAATCAACAACAAAAAAAATACGGTCAAAAAGATAAGAAATTTCTCCTGCTTGCTCTTGGGTTTTTTTTTCTTTTCTCTCCTATCAGTAGATTTTGCTGGTTTCTCCTCCGTTCCGCTGTCAAGCTCCGACGATGATTTTGGATAATGTTTAACCCCAAGAAAATCTTTGGGCGCTCTAGGAGGCGCCAGGTTCGGCCCTATCGATGCTGCGCAAACTTCACTGGCCGATTTCTGTACTTTTGTTTCTTTGTTACTTTGTCCTTTCCCTCCGGCACTGATCCACGCCGTGCAGGCCAAAGACTGTCACCTGATATCTTAGATTTATCCAAAATTCTCTTCTTTGAGGGCAGAAAAAAGAGCTTATGCCGTCACTCAGTAACTATCGAGTCACATCCACAATCAAATTTAAAGATAAAAGAAGAAAAATGTAAACTTCTCGTATAAACGTTTCAATATTACCGGCATGCACGCACAATTGCTCGATGCCCAGTCTTTATTTAAGGAAATATTATAGTCACTTCTGATTTGTTTTTTTTTTTTTCAAATTCTGTAAGGGCGCACAAGACTCGAAAAACAAAACACAAAACTGGACGAGCTCCCGCGGAAGATCTTTCTTCCATCGAATTGCTTTACAAAGTGGGGTTTCGATCGCCACATACCGAAAAAACGATATGAGGGAAAATTACCCAAGTCCATTGCACCTTATCGGTCAGCACCTTTATTGGGGTGATCGAAAATGCTCGAATTACATTTCTAGTTTTTTGTTTAAAAAAAAACGTTAAGCGTGCGGTTTATTTTTATTGAGTGTCTCGAGCTTAATTTCCGCTTGGACTCAATTTATTGCCTTTTCCTTGCGAAGAAGAAATAAAATTTCTCTTTCCCATATGCATCTGCAGCAAAAAGAAGAAATTCATTGGACGTTTAACCAGTCTGGATTAAAAAAAAAAAATGAGCTGCCCAATGCTGAGAGAATAAGCCCTCGTACCCCAAGAAGAGAATTAGATTTTCTTTACTTGCAACAAGAAAAATTATAGCCGTTACAGGTCAGGTTCGGAAGTTCCCATTCCAAAGAGGAATTCTCCGAGGCTGAGAGAAGACTACGGCTGTGGTCCAATCGCATAAATAAGGCTCAACGCGGGGACGCCCCACACCCTGAGATCAAAGAGTCTCATGCTCTACCGACTGAGCTAGCCGGGCATAACTCTTACGTAAGATGATATGGTTACTCTGTAAGATCAAGAGAGCGGCGATGATATGTGGTTATAAAACACAAGGAGAAATAAAAAGATAGGTTTTTGCTAGAAAGTCTTAGTAGACTATTATTGAATTTTTTTATTCAAGGGAAGAAGTAAACAAAAAGTTAAGGGCGAGTTTATTGTCTAACTACTCTATATATATTACTCCTTTCTTTTGCGAGTTGTATACCGATATATATATTTTATAAAATGATTTAGAATATTTAATTATGATTTAGGATGTTACTGGCGAATGTTGCTTGCGTGATATACGCCAATAAACTTACCATCCAAATTTTCCACCTCGTAGTTCACGTTACCATTCTTCTTTCGTATGCGAGCCTTGATGAACTTGTTGGCCAGTTTGGCCGCGAACTTGTCTGCGGCCTTGCTCTGTACGAAATTCCGGACATAGACAATTTGCCCTGGTTTATAAGTTATCTGCCGCGTGCGAAGGTTATAGGTGTGAGCGTTTCTCTCGTAAGCTTCCCGGAGATGGTCTTTCACTCGCTCATGTACTAGTGGAATTCTGTAGTTACTTGGTAATACTTCGAAGTTACCTTCTGCCAAGCCATCAATTTGGCGGATAAGACTGTATGTACCTCCATGTAAGATCATGTGATATCCGTAAAGTAAGAAATAGGGGGAAAATTTGGTCGACTGATGCGTTGCATTACGCAAAGCGCAAGCCACATCACTTAGCTGGGAATCCCAGTTGGTATGTTCCTCTTGCACATATGACCTAATTGCTGCCACGATGGAGCGATTAACTCTCTCTGCTGCATTGGACTGTGGCGAATATCCTGCAGTTTTTGTGTGGCGAATGCCGAAACGTTCTATCATGCGAGCAAACTCTGTTGAGATAAATTGTGGCCCGTTATCAGTATGTATAATCTCGGGTACCCCGTAACAGTGAAATATATTTTCCTCCAGATATTCTATGAGTTGTTTAGTTTTAGCTTGGGGAAAAGCTTTTAGTAGTACAAATTTGGTAAACTGGTCCACGACGACTAGGATGGTGGTATTCCCGCGTTTACTTCTTGGAAGGGGTCCAATATAGTCAATATGCAATCTCTGCCATGGCCTTACTACCTCAATCTGGTTTCCCATTTTGGGCCTTAGCCTGCAATTTGGAGCTTTGGTTTGTTTGCAGACATCGCATTGTAAGATATAGGCGCGGACTTGTTGGCGCATGCTTGGCCAGAAATAATATCTTCGCAGTCTGTCGAGGGTTTTATGGATTCCGCCATGAGCTGCAGTAGAACTCTCGTGTTCCCTACTAATTAAATCTTTGGTCAGTCCTTGGGGAATCCAGAGTTTCCAACTGGGGATATCGGATAGATCACGATCACCACCGCCCTCAATGCGAATGAAAATGTGCAGTTCAGTGACTTGCAGGTTAGGATACTGTGCTGGTGTAGCGGAGATTTTGTCTTTCCAACCTATGTAAGCCGGGTCAGAGAAATGTGCTGATTTTAGGTCTACCAGGTAATCTAGCTTGCTCAGGTCAGAGATAGTCGCCTCTGCCGAATCAAAATACATTGGAGATAAGGCATCCGGCACTACATTTTGACTTCCTTTTACGTGCTCGATTTCGAAGTCGAACGACTGTAGTTTTAAGCTCCATCGTGCGAGTCGCCCCGTAAGTTCCTTTTGAGACATTAACCACTTCAAACTCTGGTGGTCGGTGATGATCGTAAAGTGGAAGCCTTCGATGTATGCTCTAAACTTCTTTACGCTCAGTACCGCAGCGAAGCATTCTAGTTCAGTGATACTATAATTTCGCTGCGCAGGATTCAGCTTTTGGGACATAAATGCAATTGGCCTTTCGGCATCATCCTCCGACTTTTGAAATAAGACACTGCCGACTCCCATAGTACTGGCATCACATCTTATATAGAAGGGCTTCGTATAATCCGGATTAGCTAGCAATGGGGCCGAACATAAGTGTTCTTTTAGTTGTTTAAAGGCTTCTTGAGCCTCCGGAGTCCACTGAAACTTCGCACCCTTCTTCAGAAGCTCTGTGATTGGGGCAGCGATGCTCGAAAAGTTTGGGATAAATCTCCTGTACCATCCAACCATGCCAAGTAGTCTGCGTGTTTGCCGGACTGTTGATGGGCTAGGAAAATTTACAATCGCAGACACCTTTTCAGGATCGACCCTTAGACCTCCTTCACCTACCACATAGCCAAGGTATTTAATTTCACGAAGAACGAACTTGCTCTTCTCAACGTTTATGGTCAGTCCTGCCTGACGAAGCAGGGAAGCGACTACCCTCAGTAAGTCCAAATGTTCATCGAACGTAGTGGAAGTAATGAGTAAGTCATCTAGGTAGACGAATACTCGATCGTGGTATTGATGAGGAACTACCCGGTCCATAAGGCAACACATAGTTTGAGGGGCATTGCACAGACCAAACGGCATGACTTTAAATTGATATAAAGGCCTTCCAGGAACTGTGAATGCAGTCTTATCACGAGCGGACTCTGCGAGTGGTATCTGCCAGAATGCGTCTTTCAGATCTAAGCTTGAGATATATCTGGTTTCCCGGAGGCGACCTAAGAGTCCGTCTATCAATGGTAGTGGATAAGCATCTTTCTTGGTAACAGAATTTACCTTGCGAGAATCTAGACACAGTCGCACCTTCCCATTAGACTTTTTCACGAGAACCACTGGAGAGCTCCAGGAGCTCTGACTCTCTTCGATAACGTCCATGGCTAACATTCGGTCCAGTTCCTCATATAACAGCTTTTGTACTGCTGGGGATACCGGATAGTGACGTTGCTTTATTGGTAGAGCATCTCCTACGTCGATGTTGTGTTCCAACAGCTTTGTACGCCCGAGGCCATGCTTCGAAAAGGATGGAAATTGATGTTTGAGGTCTTCCAGTTGGGCATTTTGCTCTAGCGTGAGGGTGTGTTGCGGAGGATGGATCTTCGTGGTTTTATCAATATCCAGGGAATCTATTACAGCAGGGGTAATGCCAAAAGCATCCCAAAAAAAAATCAATTCCTAAGTAAAGTTCCTGTTGTAAGCTGGGCACTAAGTGAAAATGGATGGTTTCTGTTTTCTCAGCATAACGGACGGGCAACTTTATGTGACCAATGATAGAATTCCGTGAGCCATCCGCTGTGCGAACATATGAATGACTCTGGTTGTAACTAAGATTATTCTTACGCAGAAATTCTAGAGAGTGTTTTCCCAATATGCTAACAGAAGCTCCACTGTCAAGCAGACCAACTATATTTTCTTCAGCTATTTGTACTGTGACGTATGGACGATGGTCCTCTCCATCACGCTGAATACTGCTTTACGAAGCAGCTTTTTGGATTTCCAGTACTTCCGAGATCTAAGCTGACGCAGCCGACCTCGACTTGAAGCGATATATCGAGAGCGAAAGGATTCCTCAGGAGTTGTTTTGGGTGTGTCTATGTCCGATCGGAGTGTTTGGGTTGATTGGGTTGATGCTAAGTGGGGAAGGGATAAAGTGGGTAGCAAGGTCGATAAAGCATGCCCATCCTCTAACCATGAGTTGCAGGCTCGGTATTGGTGGCTGCTTCTACTCTCCTGGCACTGGGGTAACTGGTCGTATGGCCCGAACGCATGACCCCAGCTCGTTCTGCGTTCGGGGTCTTGTTTACCGCGCGGCCTAAACAGGTCCCACAGTTTGGCTTCAGCACGCCAGGACGTCCGCAACCGTAGCAGAATATCCCAAGATGACCCTTTGAACAGTCTTGATATCTGTGGCCTAAGTCTCGGCAGTTCCAACATATATCAAACGAAGCGCGGTTAGCAGTATTTCTCCTTAGCACTGGCGTAAGCGCTGCTACTTGTGGGTCAATGTCATTATCAACGTAGTCTGACAAGGGTATTACCTCCTCTAGTTCTTCGATCTGCGCTCTATTTCGAAAAGTACGAGCCATAGTCAGCTGTCGAGGATCGTGCCCAGATCTAGCCCACAATTTCTCTAGCCGCTGGCAGATAATTCTCACCTCTTCCGTTGATCTGAATATTGTCGTGGTAGTGGCACTCTGCAGAGCTGGATCCATGTTTTCTCGGACAATTTCGAGTAGCTCTCTGTCAGGAAATGGTCTTCAAAGCCGACCGTTAAGTCGTTCCACGTCCAGCAGGAAGTTGTTGAACGTTTCTTTCGGGCCTTGTCTTTTTGTTTCAATGGCCCTTCGCGTTTCTCTTTCTGAGACATAGCTCCCGAATCGCTCGAGTAGGGCTGTCTTCATACCCTGCCAGCTCGTATCGGGATATTTGCGCTTGTAAACCCAGAACCAGCTTTCAGCCGTACCTGAGAGGAAATTTGGCAAAATGCCAATTAAACGATCCAGCGGATAGTTATCATCCTTGGAAAGCATTTCTAGCCGAAAGACAAATTCGGTGACGTCAAGGCCCTCTGGGGACCCGTTAAAAGATATCCTCCATTTTGGTAGCCTTGGCTGCCAATGAGGACAGCTTGAAGTTTCTGGGCGACCGCTGTACTGAAAGTGGGCATTGGATTGATTCCCGCTAGGGTTGCTACCGCGATTTTGTTCAGTAGGGAAGGGAGTTGTTGATAAGGGTTCACTCTGATTGCCCATGCGAGGCGTCAGGGTTGTGTAATTTAGAGGATTCGTAGTTGTGCTCAAAAACTGATTAGGAGACCTTCCTAGATCCCCAGCTGTATTCCCGATTATCGACAGAGATGGAAGTGTCACACTTCTAGGAAACTGAATTCGTCGACGGACTGCACCTGTCCCAACATTCGCAGCCTCAGCTCCTTCGACATTTGTCTCAAAGTTAGTTGGTGCTGGAGTACTAGTTGCTCCTGCAAGGGCTTGGGGCTTTTGGTTCTCAGAGGCATCCCCACGAGGAGGAATCTTAATTTGCATGAATTCCTTAATAAGCTCGGATAGGGCCGATACTTGTTCAGTGGCCTCTTGTGAATGATCTGTTGATGAACCAGCTAAGCGTATAGCTCGCCCACTTAGGTGACTCAATCGACATCTCACGCGTTGATAATCGTCATGAGTTTGGACTTTATTCTCTTTAATTAGCTGAGTTAGCAAGGCGAGCTTTTCTTTACAAATCTCAAGCTCACTTCCCGCCTCGGAAGGATCGTGCATAACCGTTGGTGCTCGACCAGGAAACGATGCCTCTAAATCTAATAATTCTCTAAGTTTGGTAGAGGCTTCGGGATCGGTTATATCTAGGCCCATGACCTTATACTCAACATTGCGTTCGTCCTCTAATAGGAATTTGGGATCCATTATCAGTAAATGCGAAAGGTAAACGAGTTATGGATATAAATATATATTAAAATATGAGGTGAACAAAGATATTTAGGTTATCAAGGAATGCAATTGAAGATAATGAAGAAGGAAGAAAAAAAATTATATATATATATATGTATGCGTATACTAAAATAAAATCAGTAGAAGTAAGATAAAATGCAATAAGGTATTCGTTGTTTTCGACTGTGTAAAGATTGTCTAATCTTGTTACCATACAGGAACGATGACACTATAACTATACCGAATAACCAATAAAGACTAAAGATATACATATAGCAAAGAACAAGGGGAATATAAAGTATATATATATATATAATTTAGAATATATAAAATACTTAGAACCTAGTATATTATAAAATAACAGAATTATTATTGCAGATTCCGACCCAATAAAATAGATACCCTGGCTCTTCAGCTTCCAGCAAAACGTGTACTGGTATATTTATATATATTTATATGTCTATAAAGAAAATTCGATAAAATAAAAAAAAAATTCTGAATTGAATGGTGGTTAATATTTCTTCGTTTGGTGACACGGTTCATTTAGTTCAGGTTTTAAGGGTTTGATGAGTCAGTGGCGAGTGGTCCAAGGTTTCTCCTATGTAAGTAAAAATATTCTATAATCGCTATCATCTCCACCAGCGGGCTAATAGAGAATACTAATCTGCTCATTCTAACAGCCCGCCGTGCGGAGTAAGCGATTGGATAAATATTTTTTTCCAGAAATAAATATTTAACAAACGACAACACATATCAAACCTCAAGCAGGAAAACCTTCAAAGGCCACATATCAACTACTTGGCGGTAATGTTGTCGACAATCAAAATATAAAAAAAGGTGTATAAGTGAAAAATACGAATAGCCTTCTCTAACATGGTTTTTACAAAATCACTAAGAGTCGCTAATACCAATCGAACATAAGGGCGAAAACTACAGTGAGGAATATCCTAACCACTTAGCGAAAGCATTTGCACGAGCACTTAAGAATGCAAAAGTGTTAAAGAAGCCAGAGTTAATCTATAAACGAACAAACCTAATAGATTGACGCTGTGATTATAGCGCAACCATATTCAGTTGATATCTTAACTCGAAAAAATAAACAGCAGCAAAAAACAAACATTCGTTTGTAAGCTGCAGAAAATTTTGCTTGATTGGGCGCCATATTTGTAACCGGCTAGCCAGTCATGTTCACCTCTGAGCGTGGCCGCTTCCCGACCTTCGAACTCAGCGAGACAGATGACTTACTATGGCTACTTTTTGCCCCTTGGTTGGTATTTAGGGACAATGGGAGTTGACCTTTAGATGAGCAGGTACAGACTTTTGCCGGCTCAAGCTCAGGGCTTGGGTAGGTTCTTTGCTCTCCGATCAACCACCTATTGCTGTACCCTTGGAAGATAGAAAGAGGTGGACACAAATAAAAACACAAAAATAAAAAAAAGGAAAAGGCTTAAGATAGGAAAGGGAACACCACCCAGAATGGTGGGGCACCCTGGCTACTTGCATCACCCGCCACTGCCCTCTTCATACTCCTAGGTGTGCCTGCCAGTTACTTTATCCTCCCGGCATCTCGAGCTTCCCCAAAACCCTAACCAAACCCGACACCAAACGAAAACATGAAACTTAGCACATGGCCATCATTATTTATTTATTTCCCAGAACACGCACAAAAGTATAAATGGTCACACATTTAGTCAAACAGGTAATATATGGGTATTTGTAAATCAATTCATGAACCATCAGCGGGTATATAGGTATAGATATATTAAGAAAAAAAACATTAAGTTACTGCACTAGCCTATATATTAATAATCATGACGCGTATATATATGTAGATATAAAGAAAAAGAATCTACGTCACTATACTAGCGTATATATTAATATTCAAGCTAATACGTGTTGTATATATATCGTTCGTGGTTATTTAATTATGTTGTTGAACGTCCGATTTATAAACTTCCTATTTTCTCCTTAAGATTAACGCTCACCTGAGTGCAGTTAATCCAATGCAGGCTTAATAACACAACCACTCTTAGAACAATATTTTCTTTTTATTCACCTTAACACTATTTACATGACATGCAAACTCGATTTCACTTTAAAAAAACGCTCACTAAAGTATACGAACAAGTTTATGGAACTTAGTTCCTAGAAAATCTTAAAGATTCCACTTTTGGGAAAACACTCACTAAAATTATATGAACTCGTTCTTTTATTTTTCTTCTTAGTTTCTACAAAATCTTAAAGACCGTCCGAAATATCCGTTTTTAACCACTAACTTTTGCAAAAACATCAAAAAAACTCGAAGTTAAAGAAGTCAAAAAGACAACTCGAGACCGCCCGCCAACATACCAAAAAACCAACTCAACTCTTGATCACATTCATCGTGATCAAGAGCCGTTGTTCAGGATCGAAAATGCTAAATTGCATTTTCTTATCCTGAGAAAATTTTACTTTTTTCAATTCTGGACTTGTTCAAACATGTCCAGAATTATTCGCGTTGAACGATGGCTTCAAAAATGTAATCTTACACTTTTTTAAAACATCAGCCACCGTTTGAAATCGCGACGCGCCTATACATACAATGCATTTATGCTGCGTTCGTTTCTTATCGCGAAAACTTTTTTCGTAATATGTATGTACGTATGTACATACACGTTGTATTTTTCGCAATCGTACTGAAGGTACGATTTGCTTTTTGATTTCTTTTTTAATTAAATTGTTGAAATGACAAATTTTGCTGAAGGCAAAATTTTGTCGTGGAAATTTTAAAGTAAAACGACTTGGGGTGTAAAATGAAACTTTTGTTTTTCCCAAGTCGTTTGATGGGAAAAATTTTATGACTTGTTTGGAATGTGAAGAAAATTGCTGATGCAATTTTCTTCACCCTTTTTGGACGATAAACTAATCATGTTTTGTGCATGATTAGTTTACTGAATTTTTATATTTTATATTTATATTTTTCTTTTATATGCCCAATTTTAGGTTTCTAGGTATATAGGGCTTATTAATTATTTGTGTTTTTTTTTTTATTTTTACCTGTTAGGCCCTAAGGTTTTATATACCTACATATGGTACATATATGTACCTAAGTTTTTTATACATAACATTCCTTCCCCCTGAGAAAAAGAGAATTATTCTTTGAAGAGGAATAATTCTCAGGGGAAGTTGTTGTTGGTACGTTTTTTGGTGGCTGGGTTTTGGTCGTTTTCGGTTGCGTTTTACATCTTTGTGTTTGTTACAAAATTACATAAGTTATTCTAGTCTTAGCTTGTATTGTATATCTTTAACTTATTCTATTTTCTATTTTCTATAGTCCTTATGGATTATCTTATTGTATGTAAAAATAAAAAAAATTTTGTTTTTAGCGATATTGATTATTCTATCCCAAGAAATTCTTTGCCGGCCCCAATTAAAAAAACTCTGTCTGATAATAAAAAGATGTCATTTCATTTGGATATTGCTCGTAATTTAATATCTCGTGCCGCTGATAAGCGAACGAACTTATTTTTCTACCGTAGAGAGAGTGTTTGCACATTGCCAGTGCAATTGTATTTATTTATTATTTTTTTTTTGAGGGGTCGGTGTGAGATTGAATTGAATTATAATGAATTTGATATCTGCCTCAGTAAAATAAAAGATAAAAAAAAATCTTGGTGCACGTAGAGTTGGTATGAGATATTGGAATGCATCTTGTATCGGCTTGGAAAGGAGGAAAAAAAATTTGTGAGGTTTGTGTACTTGTAGCTGCCTACATACATAATGCACGAATTGCAACTTGTGGAGCTTATTTGTGTGTTAGGAAAGGATAAAAAAAACTACCATTGCTATTGTAGTTGCGTGGGATTTGTATTTTTAACCAAGATAAGTACCCGATGCATTCTAACTGCATCTTGCCAATTTTTTGCTGACGTTTGGGGTTTTGCCCTTTATATGGGGCGATTTTTGCTGTTCAGTCCATAGTTTGTTTCGACATGGAATTTTGCGAAGTTGTGTCACCGCGTACTCCTTACGCCAGCCCCGTACCTAATTGCATGAGGGTGCTGGCCATTTTTGTGCAAAGTGTGGCCCCCCGGTGGCGTGGGCTCATCAGGCTGCTGCTGCGGAGGGATGGTCGTCCAGATGTGTGCATCTGGGGTGCTCCAGCGGAGGCTGATGTATTCCATAGGGTGGAGCTATGCTTGTGGCCCCACGGTGGGAGTTCATGGGTGGTCATGGGTGAGTTTTTTTTTTTTTTGATTTTGTTAATGAATTCTATCGATAACTTCCTCAATATTCTTTTCTAGGAGCAACTTTGGTACTATCTGGGGAGGTAGGGTGGTGTGCCTGCCCTGGTTGTCGGATGCATCCCAACTACCTGGTGCATGACGTGACCGCCTGGGTTGGATCTTCGGAATCCGAACTAGGGTTGCCTGGTGCACCGCCGAGTTTTGCGTCTGAGGAGGACTGGGATCTCCCTGAAGAGGCTTCTGGTCCTGCCCAGGGTTAGGCCGTGGACGCTCCCTCGTTTCATGGTAAGTTATTTTCACTTTCTATTCGAGCCCTTTTTCTAATTATATTTGTTTTTATTTCAGAATTTTTTGTTATTTTGGTTCGTGTACCACCACCGTTCTTTAGTTTTATTTTCTATTAACTTTTAATCTTTTCAAAAAAAAATTGTACTTTTAGTTTTATACAAATTTTAGTTTTACTTTTATTCTCCTGTTTTATATAAAAAAAATAATAATAAAAAATTCTTGGCTAAATGGTGAAATATCGTCTTTCATTTTTTGGTAAAAAAAAAAAAATTTTTTGTTTTTTCATTTATAGATTTTAGGTAACACAAAAATGGACTTGACAGATTTTGAGTTCGGTCGTCAATTTCTCTCTGACGCTGGTTTTTGTTTAGGTTTGGGCGGCTCTAAGTGTTGTTAAGCGGCTTTAAGCTTGACTGGATGTTATTAGTGTATCCAGTACTCATACTATTGTCTTGGGTAGTGATATGCACAGTGTCAACTTATAGTCCCTGATTATGAGGGTAGTTGCTATCTCGAATAAGCTATCCTATGAGAGTTTTGGGGTTACTGATACTCGAAATCTTGTAACTCCGAAAGCTTAATTAGGCGGGTTATCAAAGTAGATTCTTGCATCTCTTTTTCTTTTTGGGTCGACCTTTCGTTGTTTTGTGGTCTTGGAGAAGAATGGTTTACTGTCTTGGTTTGACGGGAAAATGCCTATATATAGAATATATTTCTTATGGGAATACATATAATTTCTACTATATCTAATATCAAAAAAAACTTTTCTTATTTATTTTACTAATTTAAGTCACTATTTCCTATTTATGATCTTATTACTTTACCTCTCTATTTAGTATAATCTTAGATATTTATGTCTATATTTAAGTTAATTGTTAGGTATTATTGAACGTTGCTAAATATCATTTACTTATTATTTTTATTATTATTATTTTTGTGTAAATAATCTTCGGTTACGTTTTTATTTTTTTAATTCTATTATCTTATGTCTTT
Source organism: Dioctria linearis (assembly GCA_963930735.1). Classification (NCBI taxonomy): domain Eukaryota; kingdom Metazoa; phylum Arthropoda; class Insecta; order Diptera; family Asilidae; genus Dioctria; species Dioctria linearis. The sequence continues at coordinate 86,884,180 of OZ005743.1, read as the reverse complement.
TCTTTCTTCTATTTATTACCTTATTGTTTAGCTTATTCCATTTATTATTTCTACTTTGCTAAGTACTACTTATGTTTATTAATTTTGGGTTCTTAGGTACTACTAAATAAAGTTTATGCTTATGTAATATTTATTTTACCTGGTCGCTTTATTTCTTATTTGCTATAAATTATTTCAAATTATCTTCTAATACCAGTGTAGTGGGAGGACCGTGGTTCCGCCAGTAATAAAAGGATGAGACGGGTCCAACCAACGAGTATAGATCTTTTTGATTATACTACTTGTATAGATCTCGCTCTGTGGAGACTTTGAGTACGTTTTAATTTTTCTTGGGGTGTTGCGTAAACCGGTTCCATGGGAACGTTTTCAGCTGTAGGCTGTTGTCTGCGTTTAGCAATCCATGCCATGAATTCCGGGACGATATATTTTGCTAATGCCACCACTGATATAAGTAGCAACAAGAGTCCTGTCATTGATGGGGATGTAATAGAGAGTATATGAGGAATCTTGGCCTTTGGTCCAAAGTGAATGCTGTTCACTTTGGTACGGATTTCGTCCAGAGATTTTGTATCTAGGTGGATACGTTGGTTTGTATCATCTCCGAGGAGTAACGTTGGTTGTTTATCAAGGTTTTTAGGAGCGGATATCTTGGACATATATTCTGCCAATTCCTCTTGCGTTTCGTTTGTGCCTGGGAAGTAGGTTGGTTGGAAAACTTTTAGCGGATGTAGATTTTCTGCTTCGTAATACAGAGTGTGAGACCCTATTTGCAAGGAACATGGTTCGTTGACTGTCATGATTCCTTGTCCTGCGAGACGATGAGTGAGTAACTGTTGAGTACAAGTTATATGTACTATAGTGGTTTCGGTTAAGGAGTACAGCCACGAATTTGGTCTATTGAGCTTAATTATTGTATCTCTTGGAGGAATTTGAGCTCTGATGCTACATTGTGGGTGTTCGCCCAGTGGGTTGAATAGGAGTTTGATAACACATTCATCTGTTTTTGTAGCTTTGGTGATTGGTGTGTTCAGCTTACCTACCCACGTATCTTCATTGATTCCCTTTGAAATTTTTTTGAAAGATCTCAGGTTTTCTGGCTTCAGCAACAGAAATTCCTGGGTCTGTATTTGACTTGCCACATGGGAAAATTCGATATCAGGTATTATTGAGTGGTCTGAATCCAGCCGTATGGGAAAACATCTAATCTGTTGGATTTTCATCTTGGGAATATTAAATATGGGAAGTTTGACTCGGATAACTAATTTGTCCTGCAGCAAATGTGTCTTAACATCTGCTGTTTGATACAGAACTGACAAACAGTCCTGTAGATTGGGACAAGTGGAGTGAGATTTGTGATAAATCTCTAGCAAATGATTTGGGGAAATTAAAAGTGGATGAATTTGATTATTTCTACTGGACACTATTATGTCCAGTAGAGCTTGTTGTCTAAATTCCAACTCTATCATTTGTAGTGTCAGACTAGAGACAATTTCTTGTCTTATTTGGTGGGCTGTCAACTCGTCTGTTGTATTCCTCAGATTGTTAATCTGGTTGGTTATCTGACGCTGTCGTTCAGACAGGGAAGATAGGGGTTTCTGAATTTGTTCAAATGTGGTTTTTATTACGCTGATCTGTTGTTTTTCCAGATCAGCTAAGGTTTGAGTATTTACCTCTAATTCGCTTAGTCGGCTGTACACCTCTTGTTCGTTTCCACTATCCATGGTACCGAAAAGATAATGCATCGCATTTCCAATTCCATCGAAGATGGATCGGGGCTTGCGCGATTTGGGCACAGCTTCCCTAATAACACTGGTACGCCTATTGATATTTTCCATTAGGGCGTGTATATGTTTTGTCTGTAGCGTACAAAGGTCCTGTATAGAAGACCCATTTCCACACAATTGGTGTATGTAGTGTTCCGCTCGTTCTGCTAGTCGCGTCTGATTTTCCAACTCGGCCAGATCTAACTCAGTGATGATGCTCCAAGTGTCGTGGTAAACTGATAGGCATCCAAGATCCTCAAATAGTACTCCCGTATTATTTAGGGGCGTTATAGAGTAAGGTTCCTCCGCGAGGGCTCCTATTATGAGCAGGAATAGTCCGTGGAAAATGATGGACTGCATTGTTATCTAGGAGAGGATAGGATAGGGTATTAAAATGGGTTTTTATTTGACTTTATAGCTTACATGCTATTATTTATGTATCTTTGAATTACTTAAATTATATTGGCACCATGTTATTCGTAGAAAGGTTTTAAACGGTTGTTATGTACCGTGACCTCTCGTTTACGAATTTTTATTGTGGTGTTTACAGTACTAGGGATACCGGTTACCGTGTAGGGTCCTACCCAAATCTGGGAGAGCTTATGTTTACGACTCTCGCTCTTGAGTAGAACCTTGTCTCCTCTGTGAAATGTCAGGGGACGTACAGCTTTGTCATAGTAATTTTTCGAGCGTTGTTTACTCATCAGAAGGTTTTTCCGTGCCATGGCGTAAGACTTTTGAAGCTTATACCTGAGAAGATGGTAGTAGCTCTCGTGGTTATACACGGGTTCGGGGTCTCGCCTTAAGTTGGACGGAACGTCCGCTGTAAAGCCGTAGAGGCAGTCCATGGGAGTTAATTTTGTCCCTTCGTGTACACTGTTGTTGTACACGAAAGCAGCGGTTCGCAGATAACTATCCCATGACCTGGGATTTTCGTCCACTATAGTTCGTAGATATTCAATCAACGGTCTATGTGCACGTTCGAGTGCTCCATTTGATTGGGGATGATAAGCTGAGGTTTGCAGCTTATTTATCCTGAGTAGTTTGCATACCTTTTTGAATAGGTCACTCAGGAAATTACTTCCCTGATCGGTGACTATTCTTTTGGGAATGCGGTAGCGCGTGACGATTTCGTCGAAGAAAACTTGCGCTACCGTTATAGCTTCCCCATTTGGTATGGCATACCAATCTACGAACTTCGTGAGGTTATCCTGAAACGTTAATATATATTTGTTTCCAGATTCAGTTTCCTCTAGTGGGCCGACTATATCTAGATAGATTTTGTCGAAGGGTTGTTCAGCTATGTCTGTAATCACCATTGGCATTTTATACTGTGGTGAAGCCTTCATGGTTTGACATTTGGCACACCGCTTAATGTGCTTTTTGATGTCACTAAGCATGTGCCTCCACCAGTACTTTCTTCGAATCCGTTTGTAGGTTTTTATCACTCCCTGATGGCCGCCAAAGAGAGAATCATGATAATCTTTTAAGATTAATTGAATCTCCTCTGGGCTTGTGATTACTTCAGGTGGACGAGCTTCGTCTATAATTGGTGGATTGGTACTAGGTGGACTGTCATGGTCTGCGGTCTCTTCTGGATGATGAGTTTGTTCTTCTTGTTCTATTAGTTTGGCCTGGCTGTCTGGATTTGTTCCACTTTCCTGAATGTTTCGTGTCTGGGCTCTTGTTACTGCATTGCATTGCAGACACTCCTTAAGGTCCGATGAGTGTTTTTCCTCCTCTATGTCCGAGTCCATTTGGTGGTGGACTATAGCTTCTACCGTGAAGGTTGTAGTTTCCTTGTCTTTGTTATTTTCCCGTGGAATGCGGCTTAAAGCGTCGGCATTCGTGTTGTACTTTCCGGGCTTATATTCAATTTTATAATTGAACTCGGAAAGTTTATGGTGAAATCTCACCAGACGGGATGTGGGGTCCTTAACATTGAAGACTCCCTTGAGTGGTTTGTGATCTGTATAGACCGTGAACTCTCGGCCTTGCAGATAACACCTGAAATTTTTAGTCGCCCAAACTATAGCCAGTAACTCTTTCTCAATCGTGGAATAGTTACGTTCGGCTTTGTTCAGGGTACGGCTGGCGTAGGCAATTGGCTGGTCACTTCCTACCTCTCCTTGAGAGAGAACTGCTCCAAGAGCCTCGCTGCTGGCGTCGGTGGTAAGGTTAAAGGGTTTTGAAAAATCGGGATATATTAAGAGTGGAGGGGAAATTAAAGCGTTCTTAATGCTTTGAAATGCCTCTTGGCATTTCTCAGTCCACTTAAACTTTACATCCTTTCGGAGTAAGTTTGTTAGTGGACGTACTGTTTTCGAAAAATCGGGTATGAATTTTCTGTAGTAATTGGCAAGGCCCAAAAATGATTGTACTTGCCTTACTGTCTTAGGGATGGGGAAAGTTTGGACGCATGCCGTTTTGCTAGGGTCAGGTAGTGCTCCTTGGTTAGAACATTTGTGTCCTAAATACACTACCTCCCGCCTGAGAAATTGACATTTCTCAGGTTGAAGTTTCAGGTTATTTTCTCTTAACCTGTCAAAGACTTTTCGAAGCTTTTCGTTGTGGTCTGCCAGACTTTTTCCATAGATGACGATGTCATCTAAGTAGACGAAACATTCTAGGCCTTGTAGGCCAGTTAATATGAAATTCATTAAACGCTGAAATGTGGCCGGGGCTCCTTTGAGTCCGAACGGCATACGTTTGAATTCATAATGCCCGTAGTTGGTACTAAAAGCCGTTTTTGCTCGATCTTTCGGATCGACGAGTACCTGATGATAGCCATTGGCTAGGTCTAGGGTGGTGAAGTATCTTGAATGGCCCAGTTGATCGAGGATATCCTCAATCCGTGGTAGCGGGAAGGCGTCGCCAATCGTTTTTTCGTTCAACTTACGGAAATCAACGACGACACGCCACCTTTTCTCACCATCTGGTCCCGCTTTTTTGGGGACGACTAGCAGTGGCGAGTTCCATGGGCTTTTGCTGGGCTGGACAATGTCGTTGTCCAGCATTTCTCTGAGTTGCTCATTTATTACATTTCGCTGTGTCTCTGGTAACCGGTACATCTTTTGGTTAATAGGTGCTTGGTCTTGTACCAGAGGGATGTCATGGGTGATGGCATTGGTATGTGTAAGCCTGTCACCTTTTAAAAAGAATATGTCATCATATTCGTAACAGAGATTTGTTATTGAGGCTTTTTCCTCAGAATTTAAAGTTTCATCCAGACTGAGTTCTTGCTCTAGTCTGGTGAGGCGGGGATGAATACTGATGTCTTTTTGTTCGACATCGTTTGGGAACAGATATCGTATATGTTGTAGGGTGGCCTTCTGATCGGCGCTTATTGCCCTGTTTTTATTACTCTTAGTTCTAGACTTACTTAATGGTTTTATATTAATTATTTTACCTCTTAACCTACTTGTTTTATATATGAGAGGCGCTGGGCCAGGTGGATCTGCGGGAGTTGCTAACGGCAGACCTTTTGTATGCTGGCCAGCGCCTGACGTAGGGGTTTTCATGAGGGACCCGCAAGCGTCTTGGAGCAGTTTCTTACGACTGCTTAATTGACTGGGGCTCTTATGCCCTGTTTTCTTAATCTTAGATCTAATTATATTTTGATGCTCACCTTCGCCGTCATTTCGACTCATGGGATTCAAAGGATGGGCTGTTGTAATATTTTCGTCTGGCTCTCGTTTGATGGGGACGACAGTGTAGTCTTTAATGGGAACCAGATTTAGGTTCACGCTGTTTAGAACTACTTGTGTACTGCGTGTGTTGAGGATTCCGATAGGGACTGCCTTTAACCCAGCTGAGAGTAAGCTGTTTGCTAAGAAGACTCCGTCGTCTATTTCTTTCGACAGACTGAGCATTTCTTCCTGCAACTGCAACGGAACTTTGACTACGATCTGAGACCTTGCTGGTACGCACACAGGTTCATTTAAGTTCACCTGATACTGTCCAGTCTTACGGGCCGGATCTTCGGTAATTAAGTCACCCTTATCGCGTTCTTGTAAGTCACAGCCGACTTCTTCTGACTGAGAAGCTTTGAGATCACTTCGGGTAGAAGGTGTATCCCCGTCGGGTTTAATATCTTCTACCAGTGTCTCTTTGTTGACTGTGCTTTGTGAACACGGGTTGTCCGATGCGGTCTCTAATGGAACAGCAAACTCTTCTGGATTGGTTTCCGTGCGAGGAAATCGCAGAACCTTGTTGGGTCCCTCAACATTACAATTTTTGGCTAGGAAATCATTTCCTAGCAAGCCGTCGTCGGAAATACCTGGGATGTTTTTTACCACCTGAAAGTTGCAAGGTAAGTTACTTTTTAGCATGAAGTTTCCTTGACAACTTCCTAAGGTTTTTCCGGTGCCAAAAGGGCTTTGAAGCGTTAGTTTTGTGTTGGGGTTTATTAGCTCGCGAGATTTGAGAGCTTTTTTCTTAATTATACTGATCTCAGCGCCGGTGTCCACTATTAGCTGGGCCTGACCATTTAGACTTATGTCTAGAGGGAGTCTGGCGGTGGGCACACTGAAGTTGGGCGGCTGAGAAGACCCTTTTATATTGCTGGTAGGGTTTATAGTCGAGCCGGGGAGTTTTGGGTCGACTCTTTGTCGTTTCCCTGTTTTTTATCCTCCCATTTTTGCTTTTGTCGACACTCGTCGATCTTGTGTCCGCGGCGCCCACAAAAATCACATTTTTGTCGTATATTAAAGACTCTGGGGCCTTTTGTATTGCTTGGGTCTGACTGTGGGGGATTGCTAGGCGATCCTCTTGTGAAACGATTTGCAGACTGTGTTTGGTTGTTTCGGCGGCAGTCGCGAATGTCATGCCCGTAACTTCTACAGTTAGAGCAGAAGGGGGTGTTTTTGCGTTTAAGACACTCCGTGTAGGTGTGTCCCCGCTTCTGGCAGAAATTACAGGTGATGTTTTGTACCAGATTTTGTGTATCCGGTTGTCTAGATTCCCTTCGTGGAAATGGCGGGCGTAGTGGTTGAGCATGAACGTATGGGGGATTAAACTGTCTGGGCTCTTGTGCTCGTGGTGATGCATACATGGGTGGCTGTGGTGCTTGATTGTAAGGTGTTCGGCTAAGAGCTCGAACTCGAAGACTTGGGTCTATTGGTGCCATTGGGTATGGCTGCTGCGTTAGCGGCGTTTGGACGAAAACTGTGCCTGCTTGTAACTTTTCCATGTCTAAAGCCTTTTGTATCAGCTGCTCTAGATCATTTTCTACCAGAGTGAGGAGGTACTGGCATAGGTGGGGATTGTTCACCCCACTTTTGAGGGCATTCTTGGCGAAGTCCGCCAACTGTGTCTTCACAGCTGGGGCTGCCGTTGCTCCGTACTTCAGTACCGCTGCCTCGTTGCAAAGCATCAGCAACTGCTTCACTCTTGTTGTGAAGGCAGTGAGAGTTTCCAACGGGTTTTGCCTCATTGTGATCAATTTGTTGACCAACTCTTGGTACGATTCTCGTGGTAAATAGGTTCTGTTCAGACGTTCCTCCACCTCACTAAAAGTAGTTGGAACGTCCGATGCAAACAGCTGATAAGCATCGCCACGAAGTCTTGTGGGCAAGATATGTAGGAAGGCTGGTTTTTCTTCCTCACTTAAACAGTGTAAGGCCTGTTTGCAACAGCCAATAAATGTTTGTAGCTCACGACCTAGCTGTGGGGTATTTTCACCCGAAAACAGAGGAACTAGTTGTGCCGTGAGCTTGGCCACCTTTGCATAATCAACCATTGTGATTATCTTTTTATTTAAACTTTTGTAGGGTAGTCTACTGGTGCTTTGACGAGTTTCAGGGCTGGTTTCTGGACTAGAATCCGTGAAGGATACTTCTAGCCAGCCACTAAGGAGATTTTCTGCGGTTGTTTGGTCACCACTAATATCACTGACACTAGTATCACTATCAGCACTTACAACTACACTGGCTGTGGTCTTATCTATACCTAAAGAACGCGAAAGCCCGGCGAATTCGATAAGCTCCTGTTTGAATCGCTCTGTTTCTTTTTTGAATTTTTCGATTTGCGTCAGCCTCTGCTCTCTGCCTTGACTTAATCTGTGGTCAAGTGCGTCGCAGTGCGTGACAGTGAGCTTATCGGATTCACGTGCCTTCTCTAATAACTTATCTAAAAATTTATCTAGACTTACTTTAGATACAACTGTGGGCCCTGTTAAAACGGTGCCGCTTCGAAGGCGAACTCCTGTTGCTTCTTGCTGTGCTGGGTCGTCTTCTTGGGCGTTTTCTGTACCTTCCCGGAGGTGTTGGAGATTTTCACCTGGGGATTTCTCCGCGTCGGATGAAGGTATGTAGTCTAATCTCGTGCCTGTCTCAGGTGCCGGTGTCGAGCTTTCTCCTGACATATGCGTCCCGCGTTGTCCAAAAGGGGGGCTTCCAGCCTTCTTAGAGTACTCCCTTCTGGAATGCTTTTTGCTGCTAGGGGGGCTCCTGCCGTCTTAATTCCCTTGGCTGAGATTGAAAGGGGGGCTTTTGCCGACTTCGAGATCCCTTTCAATCCTGGAACGAAGTTACAATTTTCCGGTGCTTCTTTTTGCTGCTGGGGGGGCCCTAGGCCTACTTACTTCCCCTGGATATGGTTGAAAGGGGGGCTTAAAGCCTTCTTCGAAATCCCCTTCAACCCAGGAACGATGATATCTTCCTCCTGGAGTTGGTTGTAAATGGGTGTCCGTTGTCCTGACTTCTTTCCGGCTGGGAATGAGCTTCTATTAGTGAGTCCAGGTCCCTTGTTGATTTCGTTCCCCTTTTTTTTTTTCACTCACTGGGGTGAACGCTTGCTCGCCTGGAGCAGAGGCGCCTATAGATGAGATCTACCCCGAGCGTTGGGGGTGACGTGGCCTTATAGTGTGGCTAGTGTCACAGGTTCCCCGTAGATTCGTGTAGGACCAAGGCTTTTCAAGCGTTTACGATCGTTTAACTTGATCAAGCTTCCTTGATCCTACCGGCTGTCAAAGAAACATAAAAAAAAAGAAGAAAAAAAAATCGCTATGAGAGAATTCGCTAATCCAAATTAACCCTTACATTAGTGCACTATTCTAGGAATCAAAAAAAATAATAAAAAAAAAACAAAAAAATAAAGATCGCTAAGTGGAAGTATGATGGTAGCTTACATGTATACAAATATGTGTATATATAAGTACTAACTATCCGGAAATACTTCGCAAAACAAAAAAAAACTACTTCATTATAATATATTATTCCGCAAAACAAAAAAAACTACGTTATTATAATATAATATTCCGCAAAACAAAAAATCTACGTTATTATAATATAATATTCCGCAAAACAAAAAAACTACGTTTTTATAATATAATATTCCGCAAAACAAAACAAAAACTACGTTAATATACTAATGTACTAATTTAGATTTCTATGGGGAAAAGGAAAAAAAAAAAAAGATCGCCAAGTTCCGAATTCATTGCTAATATATATATATATATATATAAAAAAAAAGTTGAAATAAACGAACAGAGGAAGAAATATAGAATTAGCCTATAACCCCGAGAAGACAAGGAGAAGAAAAAAAAACAAAACAATCTACTCACATTACAATTAATTTGTCGTAAATTTACTTACTTGTCAATCTCCCGGCGATGAAGCGCTTCAGCGGCCTGGTGATTAACGCTGTGAAAACAAATCAACGACAAAAAAAATACGGACAAAAAGATAAGAAATTTCTCCTGCTTGCTCTTGGGTTTTTTTTTTCTTTTCTCTCCTATCAGTAGATTTTGCTGGTTTCTCCTCCGTTCCGCTGTCAAGCTCCGACGATGATTTTGGATAATGTTTAACCCCAAGAAAATCTTTGGGCGCTCTAGGAGGCGCCAGGTTCGGCCCTATCGATGCTGCGCAAACTTCACTGGCCGATTTCTGTACTTTTGTTTCTTTGTTACTTTGTCCTTTCCCTCCGGCACTGATCCACGCCGTGCAGGCCAAAGACTGTCACCTGATATCTTAGATTTATCCAAAATTCCCTTCTTTGAGGGCAGAAAAAAGAGCTTATGCCGTCACTCAGTAACTATCGAGTCACATCCACAATCAAATTTAAAGATAAAAGAAAAAAATGTAAACTTCTCGTATAAACGTTTCAATATTACCGGCATGCACGCACAATTGCTCGATGCCCAGTCTTTATTTAAGGAAATATTATAGTCACTTCTGATTTGATTTTTTTTTTCAAATTCTGTAAGGGCGCACAAGACTCGAAAAACAAAACACAAAACTGGACGAGCTCCCGCGGAAGATCTTTCTTCCATCGAATTGCTTTACAAAGTGGGGTTTCGATCGCCACATACCGAAAAAACGATATGAGGGAAAATTACCCAAGTCCATTGCACCTTATCGGTCAGCACCTTTATTGGGGTGATCGGAAATGCTCGAATTACATTTCTAGTTTTTTGTTAAAAAAAAAACGTTAAGCGTGCGGTTTATTTTTATTGAGTGTCTCGAGCTTAATTTCCGCTTGGACTCAATTTATTGCCTTTTCCTTGCGAAGAAGAAATAAAATTTCTCTTTCCCATATGCATCTGCAGCAAAAAGAAGAAATTCATTGGACGTTTAACCAGTCTGGATTTAAAAAAAAAAATGAGCTGCCCAATGCTGAGAGAATAAGCCCTCGTACCCCAAGAAGAGAATTAGATTTTCTTTACTTGCAACAAGAAAAATTATAGCCGTTACAATTGCAGGTTGTCTGTGGATAAGTTGTGTATCCACAACAAGGTGTCCTTGAGTGGGTTCCTGGTCACATTGGGATCATGGGGTATGAAAGGGCTGGCTCTGATTCTCCGTTCCTCGGACCGGAACCCGCCGTAGATGTTTCCACCTGAAGTATCGGGTCTCATTAAAGCGAATATTCATAGGAAGCATCATCAAAGATGGGCGAACCTGAGTACTTGAAGGTGCACAAAACTGTTTCTTGATGGGCCTAATAAGAATATCTGTGATTTTCTCGTAGGGCTGGAAGAAAACAATGTAGAACTGTCGTTGGAATCATCACCGGCCACAGATCGCTTCACGTTCCTCTAACAAGGATGGGAGTTGTCGACAGCCCTGAGTGTCTGTCTTGCCTGAGACAACCGAAGACTTTGTGTGGTTGTCCGGCTTTCGCCCGAAGCAGGCTGAATACTCTAGGGTCTGCCCTTCTATCTGTAGATGAGCTCTTCCTCACCAAGACCTGATGCGCATCATTAAGAGGACAGGAAGGTTTTGGTGAATGGGCTAATAGCATCATTGGTCACCGTTGGACCGTGATAAAGTGTATTGTATTACCCAGCGAACTCGTCAAAATTCAATTGCTTAATGACGCAACCGATGACTGTGTGTCATTTAACTTAGTACTATTTGAATAAGAAAAAAATGCAATAAAAACATTTAAGCAATGTTATGCTTGTTTAAAGAGAGGTCAATGGCATGCATTTTATCGATTATATTGTTTTGATAGATATTGGCCATATGAGTGAGTAAGCAATTTTTGTAAAGTATTAGTAATATTTGCCAGCATGAGCTGACAGATCACTAGATGACAGCGATAGCACAGGGCGGCACGCTAGCACCTCGGCTAAGGGTGGCGGAGAGTGTGGGGGGAGTTCCCGAAATAACCTGCCGCTTGTCATCACCCATAATCAAAAAAAAGTTTCGTGCCTTCAACAAACAAGCCAGTACACTCTCGGTGCTGAAGGGACCCTTACGTCACTTACCTGTAGTCTGGGTGGAAGGCGTAGGTGTTATTACCCTCCTTTGCCAGCCCTATCCTCCCAATTGACCTTGGGTGGCACTATTTTCCAAAGTCCCTTCAAGTTCGCTTCAAGACCTCAGTATACCTTGGTCTCGTATGTATCGCGACGTACAGCCAGGTAAAACAGAAAAGATAAAAAGGCGCAAAATGTCTACCTATGGGTACCTTAATTTTTCCTTGAAATTCGCTCCTTTTCCGTGCTTCAAATTGTTTCTTGCTTGTGCATTAGGGGCTGCATGCCGATGCTGCTTCGATCAGGTTTCTATTATTAATCAGTTTATCATTTTCCGATCAACTGGATTTTTAATATCTTGTTCACCAACTTGGGATTGATACTTTTGATAACTTTTTATGACTTGATACAAAAATATAAACTTCACTTTTAATTTTCTTGTCGATTAATTTTTATCATGCCAGTAGTACTTTTCACGCCTCTGCTTTTCTTCTTCTTCTCCTCAGTCATGTCTGTCGTCCCCGCATGTCACGCGAGCTTGATGAAGCATTGCTTCGTCGAGGTGCGCTCAGTACGTGGTTCTACTTGAGGGCCGGCGTACATGCTGCAGTATTTCCGTGTAGCATATTGCTATATGCAATACGCTACGACCATAACAATACAGAGTGGTCTACACCACCTGTGGTTCAGACGACGCTGAAAGATGGTCGACTGAGCTAGCCGGTCTTAAACATAGGCCTCATCACTGCGGGCGCTCAATGTGTGTCTCGACCCACGACCCAATGCTTTCCTCATCACTCGGACTCTACTTCCGATAACGCGTCGAGGACACATCCCTGAAGTCTCGTCAGTCTTCGATCAGACTTCGACATCCCTCTCCGTGTGGGAAGTCAAAGGTACATCGACAAGCTGGTAACCTAAAGAATCCAGCCGGTCGATGCCTCTCTGCCCTCCTTCACCGAGATGCTGAGGAAGCTTTGCGATCAGCAACCTAAAGAACTGCTCACCAGGCTTTCCCGGCGCAATATCTCACCCTGATCTCAGACTGGCGATTGTTCAAGGGTGTGTCTCCAAGGCGTCGTCGAAGTAGTGACATGTTGACAGCCGAATATGGGAATGGATTCCAACAGGTATATCACCCACCATTGACGGGGCAATAGGAGGGCTTCGTGATATCCTATAGTTCACCAGTTAAGCTGGCTGGATGCCTTCTTAGGGCTACCAGGAATAGATCTAGTACTACTATGTCCGACGATTACCGAAATGTTGCAGCTGGACAGACAAGGAAAAATTTTCCTCCTAATGAGGCCGATCCGGAAGGGACTATAAAAGGTTATCTACTCATAAGCGGTAGAGGTGCTATGATGAGATTGACTTTCAACAGGTATATCACCCACCATTGACGGGGCAATAGGAGGGCTTCGTGATATCCTATAGTTTACCAGTGAAGCTGGCTGGATGCCTTTTTAGGGCTACCAGGAATAACGACAATAGGTATGGGTGACGTTTTCATAATGATGATCACTGCTTGATGTCTTTGGCGTGATAGACACCCAACAGTTTCCCTGCAGATCTTCAAGCTCGTATAGTGAGCTTCCTTTCTTGGCCCTGACACGACATTTCACAAATTTCCGTCCCAGTTTAGCACTAGTCTGCTGTTGGAAATTGCTTTGAGCAAAATTTCGTCTAAATACCTCCTGACCCACTTTGAAATCGACAGGTTTCGCCCTGAGATTGTAGGCTCTTGAACCCTGTTCGAATGCATGTTGTAAATTTTCCTGCACTCTCGCACGGAGCAATCTCATCTTGTCTTCTGCATCCACTCTCAATGACTCATTAAGAGTTCCAAGGCTCCTCAAGATGGTGTAGGAGCTGCCATGTTCAATCATTTGTTGACCGAAGAGTGTTCGATAGGGAGAGAAACCAGTAGCTTGATGGAAGGAGCTCCTGAGGGAACTAACTACATGACTTAGTTTCTCATCCCATCTCGTGTGTTCCTTTTTAATATATGCTCTAATCCCCGACAATAGAGACCTATTTACTCGCTCTGAGGCGTTTGCTTGCGGCGAGTAAACTGCCGTTCGCAAGTGCTTCACCCCATACTTATCCAGTAATCTGGTGAATTGAGTCGAGCAAAACTGGACTCCATTGTCAGAGACGACCACTTCAGGAACTCCGAATACGTGGAACACTTCGGTCTCAATGAATTGGCACACATTGAGTGTGGACGCTTTTCTCATAGGTTTGAGAATGGGGAATTTTGAAAAGTGGTCAAGAACTATCAGAATGCAGACGTTTCCTTTAACTGACCTGGGATATGGACCTAAGAAATCAATGTACAGCTTTTGCCATGGTCGTTCTGTCACAGATTGAACTCTCATAGGTGGTCGCAAAATAGTATTAGGAGCTTTCGTTTCTTTACACACGTCACAGGCGCCTACGTAATTTCTGACATCAACTGTCATTCGTGGCCAGTACAGATGTCTTCGCAAACGTTCCAGTGTTTTCCCTATGCCTCCGTGTGAAGCTAGTGGCGGATCATGAGCCCTTGAAATGACGTCGTTGACAAGCCCTCGTGGAATCCAAAGCTTCCAAGCTTCTTCTTCCTGAATAGGATCGCCTGTTCTCGGAACGGTCCGGATATAAACGAAATCATCCCTGACGCAAAGATTTGGTAGTTTGCCAGAAGTCGTGTTAACCTTATGCCTCAGTTCCTCATATTCCAACGAGTTGAAATATGGCGAACTAAGGTCAACTTCCGGGCCAGGATCTTCGTTTGTGTTCAGGCTGTCACAATGAATGCGTGACAGCGCATCAGGGACGACGTTCAGGCTTCCTTTTCTGTGCTCAATAGTGAAGTCGAAGCCCTGAAGCTTCAGACTCCACCGTGCAAGTCTACCACTGAGGTCCTTTTGGGACATCAGCCATTTCAAGCTCGCATGATCAGTCACTATCTTAAACGGCATAAGTTCTATGAAGGGCCGGAACTTCTGCACGCTCAAGAGTGCAGCTAAACATTCTTGCTCTGTGACGGTGTAATTTCTTTGTGCTGAGTTCAACTTTTTCGAGACGTAGGCTATTGGCTTCTCGTGGCCATCGTCATCTAGTTGAAGCAGCACTCCTCCAATACCTTGTTGGCTCGCATCGCACTGTATAACGAACGGTTTGGTGAAGTCTGGACTCACTAGCAACGGAGCAGAAGTAAGTTTCTTCTTTAAAAGATCAAGAGACGTCTGGGCTTCAGGTGTCCATTTGAACTGACTCGGGTTTTTCAAAGTGTCTGTAATGGAGGCAGTCAAATCAGCATAGTTCGGGATGAACCGTCTATACCATCCCGCCATACCTAGTAGGCGTCGGGCCTGCCGAACAGTTTTAGGTGACGGATAGTCAACTATGGCTGAAATTTTGTCAGGGTCAGTTCTCATACCTCCCTTTCCTACAATGAATCCCAAGTATTTAGTCTCTTTGATACAAAACTTACTCTTCTCGACGTTGATAGTAAGGCCAGCTTTCCTCAAACAATCCGCAACACGGGCTAGCAGCGTGAGATGAGTATCGAAGTCTGAAGACAGAATTAATAAATCGTCTAAATAGACGAGAACGTTCTCACGAAGATCGAAAGGAATGACTTTATCCATAAGGCGGCACATAGTTTGTGGAGCGTTGCATAGGCCGAATGGCATCACTGTGTACTGATAGAGAGGATGACCAGGTACTGTGAAAGCGGTCTTCTCTCTGGAATCAGCGTCCAGTGGGATCTGCCAGAAGGCGTCTTTCAGGTCCAGGCTCGTTATGTAATTTGCCGGAGGAAGTCGACTAAGAAGGGCGTCTATCTGCGGTAGCGGATAGGCATCCTTCTTCGTAACAGAGTTGACCTTCCTGGCGTCAAAACAAAGCCGGACCTTTCCAGGCTTCCTTACCAGAACAACTGGAGAGCTCCAAGGACTCTGGCTCTCCTCTATCACACCCAGCGATAGCATTCGCTCTAATTCAGCATCCATTAAACTTTGTACTGCCGGCGAAATCGGATAAAAGCGCTGTTTTATCGGGGCGGCGTCATTCGTTTCAATTTTGTGAGTGACCAATGATGTTTTCCCAAGGCCGAAAGAGGGGAAAAGCTGTTTTGTGGCTTCTAAGCGTTGCTGACCGAAACTAGAAAGGACGTGGCAGTCGGTGTCAGAGGTAGCTATCCCACTTGGATTCACTTCTGCGACTATACCCAGGACATCTGGAGCCAACCCAAATAGACGCCAGAAGTCTATTCCCAGATATAGTGCCTGTGTGAGCCCAGGAACCACGTAAAAACGCACGTTATGGGTCTTACCACGGAAAATGACGTCCAAGTTCACATGACCATGAACAGTCGTCATGGCACCATTTGCTACTTGGACCTGTGTTCGATACCTCTTCCATTCGACATCTGCTTCCACAAGCTTCTCTAGAGCTCCCTGGCCTAGGATACTGACAGTGGCACCACTATCAAGTAATCCATTCTCAGTTCACCCGAGCAGCTTTACTTCGGCGTATGGTCGAATGTCGTCTGGCATCGACACGGAAATCTGTGCCAATTTTTTCCTTTCTTGTTTCATCCGTCGACAGTATTCCCGCCAACGAACGGTTGATCGTTTCTTTTTCGGCCGCATATCCCGGTCAGCTAACTCCGCTACTGAGGAGAAGATTCGGTCTCTTGCTGCGTTATATTTCTGCAGACGCGTATGATACGGCGTCAGCGGATATAAAACTGGCTCACGCCCACTCGTCATATCAGAGCTTGGTGGCCGTTTTAAAACAGAAATGACAGGAGGCCAAATCTCCTGCTCAGTAACTTTGTCGGCTACACGTGCGATAGGTGTCAATGGGACATCGAAGATTCAAGACTCTTCTAAAGAAGTGTCTAATAAGGTCATGGGCTCCCCAGAAGTGGAAATGGGAGCTTGAAGGTCTGCGGAGAAATCTACTAAGTTCTCCGCCTCTGCCAATGAAGTAATCGTACAATCCGGTGTTTCTCTGATATCACCAGAGTCACTGAATGATATCAGAGGACATGTTAGGGAGTTATCATGAGTGTCTGCTACTGGAGCGGACTTTCCTCCTTGTTCAGAGCTTGAACTGGAGAGTTCGTTGTCGTTGCTGCTTGCGACGTCGACGCTGGTCGGAAAGAGGTGTTGGTATTCCCGACCCGTCTCTCGTTTTTCTGTCTGCAGTAGCGGCAATCGGGCTTGAAAACATTCTTGCGCCCGCATCCATAGCAGAACACAATTTGTCTCTCTTGTCTACAATCTTGATAAAAGTGACCGGACTGATCACAGTTCCAGCATGTGATAGGGTTTTTTGCCGAAATACTAGATATATCACCTAGGCCGTTGTCACTGCCTGTCGCTAATGCCAGTTCAGGGTCTAAAGTTGGAAAATTGTCGACTTCGTGCACCCGTTGGTTCCGGTAAAGGTTCCAACTGCCAGCTGTCGCAATGCGTGTCTGCATAGCTTGGATACGCGTGACCAGCGATCTCAGCTGTCCTATCGTATCAGTAGGATGCAGACAGATTTTTTCTTGAATCTCCGGCAAGAGATTCGATTTGACAATCTCCAGAAATTCTTGGTCTGGCATAGCATTCTGTAGCTGATCGCGCAGCAACCCCAAATGGTGGTGGTACATTGCGAACAGTTCACCAGGCTTTTGTTTTCTAGACATCAGTTGGAATCTAGTCTTCAGATCATCTTTAGGCGTCCCCCATTCGTTATACAATCCCATCTTGATGACGTCCCAAGTTGAAAATGGATTTTGCCTTAGTACTGACCAATACCAGTCCTTCGCTGGTCCTGTCAATAGCGTAAACATATTTCTGACTAGTAATCCAAAATCTCCTTCAAGAGCGGAGTGCGTGAGCGCTTCGACTCTGAAGATGAACTCGTCGACAGAGAGGTCCGAGTTATTCCCGTTATATGTCAGGTTCCATCTCCTGATTGGACTGGCTGATCGTCGGTATCCTACATTAGCAGGAACACGCATAGGTGGTGGAGGGGGTTGAGGTGGTTGCGGTGGCATGAAGTTCTGTTGGGGCTGATTCGGAGGTTGACCAAACGTTGGACCAAAAGGTGGTGATGGTCTTGGAAATGATTGCCTTCCCTATTGGGGAAGTCGTTTGACGGCCTCTGGTTACTCCTGGACGAACTAGGTCTCGCAAAGCCTACTGGCGGCATTGCTGCTGCCACTTGCTGTCTGATACTGTCTCCTAACTCAGACCGCAAAGCATTTAAACCCTGCTGGAGACCTCGGTTTATTAGGTCTTCCATCTTTACGCTCAAGCCTGCTATCAGCGCATCCGTAGCAGCTGAGGGGTTGTGGTCTTGAGCCTTACGCTCTGGACTATCACGTCGAGGACTCGGGTTAACAAACGTCCTTGAATGTAAGTCAGGCATTCCTGGAGACAACGATCGTCGATTAGAGGGAGGTCGGTCAAAGTTAAGGTTTGGCAATTCAAAGGTTGGCAATGAGTCGCGCCTGGCTGACTGCGCGGCCTTCGCTTTCTTTGGCTTTTTTGGAAAAGCACCCGTGTAACTAGTGATGTCCTGTGGCGTGAGGCAGCGTCGACAGTTAGGGCAACTGGAATGTGCGCCTACCCAAGTTTGGATGCATGCCTCGTGAAAGACATGTCCACACGTGGTCATGACAGGCTTCTGTTCAGCTGACCAGCTTGTGTCTCGACAGATAGTGCATGGCTCACGTAACCTAGTCACTTCGTTCGGCCCAGGAGGCGGTGTCCTCATTGTAGCCATCGTAAGTCAAAGTTGGGAAAAGTTCTACAAACCAAAGGTTTGAGAAAAACAGTCAGAGAAATTAAAAAAATCCCAGAAATCGATGCTAACAAGCTACTAACTTTAAAATTTGAACGTTGGGACAAGATACTATAATTTGAAAACGTATTCCCAAACGTCTGAAGAAGTACAAAGAAATTTTTTCCTAAAAAAAGTCAAAGCTTTGAGAAGTTCGCTGAGTATTCTCGAATCGAGACAATACACATGCGAGTGACAATAATCCAATTCGGAAATGTGACGTTTAAAAAAAAATTCCACAACAAACAATCCTCCTTCACTTCCCCGAGTCAACTCTCAACACAAGAGGTCAGGCAAGCGACGTGAGTGTGTGCATTGAAAAAGTTAGAGCTCTTGCAGAAATCTGGGAAGAGTAAAGTCGGAGGCACCAGAGACTGAGAATGTCACTAGAGATTCTTCAGCCAGACAGTTAGCAGTATGCCAACTCCTGATTACTGAAGATCTCCAGCATCAATCCCATCCTCGGGTGACTCTTCCTCCTCTTCTTCACCGGATTATCGTGTCCAGTCAGTTCGCTAGCCAGGCAGAGTCATGAGTCTGGTCAACTAATTAGCGGGAAGCCAAGAAGTTGTCTCTCAGACTCACAACTCTGTCCAGCCAGTTGGCTGGCAGAGACACGTTTCCACAAGAGTTCACGAAAAATTGGTGAGGCCACCTACCATTTCCATGGCAGAAGGCCGGCGGGAAAGATCATTCAAAAAGTTCAAAAAAATTAAAAAAAAATCAACTATTCGGACTTGAGGCTTGACTGAAGTCAAACCTAAAGTCGAACTTACAAAACTTCCAAAAATTCCAAAAACTTTACTTTACTTTACCAATTCTCAAACACATCAAAGCTAGAAAAACTTTACTTTACTTTCAAAAACTTTACTTTACAGAAAAATTTCAATTAATAACAAACAATTAAACCCAGGTCTGCATATAACTTCCACTGGATATGAGACTTGAGGTCAATCAACTAGCAGATACCAGATGATCATATCACTCAGAGTCCCAGTCCCCAGTAAAATTTATACTTAGACCACCGAAGTCTAATTGAGGTGGCCCCACGTTGGGCGCCATTTTGTTATGGTAATAACAATGGACGCGCACAACGTATCAAACCTAGATTAATGGACAACCCTTGAACAGAAGGTTCACGTGAAGCCGAGTACTGAAGTTATCCCTTCTCCACTGGATGTGAGAATACCGAGTCAGACAATCAGCTGAAAGCCAAATGTCCATATCTGCAAAGTAATCTCAGTCCTCAGTAAGGAGTCTGGCGTACTCAAGGTGTTAAGGCCCCACGTTGGGCGCCATTTTGTTATGGTAATATGTTGAGTGATTGGCTTGGACGTGAAGTCCGAACTGCCAGCATGAGCTGACAGATCACTCGATGACAGCGATAGCACAGGGCGGCACGCTAGCACCTCGGCTAAGGGTGGCGGAGAGTGTGGGGGGAGTTCCCGAAATAACGTGCCGCTTGTCATCACCCATAATCAAAAAAAAGTTTCGTGCCTTCAACAAACAAGCCAGCACACTCTCGGTCCTGAAGGGACCCTTACGTCACTTACCTGTAGTCTGGGTGGAAGGCGTAGGTGTTATTACCCTCCTTTGCTAGCCCCATCCTCCCAATTGACCTTGGGTGGCACTATTTTCCAAAGTCCCTTCAAGTTCGCTTCAAGACCTCCGTATACCTTGGTCTCGTATGTATCGCGACGTACAGCCAGGTAAAACAGAAAAGACAAAAAGGCGCAAAATGTCTACCTATGGGTACTTTAATTTTTCCTTGAAATTCGCTCCTTTTCCGTGCTTCAAATTGTTTCTTGCTTGTGCATTAGGGGCTGCATGCCGGATTTTTAATATCTTGTTCACCAACTTGGGATTGATACTTTTGATAACTGATAACTTTTATGACTTGATACAAAAATATAAACTTCACTTTTAATTTTCTTGTCGATTAATTTTTATCATGCCAGTAGTACTTTTCACGCCTCTGCTTTTCTTCTTCTTCTCCTCAGTCATGTCTGTCGTCCCCGCATGTCACGCGAGCTTGATGAAGCATTGCTTCGTCGAGGTGCGCTCAGTACGTGGTTCTACTTGAGGGCCGGCGTACATGCTGCAGTATTTCCGTGTAGCATATTGCTATATGCAATACGCTACGACCATAACATATTTTTGTAAAATCAGAGTTTAACCAGCAACTGTAAGGTATTCTTATTTTTCCAGATATTGTGCTCTTCAGCTCTAGCATGGCTAATACATCAGGTTATGAGCTCTTCGCCTCTTGCTAAGATATACCAACACCAGACATAGAACCTTTAGCTCTAACTTTATGGATTTTTAAGGCATTGAGCATCTTAGCTCTAGAACTAAAAATCATTGATCTTTTCTCTATTAACAGAGCGTCATCAGCCTAACTGTGGGAATATTACTACAACAAGAATAGACCAAAAATATCTACAATCATCTTAATTTAGAAAAAAAACGTGACTTGCATATATTGTCCTTCCTCTGTACCCTTCATATATATTCCAACTTACTGACTACTTCAAATTAATTTGTTGGTTGTGCTGTAACGACAGAAAAATAAGATTAATATTGCGGTGAATATATTTTGAATTGAAATATTATTTGGGGTAGTGTGAACTTTAATGCTGATCATATAAATGTGCAAGTAAAATAAACCTTACTGTAATTTACTATACTTATATGGCGACACTTGTACACGTTAATATGGGATGCAAGTTGTTCGTATAGCGAAGGAACTATTTTGTTCTCCGTTCGATTGCAAGTTCTTGTACTTGAACTCTTGCCGTAGTGTTGATATGGCACTGGATCATGGACCAGTACCTTGATGAATTGTGCAAGGGTTACACTTTTGGATTGCCGGATTACACTGCCCATAATTAGCACATGATATAAAGACGACGTAAAATCACAATTTTCTATTGAAAATCAAAACTTAGTGACATATTTATTTATTTATTCATTATTGGTCTTTTATATAATCAATTTGCTAATTGTTGCAAATAACCAATTGTTTGTATATTTTCATTCGCGCTGGGAATAAATCCAGACGTTATTTAATACTGCTAAAAATTTATTTGTGCAAAAAATGCTGGAATTTCCAAAACGAGTGAATCGAACTTATTTACTGTTTATGGAATTTTTTTAAATTGTTTACCGTACAAAATTATTGTGAAACTCTAAATTGAAGAAATGCAAGAAATTGAACAAATTATAAGTGAGAAAATATTATATAGAAATTATTTAAATGCGTTGTTGTATGTATGTTATGTGTGTGCTGCCTGAACACAAGTGTTAGTGTAGAGGATTTGGTATATGAGAAAATATAAATAATATGCACAATTTACTGCACTGTACATATAATAGGAGGCTCAACTGCAACTTACTGTATCAATTGAGTAGGATGGTCGTAAGTTAATGTGTCACGACTAAGGTGAGTAGGAACTTCAACAAAAGGCGCCCCTAAAAACCGTTCTTGAAACTTATGAGCCTTCGGGAACTGATCCGCTGAAGCAAAGCAATTTGGTTGGTGTATTGGCTTTATTGGCTTTATTTACTGTGCGTTCAATCTCCCGCCTCCAAATAATGCTACGTTCATTTATATGTGACCGTTAATGCTCCCTGTTTGGTCAGGGTAAATTTAATTTGGTGGTTGGGGCCTAGTGAGTGAAGGTAATATTTTTTTGTCTACAAACTTCTGCCCCATGATATTTTGGCTTGGGCTACCATATCTTTCTATTTCCAATTTTTGGAGACTAGCCAGTGGAATTGAAGCGGTTACAGAAAATTCCCGTGACGGTGATATGCTCTCATCAATGTTGGTTTTTGACTAGCTGGAAGTCTGCTTTTATTCCTTTTTGCAAATTTGTAGGGCTTCTTCATCTCCGTCTTCTCCTTTAGTTTGGTTACTTTCTTCTTGCCTCGAATGGCCTGTTGGTAGGTGAGGTTTTTGCGTCGAGTGTCCTCTTCCTTTTTAGTGTCGGCGGTAAAGGTGCTAATGGCATTGGTATGCGTAAATTAGTAATAATTTCTCAAAGGACCGGGTGTCTATAAAGGTACTCACTTTTTGGTGGTATTATTTTCAAAGTTTATTGAATACTGACTTTATATATAGGTATATAATGTTTCTTTATATATACAGAAATAGGTTTTTTTGTTTTTTACTGTGTTTGGAGGAGAGAGATTATTTTTGTAATTGGTCTTACCAGTGTGTTTTTTGATGTTTTTAATGTGATTGTACGAATAAGGTTGTCGTGACCCATGTGTACTTTCATTATTCGGCTTAATAGTCATTGACAGCGGGAAGGTTATCCTCTTTTAGAATAACGATATTCCCCTCTATGGGCATATTTTTCTACCTTTGGAATTTATTTCGTTCCTGTAGTTGATGCAAATAATCGAAAGACCATTTTTTCCACAATATATTAATTAATACTCGGAGATGTTGCCACTTTTTCAGAATATGATATGGGATATCTGGCAATGATGTCTCTATTGGTGTTAGTAAATGCTTCCCAGTTAAGAAATGTCCCGAAGTCAGATGATTGCAGTCATTGAGATCGTTAGAAAGAAGGCAGGTCTTGAATTTAGACACGCCTCCACTTGAATAAATACTGTAGACATTTCCTCAAATGTAAGTTTTGCATTTGATAATATTTTATACAAATGTCTTTTCGTTGACTTAACGCCGGCTTCCCATAAACCTCCAAAATGTGGTGCAGACGGTGGGTTGAAGCGCCAAGCAATATCCAAATTTGCAAATTCATTTATGTTATTTAGAACAGCTTTAAATTCCGCTTGTAGTTCTTTGGCTGCACCTATAAAATTTGCACCATTATCTGAACACATGTGAGATGGTAACCCTCTCCTGCCTATGAACCATCTGAATGCAGCTGGGAAGGCAGAAGTGGATAGCTCAGTAGCGAGCTCTATGTGAATTGCCTTAGTTGAAAGACAAATGAATAGACATATACATGCCTTGAATAATTTTGCTGACTTTATGTGAGAAATTTTTAATTCGTGGGGCCTGCGTTGTCATGTAGTATGTGTAAATTGTAGAGATTGGTTTACACGTGCTGACGGAAGCGAACTCATCAATTGTGTTGATGGTTTTGCATTATATCTTTTATATATTACACATTTGTATAAACGACTTCGAATTGCATTTCTAGCATTTGTTAGCCAATATTTATTTCTGAAAGTACTTAGTACTTGTTGTGTTCCACCGTGAAGCATAGTTTTATGGAAATAATGTATTCTGGTATCTGTTATGTGATGTTTATTAAGAAGTAGTATGGTATATTTTCGGTCATATGATAATTCTGACTGCGTTAGACGTCCGCCGACCTTCTTCATCAAGGAACGGGTAGAGAGATAGAATTTTGCTTTTGTTGGGAATTGTTTTACTCAACTGAAGCTCTGTAATTTCTACCTTAAATTTTTGCTGCTGTAGCAGCTTGAGAATGAGTGTTCTTGCTGTTTTTAGTTCTGAAGTTGAGATATTCTATTATGGAAATTAAAACTAGGCTGGGACGATGAAATACCCAGTGAACTTCAATCTTCATGGCTGCCATTCCGTACAGAATTACAGAAACTCAATGATATTAAAATTCCAAGATACATGTTTAGCAATGAACCCACAATCAACATCGAGCTCCATGCCTTTTCAGATGCAAGCGAAAAGTCATACGGAACTGCATTATATATCAGATCCAAGGACAAAACAGGCAAGGTGACAGTGAAGTTACTGTGCGCAAAATCCAAGGTGGCTCCAGTCAAGCCGATCACAATTCCAAGATTAGAATTGTGCGCCGCAAAGCTCGCTGCTCAATTAGTACATCACGTAAAAGGCATCATGAACATAAAATTCGATGAAATACATTTTTGGACGGACTCACAGATAGTTTTGGCATGGATCAAGGGAGATCCATCATTGCTCAAAACTTTTGTAGCGAATAAAGTAGTCGCCATTCAAGAATTAACAGAAGGTACAAGTTGGAGATATGTTAACACAAAGGACAACTCTGCTGATATCGTGTCCAGGGGATTGACTACAGGGCAATTAGTAAATGCAAGGCTTTGGTTCGAGGGTCCAGCATTCTTGAAGACATCAAAGATGCAGTGGCCTCAGCAAACAGCTACAACCATCAGGTTACAACAAGAAGAAAAAACAGTAAAACTAACTGTATCCGCACTAGATCAAGGTAAATATCACCCAGTTTATGTTATAGGTCATGGCAACTCTTTTCGCAAATTGCAACGAGTCATGGCATATATCCTTAGAAGTGTAGAAATGTTCAAACAAAGAAGACGTAGGCGACAACTCTCATCATTTCTAACCGTAAGAGAACTCGAAGATGCTTTAATTGTCATCTGTAAGGAAATGCAAAGCTGCAGTTTCCAAGAAGAACTTCGTAGCTTACATAAAGAAAACGAAGTACATAGAAACAGCAAACTAAAAAATGCAGCTCCATTTGTTGATACACAAGGAGTCATAAGAGTAGGTGGAAGATTAGATAATGCAGACATTGAATATGATACGAAACATCCAATAATACTTCCAGCTGACCATTTTATTACGAAGTTACTGATGAATCATTTACATACGTTACATTTGCATGCTGGACCGCAAGCACTGCAGGCTATAGCAAGGCAAAGGTTCTGGATTTTACAATGTAGAAATCTAGCACGTTCTGTTGTCAACAATTGCGTCGGATGCACGAGACTCCGGCCGAAATTATGCCATCAACAAATGAGAAATCTTCCTAAAGACAGAGTTCAAAAGGCACGTCCATTCATCAACTGTGGTGTGAGCTTCTGCGACCCAGTATACACACACTATAAGATTCGAGGTAAGAGACCTCAAAAAACTCCCCCCCCCCGATCACCTCATTTCGGAGGGCTTTGGGAGGCAGCTGTGAAATCAACAAAACATTTTCCGCAACGAACAGTCGCATATGCATCTCTTACATATGAAGAACTATGTACGGTAACATCGGAAATAGAATCCATTCTTAACTCGAGACCTCTTACACCTCTATCATCAGATCCGAATGACTTATTGGCTTTAACGCTTGGACATTTCATCATAGGAGAACCAATGACATCCACAGTAGATTCAGTAACCGAACAACGGAAAATGTCATTATTAGCCAGATGGGAACTAGTATCTCATATACGTAATTAGTTTTGGCGACGTTGGTCAATGGAATATTTGACGGAACTCCAGAAAAGAACTAAATGGATGGATCAGCAGCCAAACATTCAGCCAGGATCATAAGTAATCATGAAGGACGAAAACCTTTCTCCCTTAAAATGGTCATTAGGCAGAATCGTAGAAATAATTCAGGGTGCAGATGGAAAGATACGTGTAGCTGACGTAAGAACAGCCACAGGAATATTTCGTAGAGCCATACATCAATTAGCACCTCTATCAGTTGAGTTAAATGATAGCACAGATACATCAACTCAATTAGAAATGATAGAAGTTGATGAAGGACAAAGTAGTTACTCGAATGAAGAGGAGGTAGGTGGAGAGGAAGTGTCTAGAAATACAAGGAAAAGAAAGCAAGCGCAGAAACCAATTAATGCTTTAAAGGTCATCCTATTAACAATGTTATTTTTACCACTCTCTGCGAAGACAGTTTGGTCAGAAACTCAAGTAGAGGTACGCAAACTTGACGGTAACGCCGGGATATACTTTTAAAACATAGGAGCTTCAAGATTAACGTCTAGCAACTGGAATCTGTTAGTATATTATGATCTGAGGGGCTACTGGGCATCAATTAATATTATTCAAGACGCACTAAAACATTTAGAGCGTCTCTCTCGTACCATCACCCACAAAGATTACTATATAGAAGTATTATCTCAATATTATCATCAACTTGAGGAATTAAACAATAGTAATGTATTACTGAAGACCAGAGTAACAATTCAACAAAACCATGGGCCAAGAGATCACCGTTGAATCTAGTTGGTACAATAGCAAACAAATTATTTGGAGTTTTGGACAATGAATGTGCATCAAGAATGACCATTTGCATGAACTCATAAAAAATCAAACATCAGTACTTGAAGCCACCGTCAATGTGATCAAAAAGTCTGAAGAAGACAGATGTAAGCAAACAAAAAGGATAAAAAAGCACTGGAGCTTGCATATGAGTTCAGAACAAAAGCAGCAGAGGAGCATCCAGACCTTCAACACTCTTTCAATTTTAGTCGCCTCACTTGTTAACGAATGCAAGTTCATGCAAGAAGCTATTCTTGATGTAGTTACAGATACACATCATGGACGATCAAGTTCCTTAGTTATATCTCCTGAGCAACTTCGAATGCAATTATCAATCATCAAGGATAATTTGCCATCAGGAATCCAGCTACCAACCTTCAATGGCCAAATTAGTGTGTCATTAGTATATAAACTAATGAAAATTCAATGCCAACTTCAGAACGATTATATTATTTTTGAACTCATTCTACCATTGGTGCGGTCCACAACCTTTGAGTTATACCGACTAATTTCAGTGCCAACACTAGTGAATGACACATTTGTATCTGTTGCGCCGGCAACAGAGTTCCTGATGACGAACCTGTTCAGAGATCGGTTACTATTCACACGTAGAACACTACCTAGAACATGCGCGTTAAGGATTACAAAACCAACAAATATATGGATTAAACTCACTGCACCCAATCAATGGCTATTTTGCCTAGATAAGACATACAATCCCACGTTCATCTGTGGCAATGATATGATACATAAAACTCTAGATGGAACTGGAATATTATCCATGCAACACGGATGTGCAATGAAAGATGATGAGTTGCTAATCGAAACATCTAATGATCTTCAAACTCGAACAGATAAGAAGTTATTTCAACCAAATTTTAATATTACTCCAGATGATCTTGACAATTTTGAGGAAGATTCAACACCAGTATTCTACGGGTCAAGGTTAACAACACATGGAGATGACTTTGATAACTTAATCAAGGAAATCCAGAACATCAAAGTACATCAAACTAAACTACAAGATCTCCAACCACATGATGTACATCAAGCTACCATAGGATACGTAACGGTAGGAATCATCAGTGTTATTATCATCTATCTAAGCCTAACGCACTGTAAGAACAACCGTACCTTGATGCTTAAAAGTAAACCAATCCCACTACCCAGAAGGAACCAGCAGCTCAAGATTACAGCTTTGAACTTGGAGACTTCAAGGGGGCCCAGGATATTCAAGCATAAAAAAAAAGAAATAATAATTTGATTATAAGATATCATAATTCACCAGCAGTTGGTCGGTCAGTCACCATACACGTAATTAATGTAAATTCACCTTTGCTTTTCGCTTACTAAGCAATTGCACTTATTGTTCAAATAAATATTTTTGTAGTACGGTGACCCAACTGTTGTTGCAATATTGAATGTAAGTAAAAAATTATTTGTAAGTCAGCAGTTATTGCTGACAATGAATATTGATTATTTGTTTCCGTTTTATTTTACTAATTTGCTATATACATATAGGTGGAACATTTGTATGAATAAAAGTTCAGTTTTTATTACAATCTAATCGGCTGTAGTTGTCTTCTGCTCAAACCCTCTATCCAATCCTATCCCAGTACTGGAATCAGTGAAACCTCATTTCAGTACGAGAGTTTTTTTTACATACTTGGCTTAGCGTTTTCTAAGTTCAAGTAATCCTCAATACAGAATTAGTGTTTCCTAATTTTCTGAACACAATATATATATATATATTCCAACTTACTGACTACTTAAAATTATAGAGAACAATGCCTGATGCAACTGAGTCTTATCATTAACGGCACAAGAATTAAATGTCGCATGCAATACCAGCAGAGTAAATAAACTGTATGTGGCTGGTGGGACATTCTGGAATGGATCACAATATTTGAAATGAAGGATACGTCGAGTGATTCGTACCTTTCGTATTGAGGGAGTCAATCAAATGAATACAAAACATTTGTTCTTTGCACGCTCTAAAACATGTTGTGGTTCCTTCCGGAATGCAATACCCATTTCGCAATCTGTGTACTCTTCCCTGGTATACCATATCTAGTTCTTGTGCCTATCGGCCTACTCACATTCCTCACCAGATTTAGTAGTTAACCGAAATGATAACGTGCGGCAGGACATTTATAGTGACTATCAAATTCCATTAATACCTGAAATAAATATTCTATCGCCATCTCAGTTCTTAGAGCCAAGTATAAGTCTCCATCTCCATTTTTCTTTTTAAAATAAGACAAGAGCGAAAATTCAACAAACGGCAATCAATTCAGAGAGTTGATCGAAACTAAAACGAATAATGTAAAAGCATTTTTGTGTACACAATTGTTTCACAAAGTTGGTCCTGGAAAAGGATGTTTTCTTAAAATATAATATAAATCTTCAGCTTGTTACAAAGCGGAGCAAAATATGGAATTTTCAATGCTACGAATTGAACATCAAACTATTATTAATTTATTAAAATATAAATGCGAGAACTGGAAGTCGCTAGAAAAAAGTGAATTCTATTGTTCGATGAAATTGTTATTGAGATTAAGTTGGAGTATAATTTCCGACAAGATATTACATTCTGTAGCTTCTGCAGCTCTATTATTTATGGCTAGAGATCTTGAGCTAAACTGGAAACAACATATTAGTGATGATGAGGGAGGAAAGGTGTGTAAGGCCGATGAAATTACCAAAATACCTTCATTAACTATAAGTAGTTTACTTTGCAGGATATGTTGTAAATAAAATAATAAATTCTTATAATTGTTTACTTGTGAACATTACTGGTTCCCTCAAGTAAAGACGAGATAATAGAGTAACTCGGTATATTTATTTATTTATGGTAATGTATAGTAATTCAAAAATACCTTCAATGGAATTCGTGCACCTTATTTAAAATATAATTAAATAGAATTCAATAAAAGTATAATCAAAATAAGCACGAAACTAATTTTTTCAAAAAATGAGAGTTATTTTAGACTAAAAAAATGAGTAAAAATTTTGCACGTGTCTTAAACAGCAAATAGTCAATTTTATTGCAAAGTTTCTGCTACGATTTTATTTACGTAAAATCAATGAGTGCGTTAATGCCACTTTGCGTGCCGTAGTCATTGCCATCGTTGTTGTAGCTCTGTCAAATCAACTAAGCTCTACTATATTCCTGATCGTAGTCAAATGTAGTCGACCGTTTGTTACCTTCAAGGTGCGGAGTGAACGATTGTCAGTAGTTAAGCGTATTCGTTAACTGTCAAAATATGGCGGAGTGAATGCAAAATAGCGTTTGGTAGTGACTCATAGTAAAGACAGCGGTGCACAATATGGCTGTTGTCCGGAGGCCACTCGACCCGCTTAGTTTTTACTCTAAAAAAATTTAAGATCAATCCAAACTGTGAAATAAATAAGTAAAGCGATCGAAATACCTCGGGAAAATTATCGTGAAGTTTATCGTTTATCTCATTTCTTAAAAAAAAAAAACACTTGAAAAAAATTCTATTATTAACAAAAGTTTTTTTTTCGTTCGGTACTGCGATATGTTTTTATGAAAATTATAAAGCTTAAGCACATTTGGCATTGGGATCAGGAAAAGCGGTTGATCCGTTCTCGAGATAGGATTTTTTGATAATGACGTTTCATCGGACAATCACGAAATTTCTAACCCCTTAGCGGGGGTGGGGCATGGTAAGGGGAAAAAAATGCTATTTTGGTCCATACAAACTGAAAGTTTCATCCAAATCGGAGATGGTCGGGTCTAAAAGAAAGCCCTTTTGAGTGTTTTCGTCGAATGGCTGCATACATGTACATTGTACATACAAATCACTTTATTTTGTCAATCTTATTATAATCACAATGAAAGTTATAATTAAGCAGCATAAATTGCAAGTTCATTGAGTTCATAAAGTGTAATTGTATCTACTCCTTGCGCAACTTAGGAAATGCTTAGGTAATGTCTACCAGGTAAAGCTTAACTATACCTGTAATAATTCTCAGATAAGAAAAGAGTTCAGTTCTTGTTAAAAACTCGAGAATTCAGACCAGTGAAATAAATTTTATAAAAACTTAGTTGATTGCTGTTTTTATTTCTTTATTGTTGTTTCTTATAAATTCGAAAACAAATATAACTCACGTCGCACAATCACAATTCCTTATCTTTTTTCCACACTTATGAAATCGCAGTCATTAAAAACGATAAAAATCACATGGAATATGCAAAACATTCTGAGGATAGAATTGGCGCATCACATCTCTTCTCCCTTTGTCATGCAGTAGGCTGGCAGCCATCAATCCAAGTTCTGAGAAAAATTTCCAGAAAACAAATGCCTATCGCTAGATGAAAATAAATGTGAAATGAATGCATTGCATATCTTACTCCTCTCTAAAGGCCGCTAGACACGCTTAAGCAAATCATACAACTGGGCCATGTTCGTTGCGAGAGGAATCAAAAGTTAATATCCGATTTTCTCTAGTCAAATTCTATAGCAAAGTCATAAGTTTTGCACTCCTTTATTGCGTTTACAGTGGCAATATAAGTTCTTCGCGTTTCCTACCAGAGTAGATTTCACAGACTAGCGTCAGATTTGAAAAATTCCTAATCTCACGTTGGTGAGCTGATGAGAAAAAATGCAATCTGGTGACTCCACTCTACTCTGCCATTGTAAACGCTCCTTAAGAGGAGTCAGTACCAAAATTTGCAAGTTTCATACGCTTTTCAATGCGAATTTCTGGCAAACTATTTGTAGCAGAATAATGATTGATATCTTCAATTAAAGGTAATGAATAGTCTAGTAAATAACGTCGAAAAAATAAAAAAAGTTTATTGAAATTGGGATATGGCTCGAAACCTTTTAAAAAATGGTAAAAATTGAATTTTTTTTTAAATCAAATTCCTGTTAGTAGTAATTCTCATTTCTTTAGATCTAGCAAATAACGTCTAGTTTTTTTTCATTTTTAGTGTGGGGTTCCACGAAAGCTTGCCGCTGTCACATCACCATTAACAAAAAGATATTGTGCCTGCTCACAAAAAAAAAAAACAGAACACACATCCAGCCCTGAAGGGGCCCTTTAAATCACTTACCTCACCTTACGATGAAGGTGCTGATGACCTGCGTTCAATGTCATTGCCCTAATCCACCCTTTGGCATTGCGGGCAAGATTTAGCAGTGTCCCTAGAGATTTTATATATAGTCCTTAGGAATTCGTAGGATAGTCAGCTGCTGCCGTTTGCTAACAACAGTGTGTAACTACTAGCCACTTGCAGGTGAATTGATTGTACCCTTGTTGTTTCTAATGTATTCGTTTCTCTATACGACGACTAATAAATATAAGCACCCGAGCATAATGTCCCTGGGATCGAAAATATATGCAGGGATGTCAACTCCAGAAAATTTTCACAGATTTTTGGAAAGGCGATTTGTTGCCAAGCGGTTATCCTTGCCTCGCGTTCATCGTGGTGTAGGGGGCAAAGTTCAGCATACGGCACGTGATTGCTCCGTTATACCCCGAATATCGAATATAATGATTAAGTAAAATACTCTTACCGTAGCACATACATAATGTCTATGTAAACCAAATCTTACTGCCTGTAACCAGTGAACGCGGCTTTCCGCCTAAAATCACAATTCAATTTCTACATGTAGGTGATTGGTGTCTGTCTGATGGCAACGTTAATGTACTCGATTCACCGACATAATAATTTTCTTTTTCGTTGGAAAAATGTTCTTCGCTAAAATACCTATTTCGTTCAATATACTGACCTCTCACTTTTTGTCTTAACTTTTTAAATCTGTTTATTCGTCCACACCCAGCGGTCTGTTCGCTTCTCTAAACAAGACTCGATTACCGCAAAAAAAAACTCTCCTTGCCGGATGCTTCTTCCTCGGCCAGAAATTTTCGGATGAGCTGTCACAGCCAGGGTTTGTTCGCACAGGTGGGTACATTAGCAGCGCCATCGTAGTGCGGCACAATGTAGGTGGTGCTGCTGGCGGTTGATGTACCAGTGAAGCATACTGCTGCGTGCAGCACGCTGCGACTAAACAGCTTGGTTATTGCAAATCGCTTAATTACCCGTACACTTGCTGCTAGTTGTGATTTCACAATTCCACCAATTGGATATTTTGCTAGACCGTGATATTTGATTATCTGCGGATAGAAACTATGTTCCCAGTCTAGAACATTTTTTCTGATTATTGATAACGAGAGGAGTTACCATGAACTCAATGAGCTTAGAAATTAACCGCTAGGAATTCAGATAATAATCTGTTAATTGTCAGTAAAGAGACGAAACCAGTCATGCAGTGAAGTTAAAAGCGTTAAGTACTTAGTTAACGCCTAGTTGACATTATGCTGATTGACCAGCACTGATGCAAAAGTTAAGCTCGTTTTGACTTTCTCGATGCTCATCATCACGTGTGAAGTGCTGATACTATATGCATTGGTGTTACACTGTGTTTCTGATGCGCTGATTTTAGCTGCTAACGCATCAGCGCTGATCAATCAGCATAATGTCAACTAGGCTTAAGCCTCGTGAAATTTATCATTTTTCTTACATGCTTCCTAGTAGGATATTTTATTAAAACTTTCTACTTTTTAAATAAACCGAATTGAATTAACAGCGTTTTGTCATTTATAAATCCCACATGTACACATTTAATGATCAACTATTGCTTACTTAATTAATTGCGGATATGATAAAGAAGGCACCCAAACAGGCTCATTTTGCAGTAAAAACACGTAAGAAAGCTAGAATTGGTCTAAGACCATTTCTTATGATACCTTACATATGTAAATGCTCGTATGTAATTTTGCATGGTCACCACTCTGTGCAAGTATGATCTTTGAGGTATTTTTCGCATATATTTCTAAAATGGTTCGTCGGATAGTAAAAATGGTTATAACCAATTTCATAGGATTTCACATTCTGAAGAGCTTTTTAGTACATTAAAACCATCTAGGACTGATCGTTTGAACAGTATATGTAAAAATCCTATCTTTGTATACGGCAACACAAGAAGGGGTTGCCCAATTTAGTCCATTTTCTAAAGTTTTCTATTATTATAAAAACATCATGTTCCAAATTTCAGCTCTCTACGTCGACGCGTTCTAAGGCAATGCCCAAATATATAGTGAAAAACGAGATTTTTGTATGGCAACCATACGAAGGAGTTGTCCGATTCAAACTTAAATTTACTTTTTGTTTTTAAAGTACACGTGCAAAATTTCAGGCCTTTAAATGAATGCGTTTTCGAGTTATCGTGCGGATGGACGGACGGACATGCAAAAATCAAATTAACTTTTAATATTATGCGTGGGTGTCCAATCCATTTTGCCCTACTATCATTATTTCTAGGTGTTACAAACCGAATGACAAACTTAGTGTACCCGATAGATTTCATCTAGGGTATAAAAAGACTCAAAAACTATTAAAAGGAGAGTAACATATTTCATGGTATACTAGGAAAGAGAAAGGACCTCTGATTCCACACATACAGTTTCTTCGCTGTAGTCGAAAACTTAAGGAAGTAATCTGTTTGTATCCAGTAAAATATATAACAGCAGTAGAAATTTTACAGAAACTTGAATTGCAGATGATGGTTTTTGGAATCACGATGAATTAGAGATACCTGCAAAGTAATGGGAATACCTTGTCTTCTATACACCCAGCTGTTAGTTGGATAAAAAAATAGAAACGAAATACTTCTTCTTTTCTGAGAAATTCACTCATACAAACTGAGCTTAAGCCAAGCACACCAATAAACACCAATGAAATACCCTTAAACTTCAGTGGCTGTCATGAAAAATGTCAAAATCTAAACGTCAGCCATTGAATAAATAACTAATAGGAAACGGCATATCGGAAGAAACCCTAAGCCACTCGGCGAATTGTATTAGTGTGCTGTGTTAATGAATTCGTGACTTTTTGAAGGGGGACATTTTTTATAATGAAAATTGCTATGTAAAATAAACAAATTTTTAGCCCCCCCCCCTTATTTTCAGATAATATTTCTTGGCGTTGAATTTGATAATTTAATGCACTTGTTACAAAGAAATGTCGGAAATCAAGCAGAATTGTCAAATAATTCACAGCCCTCTTGTCATTTCCACCCCCCGATCTTGGGGTCTGACTGTCATTGAATTCAATTGAGCACTGGAGTCAGATTGACAATTTCAAACGCGTAGCTCACGTAGCACGCATTGACAGCTAACATCGAATATACGCTTGTTGTATAGGGACGCGCGACGCTCGCGACGCAAAAATCGGGCCAACTGCCACTTTTCGACGCGTACGCGTTCAATTGAGGGAGTCAATCAAATGAATACAAAACATTTGTTCTTTGCACGCTCTAAAACATGTTGTGGTTCCTTCCGGAATGCAATACCCATTTCGCAATCTGTGTACTCTTCCCTGGTATACCATATCTAGTTCTTGTGCCTATCGGCCTACTCACATTCCTCACCAGATTTAGTAGTTAACCGAAATGATAACGTGCGGCAGGACATTTATAGTGACTATCAAATTCCATTAATACCTGAAATAAATATTCTATCGCCATCTCAGTTCTTAGAGCCAAGTATAAGTCTCCATCTCCATTTTTCTTTTTAAAATAAGACAAGAGCGAAAATTCAACAAACGGCAATCAATTCAGAGAGTTGATCGAAACTAAAACGAATAATGTAAAAGCATTTTTGTGTACACAATTGTTTCACAAAGTTGGTCCTGGAAAAGGATGTTTTCTTAAAATATAATATAAATCTTCAGCTTGTTACAAAGCGGAGCAAAATATGGAATTTTCAATGCTACGAATTGAACATCAAACTATTATTAATTTATTAAAATATAAATGCGAGAACTGGAAGTCGCTAGAAAAAAGTGAATTCTATTGTTCGATGAAATTGTTATTGAGATTAAGTTGGAGTATAATTTCCGACAAGATATTACATTCTGTAGCTTCTGCAGCTCTATTATTTATGGCTAGAGATCTTGAGCTAAACTGGAAACAACATATTAGTGATGATGAGGGAGGAAAGGTGTGTAAGGCCGATGAAATTACCAAAATACCTTCATTAACTATAAGTAGTTTACTTTGCAGGATATGTTGTAAATAAAATAATAAATTCTTATAATTGTTTACTTGTGAACATTACTGGTTCCCTCAAGTAAAGACGAGATAATAGAGTAACTCGGTATATTTATTTATTTATGGTAATGTATAGTAATTCAAAAATACCTTCAATGGAATTCGTGCACCTTATTTAAAATATAATTAAATAGAATTCAATAAAAGTATAATCAAAATAAGCACGAAACTAATTTTTTCAAAAAATGAGAGTTATTTTAGACTAAAAAAATGAGTAAAAATTTTGCACGTGTCTTAAACAGCAAATAGTCAATTTTATTGCAAAGTTTCTGCTACGATTTTATTTACGTAAAATCAATGAGTGCGTTAATGCCACTTTGCGTGCCGTAGTCATTGCCATCGTTGTTGTAGCTCTGTCAAATCAACTAAGCTCTACTATATTCCTGATCGTAGTCAAATGTAGTCGACCGTTTGTTACCTTCAAGGTGCGGAGTGAACGATTGTCAGTAGTTAAGCGTATTCGTTAACTGTCAAAATATGGCGGAGTGAATGCAAAATAGCGTTTGGTAGTGACTCATAGTAAAGACAGCGGTGCACAATATGGCTGTTGTCCGGAGGCCACTCGACCCGCTTAGTTTTTACTCTAAAAAAATTTAAGATCAATCCAAACTGTGAAATAAATAAGTAAAGCGATCGAAATACCTCGGGAAAATTATCGTGAAGTTTATCGTTTATCTCATTTCTTAAAAAAAAAAAACACTTGAAAAAAATTCTATTATTAACAAAAGTTTTTTTTTCGTTCGGTACTGCGATATGTTTTTATGAAAATTATAAAGCTTAAGCACATTTGGCATTGGGATCAGGAAAAGCGGTTGATCCGTTCTCGAGATAGGATTTTTTGATAATGACGTTTCATCGGACAATCACGAAATTTCTAACCCCTTAGCGGGGGTGGGGCATGGTAAGGGGAAAAAAAATGCTATTTTGGTCCATACAAACTGAAAGTTTCATCCAAATCGGAGATGGTCGGGTCTAAAAGAAAGCCCTTTTGAGTGTTTTCGTCGAATGGCTGCATACATGTACATTGTACATACAAATCACTTTATTTTGTCAATCTTATTATAATCACAATGAAAGTTATAATTAAGCAGCATAAATTGCAAGTTCATTGAGTTCATAAAGTGTAATTGTATCTACTCCTTGCGCAACTTAGGAAATGCTTAGGTAATGTCTACCAGGTAAAGCTTAACTATACCTGTAATAATTCTCAGATAAGAAAAGAGTTCAGTTCTTGTTAAAAACTCGAGAATTCAGACCAGTGAAATAAATTTTATAAAAACTTAGTTGATTGCTGTTTTTATTTCTTTATTGTTGTTTCTTATAAATTCGAAAACAAATATAACTCACGTCGCACAATCACAATTCCTTATCTTTTTTCCACACTTATGAAATCGCAGTCATTAAAAACGATAAAAATCACATGGAATATGCAAAACATTCTGAGGATAGAATTGGCGCATCACATCTCTTCTCCCTTTGTCATGCAGTAGGCTGGCAGCCATCAATCCAAGTTCTGAGAAAAATTTCCAGAAAACAAATGCCTATCGCTAGATGAAAATAAATGTGAAATGAATGCATTGCATATCTTACTCCTCTCTAAAGGCCGCTAGACACGCTTAAGCAAATCATACAACTGGGCCATGTTCGTTGCGAGAGGAATCAAAAGTTAATATCCGATTTTCTCTAGTCAAATTCTATAGCAAAGTCATAAGTTTTGCACTCCTTTATTGCGTTTACAGTGGCAATATAAGTTCTTCGCGTTTCCTACCAGAGTAGATTTCACAGACTAGCGTCAGATTTGAAAAATTCCTAATCTCACGTTGGTGAGCTGATGAGAAAAAATGCAATCTGGTGACTCCACTCTACTCTGCCATTGTAAACGCTCCTTAAGAGGAGTCAGTACCAAAATTTGCAAGTTTCATACGCTTTTCAATGCGAATTTCTGGCAAACTATTTGTAGCAGAATAATGATTGATATCTTCAATTAAAGGTAATGAATAGTCTAGTAAATAACGTCGAAAAAATAAAAAAAGTTTATTGAAATTGGGATATGGCTCGAAACCTTTTAAAAAATGGTAAAAATTGAATTTTTTTTTAAATCAAATTCCTGTTAGTAGTAATTCTCATTTCTTTAGATCTAGCAAATAACGTCTAGTTTTTTTTCATTTTTAGTGTGGGGTTCCACGAAAGCTTGCCGCTGTCACATCACCATTAACAAAAAGATATTGTGCCTGCTCACAAAAAAAAAAAACAGAACACACATCCAGCCCTGAAGGGGCCCTTTAAATCACTTACCTCACCTTACGATGAAGGTGCTGATGACCTGCGTTCAATGTCATTGCCCTAATCCACCCTTTGGCATTGCGGGCAAGATTTAGCAGTGTCCCTAGAGATTTTATATATAGTCCTTAGGAATTCGTAGGATAGTCAGCTGCTGCCGTTTGCTAACAACAGTGTGTAACTACTAGCCACTTGCAGGTGAATTGATTGTACCCTTGTTGTTTCTAATGTATTCGTTTCTCTATACGACGACTAATAAATATAAGCACCCGAGCATAATGTCCCTGGGATCGAAAATATATGCAGGGATGTCAACTCCAGAAAATTTTCACAGATTTTTGGAAAGGCGATTTGTTGCCAAGCGGTTATCCTTGCCTCGCGTTCATCGTGGTGTAGGGGGCAAAGTTCAGCATACGGCACGTGATTGCTCCGTTATACCCCGAATATCGAATATAATGATTAAGTAAAATACTCTTACCGTAGCACATACATAATGTCTATGTAAACCAAATCTTACTGCCTGTAACCAGTGAACGCGGCTTTCCGCCTAAAATCACAATTCAATTTCTACATGTAGGTGATTGGTGTCTGTCTGATGGCAACGTTAATGTACTCGATTCACCGACATAATAATTTTCTTTTTCGTTGGAAAAATGTTCTTCGCTAAAATACCTATTTCGTTCAATATACTGACCTCTCACTTTTTGTCTTAACTTTTTAAATCTGTTTATTCGTCCACACCCAGCGGTCTGTTCGCTTCTCTAAACAAGACTCGATTACCGCAAAAAAAAACTCTCCTTGCCGGATGCTTCTTCCTCGGCCAGAAATTTTCGGATGAGCTGTCACAGCCAGGGTTTGTTCGCACAGGTGGGTACATTAGCAGCGCCATCGTAGTGCGGCACAATGTAGGTGGTGCTGCTGGCGGTTGATGTACCAGTGAAGCATACTGCTGCGTGCAGCACGCTGCGACTAAACAGCTTGGTTATTGCAAATCGCTTAATTACCCGTACACTTGCTGCTAGTTGTGATTTCACAATTCCACCAATTGGATATTTTGCTAGACCGTGATATTTGATTATCTGCGGATAGAAACTATGTTCCCAGTCTAGAACATTTTTTCTGATTATTGATAACGAGAGGAGTTACCATGAACTCAATGAGCTTAGAAATTAACCGCTAGGAATTCAGATAATAATCTGTTAATTGTCAGTAAAGAGACGAAACCAGTCATGCAGTGAAGTTAAAAGCGTTAAGTACTTAGTTAACGCCTAGTTGACATTATGCTGATTGACCAGCACTGATGCAAAAGTTAAGCTCGTTTTGACTTTCTCGATGCTCATCATCACGTGTGAAGTGCTGATACTATATGCATTGGTGTTACACTGTGTTTCTGATGCGCTGATTTTAGCTGCTAACGCATCAGCGCTGATCAATCAGCATAATGTCAACTAGGCTTAAGCCTCGTGAAATTTATCATTTTTCTTACATGCTTCCTAGTAGGATATTTTATTAAAACTTTCTACTTTTTAAATAAACCGAATTGAATTAACAGCGTTTTGTCATTTATAAATCCCACATGTACACATTTAATGATCAACTATTGCTTACTTAATTAATTGCGGATATGATAAAGAAGGCACCCAAACAGGCTCATTTTGCAGTAAAAACACGTAAGAAAGCTAGAATTGGTCTAAGACCATTTCTTATGATACCTTACATATGTAAATGCTCGTATGTAATTTTGCATGGTCACCACTCTGTGCAAGTATGATCTTTGAGGTATTTTTCGCATATATTTCTAAAATGGTTCGTCGGATAGTAAAAATGGTTATAACCAATTTCATAGGATTTCACATTCTGAAGAGCTTTTTAGTACATTAAAACCATCTAGGACTGATCGTTTGAACAGTATATGTAAAAATCCTATCTTTGTATACGGCAACACAAGAAGGGGTTGCCCAATTTAGTCCATTTTCTAAAGTTTTCTATTATTATAAAAACATCATGTTCCAAATTTCAGCTCTCTACGTCGACGCGTTCTAAGGCAATGCCCAAATATATAGTGAAAAACGAGATTTTTGTATGGCAACCATACGAAGGAGTTGTCCGATTCAAACTTAAATTTACTTTTTGTTTTTAAAGTACACGTGCAAAATTTCAGGCCTTTAAATGAATGCGTTTTCGAGTTATCGTGCGGATGGACGGACGGACATGCAAAAATCAAATTAACTTTTAATATTATGCGTGGGTGTCCAATCCATTTTGCCCTACTATCATTATTTCTAGGTGTTACAAACCGAATGACAAACTTAGTGTACCCGATAGATTTCATCTAGGGTATAAAAAGACTCAAAAACTATTAAAAGGAGAGTAACATATTTCATGGTATACTAGGAAAGAGAAAGGACCTCTGATTCCACACATACAGTTTCTTCGCTGTAGTCGAAAACTTAAGGAAGTAATCTGTTTGTATCCAGTAAAATATATAACAGCAGTAGAAATTTTACAGAAACTTGAATTGCAGATGATGGTTTTTGGAATCACGATGAATTAGAGATACCTGCAAAGTAATGGGAATACCTTGTCTTCTATACACCCAGCTGTTAGTTGGATAAAAAAATAGAAACGAAATACTTCTTCTTTTTTGAGAAATTCACTCATACAAACTGAGCTTAAGCCAAGCACACCAATAAACACCAATGAAATACCCTTAAACTTCAGTGGCTGTCATGAAAAATGTCAAAATCTAAACGTCAGCCATTGAATAAATAACTAATAGGAAACGGCATATCGGAAGAAACCCTAAGCCACTCGGCGAATTGTATTAGTGTGCTGTGTTAATGAATTCGTGACTTTTTGAAGGGGGACATTTTTTATAATGAAAATTGCTATGTAAAATAAACAAATTTTTAGCCCCCCCCCCCTTATTTTCAGATAATATTTCTTGGCGTTGAATTTGATAATTTAATGCACTTGTTACAAAGAAATGTCGGAAATCAAGCAGAATTGTCAAATAATTCACAGCCCTCTTGTCATTTCCACCCCCCGATCTTGGGGTCTGACTGTCATTGAATTCAATTGAGCACTGGAGTCAGATTGACAATTTCAAACGCGTAGCTCACGTAGCACGCATTGACAGCTAACATCGAATATACGCTTGTTGTATAGGGACGCGCGACGCTCGCGACGCAAAAATCGGGCCAACTGCCACTTTTCGACGCGTACGCGTTCAATTGAGGGAGTCAATCAAATGAATACAAAACATTTGTTCTTTGCACGCTCTAAAACATGTTGTGGTTCCTTCCGGAATGCAATACCCATTTCGCAATCTGTGTACTCTTCCCTGGTATACCATATCTAGTTCTTGTGCCTATCGGCCTACTCACATTCCTCACCAGATTTAGTAGTTAACCGAAATGATAACGTGCGGCAGGACATTTATAGTGACTATCAAATTCCATTAATACCTGAAATAAATATTCTATCGCCATCTCAGTTCTTAGAGCCAAGTATAAGTCTCCATCTCCATTTTTCTTTTTAAAATAAGACAAGAGCGAAAATTCAACAAACGGCAATCAATTCAGAGAGTTGATCGAAACTAAAACGAATAATGTAAAAGCATTTTTGTGTACACAATTGTTTCACAAAGTTGGTCCTGGAAAAGGATGTTTTCTTAAAATATAATATAAATCTTCAGCTTGTTACAAAGCGGAGCAAAATATGGAATTTTCAATGCTACGAATTGAACATCAAACTATTATTAATTTATTAAAATATAAATGCGAGAACTGGAAGTCGCTAGAAAAAAGTGAATTCTATTGTTCGATGAAATTGTTATTGAGATTAAGTTGGAGTATAATTTCCGACAAGATATTACATTCTGTAGCTTCTGCAGCTCTATTATTTATGGCTAGAGATCTTGAGCTAAACTGGAAACAACATATTAGTGATGATGAGGGAGGAAAGGTGTGTAAGGCCGATGAAATTACCAAAATACCTTCATTAACTATAAGTAGTTTACTTTGCAGGATATGTTGTAAATAAAATAATAAATTCTTATAATTGTTTACTTGTGAACATTACTGGTTCCCTCAAGTAAAGACGAGATAATAGAGTAACTCGGTATATTTATTTATTTATGGTAATGTATAGTAATTCAAAAATACCTTCAGTGGAATTCGTGCACCTTATTTAAAATATAATTAAATAGAATTCAATAAAAGTATAATCAAAATAAGCACGAAACTAATTTTTTCAAAAAATGAGAGTTATTTTAGACATTTAGTCATTGCCATCGTTGTTGTAGCTCTGTCAAATCAACTAAGCTCTACTATATTCCTGATCGTAGTCAAATGTAGTCGACCGTTTGTTACCTTCAAGGTGCGGAGTGAACGATTGTCAGTAGTTAAGCGTATTCGTTAACTGTCAAAATATGGCGGAGTGAATGCAAAATAGCGTTTGGTAGTGACTCATAGTAAAGACAGCGGTGCACAATATGGCTGTTGTCCGGAGGCCACTCGACCCGCTTAGTTTTTACTCTAAAAAAATTTAAGATCAATCCAAACTGTGAAATAAATAAGTAAAGCGATCGAAATACCTCGGGAAAATTATCGTGAAGTTTATCGTTTATCTCATTTCTTAAAAAAAAAAAACACTTGAAAAAAAATTCTATTATTAACAAAAGTTTTTTTTTCGTTCGGTACTGCGATATGTTTTTATGAAAATTATAAAGCTTAAGCACATTTGGCATTGGGATCAGGAAAAGCGGTTGATCCGTTCTCGAGATAGGATTTTTTGATAATGACGTTTCATCGGACAATCACGAAATTTCTAACCCCTTAGCGGGGGTGGGGCATGGTAAGGGGAAAAAAATGCTATTTTGGTCCATACAAACTGAAAGTTTCATCCAAATCGGAGATGGTCGGGTCTAAAAGAAAGCCCTTTTGAGTGTTTTCGTCGAATGGCTGCATACATGTACATTGTACATACAAATCACTTTATTTTGTCAATCTTATTATAATCACAATGAAAGTTATAATTAAGCAGCATAAATTGCAAGTTCATTGAGTTCATAAAGTGTAATTGTATCTACTCCTTGCGCAACTTAGGAAATGCTTAGGTAATGTCTACCAGGTAAAGCTTAACTATACCTGTAATAATTCTCAGATAAGAAAAGAGTTCAGTTCTTGTTAAAAACTCGAGAATTCAGACCAGTGAAATAAATTTTATAAAAACTTAGTTGATTGCTGTTTTTATTTCTTTATTGTTGTTTCTTATAAATTCGAAAACAAATATAACTCACGTCGCACAATCACAATTCCTTATCTTTTTTCCACACTTATGAAATCGCAGTCATTAAAAACGATAAAAATCACATGGAATATGCAAAACATTCTGAGGATAGAATTGGCGCATCACATCTCTTCTCCCTTTGTCATGCAGTAGGCTGGCAGCCATCAATCCAAGTTCTGAGAAAAATTTCCAGAAAACAAATGCCTATCGCTAGATGAAAATAAATGTGAAATGAATGCATTGCATATCTTACTCCTCTCTAAAGGCCGCTAGACACGCTTAAGCAAATCATACAACTGGGCCATGTTCGTTGCGAGAGGAATCAAAAGTTAATATCCGATTTTCTCTAGTCAAATTCTATAGCAAAGTCATAAGTTTTGCACTCCTTTATTGCGTTTACAGTGGCAATATAAGTTCTTCGCGTTTCCTACCAGAGTAGATTTCACAGACTAGCGTCAGATTTGAAAAATTCCTAATCTCACGTTGGTGAGCTGATGAGAAAAAATGCAATCTGGTGACTCCACTCTACTCTGCCATTGTAAACGCTCCTTAAGAGGAGTCAGTACCAAAATTTGCAAGTTTCATACGCTTTTCAATGCGAATTTCTGGCAAACTATTTGTAGCAGAATAATGATTGATATCTTCAATTAAAGGTAATGAATAGTCTAGTAAATAACGTCGAAAAAATAAAAAAAGTTTATTGAAATTGGGATATGGCTCGAAACCTTTTAAAAAATGGTAAAAATTGAATTTTTTTTTAAATCAAATTCCTGTTAGTAGTAATTCTCATTTCTTTAGATCTAGCAAATAACGTCTAGTTTTTTTTCATTTTTAGTGTGGGGTTCCACGAAAGCTTGCCGCTGTCACATCACCATTAACAAAAAGATATTGTGCCTGCTCACAAAAAAAAAAAACAGAACACACATCCAGCCCTGAAGGGGCCCTTTAAATCACTTACCTCACCTTACGATGAAGGTGCTGATGACCTGCGTTCAATGTCATTGCCCTAATCCACCCTTTGGCATTGCGGGCAAGATTTAGCAGTGTCCCTAGAGATTTTATATATAGTCCTTAGGAATTCGTAGGATAGTCAGCTGCTGCCGTTTGCTAACAACAGTGTGTAACTACTAGCCACTTGCAGGTGAATTGATTGTACCCTTGTTGTTTCTAATGTATTCGTTTCTCTATACGACGACTAATAAATATAAGCACCCGAGCATAATGTCCCTGGGATCGAAAATATATGCAGGGATGTCAACTCCAGAAAATTTTCACAGATTTTTGGAAAGGCGATTTGTTGCCAAGCGGTTATCCTTGCCTCGCGTTCATCGTGGTGTAGGGGGCAAAGTTCAGCATACGGCACGTGATTGCTCCGTTATACCCCGAATATCGAATATAATGATTAAGTAAAATACTCTTACCGTAGCACATACATAATGTCTATGTAAACCAAATCTTACTGCCTGTAACCAGTGAACGCGGCTTTCCGCCTAAAATCACAATTCAATTTCTACATGTAGGTGATTGGTGTCTGTCTGATGGCAACGTTAATGTACTCGATTCACCGACATAATAATTTTCTTTTTCGTTGGAAAAATGTTCTTCGCTAAAATACCTATTTCGTTCAATATACTGACCTCTCACTTTTTGTCTTAACTTTTTAAATCTGTTTATTCGTCCACACCCAGCGGTCTGTTCGCTTCTCTAAACAAGACTCGATTACCGCAAAAAAAAACTCTCCTTGCCGGATGCTTCTTCCTCGGCCAGAAATTTTCGGATGAGCTGTCACAGCCAGGGTTTGTTCGCACAGGTGGGTACATTAGCAGCGCCATCGTAGTGCGGCACAATGTAGGTGGTGCTGCTGGCGGTTGATGTACCAGTGAAGCATACTGCTGCGTGCAGCACGCTGCGACTAAACAGCTTGGTTATTGCAAATCGCTTAATT
This sequence comes from Dioctria linearis, assembly GCA_963930735.1. Classification (NCBI taxonomy): domain Eukaryota; kingdom Metazoa; phylum Arthropoda; class Insecta; order Diptera; family Asilidae; genus Dioctria; species Dioctria linearis. The sequence goes on along the minus strand of OZ005743.1, from coordinate 86,839,200 downwards.
ACCCGTACACTTGCTGCTAGTTGTGATTTCACAATTCCACCAATTGGATATTTTGCTAGACCGTGATATTTGATTATCTGCGGATAGAAACTATGTTCCCAGTCTAGAACATTTTTTCTGATTATTGATAACGAGAGGAGTTACCATGAACTCAATGAGCTTAGAAATTAACCGCTAGGAATTCAGATAATAATCTGTTAATTGTCAGTAAAGAGACGAAACCAGTCATGCAGTGAAGTTAAAAGCGTTAAGTACTTAGTTAACGCCTAGTTGACATTATGCTGATTGACCAGCACTGATGCAAAAGTTAAGCTCGTTTTGACTTTCTCGATGCTCATCATCACGTGTGAAGTGCTGATACTATATGCATTGGTGTTACACTGTGTTTCTGATGCGCTGATTTTAGCTGCTAACGCATCAGCGCTGATCAATCAGCATAATGTCAACTAGGCTTAAGCCTCGTGAAATTTATCATTTTTCTTACATGCTTCCTAGTAGGATATTTTATTAAAACTTTCTACTTTTTAAATAAACCGAATTGAATTAACAGCGTTTTGTCATTTATAAATCCCACATGTACACATTTAATGATCAACTATTGCTTACTTAATTAATTGCGGATATGATAAAGAAGGCACCCAAACAGGCTCATTTTGCAGTAAAAACACGTAAGAAAGCTAGAATTGGTCTAAGACCATTTCTTATGATACCTTACATATGTAAATGCTCGTATGTAATTTTGCATGGTCACCACTCTGTGCAAGTATGATCTTTGAGGTATTTTTCGCATATATTTCTAAAATGGTTCGTCGGATAGTAAAAATGGTTATAACCAATTTCATAGGATTTCACATTCTGAAGAGCTTTTTAGTACATTAAAACCATCTAGGACTGATCGTTTGAACAGTATATGTAAAAATCCTATCTTTGTATACGGCAACACAAGAAGGGGTTGCCCAATTTAGTCCATTTTCTAAAGTTTTCTATTATTATAAAAACATCATGTTCCAAATTTCAGCTCTCTACGTCGACGCGTTCTAAGGCAATGCCCAAATATATAGTGAAAAACGAGATTTTTGTATGGCAACCATACGAAGGAGTTGTCCGATTCAAACTTAAATTTACTTTTTGTTTTTAAAGTACACGTGCAAAATTTCAGGCCTTTAAATGAATGCGTTTTCGAGTTATCGTGCGGATGGACGGACGGACATGCAAAAATCAAATTAACTTTTAATATTATGCGTGGGTGTCCAATCCATTTTGCCCTACTATCATTATTTCTAGGTGTTACAAACCGAATGACAAACTTAGTGTACCCGATAGATTTCATCTAGGGTATAAAAAGACTCAAAAACTATTAAAAGGAGAGTAACATATTTCATGGTATACTAGGAAAGAGAAAGGACCTCTGATTCCACACATACAGTTTCTTCGCTGTAGTCGAAAACTTAAGGAAGTAATCTGTTTGTATCCAGTAAAATATATAACAGCAGTAGAAATTTTACAGAAACTTGAATTGCAGATGATGGTTTTTGGAATCACGATGAATTAGAGATACCTGCAAAGTAATGGGAATACCTTGTCTTCTATACACCCAGCTGTTAGTTGGATAAAAAAATAGAAACGAAATACTTCTTCTTTTTTGAGAAATTCACTCATACAAACTGAGCTTAAGCCAAGCACACCAATAAACACCAATGAAATACCCTTAAACTTCAGTGGCTGTCATGAAAAATGTCAAAATCTAAACGTCAGCCATTGAATAAATAACTAATAGGAAACGGCATATCGGAAGAAACCCTAAGCCACTCGGCGAATTGTATTAGTGTGCTGTGTTAATGAATTCGTGACTTTTTGAAGGGGGACATTTTTTATAATGAAAATTGCTATGTAAAATAAACAAATTTTTAGCCCCCCCCCCCTTATTTTCAGATAATATTTCTTGGCGTTGAATTTGATAATTTAATGCACTTGTTACAAAGAAATGTCGGAAATCAAGCAGAATTGTCAAATAATTCACAGCCCTCTTGTCATTTCCACCCCCCGATCTTGGGGTCTGACTGTCATTGAATTCAATTGAGCACTGGAGTCAGATTGACAATTTCAAACGCGTAGCTCACGTAGCACGCATTGACAGCTAACATCGAATATACGCTTGTTGTATAGGGACGCGCGACGCTCGCGACGCAAAAATCGGGCCAACTGCCACTTTTCGACGCGTACGCGTTCAATTGAGGGAGTCAATCAAATGAATACAAAACATTTGTTCTTTGCACGCTCTAAAACATGTTGTGGTTCCTTCCGGAATGCAATACCCATTTCGCAATCTGTGTACTCTTCCCTGGTATACCATATCTAGTTCTTGTGCCTATCGGCCTACTCACATTCCTCACCAGATTTAGTAGTTAACCGAAATGATAACGTGCGGCAGGACATTTATAGTGACTATCAAATTCCATTAATACCTGAAATAAATATTCTATCGCCATCTCAGTTCTTAGAGCCAAGTATAAGTCTCCATCTCCATTTTTCTTTTTAAAATAAGACAAGAGCGAAAATTCAACAAACGGCAATCAATTCAGAGAGTTGATCGAAACTAAAACGAATAATGTAAAAGCATTTTTGTGTACACAATTGTTTCACAAAGTTGGTCCTGGAAAAGGATGTTTTCTTAAAATATAATATAAATCTTCAGCTTGTTACAAAGCGGAGCAAAATATGGAATTTTCAATGCTACGAATTGAACATCAAACTATTATTAATTTATTAAAATATAAATGCGAGAACTGGAAGTCGCTAGAAAAAAGTGAATTCTATTGTTCGATGAAATTGTTATTGAGATTAAGTTGGAGTATAATTTCCGACAAGATATTACATTCTGTAGCTTCTGCAGCTCTATTATTTATGGCTAGAGATCTTGAGCTAAACTGGAAACAACATATTAGTGATGATGAGGGAGGAAAGGTGTGTAAGGCCGATGAAATTACCAAAATACCTTCATTAACTATAAGTAGTTTACTTTGCAGGATATGTTGTAAATAAAATAATAAATTCTTATAATTGTTTACTTGTGAACATTACTGGTTCCCTCAAGTAAAGACGAGATAATAGAGTAACTCGGTATATTTATTTATTTATGGTAATGTATAGTAATTCAAAAATACCTTCAATGGAATTCGTGCACCTTATTTAAAATATAATTAAATAGAATTCAATAAAAGTATAATCAAAATAAGCACGAAACTAATTTTTTCAAAAAATGAGAGTTATTTTAGACTAAAAAAATGAGTAAAAATTTTGCACGTGTCTTAAACAGCAAATAGTCAATTTTATTGCAAAGTTTCTGCTACGATTTTATTTACGTAAAATCAATGAGTGCGTTAATGCCACTTTGCGTGCCGTAGTCATTGCCATCGTTGTTGTAGCTCTGTCAAATCAACTAAGCTCTACTATATTCCTGATCGTAGTCAAATGTAGTCGACCGTTTGTTACCTTCAAGGTGCGGAGTGAACGATTGTCAGTAGTTAAGCGTATTCGTTAACTGTCAAAATATGGCGGAGTGAATGCAAAATAGCGTTTGGTAGTGACTCATAGTAAAGACAGCGGTGCACAATATGGCTGTTGTCCGGAGGCCACTCGACCCGCTTAGTTTTTACTCTAAAAAAATTTAAGATCAATCCAAACTGTGAAATAAATAAGTAAAGCGATCGAAATACCTCGGGAAAATTATCGTGAAGTTTATCGTTTATCTCATTTCTTAAAAAAAAAAAACACTTGAAAAAAATTCTATTATTAACAAAAGTTTTTTTTTCGTTCGGTACTGCGATATGTTTTTATGAAAATTATAAAGCTTAAGCACATTTGGCATTGGGATCAGGAAAAGCGGTTGATCCGTTCTCGAGATAGGATTTTTTGATAATGACGTTTCATCGGACAATCACGAAATTTCTAACCCCTTAGCGGGGGTGGGGCATGGTAAGGGGAAAAAAATGCTATTTTGGTCCATACAAACTGAAAGTTTCATCCAAATCGGAGATGGTCGGGTCTAAAAGAAAGCCCTTTTGAGTGTTTTCGTCGAATGGCTGCATACATGTACATTGTACATACAAATCACTTTATTTTGTCAATCTTATTATAATCACAATGAAAGTTATAATTAGGCAGCATAAATTGCAAGTTCATTGAGTTCATAAAGTGTAATTGTATCTACTCCTTGCGCAACTTAGGAAATGCTTAGGTAATGTCTACCAGGTAAAGCTTAACTATACCTGTAATAATTCTCAGATAAGAAAAGAGTTCAGTTCTTGTTAAAAACTCGAGAATTCAGACCAGTGAAATAAATTTTATAAAAACTTAGTTGATTGCTGTTTTTATTTCTTTATTGTTGTTTCTTATAAATTCGAAAACAAATATAACTCACGTCGCACAATCACAATTCCTTATCTTTTTTCCACACTTATGAAATCGCAGTCATTAAAAACGATAAAAATCACATGGAATATGCAAAACATTCTGAGGATAGAATTGGCGCATCACATCTCTTCTCCCTTTGTCATGCAGTAGGCTGGCAGCCATCAATCCAAGTTCTGAGAAAAATTTCCAGAAAACAAATGCCTATCGCTAGATGAAAATAAATGTGAAATGAATGCATTGCATATCTTACTCCTCTCTAAAGGCCGCTAGACACGCTTAAGCAAATCATACAACTGGGCCATGTTCGTTGCGAGAGGAATCAAAAGTTAATATCCGATTTTCTCTAGTCAAATTCTATAGCAAAGTCATAAGTTTTGCACTCCTTTATTGCGTTTACAGTGGCAATATAAGTTCTTCGCGTTTCCTACCAGAGTAGATTTCACAGACTAGCGTCAGATTTGAAAAATTCCTAATCTCACGTTGGTGAGCTGATGAGAAAAAATGCAATCTGGTGACTCCACTCTACTCTGCCATTGTAAACGCTCCTTAAGAGGAGTCAGTACCAAAATTTGCAAGTTTCATACGCTTTTCAATGCGAATTTCTGGCAAACTATTTGTAGCAGAATAATGATTGATATCTTCAATTAAAGGTAATGAATAGTCTAGTAAATAACGTCGAAAAAATAAAAAAAGTTTATTGAAATTGGGATATGGCTCGAAACCTTTTAAAAAATGGTAAAAATTGAATTTTTTTTTAAATCAAATTCCTGTTAGTAGTAATTCTCATTTCTTTAGATCTAGCAAATAACGTCTAGTTTTTTTTCATTTTTAGTGTGGGGTTCCACGAAAGCTTGCCGCTGTCACATCACCATTAACAAAAAGATATTGTGCCTGCTCACAAAAAAAAAAAAACAGAACACACATCCAGCCCTGAAGGGGCCCTTTAAATCACTTACCTCACCTTACGATGAAGGTGCTGATGACCTGCGTTCAATGTCATTGCCCTAATCCACCCTTTGGCATTGCGGGCAAGATTTAGCAGTGTCCCTAGAGATTTTATATATAGTCCTTAGGAATTCGTAGGATAGTCAGCTGCTGCCGTTTGCTAACAACAGTGTGTAACTACTAGCCACTTGCAGGTGAATTGATTGTACCCTTGTTGTTTCTAATGTATTCGTTTCTCTATACGACGACTAATAAATATAAGCACCCGAGCATAATGTCCCTGGGATCGAAAATATATGCAGGGATGTCAACTCCAGAAAATTTTCACAGATTTTTGGAAAGGCGATTTGTTGCCAAGCGGTTATCCTTGCCTCGCGTTCATCGTGGTGTAGGGGGCAAAGTTCAGCATACGGCACGTGATTGCTCCGTTATACCCCGAATATCGAATATAATGATTAAGTAAAATACTCTTACCGTAGCACATACATAATGTCTATGTAAACCAAATCTTACTGCCTGTAACCAGTGAACGCGGCTTTCCGCCTAAAATCACAATTCAATTTCTACATGTAGGTGATTGGTGTCTGTCTGATGGCAACGTTAATGTACTCGATTCACCGACATAATAATTTTCTTTTTCGTTGGAAAAATGTTCTTCGCTAAAATACCTATTTCGTTCAATATACTGACCTCTCACTTTTTGTCTTAACTTTTTAAATCTGTTTATTCGTCCACACCCAGCGGTCTGTTCGCTTCTCTAAACAAGACTCGATTACCGCAAAAAAAAACTCTCCTTGCCGGATGCTTCTTCCTCGGCCAGAAATTTTCGGATGAGCTGTCACAGCCAGGGTTTGTTCGCACAGGTGGGTACATTAGCAGCGCCATCGTAGTGCGGCACAATGTAGGTGGTGCTGCTGGCGGTTGATGTACCAGTGAAGCATACTGCTGCGTGCAGCACGCTGCGACTTAACAGCTTGGTTATTGCAAATCGCTTAATTACCCGTACACTTGCTGCTAGTTGTGATTTCACAATTCCACCAATTGGATATTTTGCTAGACCGTGATATTTGATTATCTGCGGATAGAAACTATGTTCCCAGTCTAGAACATTTTTTCTGATTATTGATAACGAGAGGAGTTACCATGAACTCAATGAGCTTAGAAATTAACCGCTAGGAATTCAGATAATAATCTGTTAATTGTCAGTAAAGAGACGAAACCAGTCATGCAGTGAAGTTAAAAGCGTTAAGTACTTAGTTAACGCCTAGTTGACATTATGCTGATTGACCAGCACTGATGCAAAAGTTAAGCTCGTTTTGACTTTCTCGATGCTCATCATCACGTGTGAAGTGCTGATACTATATGCATTGGTGTTACACTGTGTTTCTGATGCGCTGATTTTAGCTGCTAACGCATCAGCGCTGATCAATCAGCATAATGTCAACTAGGCTTAAGCCTCGTGAAATTTATCATTTTTCTTACATGCTTCCTAGTAGGATATTTTATTAAAACTTTCTACTTTTTAAATAAACCGAATTGAATTAACAGCGTTTTGTCATTTATAAATCCCACATGTACACATTTAATGATCAACTATTGCTTACTTAATTAATTGCGGATATGATAAAGAAGGCACCCAAACAGGCTCATTTTGCAGTAAAAACACGTAAGAAAGCTAGAATTGGTCTAAGACCATTTCTTATGATACCTTACATATGTAAATGCTCGTATGTAATTTTGCATGGTCACCACTCTGTGCAAGTATGATCTTTGAGGTATTTTTCGCATATATTTCTAAAATGGTTCGTCGGATAGTAAAAATGGTTATAACCAATTTCATAGGATTTCACATTCTGAAGAGCTTTTTAGTACATTAAAACCATCTAGGACTGATCGTTTGAACAGTATATGTAAAAATCCTATCTTTGTATACGGCAACACAAGAAGGGGTTGCCCAATTTAGTCCATTTTCTAAAGTTTTCTATTATTATAAAAACATCATGTTCCAAATTTCAGCTCTCTACGTCGACGCGTTCTAAGGCAATGCCCAAATATATAGTGAAAAACGAGATTTTTGTATGGCAACCATACGAAGGAGTTGTCCGATTCAAACTTAAATTTACTTTTTGTTTTTAAAGTACACGTGCAAAATTTCAGGCCTTTAAATGAATGCGTTTTCGAGTTATCGTGCGGATGGACGGACGGACATGCAAAAATCAAATTAACTTTTAATATTATGCGTGGGTGTCCAATCCATTTTGCCCTACTATCATTATTTCTAGGTGTTACAAACCGAATGACAAACTTAGTGTACCCGATAGATTTCATCTAGGGTATAAAAAGACTCAAAAACTATTAAAAGGAGAGTAACATATTTCATGGTATACTAGGAAAGAGAAAGGACCTCTGATTCCACACATACAGTTTCTTCGCTGTAGTCGAAAACTTAAGGAAGTAATCTGTTTGTATCCAGTAAAATATATAACAGCAGTAGAAATTTTACAGAAACTTGAATTGCAGATGATGGTTTTTGGAATCACGATGAATTAGAGATACCTGCAAAGTAATGGGAATACCTTGTCTTCTATACACCCAGCTGTTAGTTGGATAAAAAAATAGAAACGAAATACTTCTTCTTTTTTGAGAAATTCACTCATACAAACTGAGCTTAAGCCAAGCACACCAATAAACACCAATGAAATACCCTTAAACTTCAGTGGCTGTCATGAAAAATGTCAAAATCTAAACGTCAGCCATTGAATAAATAACTAATAGGAAACGGCATATCGGAAGAAACCCTAAGCCACTCGGCGAATTGTATTAGTGTGCTGTGTTAATGAATTCGTGACTTTTTGAAGGGGGACATTTTTTATAATGAAAATTGCTATGTAAAATAAACAAATTTTTAGCCCCCCCCCCTTATTTTCAGATAATATTTCTTGGCGTTGAATTTGATAATTTAATGCACTTGTTACAAAGAAATGTCGGAAATCAAGCAGAATTGTCAAATAATTCACAGCCCTCTTGTCATTTCCACCCCCCGATCTTGGGGTCTGACTGTCATTGAATTCAATTGAGCACTGGAGTCAGATTGACAATTTCAAACGCGTAGCTCACGTAGCACGCATTGACAGCTAACATCGAATATACGCTTGTTGTATAGGGACGCGCGACGCTCGCGACGCAAAAAACGGGCCAACTGCCACTTTTCGACGCGTACGCGTTCAATTTAACCTAACACTTGGGAGATTGTACTGCTGCCTTATATGTTTTAGATTTTTTTTTTATTTCTGAAGGCAAAAAAGGAATTTGAGAAATGTTTGTTATGTAATTTGTATAAATGCGAGCTAATTTATAACAAAAAATTCGAAACAAATTTGGCGAAACTTAAATGTCAACGCGTTCAATCTAGCCTCGCGTCCAAAATTCCAATCTAACTCGACCTTTACACTGTATTCGCACGATACCCCGCTTCCTTATTAGTTATTTATTCAATGACGTCCTTAAGGTAAGATATTTTACATTTTTGTTGTCGCTCCAATCCAACCCTTTCTTAATAGTCCTACAAGAGGTACCAGTCCATAATGTAGCTAATATTTAAGGCAGCAGTATCCGTTCACCTCGTTTTATCGGGCAAATTATACATTAAAATGTATAGGGAAATCGGCTGCGCTAGCAAATAGAACCCTTATAGTAATTAACCCAGTGTCAAAGTTAAGAATCAAACCAGATTTCCGAGTGTTTTACATTTTGCTGCGTTCCTTTTCTCGTTCAGAATGAATTATTTCAATCCATGTCGTTCTTTTTCTAGGACCGAACGATTTAGTTTCAATCTGCCATCGGTTTTTTGGGATTCCGAATCGTTCTGAATGCACCTGAGTTTTTCCCGGATTCAAGCAGAACGATTTTAATTTGTATTTGTGAATGTGTTGTTTACAATTTGGACGAGGTGGTAAAGTTGAGTTTAAGCAAAGAACATCTAACAGAAAGAATACGCATCTCGTATATTGAAAAGTTTTATATGGCGGGTCGTTCCATTACGACCCGCTCTCACAAATTGTATGAAAACTCTCTGCTTGTTAACAATCCGCCACTCAGCGGTGGTGATATTACGACCCGCTTTCACAAATTTTACGATGACTCTGCTTTGAATGACGGCCTGCCACCAGTCACCAGTGGTGATTGGCGGCTGGCGGATAGTCATTATCAAAGCACCTGAGCGGAAGGCCAGAACCTACACTCCGCATTATGTCCATGCATTGCATTGCGTGTTCTCTTTGCTTCTTTTACCTCTTCTCTAAGAAACCGGTTTCATAAAAAATACTTTGAGAGAATTTATATTTACATTACAGTACGGCAGAATAGAGGGAGAAAGTAAGATGAGCGGATGGGATAGGAATTGGAGGGCGACAAGCAGTCTAGTTACAATCACTGTCAGTTGCATTGATTCGTGGGCTAAGGCTAAACATTTTCATGAATGTAGGTAGCCAAAATATGCTGTGCAAAAGTTCTTATGAAAAATTAATAGAAAAACTGGCTCGCCTCTTCAGCTAGGCAGCATGGCTGCTGGTGTCGGCGTATGTATAGCTGTGGGGTGGTGGAGAACAGAGAGAACAGAGCAATATCTCGCAGTCTCAAATCTTTGTTTTTTCCCGTATGTTACCCCCCGACGGCATCACCAAATGAACATACAACTTGTCCATTTTTAGAGGCCAGATGAAGCTTCTTCTTAGTTATATGTTTTTTGGTTTAAGTGACCTTTGTTGGAAAATGGCTTTATTTTTCATGAACAAACTTTTATGAATAAGAGATAAAAAATGTGAAAGCGCAGATTACATGCAACGAAACAGAATGACAAATGATTCATTTTCGTAAATAAATGAGAAGAAGCGGAGTTTTCAGATCTTACTCTCATAAAATGTTTCCGCGCTTTTGTGAAATAGGTTTTTGCTGAAATTAGAGAGAAATGAGAATTATCAAATGTTTTTATAGCATAACCAATGTTTGTTAGTGTAATTCCTATGATATTTGAACAGCTTCTCTTTATATGTGATAGAAACTGCTGGATTCTCTGATATTTTCGGGGAAAATGAGAGTTTTATTTCAGAGGAACTTTACAACTCCTTTCAGCACCTTGGCCAAAGCGAAATTTATCTTTTTCTTAAAAAAGTGAGGTAGTGTGACCCGAAGTACATTATTATTTGAGGGATTCAATAAGATTTTGTCGTTCGGGTAATCCTACGTTCTTTCAATATTTGTTTTAACACGTTATCTCAATCGCACTACAATAATGAGTAGTTCTTTTTCCCCATTCATGCAAAAGACGGAAGTATATGACATTACTTGTTTCATTCTAAAAAAAACACGAAAAATTTTCAATTTTGTTCGTCTGATTCCTATCTTCTTATTAGGTTATCTTTGCCAATGTTCTAGGTAAATCTTCCTCTTTAAACAAAACTGTGAAACTCATTCGTCAAGTTTAAACTAAATATTTGGTTTAAACTCAGACTGTGAAACTGATCATAAGAGAAAGTCCTCAAAGATTATAAGCATGTACAGTAGGGTTCGATATATCGAACGCCGCCGCCAGTAAAACGCTCCTCCGTAAACGCGGAAGAGTGTCATACTTTTATCCCACCGTCATACAGTGCACCGGGGTGAATGATATTTAACCCCAGAAAATTATTCTTTTGGCTTTTCAGCGTGATATTGCTAACCCAGCGGATAAATATACACCCAACTGGAAGAAGCAGAGTAAGCTCAAAGTTAAAAATTATATAGAAAGGGGATTGAGTTTTACTCTTTCGAGACGCATATAGAGTCTGCAGGCAATTTGTCAACCTACTGCATTAAGCAGAGAATTAAACGACAAATACCGAGGTACTGTAAGTTTGTTAGATTACAACCGCAAATCAGAATTTCATGAAGAAAATCTGAGCGTATACTGTATGTACAGGACGATCTCATCAGGACAGCATTTTCCTTGAAATGATGCATAGTTAGATTTTGCAAAAAAAAATTTATTTGATCTACCCTCAATATTTGGGCATCCGAATTCACCAGTGTAGACAGCAAGCAGTTCAGGGTTTCATTGTTGTCCTGATGAGATCGCCCTGTACTGCTGATCGAAATATGTTCTTACAGTATACTTTCAGAATTTCTTCATGAAAATCTGATTTGCGGGTGTAAGCCAACAAACTGACAGTACCTCGGTACTTGTCATTTAGTTAAAACTTATATTTATTTAAATATCTATACGTTCAACTAACCATTCGAAATCTTAATTAACAATATTTCGGCTGAATTTTTCATCATATTACATTACTGCATATATATTGCCAAGGCCGAGGCTGTAATTATATTAGGTTAGGTTAGGTTAGGTTAGGTAAGAGGGGTGCCGCTAGACAACCAGCCAGCCTCACTTAGACCTCCAACGGGTCCATTGTGCCCCTAGACCTCATGGGATAACCCATCAAGCCGCGGATTTATCCTGCTTTCCTTGGGAAACTCAGGATATATCCAAGACCTTTAACCTAGATCCATCCTGCCTCACTCAGAAAACTCAGGATGTCTCTGAACTTTATACTTTGAAGCTCTCCCAGACTTGAAAGGAAGTAGCTACCTAGTAGCCTACCTCGTTTATTCATCAGAGCGGGGCATTCGCAAAGCACATGTTTGACGGATTCAATTTCCTCTGAGTCCCTACAACTCCTGCAGAAATCGTTTGCCGCTATTCCCAGTCTTCTAGCATGGTCCCCTATGGCCCAGTGACCCGTCATGACCCCTACTAGATTCCTGGTATTTGCTCTGCTGCTTGTCCTTTTCCTGTCATATGCAGGCCACAATTGCCTCGCAATACGACACGTATCCCTGCTGGTCCATCGGAGGCCTGCCTTTAGATAGACGTCCCTGATGATTTCCTCGTTTAAAGCTCCGATTGGGATCCTCACGTAAGCTACAGCTGCGGAGCTATTCAGTTCGGAGCCCTTTTTGGCCAACTCATCAGCCATCTCGTTGCCTGAGATATCCTTATGGCCAGGTACCCAGCTTAGGGTCACCTTGTTCCTTACAGTCAATTCCTCAAGCCTTGTTTTGCATAACTGTACCAATTTTGATTTTACCAGTCCAGCATCCAGCGCCCTGATGGCTGCCTGGCTATCAGTATATATGCAGATGTGCCATGCTGGCTCTCTGCACATGGATACCAATGTTGCCGCCTGATAAATCGCTGCTCATGGATACCAATGTTGCCACCTGATAAATCGCTGTAAGCTCTGCCTGAAAACACTGCATTTGTCAGGCAGTCTACAAGACTCGTGCCACTGGAGATCTCTAGAGTACACTCCAGCCCCTGTGCCCGCACTCGTCTTGGAGCCATCCGTAAATATAGAAATATCGGATGCAACGACCACCTCCTTCCCCTCCCAGCACTCCTGGTGGGTATCGTTGCATTGATACCCCCACCAAAAGTCAGGGTGGGTACTTGATAGTCTGTTTCTATCCTGCAGTCCCTACAGTCTGCCTTCTGGAGTATATTGGAGTGCCCAAAACCCCTCTCCGTTCACCAGCCCCCCGCTCACAACCTTAAAGCCCTCTCTCTCTAACTTGATGAGGATTTCCTCCATTACCAGTAGCCACAGGAGTGGTGATAGCGCTCCCCCCCTGCGGTGTACCTCTATAGACTGCTCTTCTGACAGTAGCGTCACCTGAGCAGGAGCTGATCTTTCTACTGAGAAGCATTGAGTTGATCCAGTCACATAGACACTTATCACCCACCCTTCTCTGCCCATGAAATATAACCTCCGTCTTCACGTTATTGAAAGCCCCCTCAATATCCAGGAAAGCACCTAGAGTGTACTCCTTATACTGTGGGACTTCTCAACAACAGACACCCCCTCTTAGTCCATCCACCCCAGACGCCTTATGGGGATTAAAAGAATGGACCGCCCCTTTCGTCGCTTTTTCACTAACTATGGAGCTGATCACCTCCTCCGTTCCATCCTGTAGGTGCCGTTCTGAAGAACTCGACACCGACGGACCTACCTCCCCGCTGCCCGGAAAGTGGGCATCAAGAAGTACATTTAACAGCTCCTCGTTTGTGGTTGTCCAGACTCCGTTCTCCCCTTTTATGAAGGACGGAGTACTATGGTCCTTAGCAAGCACCTTCGGAAGTCTGGACGCTTCTGTATTAGACTCTATTGACTGGCAGAAGCTCCTCCATGAAGATCTCTTTGCCAGCCTTAGCGCCTTCTTGAATGATCTTAGGCCGTCCTTATAGCAGGACAAGTCTACCTGATCTCCGCTGCGCTTGGCTGCATTAAACAACCTACGCGATTTTTCTCTAAGCTTACCCAGTTCCGCATTCCACCATGGTGGCCTTGATTTTCCACTGTATCTGCTTATGGGGCAGGCTTCCAGGAATGCTGCATTTATTTAACGGCTCGGTGAACCCAGTCTGTCACTGACTACATCACAGAAACGGTCCTACGAACATTCCTGAAAGCCTTAACAGGTCTCGCAGCCAATACAACCTCGAAGAGTATCCAAGCGTGGTCTGATAAAGACGTCTAGTCAGACACTTTCCAGTTGCGAACCACGAAGTTCTCCGAACAGGTGACTAGGGTTAGGTCCAAGACCTCACTCCTGTTTACTGTTCTGAAAGTTGGCGTATTGCCTCTATTACACACTACGAGCTTAGTCTCTAACAAATAATTAAAAAGAGACTCACCTCTCGGGTTTACATCCGTGCTACCCCAAATGATATGATGGGCGTTAGCATCACACCCTAGTAGAAGATTGATGTTCCTCGCTTCAGCAGCCTCGATCACCAATCTCATGTCCCTGGAGGGGGCTGACGGCTCCTCTTACGGCATGTATGCCGAGGCCAACCAGCATTTGTGGGCCCCCGCCTCTAGCCCTACCACCACAAGATCCTTAGAGCTGAAATTAGATAACATTAGTGCCTGAAGATTTTTCCTAACAAGTATACATGTTCTTACCTTGTCTGACTCTTGACTATAAAATAGTCTGAATCCTCTGAGGGCTAACCCCTGAACCTTGGTCCCATGGACCCACGGCTCCTGGATAAGCGCCACATCTATGCCCTCCTTATTTAGGAGCAGCATTAGGTTGGCTGACGCAACCTTACTATGATGAAGGTTGATTTGCACCACCTTCATCCACAGTGTTTACGTCCTCCTCCCCGCAGGTTTTATTCCTACTAAAAAGCCTGAGAAATACTTCTCCCACAGCAAAATGGAGCTTCCTCTGCCTCTTCCTCATGACGGGCATCGTGTCTTCGTCCACCAAGATCACGAAGCCTCTACCCCCATCTCTGGGCTCCTCTACTGCAACAATCTCCCACTCCCTCATCGGGATGTCGGGATTATGTGCCTGTAGGACTTTTAGGAGATTGCTCCTGTCGATATCCACGTTTGGGATCACCACACGACCTCTCGGTCTCTCAGGAATGTCGTGCAGTGGGACGAGCGCCAGCTGGGCTCCTTCCCACGGCAGCTCCAATTCCGAGATCGCTTTAACAGCAAAGTCGTATGTGGCCTTGTCTCTGCACTCCAAGACCCTGATCCCGTGCTTCCACCAAGACTTATTGAAAGTCGGCGCACTTAGCGAGGGCTTACTGAGCACATACCGGATGACAGTGTTCGATAAGGATCTCTCCACTGTCTTCCATTGCTCCTCAGTATAGCGCCCGTACCGATTGCTCCTGTCAATCAGCGCTAGCTTTAAGCTATCTGATACCACCTCACTAAGCGGCCTCTTCTCGTTTTCCAGACCCGTACTCGGACCTGGTCTCGATGCCTTTCTGAACCCGGGGGATGGTCTGCTGGAGCCTGGTTTCAGCCTCTTGGCATCATTGTCCTCCTCCTCTGCAGATCTCACCCTCTTCATCACCTTACCCTTCCCAGTACCCTGAAAACCGCCACCCCCTTTAGTGGGCCCGCAGTGGTCGGTTTTGGACTGGGTTTTTGTTTTGCCTTGGTTGAAGGTCCCTTGCCCCTGGGAACCTCCTTAGCGGAGTCGCGTCCCCTGGGATTTTCGTTCTTCTTCGGCTTTGTAATTTCGTCCTCTGCTATGACCTCCTTGGCCCAGCTCAGACTATTACACTATTTCTCGGTTAAAGAATCGGGCACTTCGGCAGAGAGGACCTGAAGGATGCGTTTACCGCTTTGAAAAGCACGCTTCCACCGCAAACCCTCCGTCACCCTCCTTTCCCTTCTTCTCTTAGCCTTTTCTACTGGCTTGGCACTGATCTCAGGCGCGGCAAGCAAGCGCTCCTCAGTATCCGTCGACATCGACTCATACTCCTGAGACTTCAGTTCCAGCTCTGAGAGCTCTTTCTCGCTAGGGCCAGTCTCCACTGAGGCTTCCACTATCTCTTATTCGGTGTCTTTAAGGGAACACCGCTCTTTTTTAGAAATAAATTTATCCATTTAGTTCCCACGAGTAGCGAAGAAACTATGTCACCCGTGGCAGAGATTCGCATTACCACGGGAAGGCTACAATTAAAACTGGAGGTCGCCAGGTATCCAGTGTTCGCATACTAACGACTAAGCTCCCCCTTAGCCACGCAGCCCTCGGCGTATGCTATTCCACCTTGGCTTGGGTTTGGATCAGGTTTCAGGTTACCACCTCGCACTACGTGGAAGTACCCAATCCAACGCCAACATCTTCACTTCACCCACCACTGGGCTGACAGTATAGCGGGATTCATTACTCACAGAGAAGATAGCTCTGCTTGATGTCAGCAATAGCGAGGCAAAAACTTGGGCTACTACCATGACGTTATATTCATATAGTACAAGTCCCAACATAAGTGACGCGTACTGTATTACTTCGGTGAGTTTGAAATCCTCAGCTCGGTGTGCCCGCGCTATCTACTGGACTAGATCCAACTATTACGGAGTTTTTGTACAGTGTCGTTTCGCTGGAACCGGTATTCCTTGTAATATCTTTTAAGGAAGAGTGCAATTATCGATAGAATACCAGGTCCCTGAAGGTCAGATATTTAAAAGGACAAGGTGGTAGCTATATGTATGTATTTGCATATCCGATCATGTCAATAATGGAACGTCGATAGTTCTTTTTTTTATTCATTCTTTATTCATTAATTATAGGATTATCTATGTTTAGTATTACAATTTCAGAACCTTGGATTATCTTTGTTTAGTATTACGATTAGAGAATCTTAACCTTTGCTTAGTATAATCTTCGATTCATAGCTTGATTATAGGACTATAGAATTATCCTTGTTGAATAATATTATGATAGTCCTATTGAATTAAATTGTGTTTTTGGATAGGATACTAGAAATTTATACTTTGGTTTGATACCATGATTACCGAACTGTGTATTCTATTTCTATATTGATGAAATGAAATTAAATCAGCTATACTTACTGGGACACTGTACCACTTTCGTTATGATTAAAAAAAAAAACTAAAAATTGTATAACAATGAAATATTTTCAACGGTAAAAAATTGTAACTTTTTCCCTTTCAGGGTTCACCCGCTAGCACGTCACGCAGATATATTAACGTGTATTGAAACTCGAATTTCGATGCTCTCTATGACTTATACAAAATATATGGAGCTTAACCTTTGTTGTTTTATACCAGGGAAAGTAATAGACGAGGTTCTTAAAATTCTTAAATTAATAGAAACAACTACAAAGCCCCTTCGAGCACATGAAGTACTTCAGGAACTACGAGATATATCTTCAATGGCAATTGAGCATTTTGATGAGAAAATAGCCCATTTGCTGAAAAAACAATTCGTTGACATTAATTCGCAAAGACATCCAGGAGGGGGTAAGTATTTAAAATACAAGGTTCTCTCTCTGAAATAATAAATACTGATTATTCCACAGGAATCAGTTCATTTTTAGACGATTCATTACCAATATCAACTCAATCAAGTAATATAGGAGGATTAGTAGCGTCTAAATGCGACAGTGGATATAGATGTCCAGAAGCCAGAAGTAATCGTTTAATGATAAACAGAATGGAGCAGAAATATAATGCAGCCATTAATAAAGTAGGTATAAAATAATACTTGCAATTTTATCTTACAAGCTAAGCATTCTTGTACTTGCTTGGCTGTATGCTAGAGGTTATTATATCAAACCAGAAAATATTCAATCTTAGATATATTAGTTCCCATACATGCATGAGGAAGTACTGCGAATTTAATTCTATAGAAATGAGCAAAAACGTAATCTAAACTATATCTTAATTTTTTCTTATATTTTTCCTCAGTTTAATAAAATGATTCAAATTCAAAATAAACACATCCGCCAAATGCGCGACAATGCAGTCTTGTTATCTGAAATGAACACTCAAATAGCTGAACTAAAGAGACGTGTTGAGGAAGCTGATGCCAAAAACAGAGAAATATCAGCAAATATAAGTCAGATAACGGGAGAGCCTGGTCCGAATGCTACAACTGGAGAGGAAAGGCAGGTTCGTAATATCAAACCTCGAACAGCAACGATTATACTTAAGCGCAGGATAACAGAATCTGCAGCGTCTTGCTCGTTGGAAGAACATGACATTAAAAAACCCAAGTTAGAATAACGAGTAATATAAAACTAAGCTTTATGTGTTTTAATATGTTGTGTATAATTTACAGAGGGTTGTTCGGTAAAAGTAATCGGGGACGCCGGCACCTAAAAAAAAACTTGTATATAAAGAATTTCTAGAGATACAGTATGCACTATTTTTTCTTTTTCTAAACCATTCAGTATCTGTACACGCTCACATACTGTGATTATCCTACCACTAATGTTGCCAACATTACTAGAATACCATAATTTAACATTACTATGTCTTCAAAATATCACATTTTTTGTTATTATTGTGGAGTTCTACATACAATGACTTCTTAACTGTGACGGTACTTTTTAAGTTACAGGATGTTTTGTGAAAAACTAGCTTTTTTTCTTAATCACCCTGTAACTCTGAAACGGTTGATATACTTCCGCTTTAATTTTTTTGTTTTTTTTATTTGAGTACTATCCCCTCCTGCTCTATTGCCCACTATGGAGGAAACACCCTGTATATATATATATATTTTTTTGTCATAACAGTTTGATTTGTAATATATGTAACCATTTCTAAATCATATTTTCAGATGTTTTTTTTTCATGACTTATTTTTGTTATCTTATGTCTCATAAGATTTGAAAGTAGCTCCATCAATTCTTTATTGTTGTACGGAGACGATGGTTAGTACAACAGAAAGCTTTCCCTTTTTTCGTTTTGTTTCTACCCGACTGCCCTAAAATTGGCATTAGGTCCGTTGAATAAATAAGAATATGTACACACCTGGGCTGTGTTCAACTTTTGGATATAGTCAGCTCAAAAAAACGTCAAGCTACTCTGGCTTCACTTCCAGAGCACCGAAACAGAAATCTTTCGTCAACCAATCATGCAAAGATATATATGACCATATCACTACAGATGCAGATGAATTCCCAATCTCATAGACCAGCCCCAATGTACCACATAAAAAATTTTAGAGCAGGTGACCGCACAGCAATTTGCCCCTAGCGAACAGCCGGGTGAAGAGGTTCTTGTCATCTGCTTCCCTTAGGTGCTTGTTAGCTGTGCAAAAAAAAAACAATTACACTAGAGACCTAGACCTCCAAGACACGAACGGACAGACAAAAGCTTTCTTTCACCACACATCACCTGCTGTTAGTGGAGTCTCGGACCGCAACTAATGAGGCCAACGCTCCCTTCACCCAAATGATCAAACCGCTAACGATCGCAATACATTATGGTTCGACCCCTTTCTACATATACTTATTCAAAATTGCATGCGCCGAACAGAGTGGAATGTCACCACAGCATCATGTCGCCTTCCCCTCCTGAAAAGGTTTCAATACATTATGACGAAGAATTATTGAGCAATGAAAGATATTGATTCTGTACTCAACGAGTGAGTTTTAAAAAAAACTTATTACGTTTTATACACAGATACTCATTGTCTGGATTACAACAATTAATAAACAAACAAAAAAACTATATCAAAGATCGCCGGCTAAGGCCAGGAGTACTACCACGTTACTTTCCTTTTATTGGTGTAGCATCCTCAATGCAAGCAAATATTGTAGGGATATTATTGATTTTGGTTTTGAAGGACAGATGTCGCTGATTATGGTAGAGTGACTTGTAATTTTTTGTAGATTAAATATATGATGTAACTTGGCATCCCCATTTTAAATGGGCTGCCGAGAAGTCAAGACTTTAAGATTGATTGTGACGGAAGATGGAAGGTTTCTTTAGAGATTCTTGGATTGTGAAAAGTTTTTTTCAAAATAAATTGAAATTTAAAGTATATTGAGTTTTATTTAATGAGCGTATTTAGAGCTTACAAAGTCAGATAATCATATCCATTGTGATTTCGAACATTTAAAATTGAAAAAAAAAATTGTGGAACAATTAATAAAAGGTCCGAGAAAGGCCAAAATGGAGTCGTATGTTACGTACACATTAAAAGAGACTTAGATACGGAGGACCCCAAAAAGGCATTGTATGACCGCCTCAAAATGACGGTTCATTTAGAAAACTAAATAAAGGACGCTGACAGCGGTAGTACTGAGGTTGGCGTAGAAAATGTTTTTCCTAGAACTGACAAATTGATTTCAATTTCAATGCAATCTATGACAGACATTATAAACATTTTCGATTACAATAATTTCATTATTTGGAAACAACAAGTGGAAAATTTACAACAAATTTATCAAATATGTAATGCAGAATGAAACTGCTTGTAATTAGTACATTAAAAGGGAAGGCGTTGGCTTGGTTCCATTCGTCACCTCTACATATAAATTGGTCTTTCCGAGAAATTATTGATGGTTTAGATGACATGTTTAATGTGCAGTTCGGTGGTTGATTAGTGAGGACTTCACAAATTATTATCATGAGAAGGTTTTATTGGCGAATCAGTTAGAGATTCAAGAAGAGGAATTAATTTGATTGAGGGAGTACTGTAACGAACGGTCTAGTCCGTTTCCTCTAAAGAAAAAAAAATTTCTTTTCCACATCTACAATTTCTAGTTACAATCATGTCCGCAGGGGATAAAAGTCACACATTTGCAATTCCTAGTTGCAATCATCTCCAGCAGGGTATTAAAATTTTTTTCTCGTTCATGAAATTCATTCTTGACGTCGGAATATGCCGAAAGTTCCGAGAATGTTTGATGTGCTTGACTGTCGGTATATAAGAGGGCTGATTGTTTGTGACCAAATAAGGAAAAAGATTTGGGGATTGGCGGAATTTGTTGAGAATTAAGGAACAAAACAGGGGAGAGGTAGGAGGAAAGGTTGATGAAGTAAATAACGCGTTAAAAAAAATTAGGAGGCTTGGCTTGAAGAAAGTTTCTTTTTGAAAGTCAGTCGAGTTGTGAAGCTGAAACTAAAAAGTGGTTCCTAGGAGGGAAATCGAATGAGATAAGTCGAGATTTTATTCTTCAGGTCCTGGTGTCAGTGAATGTTTTTTTTTGGTTGATTTTGGAAAAAAAAGGAATAAGTATCTTGGAAGTGTAAAAGCTGAGTCCTTATCAGTGTAACACGGGTGTTGATGTTGGAGGAATACGTTTGATTAGAGGCGAATTAATTGAAAACGTTGTTTGGTCATTGGTGAAAGGAAAGAGATATAAAAAAACAACAAACAAAAAGGTATTGTAAATCCTGTATTATCTGAATTTTATTGGCGACCTATTTAAAGTCAGTGAAGAAAAAAAAAACCGAAAGTGGTGATATTCGATCTAATAATTACAAGTAAATTTTGTTACGTGCCAAAAACGGAAAAAGACATACCTAAGAAGAAAAGGTATCGTTTTTATACTAATAATTACAAGTAAATTTTGTTACGTGCCTAAAAAGGAAAAAGGTACCTGTGTGTTAATAAAAAAAAATATATATTAGCTATATTTTTATATTTGATTAAATTTCATATATCTTGAGACCTACCTAAGAAGAAAAGGTATCGTTTTTATACTAATAATTACAAGTAAATTTTGTTACGTGCCTAAAAGGGAAAAAGGTACCTGTGTGTTAATAAAAAAAAAATATTATCTATATTTTTATATTTGATTAAATTTCATATATCTTGAGACATACCTAAGAAGAAAAGGTATCGTTTTTATACTAATAATTACAAGTAAATTTTGTTACGTGCCTAAAAGGGAAAAAGGTACCTGTGTGTTAATAAAAAAAAAATATTATCTATATTTTTATATTTGATTAAATTTCATATATCTTGAGACATACCTAAGAAGAAAAGGTATCGTTTTTATACTAATAATTACAAGTAAATTTTGTTACGTGCCTAAAAGGGAAAAAGGTACCTATGTGTTAATAAAAAAAAAATATTATCTATATTTTTATATTTGATTAAATTTCATATATCTTGAGACATACCTAAGAAGAAAAGGTATCGTTTTTATACTAATAATTACAAGTAAATTTTGTTACGTGCCTAAAAAGGAAAAAGGTACCTGTGTGTTAATAAAAAAAAAATATTATCTATATTTTTATATTTGATTAAATTTTATATATCTTGTGATACACCAAAAAAAAAAAGGAAAGGTATCGTTGTTTTCACATCAAAAAAAAAAAAAAATTAATTACCATTAGTTTTTGTGTCGTGGTTGAGAAATAAAAGAAAAATATATAAGAGTTATCTATATGTCAATAAAACTCATTTCGTTCTTGCTTAATTAACTGGGTGTTTAAATTTTTTTTTGCATTAAATTTTTTTTTAATTCTCTTTCCTCTTACTGCGGCGGTAGAGACGGTTACAGTGCCTTTCAAAGTTTGGTTTTTGTGTAGTGCTTGTCATCTTATGAATGGTACATAACTGAAGTGGCTACAGTTTTCGGTCAAGTATGACAGTCTCTGTTTAATCATTATTTTTGGGATTGTGTGTTTTTTTTTGCTATGTTAATTTAAATTTTTTCAAGGGGGGTATGGGGTTGAATGCTGTAGGGAGATTGGGTTTCGGTTGGCGCATGTAGCTGTCTCATAATGGTAAAGGGGTCAAACGTCAATATTGGGACCGTTAGTGGTTTGACTATTCGGGTGGCAGGGAGCGTTGGGCTCACAAGCTGCGGTCCAGGACTCCAAGGCCAGCAGGAGTTCGCTTTTCCTTTCTCTCTCTCTCGTTCCCTCGGGCTCATCTGCGTTTTGAGTTATCGTACGTACCGCTTTGGGGTTGATTGTTGGACTTGGCGATTGGCCAAGAGTTTCGTGATGTAAGTAGGTTTTGTCTGTCCGTCCGTCCGTTTCGATATATGCGCACAGCTAACTAACACCAGAGGGGTGCAGATGGCAAGAACCTCCCCAACCGACTGCTCGCTAGCGGCAAAGTGCTGTGCGTCCATCTGTGCTAACCCCGATGGTGAATTTTGTAGCTTGAGAGGTGAATCGCGACTCGTCTATGGAATTGGGGGTGCATCTGCTGATATACGATCATAGGTATGTCTGTAGGTGGACGCTTATGTGTCATGTTGTGTTCGTCAAGGAATCTCACGGTTACAAATGGCGCCCAAACTCGGTTCTTTTTTTAATTTTTATTAAAAATTTATCTTCAATTCTTTCTTGTCGCCCATTTGCGTCACAAATGGTGCTCTAATTACTTTTCATGTTTTAAATACTCGCTTAATACGTTTATTATTATAAATTCACTTCTGGTTGTCGTCTTCTATACCCTCTACGGGTGGTTTCTTCCTAGTTCTCTTATATCGTGATTGATTAACTTTATTGAGATCATTTGTCTTAATTATGCTCTAAATAGTTCGAATTCCTTTACGGATGTCCTTTGTGTCGAGTCTCTCGACCATTATTTAAATCCTGTACGGATTTTATAAATTTTTTTTCTTTCTTCTCTTTAACCATTTTATGTTAGACTTCTTTTCATCATGCATTTTTTGGCGTTGATTAAGCTTGCTTGAGGCTGGGCCGACTCTTTTATCATCTTTTGTGGTTTAATGAACATACCTCATCACCTCCTTGATATAAATTCCCATTCTAGACGTTTCGGAGTTGGTCCTGCTTTGACTAGGTTTGTCACATTTGTAGTATACAGTGGTAATTTCTGTGGCAGTGGCTGCTTGGCGTACTTCATGCTATGCCTCGTCTGAAGCTCGTTGATGAATTTGTTCATCCGTGTTGACAATTACCGTGCTGAGATTTTGGTTTTGAGGTACGTTGATCAGTCTTGCTTAAATCACAGCCTCTCTGTGAGTCGTTGTACATGTTCCGACGTTTGATGGTTGAACGTGTTTTGGCGTGATTCGCATTACCCTAAACTTTTAAAATATTCTTTCAGCTCGTTCGACATGTTCCAGGATGAGCCAGTACTTTTCGTAATGTATCTTCTTTTGTATCGCATTTTCTTTTATTATCGTGTTGTTTCGTATTTTAACAAAACCTGCTACTGGTTCATACCTGAGTACATGTGCCATCGGTCTTGGAGTGTGTATATATATATTTTTTTTTCTTCTGTGGTTGTGCGATTGGGGAGAGGGAGAGAGGAGGGAGAATTTTGTTGTAAGATGGTGTTAGCCGTCTTTGTGTTGGTTGCATGCGTTGATTAGGGTCAGGTTGAGCTACAGCTGATGCTACCGCCCTCATTTGTCATCGTTTTACATAACTTCCGGATGTAATTGCTTTGCTTAGGAGCACAAAGTTTTCTTGCTCGGCAATTGAGACCGATTTTATTTACCTTATAGGTATATTTTACTTAATTTGTTTTGTAGCTCACCTAAGTGAGTCAGTTTTATTAGATTAGTACTCGCATTCAAGTGTCTATATCGATATCTATACATTGTCACTATGGAATTCTCGTTCCTTTCGGAAGAGGAATTATCCGTGGAATGTGCGGTGCGTAAAATTTCTTTTCCTGGCTCTAATACTCTTTAGCAACTAGCTCAACGTTACCAGGCTGAATGTAACAATCCTAGTGTAGCACCAATTAGTACACATGTCCCAAAGAATCCAAAGTCGGAGTTACATTATATTTCCAACCGTGTGGACCAATTAAGGCGTGATCTTCACGCTAACCCAAATAAAACTACTGTTGACTTTTCCTGTTATAAGTCCCAAACTCTACATGTATTGGGAAGAGCTCGTCGTTTAGCAAATTCAGTCCCTGGCGTGCACGAGCAGGCTGAACAATTGGTAATTGACCTTGAAGGACTGGTGGAAGTGGTTGAGTCTCAATCCAAAATTGAACAGGATATAGGAGGTTCTGGTGAATTGGCGGATGGGGGCGAAGTCACTTGAATGCACCCCCGAGACCATGAAAATGGGTAAGCCAACTGGTACTATGCCAAAAATACCAAAGCCATCCAGCTCAGATTTGTTAGATGTAATGTATTCTCAAAACATTCCCGGATCAGTTTTTACACAGTATAAAACTAAAGTACTCCCTTCTAATGTCTACTGTTGCGACATCATGGTTGGTGATTCTATAAATGTTCAGTCCAAGCGAGGAATGGAAACGAATAATACATATTCGACTGGTGTTGGGCTAAGGAAATCATCCACTACGTATTCAAGTAGAGACTTTTCTAATGTCTTGAAACGGTCTGGGAAATCAACTGACCTTACTCTAATACAGGAAAAATCTTGTGATGCACTCACATGTGAACGGAATGTTCAGGACCCGTACTCGATTGGTTTGAATATTACAACACGAACCTTCGCGAAATGCCACCGGTGGTAATGAGATACCTTTAGCTAGGGAAAGTAGAAGAAGTCCTAATAGAAGTCCGGAATTCAAATGGCGAATGTCTTCCGGTTTGGATATATTGGAGTTTATTTTTCGTATCGAATCATTGGCTCGTCTGGAGCGAGTCAACGATTGTGATCTGTGTGCTGGATTTCACACTCTGGTTTCAGGAAAAGCAGCCACATGGTATTGGCTATACTTGCGTGGAAACCCACTTCCCACCTGGAGGGAACTCCGGTCTGCTTTGTTGAGGGAATTCCAGAACCAAGAATCCGATTATGAGATCCGAAAACTTTTGGAGTGTCGCAAACATGGAGCTCGTGAGAGTTTCAGTGATTTTAGACTGGCTATTCATTCCTTGTCTTCCTGAGAGGGAGTTAATTGAAATACTCCGACGTAACATGAAGCCAGCTTTGCAGGAGGTCTTGCTTTTGTACCTGGTTAATAGTATCCTTGATTTACTGGATCTTTGCAATCGATTTGAAAAGTTATGGACGGACATTGGAGCTCCCAGAGACCCTGTTCCTCGACGTAGTGTTCATGAGCTGTATTCGGACAGCCACTATTATCACGAACCCGTTCTAAATTCTGGTGAAGCTATAGAGGCATTTCAAGCAGGCAGTAGGCCTCAAACAGTGTTAAGAGAGTTCCAAGCATCACGCGGGCCTAGAATGTTGGTTTGCTGGAATTGTGCAGCAGAGGGGCATACTTATCATGATTGCGCTGCGGAAATGAAAAGAATCTTTTGTTACGGCTGTGGAGCAAATGGTGTTATTAAGCCACGTTGTAAGGTTTGCACTCCGGAAAACCAAATGTGGAGTCAGAATTTCTCGGGGACAACACGTACTCTGACTCCCGCTCAAGTTCCCATACGGTCTACCGAGGAGGCAGCATCAAACACAGAGCCCTAACGTTATCGATAGATCAATTTTAAAATGGTCTTTCCCCGGTCAGTTCTCGGGTACTCTCCGGCTCGTCAGGGCAAAATTTGCTTGAACCTCCTGTAGTATTTCCTCAGTTCTCTATTGATTCAGTCCCACTTATTAGACCTAATCGTGAAATGAATATTCAAACTATGTCACCTGAATCTATTCATCCGGAATCATTTGATTCTGATAAATGTAGTTGTGTTTCCGACGGTACCGTTCTTGGATTCGAAGAGTCCGCGTCGGACAGTAGCATGAAGTCTCAAATCTCTCCTCCTCAGTCTCTCGGGAGTCCTAGATCCAGGTTGCGCTCAGGCAAGTATTTTGGTCTGCGCAGAATTATAAAGGCCGCTGTAGCAGAAACTGTCCTACACACTTTTGCAGATCCTCGACCATACACTGACGTGTTTATTCATGGAAAGCGAATAAGAGGCCTATTGGACAGCGGAGCTAGCGTGAGTGTGCTTGGATCTGAGGCGGAGTATTTTCTTGGAAAGGCTGGGATCCCTTTTCACTCAATGCCTACTCAAATATCGACTGCGGATGGACGACAGCAGCCAGTATTGGGTCATGTGCAGGTATTGGTAAAATATGGCACAAAAACACGGAAGATGCGTCTCCATATCGTCCCTGGTTTACAACAACAATTATACCTTGGGATCGATTTTTGGAAAAAGTTTGGACTGTCACCTGTTATGATTAATGAATTGCATTCATCACCAGGCACACCACCGGAGTGCTCTCAAAAGCATGCTTTGTCAACAAGAGATGAGGAAAGACTTAGAACTGTAGTTGATACATTCCCCTCATTTAATAATCATGGACTTGGTCGGACAGATTTGGTCAAGCATGAAATCGAAGTGGGTACCAACAAACCGATTAAGCAGAGACAGAGACATTTCGCAGTCTCTCCGGCTTTACAGAAGTCTTTGTATGAAGAGCTTGATCGGATGTTGGCTTTAGGAGTCATTGAAGAGAGCCAAAGTTCCTGGTCCTCACCCGTAACTTTAGTGCGAAAGGCAAATGGCAAGTCTCGCTTGTGCTTGGACGCGCGGAAGTTGAACTCAGTTACGGTTCCTGATGCTTTTCCCTTGCCGGTCATCGACGGCTTATTGAGTAGGTTGCAAAATACAAATTTTATTTCCGCTATCGATTTGAAAGATGCCTTTTGGCAAATTCCGCTGGCTATAGAGTCCAGAGATAAAACAGCATTCGCCGTCCCTGGGAGGCCGTTGTATCAGTTCTCAGTCTTGCCGTTTGGGTTGTGTAACGCTCCGCAAACAATGTGCAAACTCATGTGCAAAGCAATACCTCAGCAATTGCATGACCGCATTTCTGTCTACCTCGACGACTTACTGATTACTTCATCTACCTTTGATGAACATATAGAGCTCCTAGGCACGGTTTCTGCTCTTTTGAGTAACGCAGGACTCACCAACAATGTGGAAAAGAGTAAATTTTGTATGCGGGAGGTTAAGTACCTGGGTTTTGTGGTTGGGGATGGTTGCTTGCGAGCAGATCCTGACAAAGTAGTTGCTATACACAGTTTTCCTCGTCCTCTAAGTGTAAAAAAAGTGCGTAGCTTTCTTGGTGTCTGTGGGTGGTATCGTCGGTTCATACCAAAGTTTTCATGTATAGTCCTCTTACGGATCTTTTAAAGGAAAACGTGAAATTCCTCTGGAATAATTCGGCAGAGAGGGCCTTTATTCAGTTAAAAGAGTGTTTAATTAAATCTCCAGCATTAGCAAACCCGGACTTTTCTAGACCTTTTTATATCCAGTGTGATGCCAGCACGACTGGAGTTGGTAGTGTGCTTTTTCAACATTCGTCCGACGGGAATGAACACCCCATTGCATTCATGTCACAAAAGCTGAATGCTGCTCAGAGAAACTATAGCATTACTGAAATGGAATGCTTGGCGGCAGTGTTGAGTGTCAAGCGTTTTCGCCCCTATGTGGAGGGATTGGAGTTTACTATTATCACCGAGCATGCGAGTCTTAAATGGCTCATGGACCAACGGGATCTAAGTGGCAGACTGGCACGGTGGAGTCTTAAGCTTCAAGCCTTCAAGTTTAATATAGAATATCGAAAGGGTAAAGAGAACGTAGTGGCCGATGCATTATCTCGCGCCTTCGAGGATGTGACAGTGGGAGGTGGTGTTAAGGAAATCAATGATGGAATGATATCTAACGCCGCTGTTGAGACAATTGACCTACAATCCTCCGCTTTTCAGGATAAGTTGTACATTGAGCGTTTGAGGAAGGTCATGAGCAAGCTTGACGAATTTCCGAATTTACGTGTCATAAACAATCATTTGCACATTTCCTGCTCGTCCACCGTAAATAATGTTCCAGATGTTTTGGCTCATTGGAAACTTTGGGTGCCTAGTGATCTCACAAATAGTCTAATCAACCAGGAACATTGTCCGCCAACTGCTTCCCATTTTGGGAATGCTAAAACGCTTGAGAGGTTACGTCGACTTTATTATTGGCCCAACATGGCGTCGGATGTTCACCGGTTTGTTAATTCGTGCGAAATCTGCAAGCAGATCAAGCCATTCAATTTTTCGCCAAGACCTCCTTTGGGGACAAGACGTCCTACCGATTTGCCATGGCAGAGAGTATTTTGCGATTTTCTGGGACCTTACCCTCGAAGTCGAAATGGCAACAAGTATATTTTTCTGGTACTCGATCACCGCACGAAATTTGTCCTGATTAAGGCACTTCCAGAGGCTACTGCTTCCCGCGTGGTGAACATTTTAGAGCATGATGTCTTTCATGTGTTTGCTGTGCCTGAATACCTGCACTCTGACAATGGGAGCCAATTTGCATCAAAATCGTTTTCACAATTGCTAAAGAAATGTGGTGTGAATCACGTTCTTTCTCCATCCTATTCTCCTCAGTCCAACGCTTCGGAGAGAGTCAACCAATCGATTCTGGCGGCGATACGCTTTTGCGTTGGCAACGAGCATCGGAATTGGGAGGAATACTTGAGTGAGATCGGATTCGCTAGTCGGAGCGTTGTCCATGGCTCGACCAAGTGTTCGCCACATTTTCAGATGTTCGGAGTGCAACCGGTAACACATGGAAGTTCGTACGGGCTCCTCCGCGAGTTGTGAGATGACTTGGAAGGTTCAATAGAGCATATCCCAATAAACCAAAAGCTCCAATTGGTGCGTGAAGGCGTAAAGGGTCACCTGAGCAATGCTTACCGTAAATTTTCAAAAAGATATAACCTACGGGCTCGGGTTAGGAGTTTTTTAGTTGGACAGAGTAGTGCTGTCAGTGGATTTGCAGCTAAATTCGCCCCAAATTTATCAAAGCCATTGTTGTGGAATGCATCGGTCGGGTTTCTTATGGACTGAAAACCCCGGAGGGACGTCCCCTGGGAGTCTTTCATGCGCACGATATTAAGCCTTAGTTAGCCTGTGGTTTCGTAAGCATGGTCATCGGTTTCCTGAAATTTGATTCTCGAAAACATGTTTGGTACTGATTAGCCGTCCTTCGGGATTGCGAGTTTTTTTTTCCTTTTCGCTTGCAGAGCCCGGCTTGAGACTTCCATGTGGGTCATCCGCACGTTGGGCGCTCGCATGTTTTGTTGTCAGACAAGTTTTGGGGGTTTGTTCCTTTTTTGTTCAGAGCCCGGCTTTTGAGACTCTTACCTCGGTGGGTCGTCCCCACGCTGTAACGAACGGTCTAGTCCGTTTCCTGTAAAGAAAACAAAAATATTTCTTTTCCACATCTACAATTTCTAGTTACAATCATGTCCGCAGGGGATAAAAGTCACACATTTGCAATTCCTAGTTGCAATCATCTCCAGCAGGGTATTAAAATTTTTTTTCTCGTTCATGAAACTCATTCTTGACGTCGGAATATGCCGAAAGTTCCGAGAATGTTTGATGTGCTTGACTGTCGGTATATAAGAGGGCTGATTGTTTGTGACCAAATAAGGAAAAAGATTTGGGAATTGGCGGAATTTGTTGAGAATTAAGGCACAAAACAGGGGAGAGGTAGGAGGAAAGGTTGATGAAGTAAATAACGCGTTAAAAAAATAAGGAGGCTTGGCTTGAAGAAAGTTTCTTTTTGAAAGTCAGTCGAGTTGTGAAGCTGAAACTAAAAAGTGGTTCCTAGGAGGGAAATCG
Organism: Dioctria linearis; assembly: GCA_963930735.1. Lineage (NCBI taxonomy): Eukaryota > Metazoa > Arthropoda > Insecta > Diptera > Asilidae > Dioctria > Dioctria linearis. The sequence goes on along the minus strand of OZ005743.1, from coordinate 86,809,015 downwards.
AATGAGATAAGACGAGATTTTATTCTTCAGGTCCTGGTGTCAGTGATTGTGTTTTTTTTTTGGTTGATTTTGGAAAAATAAAAAAAAAGGAATAAGTATCTTGGAAGTGTAAAAGCTGAGTCCTTATCAGTGTAACACGGGTGTTGATGTTGGAGGAATACGTTGTATTAGAGGCGAATTTATTGGAAACGTTGTTTGGTCATTGGCGAAAGGAAAGAGATATAAAAAAAAAAGGTATTGTAAATCCTGTATTATCTGAATTTTATTGGCGGCCTATTTAAAGTCAGTGAAGAAAAAAAAAACCGAAAGTGGTGATATTCGATCTAATAATTACAAGTAAATTTTGTTACATGCCAAAAAAGGAAAAAGACATACCTAAGAAGAAAAGGTATCGTTTTTATACTAATAATTACAAGTAAATTTTGTTACGTGCCTAAAAGGGAAAAAGGTACCTGTGTGTTAATAAAAAAAAAATATTATCTATATTATTAAATTTGATTAAATTTCATATATCTTGAGACATAGCTAAGAAGAAAAGGTATCGTTTTTATACTAATAATTACAAGTAAATTTTGTTACGTGCCTAAAAATGAAAAAGGTACCTGTGTGTTAATAAAAAAAAAATATTATCTATATTTTTATATATCTTGTGATACACCAAAAAAAAAAGGAAAAAAAAAATTAATTACCATTAGTTTTTGTGTCGTGCTTGAGAAAGAAAAAAAAATATATAAGAGTTATCTATATGTCAATAAAACTCATTTCGTTCTTGCATTAACATTTTTTTTTTAATTCTCTTTCCTTTTACTGCGGCGGTAGAGACGGTTACAGTGCCTTTGAATGTTTGGTTTTTGTGTAGTGCTTATCATCTTATGAATGGTACATAACTGAAGTGGCTACAGTTTTCGGTCAAGTATGACAGTCTCTGTTTAATCATTATTTTTGGGATTGTGTGTTTTTTTTGCTATGTTAATTTAAATTTTTTCAAGGGGGGTATGGGGTTGAATGCTGTAGGGTGATTGGATTTCGGTTGGCGCATGTAGCTGTCTCATAATGGTAAAGGGGTCAAACGTCAATATTGGGACCGTTAGTGGTTTGACTATTCGGGTGGCAGGGAGCGTTGGGCTCACAAGCTGCGGTCCGGGACTCCAAGGCCAGCAGGAGTCCGCTTTTCCTTTCTCTCTCTCTCGTTCCCTCGGCCTCATCTGCGTTTTGAGTTATCGTATGTACCGCTTTGGGGTTGATTGTTGGACTTGGGGATTGGCCAAGCATTTCGTGATGTAAGTAAGTTTTGTCTGTCCGTCCGTCCGTTTCGATATATGTGCACAGCTAACTAACACCAGAGGGGTGCAGATGGCAAGAACCTCCCCAACCGACCGCTCGCTAGCGGCAAAGTGCTGTGCGTCCATCTGTGCTAACCCCGATGGTGAATTTTGTAGCTTGAGAGGTGAATCGCGACTCGTCTATGGAATTGGGGGTGCATCTGCGGATATACGATCATAGGTATGTCTGTAGGTGGACGCTTAGTGTCATGTTGTGTTCGTCAAGGAATCTCTCACGGTTACAGTACCAAACGTCATTCTTCGTAATCAAGCTAGGATGCAACAGTTTAAATCAACTGGAAAGCTCATGACGGCTTCCGATTAATCAGTTTGAAGGATTATTTACCTGTATTTTCTGGTTCCGATTCAGCAGAAAAGGTATTGGTAAATAATATGAAAAGACGGCAGACAAGACGGTCACACACTTAAGGATTGCAAAGCTCCTACAAGGCCATATGGGTCATTTTACCAATATGGTTCATTACAGCATCAATTCAAAAATTATCCGCAGAAAATTGCATTCGAGGCAGGTTCATGTAGATAAAAGTCACGTGATAGAGTTAACATGGTAAAGAACTGAGCGTTAAATATTGTTTTAATAAATTTTTAATTTTATTGAAAAATAACCTAAATACTTATATCAAGCTCTTATAGATACCGGCAGTCCGGTAAATTTAATAACGAAGAGGTTAATTAATGTGGAAAATGTAGAAACATTGGAAGATAATATTTTGAGAATTAAATTTTTAGTTGTAAATGAAAATACTATGAATGTAGATAGTATTGTTGGTAGAAAGCTTTTTTGGGAAGTAAATGCAAAGTTGATAGTAGATTGTACCGACGATAATTTTGCAGATGAAATATTAAATATTGCTGTGGATAATGTAGGAGACAAAGATTTGAAATTAAAATTAAATCACAGCATAGATACAACCAGTGTAATCAACCAAAATTAAATTGGGATAAATACAAAATATACCGATTCATTGATAAGTTGCCATTGCGCCCTCAAAGCAGCTCCTCCTGAACCATGCTTCACTCCTGTCATTACAATAGTAATAATTTTAATAATAATACGTAACCATGGTAGTAGAAGACTGTCAGGTTCTTTCCACGCATGACCGCTGTGGCGGTTCAAGAGGTTCTGTTCACTGGCGAGCCACTGTCATCATACAGCATAATTTATTTTTCCCGCGGACGGGAATCGAACCTACACTTGTTAGAATCGGTCAATGATGGAGAAATAAGAATTTTAAGAACTTTTATTTTTAATGATTCTAAATCAAATTTATAAATACAAGAAGAAAAAACAACCGCCTCGTCCGGGATTTGAAACCGGGACCTTCCGCTTGCCGGGCGACTGCTCTTACCACTGAGCTAACGAGACAGATGATTTTCCTTCTTGCATTTATCAAATTTGTAACTAGCCTACTAAGCCACGTTTTGCTTTCAGCTGGCATTAACCAGTAACGATGAAAGCGCACAAATAAATTGTAAATTCAATTTTATTTATTTTTCCCGCGGACGGGAATCGAACCTACACTTGTTAGAATCGGTCAATGATGGAGAAATAAGAATTTTAAGAACTTTTATTTTTAATGATTCTAAATCAAATTTATAAATACAAGAAGAAAAAACAACCGCCTCGTCCGGGATTTGAAACCGGGACCTTCCGCTTGCCGGGCGACTGCTCTTACCACTGAGCTAACGAGACAGATGATTTTCCTTCTTGCATTTATCAAATTTGTAACTAGCCTACTAAGCCACGTTTTGCTTTCAGCTGGCATTAACCAGTAACGATGAAAGCGCACAAATAAATTGTAAATTCAATTTTATTTATTTTTCCCGCGGACGGGAATCGAACCTACACTTGTACACTTCGATTCCCGTCCGCGGGAAAAATAAATAAAATTGAATTTACAATTTATTTGTGCGCTTTCATCGTTACTGGTTAATGCCAGCTGAAAGCAAAACGTGGCTTAGTAGGCTAGTTACAAATTTGATAAATGCAAGAAGGAAAATCATCTGTCTCGTTAGCTCAGTGGTAAGAGCAGTCGCCCGGCAAGCGGAAGGTCCCGGTTTCAAATCCCGGACGAGGCGGTTGTTTTTTCTTCTTGTATTTATAAATTTGATTTAGAATCATTAAAAATAAAAGTTCTTAAAATTCTTATTTCTCCATACAGCATAAGTATGGCTGGTAGTACGTTTTTGTATTTTAATGTATCCTAACGGGGAGTGGTGCTCTTACAGCTCGGCCGTCTTGCGAGGTCAGTGACGCCACCTGATGAAAACTACTGGAACAAGCCACTGGTAGTGGCGAATTCCTGTCACTCACAAATGTTTTTCCGTGGCAGGCCAACAGTCTCCACGTGTGCATCACTTCCCGGTTCTCCGACCGTCCATGACTGCACTCAACCAACATCCTTCAACACTTACTTCATGCCAGACCAACAGTCTCCACGTCTGCATCACTTCCCGGTTCTCCGACCGTCCATGACTGCACTCAACCAACATCTTTCAACACTGTGGGAGCAACCACCTGGTCTAATTCTGCATTATGAGCGAAACTTGATGCCATCAGAGAAAGTGTGCCCGACCTGGTTAGGGTAACATAAAGCCTGCCCAATCAAAGCCATGACCAACACATCTATCAAAACTCATTTAACTACTTTATCTACGAATCAGGTAAGCCAAGCCGTGGGAAAATCCGATAAGGCGTCCCCCATCAATGCTCGCTGCAGGCAAGCGGTACCATGATATAATATATTGTTACGCGGAGCATAAAGAGATAATTGGTAACATCTACTGCCAATGGAGAGTAGACAACTTCAGGATCATAGAATCGATGATGGAATCTTTGGGAAGGTTCAGGGATAGAATGAATAGAATAGTCAAGAAAATTCTGGAATAGAAGACTCCAGAATAATCTGGAGGGTTTCGAGAGTATAAATATAACAGTTGTCCCCGCCAAAAAAGAGTCTTGTATTAGACATTGTAGTGTTAACAAGCGAAAGTAATAAACAGGCAAAAGTGTTATAATTGGATTGTGATAATTGAAAGTACAGTATTAGCGATAATTAAAGTTGAGTTGATTAATTGAAAGTTTGTGAATTTTATAAGATTAGAGTGAAATAACGAACTTGTATATTAAATATTTAATATTGTGTTTTAAATAACGAACCAAGGGCTACGCCCGCAACAACTGGTGTCAGAAGTGAAATAAACTCGCGAAATAAAGTGGTGGCAATTGACATAAAAATTCAAAGTGTGACTAATTTTGTGAATTTTGTCCTTTTTGTAAAAGTTCTGGAAAATAATTACTAAAGTAATGGGGCGCAAAGTGGAGGAACTTCGAATACAGGATTTGAAAGTGGAGTTACGGAACCGGTCATTACAAACGACAGGTGCAAACAAAGTTCTAGTCGAGCGACTTAAACAATCTTTGATAGAGGAAGGACATTTGTTTTCGAAGTGAACTTGGAAGAAACCGAAGCTGAAGAAGAGCCTGCGATGAAAATGGAACAGCTTTTGAGTACTTTGATGAGCAAAATGGCAGAACGTTTTTATGAACAAAAGAATTCTATCGAGGAACTAAAGAAATCTATGGAAACCCGTCTGGACTAACAAAAGAATGCTTTTGAGGAACAAAAGAATTCTCTGGAATGCCGTTTAGATGTGCAGAAGAAATCTTTTAAGAAACAAAAGAAATCTCTGGAAACCCGTTTGGACGAACAAAAGATTTCTCTGGAGAATTGTCTAGAGACTCGTTTGGAGGAACAGAAGACTCCTGAAAAACTCGTTAGACAAAATTTGAAAATTGAAGTAATCGAGCAGGAAGTGGCGTGTTATATTTATTCTCTAGTGTGACTTACTGTGGTAGCTCGTATTCTCATGTATTTCGTGGGTTACCTTTCACAGACCAATTTCACAATCACTGATTCCGATAACTATCTTCCTTTATTTTTTGTTTTTATAACAGTGTAAACTCTCAATGAATCCTAAACAAATCTTTATTTCCTTTTGTAAACCACAGTTTCTCACACTTTGTAACGGCAATTGAACGCTACACATGCTCAGAAGATTAGCTATTGTGGCAACGTCTTTGGTCGTCACTAACCTTCCGAATCAGGGATAGGGCTGATTCTATTGTATAATATTAAAAATGCCGATATCCTTTCAAGTTCAAAGTTTATTTTTATTCGGTTTCAATTTTGTATAATTTTACTAGCTATTCTTAAAAATGTCTAATTCAAATATAACATGAGATAAGTTCTCTTTATCAAGTTAAACAATCAACTCTTAACACACTCAATTTATCTGAATTCACTTTAGACTAAAACTTTAAATACAAATTTTATCCGTGTCCGTCCTAAATTGCAACACTAGGTTCCAGTCCAGCGGCTGTGCAGAGTCAAAATCCAGGTTATCGCACTTCACTAAAAAAAAATTCTAACTAAAAGACCTCTGGTAAATCCCATTAGTCATTGGTAAAGCTAACCCTATGAGAGATTGGTAAATCCCAATCTCTGAATTTCTGCTAATTCCGCTTCCACGAGAATCCCCGTTCAATTTATTCCACTGGATAGGTACCTATGCAATAAAAAAAGGAAGAAAATTATTAAAATTGTACATACCAATTCAATTTGTGGCAAATTCCACTTTAACAAAAAAAACACTTTGGCAAATTCCAAATTTGTGGTAAACTCCACTTAGATCAGCGTAAACCTATCTGAGCTTGAGCATGCTCGTGATGCTAGTTTTATGATAGTTCCCCCACCACGAAAAATCAATCCGACATTAAGCTTGGTGCCCCTGCGCCAAATTAAAACTTGCGGGCGTTAGCGGCATTATCTTAGAGTGCTCCCGAAAAATGTTTTTTTTTTGTGTTTTATTCCTTTTTGGTTTCATGATGGGGCTACATCCTATTTTATTTGGTTTTCGATTTTCGTAGGTTTTTGCTCATTGTTCGAGAGTTCGATTTGACTGTTGGCTGTTGTTGTTGTTGAGTCAAGCTTTTTTGACTGTCCATGAATTTGTTGTAGTTTTCGAAGGACCGTAATTTAAAACAAAGTAGTTCAACTTTAACAAATTTTATTTGAGCAATTTAACACGCTGCTCTGGTCTTGGTGAAAGCTATCGTACCAGTGTCTTTTGAGTGAGTGAAGCTCACACCAATACTAATATGGTAATATAACAATTTAACAATAGGCGCTTTCGGCAAGCACATTCTCAGTGAGACAAGTGAGATATTCTCAGTTGGCTCACTGAGACTGCACTTTCGGTGAACTGTCTTACTTCCATATTGAGCTACAAAATTCGAACGCAACCACTGAGCAACTGAGACAAGTGAAACTGAATTTTCTTGTCTCAGATGACTCAGTTTCGTTAGTTTGTGATTTTAATTGCTAATTAAAGTTAAGTGAGCTATTTGAATGAACTAACAACACTTTCCTCAATATATTACTATCCATTTTCTGTGGTTAAAATTATTTAAACGTCAAAATTGGCAAATCAGCTGATTGGTTTGAACTGAGACGGTTGCTCAAAGTTATGTCTCAGTTGTCTCACTGAGACAGTGCTTGCCGAAAGCCCCTAATATGTTGTATACAAATTAAGCAAATTCACAATGGAGTGTATAATTGAGCAAATCATTGAGTGAAATCACAATGACATTATGTTAAGCAAATCTTTAAATTACAAATTGAATCTTAATTTTAATTGATCTAGGATTGAACATCACGACCGCCTTGAAAGGATTCCTTTCAACCTTTATTTTCTTCATCATGTACATCATCGATGGGCAACGGACACAGCTTCTGAACCGCTCGCTTGATTTCGCCATTTTTTGTCTTCAATAGGACAACTCGTACAATACCGTCTGAACCAGGATAAGTATTGTTACGTGCAATAGAAAGATACAACTGGTGACATCTACTGGCAATGGAGAGTAAACGACTTCAGGTTCGGAGAATCGATTATGGAATCGATAGGAAGGTTCAGGAATAAGAATGAATAGAACAGTCAAGAAGCTTTTGGAATAGAACACTCCAGAATAATCCGGAGAGTTTCTAGGGTATAAATATAATAGTTGTCACCGCCAAAGGAAGAGTCTTGTCTTAGACGTTGCAGTGTTAACAAGCGAAAGTAATAAAGAAGCAAAGTGTATGTAATTAGATTGCGATATTTGAAAGTACAGTGTTAGCGATAATTAAAGTTGAGCTGATTAAATTAATGTTTTGTGAATTTTATATGATTAAAGCGAAATAAAGAACTTGTATATTAATTATTTAATATTGTGTTTTAAATAACGAACCAAAGGCAACGCGCGCAACAACTGTTGTCAGAAGTGAAATAAAGTGGTGGCAATTGACTTAACAATTAAAAGTGTGTTTAATTTTGAGAAATTTTGTTAAATTGTGAAAGTTCTGGAAAATAATTTATATTCATCTGTAAGAGAATTATTAAATTAATGGCGCGCAAAGTTGACGGGCTTCGAATGCAGGATTTGAAAGTGGAGTTAGGGAACCGGTTATTACAAACGACAGGTACAAAGAAAGTTCTAGTCGAGCGACTGAGACAAGCTTTGATAGCGGAAGGAAAGAATCCTGAGACATTTGTTTTCGAAGTGAACTTGGAAGGAACCGAATTTGAAGAAGAGCCTGAGATGCAAATGGAACAGCTTTTGAGTACTTTAATGAGCAAAATGGAAGCCCGTTTTGATGAACAAAAGAATTCCAATGAGGAACAAAAGAAATCTATGGAAGCCCGTTTTGATGAACAAAAGAATTCCAATGAGGAACAAAAGAAATCAATGGAAGCCCGTTTTGACGAACAAAAGAATTCTCTCGATGAACAAAAGAATGCTTTTGTTGAACAAAAGAATTCTCTGGAATCCCGTTTAGATGAGCAAAAGAATGCTCTGGAATCCCGGTTAGATGAGCAGAAGAAATCTATGGAAACGCGCTTGGACGAACAAAAGAGTTCTCTGGAGAATTGTCTAGAAACTCGTTTAGAGGATCAGAAAATTGTCTAAAAAGTTCTTTAGAAGAACAAAATTTGAAAATTAAAGGAATTGAGCAGGAATTTCAACAATAGGTTTCGGAAGTTCAACAAAAAGTCACCGAGCAACTTGAAAACGTTAAAGCAGATCTGGAAAGAATAAAGCATCGTCAGCCTCTAAACGTAGCAGCTGAAATATCCGGAGCAGGTAGAATGAAAGCTCCAATATTTGATGGACAAAATTCGTGGCATATCTTCAAGAGGAAATTCGAGGCAGCTTCACAGGTAAATGGATGGAATGATGAAGACAAAGCTATAGCTCTGGTGTTAGCACTTCGAGGTCCTGCGTCAGAACTCTTACCTCTTTTACCTCGCTGTGTCGTTGACTGCGGCTGGTGGCGCCCAAATTTTTGTGTTGTTGTGTGTCGCTTTTTTTCTTTTTTGCTTTTTTGTTTTTGCCTTCAGCATGCAGAATTTTATTTTAGATTTCTGCAACATTCGCGGATTAAGAGCAAATCGGTTTTCGGTGTACTGCCACCTTAACTCAAAAAATCCGGCAATTCTTGCGCTAAGTGAAACCAAGGTCGTTTCTGATGCTGATATTAATCAGTATCACGTCCCTGGTTACAGCTTCGTGCCTCTTTTTTCTCAGCATAGAGGGATCGCAGTATATATTCGGAATGATGTGGCCTTTACTATTCTTCAAGATTTTCCTTCTGCTAATCCAGAGTTTAATTATATCTGGATTAGGTTCAAACTTCACAAGCACATCATATACTTCTGTTTCCTTTATCGCAGCCCAAATATGTCTGATGACGACACGGTATCCGTATTTGACAATATCTCCAACAATATTGATCATTTGCTTTCTGTTTCCCCCTCTTCCGAAATCGTCCTGGCAGGCGATTTTAATATTCATAATATACCGTGGCTCAGACATTCTTCTACCACAAGTCCTGCGGGCCGTTTCGTTGAACTCTTCTGTGAATCATTTAATTTGCAACAGCTAGTGGATGCACCAACGCGAATTCCTGATGCAGCTGGAGATAAAGCTAATTTACTCGACTTGTTTCTAACATCTCATCCTGACAAATATTCCATTTCAGTCGGTTCCCCTCTTGGAAATTCAGACCATTGTTTAATCACGGCTCAATTTACCACCTCAAACCTGTGCCGCCCAACTGCTCCACCTACAAGTAGGCTTCTTTGGCACTATAAGAATGCTGATTGGGAAAGTCTCAATAAGTATCTTAAAGAAATTGATTGGTCGGTTTGTTTTGCTTCGAGGGATGTTGATGAATGCACATTACAATTTAGTAACATACTAAATCTTGGCATACGTGAATACATTCCGTATTCTTACAGCAGGTCTCAACAACAGCATGATCGCTCCTGGTTTAACGATAAGTGTAACCAAGCTATAAAAGCGAAAGAGTCTGCTTTTCGCGCCTATCAATTGCATCCATGTCCGGAAATGAAACAAGTCTACAAGACTGCACGGAACACCTGCAAGTCCATTATCCAGAGAGAAAAATTTCTTTTTGACCAGAATATTAGACAAAGAATCTTGGCAAGCCGCAAAGGTAGCAAAGGTTTCTGGTCCCTGGTCAAAACCATCAGGAACAATTTCACCAGTTCCTCTATACCTTCACTACTTAATAATGGAGAAGTGATTGTTGACTCCCTGGATAAAGCTAATATTTTAGCTGCTAGATTCGCTTCAAATTCTCGTCTTCCACCAACTTCACAAACACCTGTTTTGCATCGCCCGTGTGAATGTGTACAAGAGCCAATACACGTTCGTACGAGGGATGTGTTCAGGGTCCTTAAGGATATCAACGTCTCCAAAGCCGCAGGTCCTGATGGTTTTTCGCCCCTGTTAATTAAAAGCTGCGCCTCATCCTTGGCTAAACCTCTGCGCAAACTCTTCTACTTGTCTTATTCGACAGGAAAATTTCCAACTGCTTGGAAGCTAGCTCACGTTCAGCCTATTCCTAAGAAAGGAGAGGGTAGCGATCCCTCAAATTATCGACCAATTGCCATCACTTCGATTCTTTCAAAGGTTTTTGAATCTATCATTAACTCAAAATTAATGAAGTATCTAGAAACTAATCATCTCATCAACGATCGCCAATATGGCTTCCGAGCTGGACGCTCATCTGGAGACTTGCTGACCTTTCTTACGGAACGTTGGAACCGTAGTCTTCACAATTTTGGTGAGTCTAAAATCGTTGCTCTAGATATTTCAAAAGCCTTTGATAGAGTCTGGCATCCAGCCCTTTTAGCCAAACTTAAATCACTTGGTCTCTCCCCTCCTCTTCTATTATGGATTGAAAGTTTCCTATCTAGTCGCCAAATACGTGTTGTATTAGATGGCGTTACATCTGAACCGCATCCCATAAATGCCGGTGTGCCTCAAGGCTCTGTTATCTCTCCAACTCTCTTTTTAGTTTTCATTAATGATCTGCTTTCCCTTACTTTCAATCCCATCCATAGTTTCGCAGATGACAGTACTCTTGATTTCGCTTACTCCTTTGACACTCTTGCGGAATCCAGGGGAATGCCGCATGTGTTAAACGAGATTGCATGACTAGATCATTGAATAACGATCTTAACAGTATCCTCGCTTGGGGCAAAGCGAATCGCGTCGAATTCAATGCATCTAAGACTCAAAGCTGTCTCATCTCATTAAAACAAGATCATAACTTAACCACACCCGTTTCTTTTGATGGAGCATTAATTTCTGATTCACCGTCACTAAGCATTCTTGGCATTAATATTTCCAGTAAGTTAAACTGGACAGATCACATCTTCTCTGTTGCCAAAGAAGCATCGAAATGTCTTGGATTTCTGAAAAGGTGTAAGAAATATTTCAGCCCGTCAAATCTAGCGCTCCTCTACAAGTCCTACATTAGACCTAGAATGGAATACAACTCCCATATATGGGCCGGGGCTGGTCGCACAGCCTTAGCTTCATTGGATATTGTCCAAAAGAGAGCCTTCAAGCTCATTGGCGATTTGGCAATAACTTGTCATATCGACTCACTCGAGCACCGCCGCAATGTTGGATGCCTTTCGCTCCTTTATCGCTATATGCATGGTCAATGTTCTGATGAAATATTTAGTCTAATCCCTTGTAGAATGATTCCTGCACGCAATACTCGCGCTGCAAACCCAGCACATCCTTTAACCCTTCAAATTACTTTCGGCCGTACAGTAAAATTCCGAGATGCTTTTTTATCCCGAACAGTGCGAATGTGGAACAGCTTACCATCTTCTGTTTTTCCTCCGGCATACAATCTGCGGAAGTTTAAGGGCGACATACATCGGCACCTCCGCCACTCTCCTCACATCCCCTAATCCTTTCCCTATCTCCTTCCTGCCATGCTGTGCTTTGCATCATAGGGTATCCCCTGAGCTTGGCTTAATAATATAAAAAAAAAAAAAAAAAAAAAAAAAAAAAAAAAAAAAAACTGTACCGATTGAAAATCAACGTAATTACTCTTCATTAGTACAGGCGATAGAATTACGATACGGAGATGAACACATGCAGCATGTATATCACCTACAGTTGCACAACAAGATTAAAAAACATGGCGAATCACTGCAACAACTGCAGGCAGATGTAGAAAGATCATCTTTCATACTCCAGCGTGGATGCAGATTTTCTTAATAAAGTGGCAACGGAAGCATTTGTGAACGCTATTACAGATCAAAATTTACAACAATCATTAAGGCTAGCAGGAAAGAAATCAACAGCAGAAGCACTAGCCTATGCATTAGCGTATGAATCGGCCAGACAAGCTTCACGGAGTACAGTACGAGTGAGAGAAATTTCAGTGGAAGAATGTACTTGCAACAGAGTGCAATCATCACAGAGCCCGCCTTCACGTGGTGTCCTTCGATGCTGGAATTGTAATATACCAGGGCACCTTCAAAGAGACTGCAGAAAACGTCGACGAGTGGAATCATCAGAAGAGGGGAAAGAAGAATGCCAAAGATGTCGAGCCAGGGAACAAGCTTTTCGTGGAGAGACTAGATATCAAGCAGCGACTAGTCGCATCGTCGGAAAACTAGTTAAAACCAACTTCGTGGGGCAGAAGTTGGTTGGTGGAATCGACAGCCCCGAAGTCATCATCCAAGTAGGTCAGTTACAGAGAAATAATAGCAGTCTTGTTATATATGGAAGTGTAGGAAAAAATGACTGCGCAGTTACTATCGATACTGGAGCTTCAAGATCAATTATTAGAGCAGATCTTGTTAAGAACAAATGGCTTCACAACACCACCAAATATCTACTAAGAACAGCAACTGGAGCAGCAGCACAGGTGTTTGGAGAAATAACTTTAGATGTTCAACTAGGCGAACTACTATTTCCTCACACTTTCCTGGTTTCAGACATAATGGATGACTGCATTCTTGGAATAGACTTCATGACCACATACAAAATAAATCTGAATGTCGTAGAGCGGATTCTCAAATATGGCAATATAGAAATTCTTATGAGACTAGGAGAAGGAGTAGATTATCCTGCTAAAGTAAGGACGATGGTCTGCGAAAATATTACTCTTTCGCCATGCTCCGAGACACTAATATGGACAAAACTTGCTGATGACATCGGGACCTGCCGATTCTATCTGGTGGAGCCTAACCCGACAAAAGTTACATCGAACGTCATTGTTGGCAAGACTTTAGTGAAGGCAGAAGGTACAACATTAATACCAGTCAGAGTGCTTAACACATCCGAAAATGAGGTACAACTAAAAGAAGGTGCTATAATTGGAAATTGTGAACCCGTTTACCAAATCGTCAATTTGGATAATGGTAGTAACGTCAAAGAGACAAAAACTATACCAGCTACTACTCAACAGGTTCAGGAACTTCTTTCGTCCAGTGCCTTAAGTGAACAACAACAAAACGATGCCAAAGAGGTGATCGATGAATTTTCGGAATTATATGCAATAAATGATGATGACTATGGTAAAATAACTCTTGTCCAGCATCGGATCAATACAGGAGATTCCAGGCCTATTCGACAGACACCACGAAGATTGCCATTAGCCAAACAACCAGAAGTTGCAGACATGATGAACTCCATGAAGAAACAAGGCATAAGAGAGGAATCTAACAGCCCTTGGATATCGCCGGTTGTTCTGGTTAGGAAAAAGGAAGGCAGCACCCGATTCTGTGTACACTACCGCCAACTAAATAACGTGATGAGAAAAGATAGCTATCCATTACCAAGGATTGATGACACATTGGATACCATTTCCGGAGCACAATTCCACGCTGGATTTGAAGAGTGGTTACTGGCAAGTGGAAATACATCCCGAGGACCGAGAGAAAATTGCTTTATCAGTTGGCAGTGGCTTATGGCAATTCAAAGTAATGCCATTTGGGTTATGTAATGCTCCAACCACATTCGAACGACTAATGGAATGTGTTCTACGTAGTTTAACCTGGAAAACATGTCTTGTCTATTTGGATGACATAATAGTAATCGGAAGGACATTCATGGAACATAAAAACAACTTACGGGACGTACTTCAAAGACTCAAAGATGCAAAATTGAAGCTCAGTGCGAGTAAATGTGCTCTATTCAAAAATGAAGTTAAATATTTCGGGCACATAGTTTCATCACAAGGAGTGAGAACTGATCCAGAGAAGATAGAAGTCGTCAAAAATTGGCCAGCACCAAAGGACAAACATCAATTACGGAGTTTTCTTGGTTTAGCTACCTACTACAGGCGATTCGTGAAAGGTTTTGCAAATATAGCAAGAAGCCTACATCAACTTACCGAAAAGGGAAAGACGTTTATATGGTCGGATAAATGCAACGAAAGTTTTAAAAATTTGAAGCAACAGCTCTGTGAAGCGCCAGTACTTCACTATCCAAAGCTGGGAAAAACATTTATATTAGACACGGATGCCAGCAATGAAGGTATTGGTGCAGTGCTTTCTCAGGAGGAGAATGGTCAAGAAGTTCCAGTAGCTTACTATAGCAAAGCACTTTCAAAGTCAGAGAAAAAGAAAGGAGCTATATGCCATTGTAAGTTCAACAAAGCATTTTTATAAATATCTCTACGGGCTGAAATTCATCCTTCGCACCGACCATGCAGCGCTTAAATGGCTTCTGCAGTTTAAGAATCCTGAGGGACAAGTGGCGAGATGGATAGAGCGACTCCAGGCTTATGATTTTGAAATACAACACCGAAGAGGTCGTATCCATGGAAATGCAGACGCCCTTTCACGACGTCCATGCAAACTTGAGTGCAAACATTGCGGCCGAATAGAAGAAAAAGAAACAACAGGAACTATACAGTTGGTAACCGTGGAACCATCTACAGGTTGGGACAACGAGGACCTGCGAACAGCACAACGAGAAGATCCGGACATTTCACCTATTCTTGCTTGGAAAGAAGACATGGAAAGACCAGACTGGAAGGATATTTCGGAACGGAGTGAGAAGCTGAAAAGTTACTGGGCTCAATGGAACTCTCTTCATGTTGAATGTGGTATATTAAAACGCAAGTGGGAATCACCTAATGGCGAATCTTTCCGAATGCAGATAGTCGTGCCGGCATCAAACGTCAAAGATGTTCTAGAAGAAATGCACGGTGGAACCTCTGGAGGACATTTGGGAGTGAACAAAACCATTTCCAAAATACGAGAAAAGTTTTATTGGCTACATATGCGAGAAGATGTGGAGGAGTGGTGCCACAGATGCACGGTATGTGCTGCTTGCAAAGGGCCGCAACACAGAAGCAGAGGAGAAATGCATAAGTATAATGTCGGAGCCCCTTTTGAAAGGATAGCTATAGACATCGCTGGACCTTTTCCAGAAACGGATGGCGGTAACAGATATATATTAGTTGCCATTGACTATTTCAGTAAATGACCTGAAGCTTATGCAATCCCTAATCAAGAGGCAACCACAGTTGCGGAACAAATAATAACGAATTGGGTCAGTAGGTTTGGTGTGCCTCACGAACTTCATTCGGACCAAGGACGGAACTTCGAATCGCGGACTTTCCAGGAGATGTGTAAAATGTTGGGAATAAGAAAAACTAGAACAACTCCTCTACACCCACAGTCTGATGGCATGGTAGAGCCCTTCAACGGAATATTGATCGAGCATCTAAAGAAAGTAGTTGACTATCATCAACGCGATTGGGATCGACATATTCCTATATTCCTAATGGCTTATAGATCAGCCATTCATAGTACTAACGAACAAACCCCAGCTAAAGTCATATTCGGAAGAGAGATGCGTTTACCTAGCGACCTCAAATTTGGTACTCCCAGACGTGAACAAAAGTTACCAGAAGACTACGTATCGGAGCTCAAACAACAATTAGCTGATGTACACGAGGCCACGAGGACGAAACTAGCAACAAATACTGATCGGATGAAGACCCGCTGTGACTTACGTGCTAATTCCGCAGGATTTAACGAAGCTGATCTTGTTTGGCTGTACAACCCGAAACGACGTAAGGGACGTTCTCCAAAATTGCAACAACACTGGGAAGGACCATATTCAGCAGTAACTAGAACTAATGGCGTGGTATACAGGATTCAGCGTGGCACAAAAGGCAAGCACAAAATTCATTTGGACCGCTTGTGTCAATACTACGAGCATCAAGACCGTGGACCACCTGTTGTTCGGGAAGAACAAATTTAAGAAGGGGGCAGTGTTACGTGCAATAGAAAGAGACAACTGGTGACATCTACTGGCAATGGAGAGTAAACGACTTCAGGTTTGGAGAATCGATTATGGAATAGACAGGAAGGTTCAGGAATAAGAATGAATAGAGCAGTCAAGAAGCTTTTGGAATAGAACACTCCAGAATAATCCGGAGAGTTTCTAGGGTATAAATATAACAGTTGTCACCGCCAAAGGAAGAGTCTTGTCTTAGACGTTGCAGTGTTAACAAGCGAAAGTAATAAAGAAGCAAAGTGTATGTAATTAGATTGCGATATTTGAAAGTACAGTGTTAGCGATAATTAAAGTTGAGTTGATTAAATGAATGTTTTGTGAATTTTATATGATTAAAGCGAAATAAAGAACTTGTATATTAATTATTTAATATTGTGTTTTAAATAACGAACCAAAGGCCACGCGCGCAACAGTATGTACGATACGACCAAGTAACCACCTTTGTGGAGGAAGATTTTCAGCAGAGACGAGCATCAAAGAACCAATTTTGAGATCAGAAGACTTGGAATTCCATTTTAATTTCTGTTGCAGTGAGGTAATATATTCTTTCGACCATCGAGACCAAGACCTTTGTTGCAAGGCCCGAATTTGTTGCCATCTGGATAGGCGATTTATATTTTCCTCCATCAAATTGGGTTCTGCGATTGATTTTAATGGGCTACCGATCAAAAAATTTCCTGGTGTAAGGGCTTCTAAATCTGCTGGATCTGACGACATAGCAGTCAGAGGCCGCGAGTTTAATACTGCTTCAATTTGGGTAATAATGGTCAAAAGCTCTTCGTAGGATAACAATGCACCGTTTACAGTTCGAACCAAATGAGTCTTTGCAGACTTTATGGCTGCTTCCCACAATCCACCGAAGTGTGGGGAGCGGGGTGGTATGTGTCGAAATTCAATACCATTCTCTGAGCAGGAGGTCATGATCAGCTCTTTAGACTGTTGTGAGTTGAGCTGCTTCTGAAGTTCGCTTAGCTCTCTTCTTGCCCCAACAAAATTCGTTGCATTATCACAATAGAGAGTTTTACAGTAGCCTCTTCGCGCGAAGAAACGTTTGAGCGCTGCAATGAAGGCACCTGTTGATGAATCTGACACCAGCTCCATATGAACGGCCTTTGTAGCAAAACAAATAAAGATTGCAACGTAAACCTTGTAAGGTCTCTTTCCTCTAATTCGATAGTGGGCCCAAAATGGGCCGCAGAAATCAACACCCGAGTTGGTAAATGGCCTGGAAGGTTGAAGACGATGTCGTGGTAAGTTTCCCATAACTTGCTGGAACATCTGTGGTCGTGATCGAAAGCAGCGAACACACCTATGGGCAACCTGTCTAGCAATACTTCTCGCATTAATGAGCCAAAATCTTTGTCTGATGAAAGCTATGAGTGCTTGTGGACCTGCATGTAAGTTTTTTATATGATATTAATTTATTAACGATAGAACAAAGGCATGTTTTCCTGGGAGGAGGACCGGATATTTCACTGAATATCGTAGGTCTGACTGTCGAAGGCGCCCTCCTACTCTGATGAGTTGAAATTCCGACTGTTTATCCATGAATGGACATAATGATCTGAGACGGCTTCTAGAAGAGACAGTTGAAGTTCTTTCTAAATGCTCGAAATCTTCTGTGAATTCTTGTTTCTGTACAATAGCTACCATACGCAATACGGCAGTATCCAGTTCATCTGCAGCAATAATTCCTTTTATCTTCTCCGTCTTACAAATTATCCGCTTGCAGTTCGTGATGAATCGCAGGATGTAGCCAAATATACGCCGTAGCTTGGGAAAATCATTTAAAAATGTCATCGTTGCTAAGAAATCTTCAGACTTGATGTTACTTGTCTTTGTTGTCTTCGCCTTGATTTGTTCAGAATTATCAATTGACGAATAGTATGAGTGATTCCGTCTGGGCCAAAGCTTGGGCATCTGCAGTAAATACTCTAGCCCATTGAACCTAATATGAGATTGTAAGAGACTTTCTGGTAATATTCCCTGCGATACTAGTTCAGCAGGATTATCTTTCGATCTTGCATGCTTCCAAATGAAAGTGGATGTCATTTCCTGAATCCTTGCAATTCTATTTGCTATAAAGGTAGGGTAGGTAGATGCATCTCCAGCTGGCCAATCCAGTACGATTGCTGAATCAGTCCAACAATATATTGACGAATCTTGGAAATTTGTAGTTTTAACTACTCGAGATAGCAGTTCTGCTAATAGAAGTGCTCCACAGAGTTCAAGTTTAGGCAAAGTTTGGGTTTTTATGGGAGCAACTCTGGACTTAGCACACAAGAGGCTAATTTTAACATTTTGTTTAATATCTTCTGTCCGAACATAAATACAGCAACCATATGCTTGCTCTGATGCGTCGGAAAATCCATGAAACTGCATGTTGACCACTTCTTCGATAGGTAAAACAAAGCGAGGTATTTTAAAGTCATTTATTAATTTCGGCTGGCTCCGGTATCTTGCCCACCACGTATGTAAATGTGCAAATGATTCATCCCAGTTTAACTTTAGCTTCCACAAATGTTGTAGCAAGATATTTTCGAGTAAAATGACTGGGTTTAAAAGACCAAGTGGGTCGTAGAATCTGGCAATTTCTGATAGCACCGTACGTCTTGGTAACATCGGATCCGTTTACCTTGCGCAGTTTTTCGCGATTATCTTCTGGAACTCAGTTTAGAATGCTAGGGTCATTTGAGGACAATTTTCGCAGCTTGAGCTGAGCTTTAGACAAGAGCTCGTTAGTTTCAGCTCGGATCTGTAGAGCTTCTTCGATTGTGTTTGCACCAGCAAGCATGTCGAACACATAGAAGTCATTTTTTAATACACGCGAACCCACTGGGAAGCCTTTCAAATTGCTATCTGCGAGGTGGAGTAGGCAACGTGTTGACAGAAAAGGCGCAGCTGCTGTGCCGTAACTGACTGTTTTCAAACGATATATTTGCAGATCATCACAGGAGTTATCACGCCAGACTATGCACTGAAGATTGGTGTCCCTGGGGCTTACAAGGATTTGCCGAAACATCTTTGATATGTCTGCGGTCACTACATAACGGTGAAATCTAAATCTGACAACTATGTCAAACAACTCAGGCTGAACGATAGGTCCTACCATCATAATGTCATTCAAAGAGAACCCAGAAGTGGTGTGGCATGATCCATCAAACACTACCCTTAGACTGGTGGGTGAGCTGTCCGGTCGCAAGACGCAGTGATGAGTAAGAAAATAATTTAAGTCTGCAATTTCAGATTTTTGTATTCGTTCCATATGACCTAAGCTCGCATATTGAGCTTTCAACTCAGGTTGCTTGTTTAGCTTTGGTTCCAGATTATAAAACCTTCTTTTAGCTATTTCGAACGATTCACCCAACAGAGATGGATCCTTGTAAAATGGTATTCTTACCATGTATTGCCCATTAGAAGTGCGAGAGATGTTCTCCAGAAAATGACGCTCACATTCCTTATGCTCCTTACTTATAATGGGAGAAGACGGGCTTACACTTTCGATTAGCCAAAATCGCTCTAGTAGCTTTCCCAGTGATTCGTCTTCACATACGTTTTCTTTCAAAACTTGCAGACTATTATGCTTCCTTTTACATAAATCACGATTTTCTTCGTTTATTTCTCCCGTTACTACCCAGCCAAGGAGAGTCTTTTGTAGAAGTGGCAAGTTATTTCCAAGACGAATTTGCCCAACTACTAGAAGCTCAAAAAATAGTCCGGCCCTAATTAAAAAGTCAATACGTTGGGGCTTGTTGAATAAGGGATCCGCCAATTTTATATTTTTTGGAACTCCCCAGTTTTCAATATCCAAAGTAAAATGAGGTTGAAAATCGGTAATGTTTGGCAATATGCACACTTCGAGCCAAGTTTAGTATTCATTTAATCTAGACTTTATGGTCGTAGTAGTTTTATTTATCAGTTGTGTACTAAATTTGCCTATGCCATTAACCTCTACATTATGTCTTTCCCTTTTTAGATTTAGGAGTTGGGTCATTCTTTCAGTAATAAAGTTCAACTGAGAAGCTGAATCTAATAACGCGCGACAAGGTACGTAAGCTCCAAATCTGTCCTTGACTTCAATAACTGCTGTAGCTAACAAGATGTAGTCACTACCTCCATTGGCAGACTTCGACTGTGTGCTGTGACTCGATGACACTTTGGAAATTTCTGTTAAATAACTTCCACTATATTCTTTGGAAGGTGACGCAGCCGCCTTACTAGGTTTTGCCAAATTTGAGATTTGTTGGTTTTCACCAGCCTTGATACTATCTGAATTTTCGGCCCTATGAAGGAGAATATGATGAGGCTGATCGCATTTATAACATTTTGGGAAGCGCAAGTTTTTATTGAATGACCTTTATTCAAACATAGTAGGCAAAGTGACAATCTCTTCGTTTCAAAGTATCTCTCTCTTGGAGACATTTTTAAGAATCTTTGGCATTTTACCATAAAGGGACAATTGCCCTTACAACAACGGCAATTCCCTTTGGACGCAGACAAAAACGATGCATTTCGTTTGCTTGGAACAGCCTTCAATGCTTTAGGAAAGGATGTGGAAGTAGCATTATGCCTTGAATTGATGTCTCTATTTTCGAGATTAATGCAACGATTATTTAAAAAAATTTCAAAGTAGTCCCACGATGGGAGTTTTTCAAGAGTAATTTCGTCCTTGTCCTTGTCTTGTGCTTTACCGAGTGAATTCAATGCGCGAAAATGAGCATTGACCGAATCCACTAAATCTCTTAGGTGCGATGATGAAGTGCCCTTTAGTCGAGGTAGTTCAAAAAGCTCTTTAATGTGAGCTTGGAAAATTATAGCTGTATTGCCGTATCTAGATTTAAGTAAACTCAGTGCCTTTGCATAGTTACTGTCAGTAGTTTCTAAAGCCTTAATTGTACGTAACGGCCTTTCGCCTAAGCATGAACGCAAATGTTGAAATTTCTCTAGCTCTGGCAATTCAAGATCATCATGGACTAACTTTGTAAAGGTTCCGTAAAAATCTAACCACTCTGTAAGATTTCCCGAGAAATAAGGTAGTTGCAACTTTGGTAACCGAACTATGCGACTCGTAGTTGTATCTAAGACATTAGCAATCGAACGCCTAGCCTTGAACTTCGCAATATGACAAAGAATTTTAGATTTTGCCGTGCAATACGATTTTTCTACTTCTTCCCGCTTTATATCCTCAGCGGCGCAATCTTCTGTTAATGTTTCCATTTCAGACTGAAGATCCAGAAATTGTTGGAAGTACGATTCTAGCAAACCTAATCGCGTTTCAAAATCAAACATATTCATCGATTCCGCGTTCGTTTCAATATAATTTTTATGCCGTGTGATAAACCCTTGCATCGAAGCACGTTTTGTTTTTAGTTCAGTATAAATCCTGTCTCTATCTTTTTCGCTACGTTCAGTCATTTTAATGTAAATAGTTCTCAATATCGCGGAGCACAATCCCTTCAATATACATAGGTACTTATATTAATTCGAATTATTTAATTAAATATAATTGTCAATTCAGTTCAAATGACCAAATCAAATCCAATAGCTTATTGATTATATACCTATATATAAGTCTCTGATTTCGCAAATAATTCAAACAAATGTCAAATATAAAAATGTTCCAATCAAATATAACCTCAATATATGTATTTAATTACCAATGCACTTTATCGTAAATAAATCACTGTACCTTGTCAGATAGAAGTTTTATCCGTTTCGATTACTGCATTTATCCATAAAGTTGTATGCCGACTTATCCGCAGAAAACTCAATGATGTTATGCACATACTATTCTATTCAATGCATCCATTGAATAAACCTCTAAACAATGTGACCACTTGTACTTACGGCAGCTCATTTACGGGCTAGCGGTACTTCCGGCAAGGCGATACCATGGTGGTATGCTAATGATGCTATGATGATACAATATCTTCTGATAAATGTAGGACTGGAGATATGATACGTGCAAATGGGAAATTTTTATCAATTCGATGTACAGCACTTTGATGATGACTCCGATCTTGCTGTTAATTATGTTGAAATTTCCAATTTCCAGACCAGACACGTGTACTCGATGATATCCAAGCTCGAACGAAATTCTTGGATTTTATTTTTACAATCCGGCTCGTATGGACCAAATGTTGAGTCAAGCCTTTTTGACTGTCGATGAATGTGTTGTAGTTTTCGAAGGACCGTAATTTAAAACAAAGTAGTTCAACTTTAACAAATTTTATTTGAACAATTTAACACGCTTCTCGGGTCTTGTTGAAAGCTATCGTACCAGTGTCTTTTGAGTGAGTGAAGCTCACACCAATACTAATATGGTAATATAACAATTTAACAATAGGCGCTTTCGGCAAGCACATTCTCAGTGAGACAAGTGAGATATTCTCAGTTGGCTCACTGAGACTGCACTTTCGGTGAACTGTCTTACTTCCATATTGAGCTACAAAATTCGAACGCAACCACTGAGCAACTGAGACAAGTGAAACTGAATTTTCTTGTCTCGGATGACTCAGTTTCGTTAGTTTGTGATTTTAATTGCTAATTAAAGTTAAGTGAGCTATTTGAATGAACTAACAACACTTTCCTCAATATATTACTATCCATTTTCTGTGGTTAAAATTATTTAATCGTCAAAATTGGCAAATCAGCTGATTGATTTGAACTGAGACGGTTGCTCAAAGTTATGTCTCAGTTGTCTCACTGAGACAGTGCTTGCCGAAAGCCCCTAATATGTTGTATACAAATTAAGCAAATTCACAATGGAGTGTATAATTGAGCAAATCATTGAGTGAAATCACAATGACATTATGTTAAGCAAATCTTTAAATTACAAATTGAATATTAATTTTAATTGATCTAGTTTATTTCGAGTTTCATATTAGGTCGAAAGTTAATTTAACTTATATTTATTGAAGTTTATTACTTTTTGTTTTGTCTATATAATATATATTTATTTGGGTTAACTTTGTTACCTTTTGAATTATTGTTTCTTGACGTTTTTTTTTTTTTAAATTCCATATACATTTGTGGAATTTATTATTTCTAAATACCTGTAACAAACTAATTAATTAGCAAAACAGCATAAAATAAAAAGAATCGTGAAAAGGAATAAAATTTTATATGTAGGATTTCCAAATAAAACGAATGAGATTGGTGATAAAATAATATTTTATGTGGTCAAAATTCACGATGCCACTATTATGATTTTACTCATTAATATACGACAAATGAAAGTATTTACAAAAGTAAGTTAAAGCAAAAAAAAGGTAAGTATAATTATCAAACTAGTTCTTCGTAAAGACTTGTTCACTCTTTAATAGGTGATATCGTAGTGGCGTCTTTCTTGAGTTTTTTGTCGAATGTCAGAAAAGTCAGGGTTGTGACAATGTGGTCAGCGCGTTCAGTGTTACCACAATCGGCCGTCCTGATGATTTGTTCGACCTCGTAAATGTTGTTTTGGTTGTTATAAATTTTGTTGGAACGTCTTGTGGAATGTAGCATTTTGGATATCGTCTTAAACATCTTTAAATTTCATCTTGAACATCTTTAAATTTCATCTTGAACATCTTTAAATTTCATCTTGAATATCTTTAAATTTCATCTTGAACATTTTGAATTTCATCTTGAACATCTTTAAATTTCATCTTGAACATCTTTAAATTTCATCTTGAACATCTTTAAATTTCATCTTGAACATCTGTAAATTTTTTGCGTCTTGGTCATCTTTATTTTGATTTTTAGAATTTTGTATAATAAAAAAAATGGAACTTTATACAAAATAGAACGTCTGGTGTGTTTTGAACTTTATCATCTCAAGTGGTTGTTGAACTCGTTATTTATTATCTTTGGCATGAATATTTTATTTTTGGTTTTGTTGATCAATCATCAATGTCTTGAAAATCCTCGTCTTCATCACTACTGCTGATATCGTGCCATCTTTTCATGTTGTCGGCGCTGCTGATGATGTTTTTAGGACCTTCGTGTGTATCGAATTTTTCTACGTGATATCTGTCATGTTCTACACATTTGGTAACTTTGTATCGACCTAAAAATGTTGTTGATATTTTAGTGTTGTTGATAAATTGGCATCTTTCAACTGCAACTAATTCTCCTAGTTGGTATTTTGTTGCAGGTTTTTTATTTTTATTGTATGATCTACGATTTTCATCTTGAATTTTCTCTATGGTTTTTCTTGCTGGTTCTCTTGGCTTGTTCCGGGAGAGCGAACGCTGGACGAAGGGTGTCCAATCATGGTAAACCTAAAAGAAAACAAGGAAAACAACACAAAGAAAATTTGTCATAATTAAAGAAATATTTAATACTTATCTAATGTTAGCTTCACAGAATTGTATGCTCAGGGCCACAAAAGGTCACATTTTTGTACTGAAATATAAAGTTAGGTTAGTAAATACTCAATTGTAAACAAACAGTAGGTACATAAGCAACATAGTTTACACAACAAATATAAAATATATATCATAACAATTACAAAACGGTAATCATGTACACGAAAAAATCTAAAACAAAACACAAAACACAATTTGTAAATAAATTTCCGACTTACCTGGTTCACTGATGGCACTGACTTATGTGAAGAAATGGGATTTGACATTTAGCAGATGATCAATCCCAAGACTCGAAAAATATCTGTGAACATTGAACTATTTACTGAAATATCAGGCATACCAATACGTAAGATTGGAAGTAAAATAGAAAATCCGCTATAAAAAGAGAAAAGGGGAATGTATATTTTTATGGATTCAGGGGAATTGAGCTGATCCGGTTGATATAGTTATAACGGAAAAAACTAGGTACCCGAACTTTCGAGTTCTTGAAAGAAAATAAATCGCATCGTTCGAAATCAATGATAAAAAGTAATCGAAATCTAAAGTTTGTTCGTGTAATTATATAGAAAAGAGTTAAAATTGAACAAAAACATTGTTGTGAAAAATCATGGAGTGGGTGGAATTTCGTAGAGTAGAATTTGGCATGAGTAAACTTTAAAATTGGTAGAATAGAATCTTGCATGATTGAACGTTGAACTTTGAACTTGGTAAAATTGAAATGTTGACTAGTTTTTAGATCAGTGTAGCACTAATGAGGTGAAATTGAAAACTATGAAATTAACAATAAATAAAATTTTGTGATTAAGAAAAATCATTTGCGCGGGGTTCTAATTTCATTCCTGAATATAAAAATTCATACGTGACTTTGGTGCAGTGGAATGGCGGCTTAATCAGCAACCAGGGATTTCAGTTTCAATTCCCAGAGTTTGAGTATTTTCTTTTGATGTAGGAAACAATTCATTGGATCCATTATTCGTGTTATTGCAAAATTTTTTTTATGGGTCCTTCGAGCCGGATCCTATAGGAACCAAATAAATTATAAAGAAAAAGAAATTCAAGTTTTGTGAAGAACAAAGAACTTTATTGAATTTCACTAACGGTCTCGGTTGCGGTTTCGATTTTGGTTTCGGTGCGTCATCTGGCAAATTCTTCTGGGTTCTGAAAAAGAAAAAAACATTGGTGAGTCTTTCATTTTATCATATTATATTTTAAATTGGTATTTGGAATCAATATGGATCAATTGATCATTTCGCAACTGGCACAAAAAGAGATAATTGGAAAGATTTATTGATAATTATAAGAAAGATGGGTTAAGTAGGCGTACAAGTAAATCTTACATAAAACGGCTAAAAGATTTCCAAGATTTATGGGACAATGCAGTAGACAGACACCGTCAGTTAATTGTATTTAAGTTAGCGAATCCTACACAGGCAGAAAAGGAAACATATTTCAAAGAAAATACATTTGATAGTATGGAGACCCATATGGACAACTATATAGCAATAGAAGAAAGATTTGAATCAGAGTATCCTGCTACAATAGTGTCGTGTGAGAAGAAAAAATCTGAAGGCGACACTGTAATAATACATAATTCTGATTCAATTAGGCTACCTAAAATAAGTTTGGAAAAATTTAGCGGGGATTACAGAAAATGGCCAACATTCCACGATCTTTTTAAAACATTGGTCCATGAGTGCAGTACGAGTGAGGGAAATTTCAGTGGAAGAATGTACTTGTAACAGAGTGCAATCATCACAGAGCCCGCCTTCACGTAGTGTCCTTCGATGCTGGAATTGTAATAGACCAGGGCACCTTCAAACAGACTGCAGAAACCGTCGCCGAGTGGAATTGCCAGAAGAAGAGGGGAAAGAAGAATGCCAAAGATGTCGAGCCAGGGAACAAGCTATTCGTGGAGAGACTAGTCGCATCGTCTCTCCTCTTGAGCAGTCGGAAAACTAGTAAAAACCAACTTCGTGGGGCAGAAGTTGGTTGGTGGAATCGACAGCCCGAAGTCATCATCCAAGTAGGTCAGTTACAGAGAATAGAAAGAGACAACTGGTGACATCTACTGGCAATGGAGAGTAAACGACTTCAGGTTCGGAGAATCGATTATAAGGTTCAGGAATAAGAATGAATAGAACAGTCAAAAAGCTTATGGAATAGAACAATCCAGAATAATCCGGAGAGTTTCTAGGGTATAAATATAACAGTTGTAAAATTTTTGTAATTGGTTTTAAATTTTTTCAGTGTTTTGAGCATTTTTTATTTTATTTATAAATTCTTTTGTGATTACCATAATTATAGGGTTTCTGCTTAGAACGTCGGCATGTTTCATTTGTTTTCCAGGTTTGTGTTCTAACGTATAGTCGAATTCTTGGAGTGCTAATGCCCATCCTGCTATTTTGGAATTTTGTTTTGCTTTTCCATAGTCTGCTTAAAAGCAGAACAATCTGTTATTATTGAAAATTTTATTCCTAGTACATAAACGCGAATATTTTTTTAGTGCAGATACGATGGCTAGAACTTCCAATTCATAGCTGCTATATCGTTCCTCAGCGGGCGATGTCTTTTTGCTATGATAACATACTGGATGGATTTGGTTATCTCGTTTTTGTAGAAACATAGCACCAAATCCCCATTTGGACGCATCCGTGTGGATCTCTGTTTCCGAATCTTGTTGATATAATGTTAACACTGGTTTATTTGATAAGGCTTGGTTTAATTGATTAACGGCTTCAATTCCTTTATACCAAAATTGAAATTAATGTCTTTTTTTAATAGCTCTGTTAGCGGTCTTGATATTAATGAATATGATTGTATGAATTTTCAAAAGAATCCTGTCAGACCTAGGAAATTTGGACGTCTTTAATATTTTTTGGTTGTGGAAAATTTTGTACTGCAATTGTTTTTATTTGTGATGGTGCAACTTTTCCCTCTGTCATGTAATATCCTAGATATTCAATTTCTGTATTTAAAAATTGGCATTTAGACCATTTAATCTGTAATCCGTGTTCTTCGGCTATATTTAGCACATCTTTTAATCTCAATAAAGCTTGTTCGTAATTTTCTGCAAGAATTACGATATCATCAATGTATACCAGCATGGTTTTTCTATCGATAACCGATTGGAATATTTTATTAATAAATTTTTGGAATATAGTTGGCGAAGTACATAGACCAAATGGTGCTCTATTGAATTCAAATTGCCCTGACGGTGTTACGAATGATGTGTATTTCCTGCTGGTCTCATCAACTTCTACATGAAAAAAACCGTTTTTTAGATCGATGCTTGAAAATATTTTGGTTTTACTAAGTGCGTCAATATGATCCTCAATTAATGGTAGTGGATATCTATCTCTAATAACTTTTTTATTTAATTTTCTGTAATCTACGCATAGTTTTTTACTACCATCTTTTTTGTTTGCCAATTGTATTGGGCTAGAAAAATCTGAAATGCTTGGTCTAACTATTTTTAATTGTAACCACTCTTTTATTTTTTCATCGGCTATTCTTTTTTCCAATGGTGCTAGTCTTCTAGGACGTTGCGCTATTGGAATTTCATCAGTTAAGGTTATTTTAAGTTTTATTGTTGTATCTTTGAATTTATTTTCTGATTTATAATTTTGTACCAATTCATCTATTTCTTTTTTGTAGTTTTTATTCCCCACTTTTATTTCGTCTTTTTCTTGTATAATATTATAACAGGCTTTTATTTCTTCATTGATTTGGCTAATGGTGATGCCATTTTCTGTCACTTTAATTCGTGTTCCGCTGATAACTACTGGTACTTAAAGGTTTGTTCCCGATACAACATACAGTAAAGTTTTATAACGATTGGTGTCTATTTGAATGTTTGCTTCGAAACATCTGTTCGAATTTTTTCTCCTGACAGTCGTTGGATTTTAAAATCTGAAGTTTGTAGTTCTGGTGATCCAATTGTGGTTATTTTCTGTGGATATCTGCTGCATTTGATTTTACCGTGAATACTTCTATCAAAAATATTTTTAAATCTTCCCAGTTATTCAGGTTCGGATTTGAGCGTAACGCTAATTTTGCTGTACCAACTAGCAGTCTTTTCGCGAACATCGTTTGTTGAAGGTTTGACCATTTCAGCTCTCTTGCTGTATTTTCCAGATCTGCTATCCATAATTCTACATCATAATCGTCTTTGCCATTGAATTCTGGTATAATATTTAAAATGTCTTTAAATGACATTTTTTCTCTTTGATACATTTCATTTGATGTTGCGTTGAGAATTTCTTCACGAATTTGTTGTAATTGTGTTTGATATAATTGATTTGTTGGTTCTTGTTTTGTATTATTATTTTCTTCTGCTGCACTTTGTTAATTTGCGAAAGTGTTATTCAGATTTTGTTTTTCAACTTCTAGTTTTGCTATTTCTAATCTTGGTTTAACTCTTTTACTGCTTTTTGCGCTTGTTCTCGAAGTTCTTCTTTTTCTAGCTCTTGTTTTTTAATATTGTCCTTTAATCTTTTAATTTCTTCTTTTAGTAGTGCAAATTCTTGTTCCGAACTTGACATTGCGGCTATCTTCTTTTCACTTGTTGGATTTGCCTTCATGTCCGGCATATTGGTAAGGGTTGTTTGTTACTTATTATCACGATATATTAGCGAAATAAAATTTCTAAAATTATGGAAATTATTTTATTGTGAAATAATACAGTTATTTTATTAATTTATTAAATATTTTAATTTTATTGAATCGTTTAAATTTATTTCGTTGTATTATTACTTTAATAAAATCGATATTTAAATTTAAAAAATCGATTTTTGTTGATCGTTCTACGATTACGATTGCGCTGCGCTTTATTTACAATCCTACTCTAGGTTTGGAGATAACTTTATTGGGT
Organism: Dioctria linearis; assembly: GCA_963930735.1. Taxonomy (NCBI): domain Eukaryota; kingdom Metazoa; phylum Arthropoda; class Insecta; order Diptera; family Asilidae; genus Dioctria; species Dioctria linearis. The sequence continues at coordinate 86,779,756 of OZ005743.1, read as the reverse complement.
GGAATTTTGCTTATAATCGTTGTGGAGAGACCTATTATTTTTGTGTATGTATGTGTTCGTATGCGATTTATTTAGACTTTTTTGGTTATATAAATGAGCTCTATATACGTGCACTACCACTGGCGAAAATGTAGAAAGCTTTTATAGAACCACGTTGGGATTTTGATGTACCATATATTTTATATGTTAGGAAAATGAAATTTCTTACTTTATTACACAAAAATTTTTTTTTGTAACTTTTATTCTTACTGTTTTCCTTCCAATTATGCTGCTTATATTTCTTCTATTCTCGGAAATACCGCTGAAATTCTTCTTTTATTTTTTAGATTTGATTTTTCACCTTTTTTATTCTTGATCTGCTTTTACTCTTTATTCTGGCTGCGAGTCTTTTCTTCGCATTCGCAGTGGTTGAGCCCCTAATTGTCGGATTTCCGCGTTCGCAGTGGTTGAGCCCCCAATTGTAGGATTTCCAAATAAAACGAATGAGATTGGTGATAAAATAATATTTTATGTGGTCAAAATTCACGATGCCACTATTTTATTTTACACGATTTAAATTCATTACATTGGAAAACTACGTACTATGATTTTACTCATTAATATACGACAAATGAAAGTATTTTCAAAAGTAAGTTAAAGCAAAAACAAGTGAAAAAGCTAGAATTGGTCTAAGACCAATTCTTGTGATACCCTAGATAAATGCCCGTATGAAATCTCGTATGGTCACCCATTTCAACAATTTTGATTTTTTGCATTGGTTTCTAGCATATATTTCTAGAACGGCTCGTCGAACAGAAAAATGATTATAACCAATTTTATAGGATTTCTTATTCTGAAGAAGGTTTTAGTACAATAAAAAAGTCTAGGACTGATCGTTTTCAAAGTATATGTAAAAAACCAACATTTTTATATGGCAACACCAAGAAGGGGTTGCCCGATTTAGTTCATTTTTGAAATTTGATTTGCTATTAGTATGAAAACCCAATGTACCAAATTTCAGCTTTCTATGTCGAAATTTTTGTATGGCAACCCCACGAAGGAGTTGCCCGATTTGTCTCATTTTCGAACTTAATTTCACTTTTTTTTTTAATGTCCGTGTACAAAATTTCAGCTTTCTAAGTGAGCGCGTTCTCGAGTTATCGTGCGCACGGACGGACGGACGGACGGACAGACGGACATGCAAAAATCAAAATAACTTTTAATTTCATGCGGGGGTGTCCAATCCATTTTGCTCTACCATCATTATTTCTGTGCGTTACAAACGGAATGGCAAACTTAGTATACCCTATAGATTTCATCTAGGGTATAAAAAGGTAAGTATAATTATCAATCTGGTTCTTCGTAAGGACTTCTTCAATCTTTAATAGGTTATATCGTTGTGGCGTCTTTCTTGAGTTTTTTGTCATCTTGTCGAATGTCAGAAAAGTCAGGGTTGTGACAATGTGGTTAGCGCGTTCAGTGCAACCACATATACATATATATATAAAAAAAAAACAATTGGACTATATTCCAAATGTTGCAATATTACAATTTTTTTTCTCATTTCTAGCCATTTTTATGTATTCTTTATCTTCCCATTCTGGTCCCCTTGAATTTTTCACCAACTAATTCTATTAATTTATATTATTTCTATAATAATTATTTCTACGTTAACAAATTGTTAAATTTATTCTAATTTTTTTTGTAATTACTTCTATTAACTTTTATTATGTCTAAACATTATTTAATATTTTATTTATTTTAGGATGGTTAGCTTACTCATTTTCCTACAAGTTCTGTTTTTATATTTGTTTCTGAGAGGAGAGAAAAAAAATCTTTTTACCACTCTCTGGTATTTCTTGATTTAAGTTTGGTTTTAAACCAACTGCATTGATTGGGTCCTGTCCTGGGAAGAGTTCGGGACCGTTTCTATGGCTTCGGTCCTGTGACTTCTGGCTTTGCTTCGGGTTTCCCCGTTTCCGGGTTAGGTCCCAATTCTACTTGGATTTTGCGTGCTTTTTTTTTGTATTATACCGGATGGGCACCACCGCTTAATGGCTATACAGGGTGTTTCACAAGTGGTGGATAATAATGAAGGAGGCGATAGGTCATGTCGAGAAATGAAAAAAATTGTATGGTAGAGGGTGGTGCATTCTCACCCCTTTCCGAGATAATCGCGGTTAAAGGACTAAGGGTACGTAAAACGTAGGTTTGTACTAAAACAGTTATATCTCCTAAACGACAAATAGTAGAAAGATGGTTGGGGTGATAATTTATAGAAAACCTCCTCCTCCTTTGATTCAATGTGTCGGTGATTCTTCTACAGCATGTAGTTTAGAAGAAACGTGTTATGGTCGTAGCGTATTGCATATAGCAATATGCTACATGTCATACTGAAGCGTATATGCCCGGCCTGCTGCCGACTACAGCATGAAAACTGAACGCACCCGACCGAGAGAAATGCGTTTCCTTAAGCTCGGGGTGACATGTTGACGGTAAAGACAAGTAAGAAGAATGCAATCAATCTGTCTTATTTCTCGAAAGTTCGTGCATGGGAGAAGTCCCAGAAAAATTCGATTCTCAAAAATCCTCAACGACATCTGGCCCAAAAAGGTAATAATCTCGATAAATCTTGGTAGTGTCTCATCCAATAAATAAAAACCCTTAGAAATTTCCAGAAAGTACCGGATAAATAAGAAGGAAAACAGAAAAAGAAGAAACTGCAGTGGTTTTACTTCGTAACGAGAACAGGACAAATAACTTGGTTCTTAATTAGAATTCCATTACTATCAGGAATCTTATGAAGTGATAATTTTACAAAATATTTCGTGCACAATGAAATGAGTGTACTGTTTCGCAAAAGCAATGAGAAAAATTTGACTGCGAAATGTACTTTCAGTAGAGAAACTGAGGGCAGTGTAGAAGTGAAAAAGGGGTCCCTTGAGACTCTGATTTGTGCTATTGTGACATTCTTTGAGCCAGAGCATTGTAAATACCAAAAAAGGTCCGTGGACTCGTTTTGTCCAACTGTACAAGAGAAGGCTCCAAAAGACTCGGAGAAATCGATGTTCTACACACGTTCTCAAATTACAAAACAACGGAAAAGGGCTGAGCCGGCAAATTCTTTATATATGCGATAACTGCGATAACTGTAACGCGGAACTTTACTCCTATAAAAGGTAATGTTTTCGAATTGATCTCGTTAGGTCGAATCAAACAAATAAACTATTTTAGGAATTATCCTTGGGTTGAAACAATCAGCGTTCGTAAAATAACAAAGTTTTGTTGGCGCACTTAGGTAATTTATATCCCGTCGCGGAAATCAACTATAATTCGAGCTATGTTTGCTTAGACCCCCGGCGTGGAAATAACAGAAGCAACAAAACTGTAATTCCTAAAAAGGAAAACACCAATTTAGAATGACACCTGAAGTTAACGATTTTGTTCAGGGCAATAATAAGGACTCAAGCTGTCAGTTTCCTGGCGATATGTCGCAAAGCAAATTCATTTCCAAGTAAACTATTGATGAGTGGATGTAAGCTGGAGCTCTAGCGTTAACTAAACACAAAGAAAATATTGTATCTAGTTAGATATTTCCAAATTAGGGCTGAAATAATTTCGAAAAGATACGAATACGTGATCTGAAAAAAAAAACACCAACCTACTGACGTAGAAGGAGTGGAGTCCTGATCTTATTTATTTCAACAACCTTGACTTGGAATCCCTTCTCGCCGAATGCGGGTCCTATAACTGGAACGATATTTACATCCAATCGAATATTGATGACCAGGTTCTCTTTATCAATCGCTCCATTCAGTACCTTTATGATAAGTATGTACCGCTACGCACTAAGGCAATACAAAGCGGCTTCTGCCCCTGGTTCAGCGCCGAAATAAAATCCTTGATTGCTGAGCGGGAATTTCTTTTTTCCAGGTATCGTAGATTAAAGACTCCTGAAAGTGGGAAGTTTTACACGGTCTTAAGGAACAAAGTCAATGTAAAAATTCACGAGGCTAAACGTACGTGTTATAAGCGTAAGTTTGATATAAGTGTTCCGCCGAAAATGTTATGGCGTAACGTGCGTGATGCTGGCGTATATGGAGGCAGAACGGCTAAGTGCAACCTGAGCCCTCAGGAACTTAACGAATTCTTCATAGCTGGTCATCAATCTCAAGACAACGATCAGTTGTTCTTGGCAGGCTTAGATTCTTCTTCCAGCTATAGTGGTTTTAGTTTCCGGGAAGTAGATAGAACTGAAGCCTTGAATGCAATTTTCGCTATTAAATCTAATGCAGTCGGCCCTGATAATATGTCTCCCCGTTTTGTGAAGCTAATTGCGCCGTTCAATATTGGCCCACTTTTACATATCTTCAATACCTGCATTACCAAGTCGGTGTTCCCAAAAATATGGAAATCAGCTCACGTACTCCCTATTCCAAAGAAGGCTGCGGCTACAGCTCTTGCTGATTATAGGCCCATCAGCATACTCTGCTTCCTGTCGAAGGCTCTGGAGAAGCTACTATACTGGCAGCTCAACAGTACACACTGCAAAACAATCTTATAAGTGGCTGCCAATCTGGGTTTCGACCCAAGCATAGTTGCGAAAGTGCTCTCGTTAAAGTCACCACAGACATACGCGCTGCAGTTGATAGAAGAGAGATTTGCGTGCTGACGCTTTTAGACTTCTCCAAAGCTTTTGACAGTGTTTGCCATGTAAGCCTGCTAAAAAATTTTTTTGATAAATTCCATTTTTCGTGTCGATCTGTCCACTTAATCAAGGAGTTCTTAATCGGGCGATCACAAAAGGTTACTCTTGGGGACTGTAATCACTCAAATTTCCTTCCTCTGTCTTCTGGAGTACCACAAGGCTCCATTCTTGGTCCTCTACTCTTCAGTCTATATATTAACGATCTGCCGGATATAATTCAAGATGTCAACATTCACATTTATGCTGACGACGTTCAAGTTTATTTCAGTCGCCCACCTGGTCTTATCGAAGACTGTGCGGCTCGGATGAACGACGATTTACATAATATATACACCTGGTCAATTAACAATAAACTTGAACTTAATCCAGGCAAGTCACAGTGTATCGCCTTTTCCTTCGGCACTCTTGACTCTTCATCCCTTCCTCCGATTCTTTTGAATGGATCTTTAATCCCCTATATCGATAAAGTCCGTAACCTTGGGGTTACCCTTAACTCCAATATGAAGTACTGTGATCTCGTCAACTCAAACCTATCTAAGATCTACGCCACCCTCCGTCGTCTATGGTTGTCCGCTAAAATGTTCACCCCTAAAATGCGCTGTCATCTTGTCAAGTCCCTAATATTACAGCATTTCACATACGGTTTACTTGTTTTCCCGAAGCTAGATTCGCACTGCTCCAGAAAATTACATGTTGCATTTAACGATTGTGTAAGGTTTGTTTTCGGCTTACTAAGATTCGATCATGTTTCTCACCTGAATTTTGCACTGCTAGGTTGCTCTATTGAAGTATATCTAAAGCGTAGAGCATTATTCTTCCTTTTCAATCTGTTGCATAACTCTCAGCCCGCTTACTTGAGGACCATGTTTCAACCCCTGAACTCTGCCAGAGGCTATAAACTGCAAATACCTCGTTTTCAGTCCTCTGTACTTGATGGATCCTACATTGTTCAAATCACTCGAATGTGGAATTCATTACCACACAATATCCAGAAGGCTAACTCGATCGGCACTTTCAGGCGTCTTCTTGTAAATTTTTTGACGTAAGTAGTTTTGCTGTTATGACCCACACGCGCAGATTATATTTTTGTTATCGAAGCTATCTAATTTGGTTTTATCTTATTTTATTTTTAATTGCTATAATTATTTTCGTAATTAATTTTTGTATAATTTATTTGTTATTATTGTTTATATTTTTTTTTCTCCCATCTATTATCATTGTTGTAGTATTAATATTTAAATTAGTTACTAAACTAACTATTCAGTTTTATTACTGTATTTCCACTCTAATTGGTGCTAAGAAAAAGATATGTAAATCTTGTAGTATCTCTCCCAAATAAACAAATATTCTATTCTATTCTCTTTAAGCGCATAGTTTTAAACTGGAAGATATATATATATACATATATATATATATATATATACATAGTAGGTATGAAGTACGAGTGAACTAATAATCTTCAATCGCTAAATTATTTCAAAGTAAAGTTTCCAAAGGAAATTATTTAGAGGTAAAGTTTTCAAAGGAAATTATTTAGAGATTAAGTGTGAAATAATATGGTTTTGTAAGATATAAGCTTCTATCATAATTATTCAAATCCTTCAACTTTCGTAAGACTTTGAAAACGCGCGGTTACATAGAGGTGTCATTCCTAGTTACCCCTTTAAACTTATCTTTTAAAGAATTCAATATATAAATAACTGGATGTTAAGATTTCTTTATTTAAAAATCTTATTTTCAATCCTCTGTCATGACTTGAATACATTTGTCTACAGTAAGTAGACATGCAGGAAATTAATGCAAAATAAGCGATGACTTATAATTATGTAATGAATGAAGCAGTTGTTTAAGATGAAAAGTATTAACTTGATGATATTACGATATGTTATTTAGATTTTTCCTTTTTATATTTTCCTATTAAGGGTTTTGGTCGCAAAGCTCATAGTTTTATTAATATTGTCTACTCTTAAAGTAATGGTATTTAAGTTATCGTGTTTTCTCTTGTAATACTCCGAAATTATAACGTAAAAATGAGAAGCTGAACATTTTAATTCTTCCTTCACCTCCCGGAGCCCTCGCACATGAAATGAAGGTCGTCTAGGCTCACCTAGTCTCTCTCTCTCTCTCTCTCTTTTACAGGTCCAATAGGGACACTGTGAACTCGCTGCCCTCAGTGTCAAATGGGTGGTTGGGCGTGCAGTAAGGCCGAAACATCTGCGCCTTCAAGGATGATGTACAGGTAAGTGACGTAAGGGTCCCTTCAGGACCGAATGTGTGCCGGCTTTTTGTGTTAGGTAGGCACGAATTTTTTTTTGAACCCCCCCACACTCTCCGCCAATAGTTGAGGCGAACTAACGTGCCGCCCTGCAGTCAACGCTGTCCGTCGAGTGATCTGTCAGCTCATGCTGGCAGTCGGGACTTTACGTCCGATGTCCATCACTCACTATAGTTCCATAACAAACGGTCTGCCAAACTTCAAGTTTCAGCTTTTGTACCTCACTTTTTTGTGTTTGAAGCAAAAAAACAAAAATAAAAACCTTATAATTGTTTTTTCTGTCTTACTCCTGTTAGAAGCTAAGATTGTTTTCTTTAAAACGCACTATGTTTTCATTTTGTACCTTTCACCGTTGCTTTAAAGTTTTTCTTCTTAGTTTTGAATTACGAATAATGAAATCTTTACTAGCATTGGTATTTATAGTAGAATATTTTACCCGCACATGATGTTAGTGAAATTAGTGATAGTTATTGCTTACAATAAGAAATTAACTCCGTTATAAGATGAGCTGCAGGTAATAAATTGCTTGTTTCTTTAAAAGGAGACAGGTAAGCCATCCTTTATTACAAATTTACGCGGATTTCCAACCAAAAGAGATGCCAGCAGGTAGAAAATGATGATTCGTCATACTTTCTACTTTGTATTCAAAATGAGAGGCGTGTATTTTATGATTTTATAATGCTTATCCCGATTTTCTTCTACATGTAGTGGAAGAATTTTTGTGTCATAACTCATAAACGGTGAAAGGTACAAAATGAAAACAAAGTTCGTTTTAAAGAAAACAATCTTAGCTTCTAACAAGAGTAAGACAGAAAAAAAATTATTAGGCTTTTATTTTTGTTTTTTTGCTTCAAACACAAAAAAGTGAGGTACAAAAGCTGAAACTTGAAGTTTGGCAGACCTTTTCTTCTAAACTACATGCTGTAGAAGAAGCACTGACACACTGAATCAAAGGGCAGGAGGTTCTCTATATATTATCACCCCAACCATCTTTCTACTGTTTGTCGTTTAGGAGATATAACTGTTTTAGTACAAACCTACGTTTCACGTACCCTTAGCCCTTTAACCCCGATTATCTCGGAAAGGGGTGAGAATGCACCACCCTCTGCCATAATTTTTTTTCATTTCTCGACATGACCTATCGCCTCCTTCATTATTATCCACCACTTGTGAAACACCCTGTATAACCGAATATGGCTATAATGAGTAGGCCGGTTAGGGTTATTGACGTATGGGACAGAACATTGGTGTGGTGCGGGGTGGAATTTTGAATTATCTGGTGGACTTTGATTTCAATATCTTCCAATGATTGGGTTGGTCTGTTTTCCTCGTACTTCTTTAGGAGACTTTCCGTCTCGTTTGTGCGGGGGAAGTACTGGGGCTGCATTATTTCTTGGCACTTTAACCCTCCTTCCGCAGCTCATTTCGGGAGATTGTGGGAGGCCGGAGTTAAATCAATAAAATTCCATTTAATGCGAATTTTATATAATTATTCTGGACCTTTGAAGAATTCGCACCTGTATTGACACAAATTGAAGCCTGTCTAAATTCTAGGCCTCTGTGTTCAATCACAGAGGATCCAGACGAGCTCAGTATTTTAATCTCTGGACATTTATTAATTGGTACATCCTTACTACTTCCACCTGAACCTGTGGTGGAAAATAACGTTTCTTCACTCACACGATGGAAATACCTTCAACTATTGCAACAACAGTTTTGGCACAAATGGTCTAGTGATTATTTAAATTCTTTACAAAATCGAATCAAATGGCAGTCCCCAATATCAAATCCTAAAATAGGAGACTTAGTCATAATTAAAGAACCCAATTTGCTAGCATGCCGTTGGCTATTAGGACGAATAACTGAACTCCATCCAGGTGCTGACGAATATGTTCGCGTAGTCAGTATAAAAACGAAAAATGGTCTTATAAAACGACCAATATCCAAAATATGTATTCTACCAATACAAGAAAGTTAAAATTGTGAATCTGAGTAAGATGGCGACAAGTTTATCCCTCAATAATTGAGCTTAAGATTTCTCTCAGTGCTTTACACGTTAGTTTTAAAATTAATCACTTGAAAGACAATTCCACTCTTTCAACGGGGGGCAGTATGTTCGAACCAAATCGATTCGAATATATTTTTTAACAGATACCTTCTGAAAGGAAAAAATCCTGAAAACAAAGCATCAAAACTTTTAGGAAAATTAAATCTTATTTGATTACTCTTAATGAAAAATCAGGTACATAACCCAACAAAGCCATGTATTTGTCATGAACCGTTAGATTCATGCTAAAAAACAATTCCTGAAAAAGGAACATATTACACATATTACAAAAATACTATCCTAAAATTGAGTTCTGAAAAGAAAAGGTTGGCTAGGTAACATTTTATATCGGGTATCGACTGATATAGACCTTTTATAAACAAATCATTTTATTTTGGGCATTGACCGAAGTAACCACTTACTAACATATACTTTATTTCGGGTTTTGACTGAAAAAAAGAGTCTTACTTCAGGTCTTGACTGAAGTCAAGATAACAACCATTGGCACCTTAAATTGTGGGGATTGTCTACGACACGTGAGGACAGTTCAGTGAAATATTCTGCAAGTCAACCCAATTCATCAATGAGGTCAGTTCATTGCCCGGTGCAATGTACGGGCAAAGGTGCAACGAATCAATTTCATGAAATATTGATTGCGGCATCAGCAACACGTACCGGAAAAGGCAGTTCAGTCTTCACATATCGGGCGAGTAATAGAAATCGGGGAATTGAAATCATTTTTGTGTGTTATAATATTATTATATATACTATATATATATAGTTATAATAGTTTGCTTCCTAATTATTTACAAATTTTTATTCTGTGGTGTTCTTTTTCTTTGTTCTTCTTTTATTATAAGAAAATAAAAAATAATGTTATTAATATTTTACCTCGCGCGTTATCATTTAACTCAGTTAAAGTGTCGAGTGAAAGAAGATAAAGACGTAAAATAATCATTGGTCCTTCGAGCCGGATCTAGCATCCAGGAGCATCATTAGTGGAGTATTTAAGTATCCTCTACAAAACCTGTAAGTCCCATTCTCTTTCATTAGGCTAAGTGAAGTGCAAATTAAGTGTCAAGTGTTTATCTCTACTAACAAAAATGTCTGAAAATCAAGTTGCTAAATTGATTCAAGCTCAAAAGAACTTAATCGAGTAAATGATCAAATTTGTGTCAAACAAAAAAAACACCCCTCTTCCTCGACGTACACATGGTTATTATATTGCTCGCATAAATGGCTGGCATGATCTTTGGCAAAAAAATTTCTTGGCCATGAAGCTACGCTAAGTCAACTAAAATCATCTGAAGACTCCGAAATTGATTATTTCAAAGATGATCTTTTTCAAACACAAGAAGCACTTTTTTACGACTTCAAAGGTGAGCTGGTAGAAAATGTAGAAAAGTTAGAAAAGGCAGCTCAATCTGGTGATCCCACAATTCCGGGTATATCCGCTACAAATTCTTCAACACATGTTGATAATAAATCTCTAGGGCAGTCAAATCTCCCCAGAATATCTTTACCGAAATTTTCTGGCAATTACAATGATTGGGTAAGCTTTCGAGATCTTTATCTCGCCGTGATTCATCAAAACCCCAATCTAGAAGATGTTCAAAAATTTCATTATCTAAAAACAACTCTAACAGGTGAAGCAGCATATGTAATAAAACCATTTAGCATAACTCAAGCAAATTACGCATCCGCTTGGAAGTCATTAACCGAGAGATATGAAAATAAACGCATTCTCGTATCATCTCTATTAAAAACCCTCACCTCACAACAAAAACTTTCAGTTAAATCAGCACATTCCATTTAGGGTCTTTTGGACGTAACCAGTGAGTGCATTGCTTCATTAAATAATTTGCAAATTAACACCTTGCACTGGGACCCCCTTCTCATTCATCTAATCATTCAAAGACTTCCGGCAGAGACTCATAAAGCATGGGAAGAGTCTATAGGCGACACTACAGATGTTCCTACATGGAATGAATTTAAAAAATTCTTAGAGCTCAGATTTCGAACATTGGAAGCGATATCTGGGACAAAACAGAAAACGAACTCTCCATATGACCACAAAAGATTCGAGGAAAGTAATAATAAATTAAAATTTCAAAATTTTCACATGACTCAAGCAGCATGTAAAATTTGCAATGAAAATCATCCCATTCGCCTATGCCCCAGATTCTTAAAATTTCAACCTACGCAACGCTTGAAAATTGCCAAATCAAAGGAATATTGTATCAATTGTCTAGACAAATATCATACATTTAATAAATGCCTAAGTACTGCACGGTGTATTCAATGCAGAGAAAAGCACCACACTTTACTCCATTCAGCATTTAGTAAACAAACGACGAACCTAGCATCAAATTGCATTACAAATTCTAAGTCATCCGTCATGACCTGCCCCAACAAAACAAATATGGAAATATCAGCTTCAAATGTTTCTTCGCTTTTCATATCAGAAAACCGACAGGTACTGTTAGCCACGGCACTTTTATATGTTGAAACCCCTGAAGGCCGTCAAGTAGCAAGAGCATTGATAGACCCAGGGTCTCAAATAACATTCGTGACTAATTCTCTTATACGTCGAATGAAAATTAAAATGAGTAATACATTTGTTAAGATCACAGGTCTGGCAAATAGCGAAGCTGCCAGTTCTCGTAAGATGGCAAAATTAATCTTAAGATCAAGATATCAAGATCTAAGTGTGGAAGCAGATGCTGTCGCCCTCGATAGTTTAACAGACTTTCTACCATCCAAAGCCTTCCTTCAAGATAGATGGGAGCACATCGATAACTTACCTTTAGCCGATCCTACATATCATATACCCAATCGAATAGACATCTTAATTGCAGATGTCTACCCTTTAATTATACGAGAGGGAGTGAAAATAGGCCCTCTTGGCACTCCCATGGGCCAAAATACAATATCCGGATGGAAATTATCTGGGCAAATTAACAGTAATACACCGAAAGCAGCTAAAACCGAAGTAATTTCTTTGGTTAATACCCTCGAGTTAAATTTTGACTTAAGAACATTCTGGGAAATAGAAGAGCCTTACCCATTCAAGCCTGAAAACCCCGAAGACATCCTATGTGAAGAAATCTATCGAAAAACACATAAACGAAAACCTGACGGATCTTACGTTGTTAGACTACCGTTCAAAGCTGCATCAGAACCCTGGCTAGGCTCCTCTCGCAACATTGCTATGAAGCGTTTCCTTTCTATGGAAAAGGCCATTCAAAACAGAGGGTTATTTAAAGAGTATAATGAAGTTCTCATGGATTACCTTACCTCGAATCAAATGGAAGAAGTAGTACCGCAGGAAAAGATGAAGAAGCTTCCGGCCGGTAATGAAACTTTTAAAAGTAATTATCTCCCTCATCACGGAGTAATTAAAGAAGCGAGTTCCACCACTAAGCTGAGGGTAGTTTTTGACGCTGCTTGTAAAACATCATCAGGGAAATCATTGAACGAGCTACTAATGACAGGACCATCCCTTCAAAGGTATCTCACGATTCTCTTATTAATCTGTCTTATTTCTCGAAAGTTCGTGCATGGGAGAAGTCCCAGAAAAATTCGATTCTCAAAAATCCTCAACGACATCTGGCCCAAAAAGGTAATAATCTCGATAAATCTTGGTAGTGTCTCATCCAATAAATAAAAACCCTTAGAAATTTCCAGAAAGTACCGGATAAATAAGAAGGAAAACAGAAAAAGAAGAAACTGCAGTGGTTTTACTTCGTAACGAGAACAGGACAAATAACTTGGTTCTTAATTAGAATTCCATTACTATCAGGAATCTTATGAAGTGATAATTTTACAAAATATTTCGTGCACAATGAAATGAGTGTACTGTTTCGCAAAAGCAATGAGAAAAATTTGACTGCGAAATGTACTTTCAGTAGAGAAACTGAGGGCAGTGTAGAAGTGAAAAAGGGGTCCCTTGAGACTCTGATTTGTGCTATTGTGACATTCTTTGAGCCAGAGCATTGTAAATACCAAAAAAGGTCCGTGGACTCGTTTTGTCCAACTGTACAAGAGAAGGCTCCAAAAGACTCGGAGAAATCGATGTTCTACACACGTTCTCAAATTACAAAACAACGGAAAAGGGCTGAGCCGGCAAATTCTTTATATATGCGATAACTGCGATAACTGTAACGCGGAACTTTACTCCTATAAAAGGTAATGTTTTCGAATTGATCTCGTTAGGTCGAATCAAACAAATAAACTATTTTAGGAATTATCCTTGGGTTGAAACAATCAGCGTTCGTAAAATAACAAAGTTTTGTTGGCGCACTTAGGTAATTTATATCCCGTCGCGGAAATCAACTATAATTCGAGCTATGTTTGCTTAGACCCCCGGCGTGGAAATAACAGAAGCAACAAAACTGTAATTCCTAAAAAGGAAAACACCAATTTAGAATGACACCTGAAGTTAACGATTTTGTTCAGGGCAATAATAAGGACTCAAGCTGTCAGTTTCCTGGCGATATGTCGCAAAGCAAATTCATTTCCAAGTAAACTATTGATGAGTGGATGTAAGCTGGAGCTCTAGCGTTAACTAAACACAAAGAAAATATTGTATCTAGTTAGATATTTCCAAATTAGGGCTGAAATAATTTCGAAAAGATACGAATACGTGATCTGAAAAAAAAAACACCAACCTACTGACGTAGAAGGAGTGGAGTCCTGATCTTATTTATTTCAACAACCTTGACTTGGAATCCCTTCTCGCCGAATGCGGGTCCTATAACTGGAACGATATTTACATCCAATCGAATATTGATGACCAGGTTCTCTTTATCAATCGCTCCATTCAGTACCTTTATGATAAGTATGTACCGCTACGCACTAAGGCAATACAAAGCGGCTTCTGCCCCTGGTTCAGCGCCGAAATAAAATCCTTGATTGCTGAGCGGGAATTTCTTTTTTCCAGGTATCGTAGATTAAAGACTCCTGAAAGTGGGAAGTTTTACACGGTCTTAAGGAACAAAGTCAATGTAAAAATTCACGAGGCTAAACGTACGTGTTATAAGCGTAAGTTTGATATAAGTGTTCCGCCGAAAATGTTATGGCGTAACGTGCGTGATGCTGGCGTATATGGAGGCAGAACGGCTAAGTGCAACCTGAGCCCTCAGGAACTTAACGAATTCTTCATAGCTGGTCATCAATCTCAAGACAACGATCAGTTGTTCTTGGCAGGCTTAGATTCTTCTTCCAGCTATAGTGGTTTTAGTTTCCGGGAAGTAGATAGAACTGAAGCCTTGAATGCAATTTTCGCTATTAAATCTAATGCAGTCGGCCCTGATAATATGTCTCCCCGTTTTGTGAAGCTAATTGCGCCGTTCAATATTGGCCCACTTTTACATATCTTCAATACCTGCATTACCAAGTCGGTGTTCCCAAAAATATGGAAATCAGCTCACGTACTCCCTATTCCAAAGAAGGCTGCGGCTACAGCTCTTGCTGATTATAGGCCCATCAGCATACTCTGCTTCCTGTCGAAGGCTCTGGAGAAGCTACTATACTGGCAGCTCAACAGTACACACTGCAAAACAATCTTATAAGTGGCTGCCAATCTGGGTTTCGACCCAAGCATAGTTGCGAAAGTGCTCTCGTTAAAGTCACCACAGACATACGCGCTGCAGTTGATAGAAGAGAGATTTGCGTGCTGACGCTTTTAGACTTCTCCAAAGCTTTTGACAGTGTTTGCCATGTAAGCCTGCTAAAAAATTTTTTTGATAAATTCCATTTTTCGTGTCGATCTGTCCACTTAATCAAGGAGTTCTTAATCGGGCGATCACAAAAGGTTACTCTTGGGGACTGTAATCACTCAAATTTCCTTCCTCTGTCTTCTGGAGTACCACAAGGCTCCATTCTTGGTCCTCTACTCTTCAGTCTATATATTAACGATCTGCCGGATATAATTCAAGATGTCAACATTCACATTTATGCTGACGACGTTCAAGTTTATTTCAGTCGCCCACCTGGTCTTATCGAAGACTGTGCGGCTCGGATGAACGACGATTTACATAATATATACACCTGGTCAATTAACAATAAACTTGAACTTAATCCAGGCAAGTCACAGTGTATCGCCTTTTCCTTCGGCACTCTTGACTCTTCATCCCTTCCTCCGATTCTTTTGAATGGATCTTTAATCCCCTATATCGATAAAGTCCGTAACCTTGGGGTTACCCTTAACTCCAATATGAAGTACTGTGATCTCGTCAACTCAAACCTATCTAAGATCTACGCCACCCTCCGTCGTCTATGGTTGTCCGCTAAAATGTTCACCCCTAAAATGCGCTGTCATCTTGTCAAGTCCCTAATATTACAGCATTTCACATACGGTTTACTTGTTTTCCCGAAGCTAGATTCGCACTGCTCCAGAAAATTACATGTTGCATTTAACGATTGTGTAAGGTTTGTTTTCGGCTTACTAAGATTCGATCATGTTTCTCACCTGAATTTTGCACTGCTAGGTTGCTCTATTGAAGTATATCTAAAGCGTAGAGCATTATTCTTCCTTTTCAATCTGTTGCATAACTCTCAGCCCGCTTACTTGAGGACCATGTTTCAACCCTTGAACTCTGCCAGAGGCTATAAACTGCAAATACCTCGTTTTCAGTCCTCTGTACTTGATGGATCCTACATTGTTCAAATCACTCGAATGTGGAATTCATTACCACACAATATCCAGAAGGCTAACTCGATCGGCACTTTCAGGCGTCTTCTTGTAAATTTTTTGACGTAAGTAGTTTTGCTGTTATGACCCACACGCGCAGATTATATTTTTGTTATCGAAGCTATCTAATTTGGTTTTATCTTATTTTATTTTTAATTGCTATAATTATTTTCGTAATTAATTTTTGTATAATTTATTTGTTATTATTGTTTATATTTTTTTTTCTCCCATCTATTATCATTGTTGTAGTATTAATATTTAAATTAGTTACTAAACTAACTATTCAGTTTTATTACTGTATTTCCACTCTAATTGGTGCTAAGAAAAAGATATGTAAATCTTGTAGTATCTCTCCCAAATAAACAAATATTCTATTCTATTCTCTTTAAGCGCATAGTTTTAAACTGGAAGATATATATATATACATATATATATATATATATATACATAGTAGGTATGAAGTACGAGTGAACTAATAATCTTCAATCGCTAAATTATTTCAAAGTAAAGTTTCCAAAGGAAATTATTTAGAGGTAAAGTTTTCAAAGGAAATTATTTAGAGATTAAGTGTGAAATAATATGGTTTTGTAAGATATAAGCTTCTATCATAATTATTCAAATCCTTCAACTTTCGTAAGACTTTGAAAACGCGCGGTTACATAGAGGTGTCATTCCTAGTTACCCCTTTAAACTTATCTTTTAAAGAATTCAATATATAAATAACTGGATGTTAAGATTTCTTTATTTAAAAATCTTATTTTCAATCCTCTGTCATGACTTGAATACATTTGTCTACAGTAAGTAGACATGCAGGAAATTAATGCAAAATAAGCGATGACTTATAATTATGTAATGAATGAAGCAGTTGTTTAAGATGAAAAGTATTAACTTGATGATATTACGATATGTTATTTAGATTTTTCCTTTTTATATTTTCCTATTAAGGGTTTTGGTCGCAAAGCTCATAGTTTTATTAATATTGTCTACTCTTAAAGTAATGGTATTTAAGTTATCGTGTTTTCTCTTGTAATACTCCGAAATTATAACGTAAAAATGAGAAGCTGAACATTTTAATTCTTCCTTCACCTCCCGGAGCCCTCGCACATGAAATGAAGGTCGTCTAGGCTCACCTAGTCTCTCTCTCTCTCTCTCTCTTTTACAGGTCCAATAGGGACACTGTGAACTCGCTGCCCTCAGTGTCAAATGGGTGGTTGGGGCGTGCAGTAAGGCCGAAACATCTGCGCCTTCAAGGATGATGTACAGGTAAGTGACGTAAGGGTCCCTTCAGGACCGAATGTGTGCCGGCTTTTTGTGTTAGGTAGGCACGAATTTTTTTTTGAACCCCCCCACACTCTCCGCCAATAGTTGAGGCGAACTAACGTGCCGCCCTGCAGTCAACGCTGTCCGTCGAGTGATCTGTCAGCTCATGCTGGCAGTCGGGACTTTACGTCCGATGTCCATCACTCACTATAGTTCCATAACAAACGGTCTGCCAAACTTCAAGTTTCAGCTTTTGTACCTCACTTTTTTGTGTTTGAAGCAAAAAAACAAAAATAAAAACCTTATAATTGTTTTTTCTGTCTTACTCCTGTTAGAAGCTAAGATTGTTTTCTTTAAAACGCACTATGTTTTCATTTTGTACCTTTCACCGTTGCTTTAAAGTTTTTCTTCTTAGTTTTGAATTACGAATAATGAAATCTTTACTAGCATTGGTATTTATAGTAGAATATTTTACCCGCACATGATGTTAGTGAAATTAGTGATAGTTATTGCTTACAATAAGAAATTAACTCCGTTATAAGATGAGCTGCAGGTAATAAATTGCTTGTTTCTTTAAAAGGAGACAGGTAAGCCATCCTTTATTACAAATTTACGCGGATTTCCAACCAAAAGAGATGCCAGCAGGTAGAAAATGATGATTCGTCATACTTTCTACTTTGTATTCAAAATGAGAGGCGTGTATTTTATGATTTTATAATGCTTATCCCGATTTTCTTCTACATGTAGTGGAAGAATTTTTGTGTCATAACTCATAAACGGTGAAAGGTACAAAATGAAAACAAAGTTCGTTTTAAAGAAAACAATCTTAGCTTCTAACAAGAGTAAGACAGAAAAAAAATTATTAGGCTTTTATTTTTGTTTTTTTGCTTCAAACACAAAAAAGTGAGGTACAAAAGCTGAAACTTGAAGTTTGGCAGACCTTTTCTTCTAAACTACATGCTGTAGAAGAAGCACTGACACACTGAATCAAAGGGCAGGAGGTTCTCTATATATTATCACCCCAACCATCTTTCTACTGTTTGTCGTTTAGGAGATATAACTGTTTTAGTACAAACCTACGTTTCACGTACCCTTAGCCCTTTAACCCCGATTATCTCGGAAAGGGGTGAGAATGCACCACCCTCTGCCATAATTTTTTTTCATTTCTCGACATGACCTATCGCCTCCTTCATTATTATCCACCACTTGTGAAACACCCTGTATAACCGAATATGGCTATAATGAGTAGGCCGGTTAGGGTTATTGACGTATGGGACAGAACATTGGTGTGGTGCGGGGTGGAATTTTGAATTATCTGGTGGACTTTGATTTCAATATCTTCCAATGATTGGGTTGGTCTGTTTTCCTCGTACTTCTTTAGGAGACTTTCCGTCTCGTTTGTGCGGGGGAAGTACTGGGGCTGCATTATTTCTTGGCACTTTAACCCTCCTTCCGCAGCTCATTTCGGGAGATTGTGGGAGGCCGGAGTTAAATCAATAAAATTCCATTTAATGCGAATTTTATATAATTATTCTGGACCTTTGAAGAATTCGCACCTGTATTGACACAAATTGAAGCCTGTCTAAATTCTAGGCCTCTGTGTTCAATCACAGAGGATCCAGACGAGCTCAGTATTTTAATCTCTGGACATTTATTAATTGGTACATCCTTACTACTTCCACCTGAACCTGTGGTGGAAAATAACGTTTCTTCACTCACACGATGGAAATACCTTCAACTATTGCAACAACAGTTTTGGCACAAATGGTCTAGTGATTATTTAAATTCTTTACAAAATCGAATCAAATGGCAGTCCCCAATATCAAATCCTAAAATAGGAGACTTAGTCATAATTAAAGAACCCAATTTGCTAGCATGCCGTTGGCTATTAGGACGAATAACTGAACTCCATCCAGGTGCTGACGAATATGTTCGCGTAGTCAGTATAAAAACGAAAAATGGTCTTATAAAACGACCAATATCCAAAATATGTATTCTACCAATACAAGAAAGTTAAAATTGTGAATCTGAGTAAGATGGCGACAAGTTTATCCCTCAATAATTGAGCTTAAGATTTCTCTCAGTGCTTTACACGTTAGTTTTAAAATTAATCACTTGAAAGACAATTCCACTCTTTCAACGGGGGGCAGTATGTTCGAACCAAATCGATTCGAATATATTTTTTAACAGATACCTTCTGAAAGGAAAAAATCCTGAAAACAAAGCATCAAAACTTTTAGGAAAATTAAATCTTATTTGATTACTCTTAATGAAAAATCAGGTACATAACCCAACAAAGCCATGTATTTGTCATGAACCGTTAGATTCATGCTAAAAAACAATTCCTGAAAAAGGATCATATTACACATATTACAAAAATACTATCCTAAAATTGAGTTCTGAAAAGAAAAGGTTGGCTAGGTAACATTTTATATCGGGTATCGACTGATATAGACCTTTTATAAACAAATCATTTTATTTTGGGCATTGACCGAAGTAACCACTTACTAACATATACTTTATTTCGGGTTTTGACTGAAAAAAAGAGTCTTACTTCAGGTCTTGACTGAAGTCAAGATAACAGTTTAAGTCGGGCATTGACTGATTTAAAGAGCATTATTTCGGGGATTGACTGAAATAATCACTTACTAACAAACACTTTATTTCGGGTTTTGACTGAAATAAAGAATCTTACTTCGGGTCTTGACTGAAGTCAAGATAACAACCATTGGCACCTTAAATTGTGGGGATTGTCTACGACACGTGAGGACAGTTCAGTGAAATATTCTGCAAGTCAACCCAATTCATCAATGAGGTCAGTTCATTGCCCGGTGCAATGTACGGGCAAAGGTGCAACGAATCAATTTCATGAAATATTGATTGCGGCATCAGCAACACGTACCGGAAAAGGCAGTTCAGTCTTCACATATCGGGCGAGTAATAGAAATCGGGGAATTGAAATCATTTTTGTGTGTTATAATATTATTATATATACTATATATATATAGTTATAATAGTTTGCTTCCTAATTATTTACAAATTTTTATTCTGTGGTGTTCTTTTTCTTTGTTCTTCTTTTATTATAAGAAAATAAAAAATAATGTTATTAATATTTTACCTCGCGCGTTATCATTTAACTCAGTTAAAGTGTCGAGTGAAAGAAGATAAAGACGTAAAATAATCATTGGTCCTTCGAGCCGGATCTAGCATCCAGGAGCATCATTAGTGGAGTATTTAAGTATCCTCTACAAAACCTGTAAGTCCCATTCTCTTTCATTAGGCTAAGTGAAGTGCAAATTAAGTGTCAAGTGTTTATCTCTACTAACAAAAATGTCTGAAAATCAAGTTGCTAAATTGATTCAAGCTCAAAAGAACTTAATCGAGTAAATGATCAAATTTGTGTCAAACAAAAAAAACACCCCTCTTCCTCGACGTACACATGGTTATTATATTGCTCGCATAAATGGCTGGCATGATCTTTGGCAAAAAAATTTCTTGGCCATGAAGCTACGCTAAGTCAACTAAAATCATCTGAAGACTCCGAAATTGATTATTTCAAAGATGATCTTTTTCAAACACAAGAAGCACTTTTTTACGACTTCAAAGGTGAGCTGGTAGAAAATGTAGAAAAGTTAGAAAAGGCAGCTCAATCTGGTGATCCCACAATTCCGGGTATATCCGCTACAAATTCTTCAACACATGTTGATAATAAATCTCTAGGGCAGTCAAATCTCCCCAGAATATCTTTACCGAAATTTTCTGGCAATTACAATGATTGGGTAAGCTTTCGAGATCTTTATCTCGCCGTGATTCATCAAAACCCCAATCTAGAAGATGTTCAAAAATTTCATTATCTAAAAACAACTCTAACAGGTGAAGCAGCATATGTAATAAAACCATTTAGCATAACTCAAGCAAATTACGCATCCGCTTGGAAGTCATTAACCGAGAGATATGAAAATAAACGCATTCTCGTATCATCTCTATTAAAAACCCTCACCTCACAACAAAAACTTTCAGTTAAATCAGCACATTCCATTTAGGGTCTTTTGGACGTAACCAGTGAGTGCATTGCTTCATTAAATAATTTGCAAATTAACACCTTGCACTGGGACCCCCTTCTCATTCATCTAATCATTCAAAGACTTCCGGCAGAGACTCATAAAGCATGGGAAGAGTCTATAGGCGACACTACAGATGTTCCTACATGGAATGAATTTAAAAAATTCTTAGAGCTCAGATTTCGAACATTGGAAGCGATATCTGGGACAAAACAGAAAACGAACTCTCCATATGACCACAAAAGATTCGAGGAAAGTAATAATAAATTAAAATTTCAAAATTTTCACATGACTCAAGCAGCATGTAAAATTTGCAATGAAAATCATCCCATTCGCCTATGCCCCAGATTCTTAAAATTTCAACCTACGCAACGCTTGAAAATTGCCAAATCAAAGGGATATTGTATCAATTGTCTAGACAAATATCATACATTTAATAAATGCCTAAGTACTGCACGGTGTATTCAATGCAGAGAAAAGCACCACACTTTACTCCATTCAGCATTTAGTAAACAAACGACGAACCTAGCATCAAATTGCATTACAAATTCTAAGTCATCCGTCATGACCTGCCCCAACAAAACAAATATGGAAATATCAGCTTCAAATGTTTCTTCGCTTTTCATATCAGAAAACCGACAGGTACTGTTAGCCACGGCACTTTTATATGTTGAAACCCCTGAAGGCCGTCAAGTAGCAAGAGCATTGATAGACCCAGGGTCTCAAATAACATTCGTGACTAATTCTCTTATACGTCGAATGAAAATTAAAATGAGTAATACATTTGTTAAGATCACAGGTCTGGCAAATAGCGAAGCTGCCAGTTCTCGTAAGATGGCAAAATTAATCTTAAGATCAAGATATCAAGATCTAAGTGTGGAAGCAGATGCTGTCGCCCTCGATAGTTTAACAGACTTTCTACCATCCAAAGCCTTCCTTCAAGATAGATGGGAGCACATCGATAACTTACCTTTAGCCGATCCTACATATCATATACCCAATCGAATAGACATCTTAATTGCAGATGTCTACCCTTTAATTATACGAGAGGGAGTGAAAATAGGCCCTCTTGGCACTCCCATGGGCCAAAATACAATATCCGGATGGAAATTATCTGGGCAAATTAACAGTAATACACCGAAAGCAGCTAAAACCGAAGTAATTTCTTTGGTTAATACCCTCGAGTTAAATTTTGACTTAAGAACATTCTGGGAAATAGAAGAGCCTTACCCATTCAAGCCTGAAAACCCCGAAGACATCCTATGTGAAGAAATCTATCGAAAAACACATAAACGAAAACCTGACGGATCTTACGTTGTTAGACTACCGTTCAAAGCTGCATCAGAACCCTGGCTAGGCTCCTCTCGCAACATTGCTATGAAGCGTTTCCTTTCTATGGAAAAGGCCATTCAAAACAGAGGGTTATTTAAAGAGTATAATGAAGTTCTCATGGATTACCTTACCTCGAATCAAATGGAAGAAGTAGTACCGCAGGAAAAGATGAAGAAGCTTCCGGCCGGTAATGAAACTTTTAAAAGTAATTATCTCCCTCATCACGGAGTAATTAAAGAAGCGAGTTCCACCACTAAGCTGAGGGTAGTTTTTGACGCTGCTTGTAAAACATCATCAGGGAAATCATTGAACGAGCTACTAATGACAGGACCATCCCTTCAAAGGTATCTCACGATTCTCTTATTAAGTTGGCGATTTCACAAATTTGTTTTTTCAGCTGATATAGAGAAAATGTAATATAAATGTAAATGAATATCAACGTATTTTGTGGAGATCGACTGTGAATCAGAATGTAAAAGATTACCGTCTTATGACAGTAACCTTTGGAGTTTCATGCGCCCCTTATCTAGCAATCAGGACCATTCAGCAACTAGCCGAAGATGAAAAAAGCGACTTTCCTGAAACATCGAAATGTTTATTAAACCATTTCTATGTCGATGACGTTTTAACTGGTCACGACAGTATCGAAAAAATCGTTTATTTAAGGAAAGATCTTACTTTGCTGCTCAAACGGGGAGGGTTTCTCTTGCGCAAATTTGCGGCAAATCATCCAGATATATTAAATGATCTCGCCTCTGATGACGTAGTCAAGAAACCCATTGCGCTGTTTGACGGAGAGTCAACTATTAAGGCATTAGGGATTAGCTGGAATCCAAAGGAAGACGCCTTCTGTTATAAACTAACCATAGATATGAGTGGAGCACCAACTAAACGCAGTATTTTATCAAAAATAGCCAAACTCTTTGATCCTTCAGGGTGGCTCAGTCCTATTATAATTTGCGGAAAGATTTTAATGCAAAAGCTCTGGCTTGTAGGAAGAGACTGGGATACTCACATTCCAGAAGACTTATTGCAAGAGTGGGTTACGTCCGCTTATGATTTAAAAGCCATCGAACAAATAAGATTGCCCAGATGGCTAGGATATCTTACCACCGCGAAAATCGAATATCATGGATTTTGTGACAGCTCCGAACGAGCATATGCAGCAGTTATTTATGCACGAACTATTACATCTGATGGGCATATTTCTATTCAGCTAATTAGTTCCAAAACACGAGTTGCGCCTGTCAAGACAATTTCTCTACCGCGATTGGAGTTATGTCGAGCACATCTTTCAAAATTGGTGACCCACTTACGAAAACATTTAGGGTAAGCTGAAGCATTTCATCTCTGGACGGACTCTACCGTGGTCCTCGCTTGGCTGAATAGTCATCCAAATCGATGGAAGTCATTTGTCGCCAATCGAGTTTCTGAAATTCATAACAACACCACTGAATGTTGTTGGCGTCATGTACTTTCGGAGCAAAATCCCGCAGATCTAGCATCTCGGGGAGTGCATGCATCCGAGCTTGTGAAAAGCAACTTATGGTGGAAGGGTCCAGATTGGTTGGTAAAGAATTCTGAAGACTGGCCGAAACTCACAGCGGACTCTGACTATGATCTTACAGTGAAAGAAATGAAGAGAATCAGATCTTATCAACTCAAATTAGACACAGAACAAATAGCTAATAGATTTTCAAACTTCAACAGAGCTCAAAAACTGGCACTTCTCTGCCTGCAGTTTGAGGCTGTTTTCTCTCAATTTGTCGAAGACTTTTTTCAGTTTATCATTGTGGTCATTTAGGTTTTTTTCCGTAAATGACGATGTCGTCAAGATAAACAAAATATTCGAGGCCTTGTATGCCTGTCAGAACGAAGTTCATGAGGCGTTGGAATGTAGCGGGACCTCCTTTGAGTCCGAACGACATACGCTTAAGTTCGTATTTTAATTTCCATACTATAATAATATAATAAATAATAAAATAAAATAATATAATTTTCAATGTAAACACAAAAGTGAGGTTTTTGAAATGTTAAATCCAGGTTGAGCTCTTGGCACGGGCGGATCCAACTAGGGGGCGCGGGGGACGCGCGTCCCCCTGAAGTCCATTGAAAAAAACATTGCAGTAGATCTTCTGAATTTTTCCTAAGAAAATGATTCACATCGATTCTACTGCACCTTTTGTAAAAAATGTAACAATTTCTGGAAGCGTTCAATTTGATACATTTAGGAACGCAGGCGCTAGCTAGCACCTTGACCTTCGGTCATGGTCGTTGAACTTTATAGCGAAAACAGGAAGCGCGGATACTTGTACATGAGCGTTGCTTTTCCCGGGATGTTTGAAGCAAGGCAGAGCCTATTCATGTTATTCCATGTAAAGACGGTTTCTTAGAACATTATCGGCGCGGGTTTGCAAAACAAACATTTAAAGAACCAATTATATCTCGTAATTGGAGAAATTCAGCGAAACTATACACAACGACGAAGAAGTCATTGTACATTGTTGTAGTGAGTGTTAATACATTTAAAGCAAGAAATTAATTTTTAAATATCTTTTTTTTATTATTTCGTAAAATGTTATAGTTTTATAGAATACTTAGGCCAAACGTTGAATAAAAACAAAATTGATCTGCAGATTGGGAAGTCTCAATGAGTATCCTAGAGAATTTGATTGGTCAGTCTGTTTTGCTTTAAGGGATGTTGATGAATGCATATTTGAATTTAGTACAATTCTAAGTCTTAGGCATGCATGAATACATACACTATTTACACAGCAATAAAGCAATAAGTAATAAAAGCGAAATAGTCTGCGTTTCGCACCTATCAATTGCATCCATGTCCAGAACTAAAACACTATCCAAAGAGAAAAATTTCTTTTTGACCAGAACGTTAGAATATTGGCAAGACGCAAAGGCAGCAAAGGTTTCTCGTCCCAGGTGAAAACTGTCAGGATCAATTTCAGCAGTTCCTCTATTCCTTCATTACTTTACAATGAAGTGGTTGTTGACTCCCTGAATAAAACTAATATTTAGACTGTTAGATTCACTTCAAATTCTCCTTTTTCACCCACTTTACATCTCCTTTGTAGATGTGTACAAGAGTTAATACACATCCATGCGAGAAATATATTCAAGGTCTTTAAGGAGATCAACGTCTCCAAAGCTGCAGGTCCTGATAGTTTCAAGCCCCGTTAAATAAAACCTGTGCCTCCTTCTTGGCTAAAGCTCTGCGAAAAATATTCTACTTATCTTATTCGACAAGAAAATTTCCAATTGCTTGGAAACCACCTCACGTTCAGGCTATTCCCAAGAAAAGAAAGGGTAGTGATCCCTCAAATTATCGACCAATTACAATCACTTCGATTCTTAATAAGGTTTTTGAATCTATCATTAACTCCAAATTAATGAAGTATCTAAAAAGTAATCAAACCCACAACGATCGCCAATATGGCTTCTGTTTTTCTGACTATTTTATGGAACGTTGAAGCCTTAGTCTTCTCAAGTTTTTTTGGTGAGCTCAAAATCGTTGCTCTAGATATTTCAAAGGCCTATCATAGTGTCTCGAGTTCAGCCCTTTTAACCAAACTTAAAGCAATTGGCCTCTCTCGTCCTCTTTTATTAGAATTTTGTTCAAGAAAGAATTTTTTGGGATTCTCCGGTATATAGCAAAAGCTAAAAAATGTTCTAATTTGTTATTTCATCACACAACTCATTAATTTTTGGTGACAAGTTTCAAGTTTTGGTTTGACTCATCAACAGGTCCCAAATAGCGGAATTGGGTGTTTTGAAAAACAAATGAAAAAATGAAAAAAAGAAGAAAGAAATGAAAAGTTTGAGAAAAATAGAAAAAACAATTTGCTTTTGCTATATACCGGAGAATCCCAAAAAATTCTTTCTTGAACAAAATTAAGTTTAACCCGGTAAAAAGTCCAAAAGAGTAATCTTTTTATTTATTATGAATGTAAAGTGATTTATCTGGTCGATTAATACGAATTATATAAGATAGTGTTACTGCTCAATCTCAGCCAATAAATGCCTCAAGGCTCTGCTATCTCTCCATCTCTCTTTTCAATTTTATTTAATGATCTGCTTTCCCTTACTTTCAATCCCATCCATTGTTTTGCCGATGACAGTATCCTTGGTTTCGCTTACTCCCTTGACACCCTTGGGAACTTAGAATATAGAGAGTACAGGAAGTGTGATAAGCCAAATTTGGTGTAGTCAAATTCTGGTTGTGTTAGTATCTATTGCCCCTGTAGTGAACGCTCAGTACAGCCGTGTAGTAGAATCAATATAGAGAGCGGGGCAACAAGATATATGGTTGAAAATATTACGTTTGCTCCCATCGAAAATATTCTTATTCACTGTCACTACGCCATCATACTCAGGGAATTTCGCAGCTGTCACAAACGTAAACAAATCTCGGTGGAGGAAGGATTTTTTCGATATTTCATCGCATTTCTTATGTATTTTTAATTTAATTTGACATACACAGGTGTGTAAAGTACACAAAATAATATTTTATAACTATACTTGCCTAAAAAATGATTTCCCACGTCGTTCTTTGGTGTTGTTGTGGCAATTTTTTACCGAACACTTCATTCTGAAATTACATGAAATCACTTAGAAATTTATCACTATAATTTGAACAGATAATTACTAACACTGTTTGCTTTGTTTAGCATTTTTTTAACACACTTTTCACAACTTTTAAGTTATATTTGAATAGATTTGAATTGTTGCAAATCTTTCGCTAATTAAACAAACTTCGTTTGACATGCAAACATAGATTTGTCTCTTTCTTGAATATAATGCTGAGCTACTTCAAAACACTCTGAAAAATCCACGCTCATGCACACGAATTTTACAGGTATCAACACTTCCTGTTGTCTCTATATTCTAAGCTTGGGAACTACAAAGGAAATGTCACATATGTCAAAAACTAGATTGCATGATTAGATTCGTGAATAAACACCGTTATAATATCCTCGCTTGGAGCAAACCGAGTCGCATCGAATTCAGTACATCTAAGTTCCAAAGCTGTCCCATCTCTTTAAAACAAGATCATAATTTTTCCACTCCCGTTTCTTTTGATGGAGCACTGCTTGACGATAAACTGTCTTTACGCATTCTTGACATTAATATTTGCAGTAAGTTAAGCTGAACAGATCACAACTTCTATATGTTGCCAAATAAGCAACGAAATATCTTCGATTTCTGAACAGATATAAGAAATATTTCAGCCCATCGATTCTAGCGCTCCTATACAAGTCCTACATCAGACCTGGAATTGAATACAATTTCCAAATGTAGCCCGGGGCTGATCGTAGAGCCGTAGCTTCGTTGGATATTGTCAAAAAGAAAGCCTTCAGCTCATTGGCGATGTGGCAAAATCTTGTCATATGGACTTAGACAAGCACCGCCGCAATGTTGGTTGCCTTTCGTTCCTATATTTCTACATGTATGGTCAATGTTCTGATGAAATATCTAGTCTGATCCCTGATTCCTGTATGTAATACTCGCACTGCAAGCCGCGCACATCCTTTTACCCTTCAAAATACTTTCGGTCGGGTGCGAACGTGGAACAGTCTCCAATCTTCTGTCTTTTCTTCGGAATGTAATCCGCGAAAGTTTAAGGGTGACATAAATCAGCACCTTCGCCCCCCTCCTCATATTCCCTACTTGCTTTCTTTGTTACCTTCTTGCCATGCTGTGCTTTGCATCAGCATAAAAAGCAAAAGAAACCACACTTTCTTAGCTTGCCGACGAAGTTATATTCGTACAAGGTATGTATTGCATCTATTCTGTGACTGTTATTTTAAATAAATGTAATTTTTTAATTCCTGTATTTTACAAAGATACAATTTATGATGATTCGTGAATTTGAATAAAGTACGTTTCCCTAGTTGTACTAACTAAAATGGATGATTGGGAAGTTTTACACTTCCACCATTTACAAACCAAAACAAAATGAATAAACTAACATCCCCTTTGACTTTTCGGAGTGGCAAAGAACCTTAAGCAACTTTCTTCGTTGCGAGTGGTAACCACTTGCTAATTTGCTCGACTCGTATCTTTTAAGTGATAAATTTTGTGCATTTGACATTTGCGAGTTGTGGCGAGTGTTTTCAAACTTTCAGTTTCAGCACATACCATTTTTAAACCATAGTTACGCCCCCCTCACCAGAATCCTGGATCCACCACTGGCTCTTGGTCTAAACTGGTGAGTCGCGGGCTATTTTTGGGATCTTCATAATCCGGAAAGAAGTATCTTACGTGTTGTAAGATAGCTATGTTTTCCGAAAAGCTTGCGTTTCTTTTCTCATTTCGTGTAGCTGTGTACTTACTTTCTGGTTTACTTACATTACTAGATGGCAGAGAATGGGCTTCCTGCAGTTTTAATGGTGGAGTACCATGTTTTATAGGTATTTTCGATTGGTCCGAGTAGTCGCACGTATTTGTGTTATGGCTTGTGGGCCGTGAAAAATTGGTGTTTTTAATATTACTTGACCGTGGAGCCAACTTTGCCTTCAATGAGGACTTACGGATCTCACACGCGTCTTTTATAGGGCTCTTGGGCCGCGTTTGATTCTTAACACTAATGTCATTAAGTGGTCGAGTCGACTTTGCCTTTGAATAGGTCTTACTGAGCTCGCACACACTGTTGTTACTGCTCTTGGGCCACAATTGTTTCTTGACATTAACTTTGTTGGGTGGTGGAGTCGTCTTTGCCTGAGAATAGGTCTTACCGAGCTCACCCGCACTTATTGTTGGGCTCCTTTGCTTTGTAGTTATCTTACATCTAGGTATACTGGACGGAGGAGTCATCTTCATTTGGCTTGACGAAATCTGGATCTCGCTCGCATCTCTGATTTGGCTCTGGGGCCATGTAAAATTTTTATAACTTATTTTATGGGACGGTGAAGTCATTGTTGCCTCCGCTCGGGTCTTACTGAGCACGCACGCGTCTTGTATATGGCTCTTGGGCCTCGTTAGTAACTAATATCTAGGTATTTTGGAGATAGAAGTCTTGCTTGACTTCTGCTCTGCCTTGGGACGTTTACTGATGTTTTCGTTACTCGCTCGCGATTTATTCGGCTTGAGAACGGGTAGTGTATCAGTGGCTTCTCCTAATGGGATGACGGCATAGTCATGTATACGTAGCAGTTGAAATAATAAACTGTTGATGACTACTTGGAAATTGTTAATGTTGAGTACGGCAACTAGCACTGTTTCTTTCCCAGTGGGGAGTAAACTGTTGGCCAGGAAGACTTCATCACCTATCTCTTTTGATAAACAGAGCATTTCTTCCTTCACTCGCAACGGGACTGTGAAGATTATTTGTGACCTAGCAGATATGCATATCGGTTCTTGTACGGTAACCAGTCGCTGGTCTTTCGATCACTCAGACAGCTCTTTTCGCATTCCAGTGGTTCTTGTTGAACCTGGCAGCCAGCATTGCTCTTTTGAGATGCCTTGGAGACAATGCATGTAGATACCTTAACCTGTTTAGGTTCCATCTTTTCTGCAAGTGACCTCACTTCGACTGCTTTCCTGGAATACAGCTTGTCCGTTTTGCATGACAAGGGCACAGTAAACTCTTCGGGATTTGTTTCCGTGCAAGGAAACTAGAGTGCTTTATTTGGGCCTTCAACATTACAATTGTTTGATAGTAGATCGTTTCCTAATAGACCGTCATTGGAAAGATCTGGCAGGTTTTATACCACCTGAAACTTGCAAGGAATTTTATTTATAAACTGAAGTTGCCCTTGCATTTTCCCAGTGTCTTTCCGGTTCCAAAAGGGTCTGTAAAGTGCATGCCTCGTTGGAATTAATTATATTGAGGTCTTTAATTGCTCTTTTCTTAATAATACTAACCTCAGCGCCGGTGTCAACTACCCGTTTTGTTTGGCCGTTAAGGCTTATGTCCAGTGGAAGTTTCGCTGTAAGGACACCGGTTCGGGCACTTGAGGGGATCCTTTTGATTTGATTTGTGGGTTTATAGTCGAGCTGGAGAGTTTTGGGTCGACTGCATGTCGTTTCCCTGATTCCAGGCTTCCCATTTCTTCTTCTGTCGACAGTTTTCATCTGCATATCCTCGGCGACCACAAAAGGTGCATTTGAGTCTTATATTAAAGGCTTGAGAACTTTTCGTGTTGTGTTGTTCCTGCGTAGACCTATTGGGGAGGCGTGGAGGAACAATCTGTTGACTTTTTCTGCAATCACGGATGTCATGTCCATAGATTTTGCAATTTGAGCAGAAAGGGGTGTTCCTGCGCTTAAGGCTATCTGAATAAGTATGACCCTTTCGCTGGCAGAAATTACACGTGATCTTTCGGACCAGTGCATCTGTGTCCCCTCTTCTGGCATCAGTGTTTGTAAATGGTTATTGTTGTGACTGTGATGAAGTTGGGTTATTCAGATTGCGTGAAAACTGATTAGCGTTTGGAACTCTAGGTGATGCAAACGTAGGTGTTGATGGCATTTGGTAATATGGAGCTCTATAGAAAGCTCTTACCCGTAAATCTGAATCTACTGGAGCCACCGGGAGAGCTTGTGTCAGAGGGCTCTGGACGAATGTAGCACATTGCTGTAGTTTCTCCATGTCCAGGGCTTTTTGTATAAGTGATTCTAGGTCACCTTCTCGCTGCGTGAGCAAATACTGTCACAGGTGTGGGTTAGTGACTCCACTCCCAAGGAACATCGTTAAGACTTCAAGTGCTAAAAATTTGGCATGTTTCCTATATGGCTCCTATATAAATCTCAATCAACATTTAAGTTCTTACATAGATCTTGTAACTCTTAAAGAAATAACTAGAGTGTTATATCTACATTTGTTGTTTTATATGAGTCTAAGGAGTATAAGTCCTATATGAAGAAGTTACTACTTGATTATAAGTGCTATAAACGTGAGTATCTGGGACTATAATTCCCAGAGAATTGTGATCCTATATATATATAATATTCCTATATCAGTATTGGCGAATTTAAATATGGGACTACAGCTCTTGTGTAGTATGTTCATATACCAAGCTTCATATCAAAAATAATCTCAAATCAACCCTTATATAAGACTGCGGGGAATAAGTAATTTCAGTAAGAATTCATTTTCGATATCAACACTCATATAAGCAATCAGTATTTTGTGAAGTTTTATATAAGATCAGGGGGATCACTTGGAAATTGTGTTCCTATACCAAAGCTCATAGGAGATGCTAAAGTGTCATGTCATGGGTAGTACAACGCCAAGGAAAAGTTTAATATGCTACCCCCCTTTGCATTAGCAGTTGGTTAAGAATAGTTAAATTAGAATTACAATAACGAATTTAATGGATGAGTGGAAAAAAATAAAAAAATCCGGTACATATCATAGGAAAGTAAGAAAAATTGTTGCAGGACATCAAAACTTCCACCAACGATTATTGGCCCCAGTATTGCTTCACCTTCAGTGCTGTTTACTACTATGCTACCAGGTATGCATAAGTATTGTTAATACATAATCGGTAGACCTTTATCTAATTTTATAACATGACTCATAAATTTTAGATATTCAATTCGAAAAATCCCCTACTATAATAGATGATGCTCCAAAAATTGTTCCTAATAATGATGAGCAGTATGATGATGAATATGATTCTGATGATGAAGAAAATGAAAAAAATTATTGATGATGTGATGAAAAAGGAAACATTTAGAATTGTTAAATTGATGGACAAATGATTCCGATTTAATTCCAAAAAAAAAAAATGCAATAAATGATTTCATTGATATTTTTTATTTGTCTCATCAATTTTTAACTATTTTGGTCTAAAAATTCTTTGGTGGCTATGGGAACAGTGAACAATAGTGTAGCGGTGGGTGAATTACAGTACGAAAAAAACAATAGATGCCATCACTTTATTGCATCAATATTTCATATTTTCGTTGTAATTAAAATTAAATTTATTCTAAACTAAATCACAGAAACAATTTCCATTAATTTCGATAATTCACTTCTATTTCTACAAAAAAACCGAAAAAAATGTTGCAATTGGCACGTAAAAAATCAAATGCAGCGCATATATAATTTCTTGTGCCAATGCTGATAAAGCCAGAATTTCACGCTGGTCGTGCTGTTGATTGTTGTTACTGGTACTAGCTGTTCGCTATAAATCAGCTACGATGATCACTGCAATTAAATTTCTATCTACAGCGCATGTGAAAACTACCATGTACTATGTACTAATTGCCATGAGGTAGGATTATGCACTGAGATTAAATTGTTTGTCACTACACTGGTTGCTTGGCAAATCACTGAACACTGACTGAGAGAGAGATGCTATGCTGCGTCGGCTTTTTATAGGTGAGTCGGCCATCTTGGTTAGGTACCGGACGTTGTGGTGTGAATTTGTTGCGCAATACTCACCAGAGTGCTCAGTATTTGACATATTACCGTGGTGAGATTTTTAAATTCAAATGTTTTGTTTTTTTTTTAATTATTGATGATCAAAAATACATAGATATTTATGCAACCTTTCACTGCATTTATTGAAGTTTTGTAAATTTTGTTTGTGGAGTTTAGCCCCCCTTTTTTTTCCTTCTTATAATTAACTTTTCAGGTAAGTCTTATTTTAATTATTTATCAGATATATTCGAATTATTATTTCGATGCACATGTTTGCTTATAAGATTTATTCATTTTATTTAAAAAAAAAAATTAACTATATCAATTCATTTGACTTTCCTATTTCTTTTTGTTTTCTTAGATTCCTTAGTAATATTTGCCTTTTTTGGTGGGACTACTTGGACCTATGGGAAGTCCCAGAACGTAAGCAATTATTGTGTACCTTGACGCAAACAGATTTTAATCTATGTAATTGTCTCTTTCTAAGTGTGGCTGAACATCCTCCCCCCTGTTGAACGGATCCGTTCAACCGCGCCTTGATGTTTGCGATCCCTCGTTTGTGGGAGTGGCGTACTTGATATTTCTTCCGGAGATTGATCACCTTTCCCTTTTCTTCCTGCGCCGGATGTCTTCACAGTCAATTCGCTTGATTACTTCTCGTGTCAGGAAAATGTCCACACCTTCACGTGTAATGAAACGCTGATGCGTGTTGTCTTCTCTCATCTTCATTTCCTTGACGATAGTAGTTGGTCGTAATTTTGTCAATTGACCGACCTGACCACCATTGATGACCGCAGGGTCTGCTAGTATTGGCGTTGTATGCGGCATCTTCAAATATTGTATGGAGGAAATGCTGCTCAATGTCCTCCCGCCTGTCGCTACTGAGACATTAGCAGTATGTTTTTTCGGTAGCCCGGTTAGAATATCGCACCCAGGGTCTACAAAAAGGTCCGTCATTGGGCTATTAGGAGGCGAATAACGAATGTCCTCCATGATGTGCAGGACATCGTTTACATTGTCTGTTGAATCATACATCTGAAAAAAAGAAGGAATGAGTAAAATGTTCTCTTGTGAGGATATCACTAAAGGACAACACTGACAAAGAACACATATGACTTTGGGCAGTCTTTTACTTTCTCGAAGCCATTTGGAATTGTTATTTGGAGTCAGCTTCTTCCATAGGTAGCCGACAGATCTTTGATATGGGTCGGTTGAAGGTATTGTTTTGTATCTTGACCTGGACAACCCTAACCACTCCATCGGCTCCAGGAAAAACTCGCTGTATTATGCCTAAAGGCCAACAAGTAGGTGGCATGTCCACATGCATGAGGATTACCACCTCTCCGACCTTGATGTTGGGCTGTGAACGGAACCATCTCGGTCGATATTAATAAGTCATCCGGATCATTTCTAATTTGGCATAAGGGCCGCGAATTTAAACAAGCTTCAATCTGTGTCAAAATTGTGGTGTATTCTTCAAAGGTACAAGTTGAATTGCGTAACGTCCTATGTAAGTGGTACTTTATCGATTTGACGCCGGCTTCCCATATTCCGCCAAAGTGAGGAGCTGCTGGTGGGTTGAAATGCCAAGTTATTGATTTTAAGGCTAAGTGCTGTGCTACAATAGGAGTTGCTTCCTTTATGGCCTGCGTCAATTCCTTATCTAGGATTGTTTTGCCACCAATGAAATTGGTACCACAATCTGAATATATGTCAGTGCATAATCCTCTTCTGGCCGTGAATCGTTTGAGTGCTGCCAGAAAAGCTTCGGAAGTTAGGTCGGAAACAAATTCTATATGAATAGCTCTTGTTGCCATACATATAAATATGCAGAAGTATGATTTGTGAGTCTTCGCATATCTAAGCTTCGACGTTTTTACTGTGAACGGTCCTGCGTAGTCGATGCCGACTTTTGTGAAAGGTTTGCTTATGTTTACCCTTGATGAAGGTAAATTTCCTATTAATTGAGTAGACATTTTCTTGCGATGCCTAGCGCAAGTGACACATTTGTACAGATTGCTTGTGATGCAACGTCGTGCATCTAGAATCCAATATTTATTTCGACTTATGCTTAGTGCTTGTAAAGTACCTCCATGTAATGTATCAAGATGTAATTTGTTGATATTCAGTGAAGTCACATGGTGTTTTTGCGGTAAAATGATTGGATGCTTTCTGTCGTATGATAACAAGGCGTGGTGTAATCGTCCACCCAATCGCATTAATCCAGTTTCATCCATGAATGGATTTAGTTTGAGAAGTTTGCTGTCATTCATCAATGGTTTCTTTTTTAACAGGCGTGTGTAATCTTCTTTAAAAGTCGTCCTTCGCACAACCTTCAAAATAGTCACATGTGCGTTGTCGTACTCTGCACTGGTAAGAATGCCCAAACGCCTTTGTGTTGGGTTCTTACAATTGTGTGCAAAACATACTAACGTAGCTACAATTCGAACTAATCGCGTAAACGATGAGTAGCTGAACATGATGTCTTCATTCGGATTGATCACCAGAGTGCTAAAAACTTGTTGTTTGGCTTCTAAATCTATATGGTCGTCTATGCCTTTGAGTGATGGCCATTTGTCTGGCTCCTTTAGTAACCAGGTTGGACCATGCCACCATAGCCTTTGTTGTAGTAAGCTAGTAGGTGTACTGCCTCTCGAAGCCACATCCGCTGGATTGTCTTTTGTGGGTACGTGATGCCATCGGACATATTTTAAAGTGTCTTGAATTTCCACGACTCGATTGGCTACGTATGTTTTCCACCGTGACGGATGTTCCTTTAACCATTGCAACACAATCATGGAATCTGTCCACGCAAAAATTGCTATGTCTTGTAACTGCATGTCTTCAACTGTTGCTTTCAGCAACCTTGACAAGAGAACTGCTCCATTTAACTCTAATCGTGGTGTTGTTGTAGGTTTGATGGGTGCCACCTTGGATTTTGCCGTAAGTAAAGTAGACCACACTTTAGAGTTTTCATCCTCAACTCTTAGATATAATACAGCTGCGTATGCCTTCGTTGAGGCATCGCAAAATCCATGAAGCTGCATGTGAGCTCCTGTGCTATACCGTATCCATCTTGGGATTTTGAGTTGTTGTAAAAGGTTAAGATCATCCTTAAAATCTGTCCATTCCCTCTGAATAGCTTCTCATACTTGGTCATCCCACGACGAGGCTGTAACGCACAATGTTTGCATTAATGCCTTCGCTATGATAATAACTGGCGCCAGCCACCCAAGAGGATCATACAAAGACGCTACCTCTGACAATATGGATCGTTTTGTACTCTTTGCTGGGCTTTGTCTAGGTGTTATCTGAAACGTGAAGTGGTCTTGGGCGGGATGCCATAGTATGCCAAGAGTTTTTATAGATTCGTTCTCAGAAAATGTCAACGTGCTATTCGATTCTCGAAGCTCAGGTGACAATTGTTCAAGCAACTGCACGTCGTTGCTAGACCACTTTCGAAGATTGAATCCTCCTGCTTTCATCATTGCTATCAATTCTTCTTGTAGTATTTATGCTTCAGTAAGCGATTCAGCTCCAGTCAGCAAATCGTCAATGTAAAAGTCAGAAAAGGTAGCCTTGGATGCTAAGGGCCATGTATCCTTTTCATCGTCTGCTAATTTCTGGAGTGTTCGTACTGCCAGATAAGGCAGTTTTCATTTGATAATCCTGAACTTGATTTGTTTGAGGATGTAGTCAAATGATGCGTTGGAAGGTGCGATGTGCCGGATGTACGTCTATCATCCGATACATCTTGCCGATGTCTGCATGCATTGCAAATTTGTGTTTCCGCCATTTAAGTAGAATTACGAAAAGCTTTGGTTGAAAGGTTGTTAGTTGTTTTTGCAGACGCGTCAAAAACAACTCTAGTTTTAGTTGTCGAACTATCTTTGATTACCGCATGATGAGGTAAATAGTAATGTGCCTCACCTGCCGCAGGTTGTTTAATCTCTTCCATGTGTCCCAACTCAATATATTCGTCGACACAGTGCTTATAATTTTTTTTTTAATTCTGGATTCTTTGCTAGCTGTTTTTGTAAGCTCAAAAATCTTTGCAAAGCTTGTGGCCTAGACTGGCCTAGTAAGGAAGCTTCGTTGCACCGAAATGGCAGTTTGACCTGATATTTGCCGTTTTCTAAACGAGTTTGCGTTGTTTGGTAAATTTGTTGACAAAGTTCATCCTCTTCATTCAGAGTGGGCTTAGTTGGGATTTCTTCAATTTCCCAAAAGCGTTTGAGCTGTGAGCTCAACTCGCTATCAGATGTGGTCATTGCGCATGTAGAATCGTGATCACTACTTGTTCCTGCTATTGAACCAAGTAATATCCATCCTAATGTAGTCTGAATTGCTACGGGTGCCGATTTTGGTCCTCTTTTAATACCTTGTTGTATTATGTGGGCGTAAACTCGGGTTCCGAGTAGAGCATCAATTTTGCCTGGCTTCCAAAACATCGGATCTGCCAGCTGTAAATTATTTAAATGCTCGCATTGTGTTTTGGAAATTGTTCTTGTCGAAAGATTGCCAGTGATTTCTATGAGAACAAGGAATTCTTCCTTCAACTGTTGGTTGCTCTGTCTACTGGATCGTAGGAGCAATGTGGTTTGGTGACGTGATGTAGCTGCAGGACTAGTAATGATCCCTGTTACATTCACTAATGTAGGTGCTCGTTTCGCACCTAGTTTGTTCCAGGCTTCCTCTGTGATGAAAGTGGATTGTGAACCTGTGTCAATGAGACAACGCAATGCTTGTGGATCCCCATGCTGTGTTTGAGCGATTACTATTGCCGTCGATAGTAATGCGTTGTGTGTTTTGTTACTCGTAAAATTTTGAGTCGCATTGAATCCTTCAATTTTATTTGTATTACGTGATTCAGTAACGCAATTAGTGACTCAGTCGCGCAATTGTCCTGATTGGCTGTTGCCTGAGCGAAAGATGTTCCGTAATCAGTTACGGATTGAGAGGTCTGCTTCTCATCAGAGCCTTTAGTTGTTCGTAACTTGTACACGCTTGGCTATTTGAAACTTGTTTTGTCGTTGGCTGTGTTGCTGTTTGTTCAAGCCTGTTATTTTTGTTCTTTGAGTATGTGTTCAAGTAATGGTTTTGCACATCCTGGTGTAGTGTAGTGTGATGCCTTTGATTGCATTTTCTACATGTGTACTTGCTAGAACATTGTTGCATACTATGCTTTGCTGACAAGCAATTTAAACTGCGGCCTGCTGCTTTCATGATATTCAGCCTTGATTGTGTATCCATTGCTTGGTATTTTGGATACATTATCACGAAATGATGGTTATGACATGCTGGACATCCATCTTTTCATGTCGAATGAAATGTTTGTGTTCTATCTTTATGTAGTTTGGGGATTGTGGCTTTAGAAACTAATTTTTAGCCTCTTATCTAGAAAGCTGTTAAACTCCAAGTAAGTAGGTAGCTCTTGTGAAGCTCCTAATTCTTCCTCCCATGGCTTGAATGTATTGAATGGCAATTTCTGCACTAGCAAATATATTAATATTGGGTCCCAAGAGGTTATATCTAATTCTAGGCCTTTTAATTGCTGTAAGCAATCGTCAATAGTGTTCAATAATGTTTTTATGCCCTGAAATGTTTCAGTGCTGAGCTTAGGTTGATTCACTAGTGCCTTAAGCTGATGATTTACTAGAATCCTCTCTCCTTTAATTTGGCCCAAGCTGGAACATAGTCTTTGCTAGTAATGGGCGTGTGGCGTAAATATTTCTCTGCTTCACCACTTAGGCACGACTTTAAATAATGCAGCTTTTGTACTGAAGATAAGCTTGTGTTTGTGTGAATCAACACTTCAAACAAATCGTGAAACGAACGCCATGAATCGTAATCGCCGTTAAATTTAGGCAAATTTATTCTAGGTAGACTTAAATCTTGTGAGGCAGTTGCAACAGTTGGAACTGTGACCTTGTCTGAAGCTGGGTTTACCGTAGTTTGATGTGATTTTAAGCCTTCCGTCAATTCACTCAGATATGCTGAGTACATTGCTTCTGCTTTACTATAATAATTTCCCTCGAGATATTCGTGGGTTTTATCCTTCTGCAATAAGTAGCTGCTCACAGCAAAATCTGTTGAAGCATATCTTTCCCATAACTTGATCAAATCTGCACTCTTTGTTTCGAAGAAACTTTGCGTTTTCTGACTTTGATCGAGTGTCTTTCCATTTTCGATTAGTTGTGCTAATCTGCTTCGTAATATTTGCTCTGTAGCGAGCAATTCGTCTAGCGTCGGCATGATGACGAAATTGATTTACTGAGTACCGTAATACGAGTAAATAATGCAAGTACTGCTATATGAGTACCGAAAACTGAGTACTACAGGTAGTATTTTAATGTAAGTGCGAAGAGCCAAGTACAATAATATGAAGATCGCAGCGTGCGTGCTGAAACTGCGTGCCGTGATTTGAGTATTGAAATGTAAGTACCGTATCGCACTATGAGCACAAAAAAACTGCGTACAGTAATGTGCGTGCCGCAATATGAGTACCGAAAACTGAGTACTGTAAATTGCGCACACGTTGTCACCCTTGCGAACGTCTTGCTGCAATTATTTCTGCTTGGAATTAATGCAATAAAGTGAGAGAGCACCGCAAAGTTCCTGGATGGAACCACCAAATGTTAAATTGATGGACAAATGATTCCGATGTAATTCCAAAAAGAAAATGCAATAAATGATTTCATTGATTTTTTTTATTTGTCTCATCAATTTTTAACCATTTTGTTTAATTGTGCCAATGCTGATAAAGCCAGAATTTCACGCTGGTCGTGCTGTTGATTGTTGTTACTGGTACTAGCTGTTCGCTAGAAATCAGCTACGATGATCACTGCAATTAAATTTCTATCTGCAGCGCATGTGAAAACTACCATGTACTATGTAATAATTGCCATGAGGTAGGATTATGCACTGAGATTAAATTGTTTGTCACTACACTGGTTGAACACTGACTGAGAGAGAGATGCTATGCTGCGTCAGCTTTTTATAGGTGAGTCGGCCATCTTGGTTAGGTACCGGACGTTGTGGTGTGAATTTGTTGCGCAATACTCACGAGAGTGCTCCGTATTTGGCATATTACCGTGGTGAGATTTTTCAATTCAAATATTTTGTTTTTTTTTTAATTATTGATGATCAAAAATACATAGATATTTATGCAACCTTTCACTGCATTTATTGAAGTTTTGTAAATTTTGTTTGTGGAGTTTAACCCCCCTTTTTTCCCCTTCTTCTAATTGACTTTTCAGGTAAGTCTTATTTTAATTATTTATCAGATATATTCGAATTATTATTTCGATGCACATGTTTGCTTATAAGATTTATTCATTTTATTTAAAAAAAAAATTAACTTTATCAATTCATTTGACTTTCCTATTTCTTT
Source organism: Dioctria linearis (assembly GCA_963930735.1). NCBI lineage: Eukaryota > Metazoa > Arthropoda > Insecta > Diptera > Asilidae > Dioctria > Dioctria linearis. Next base: position 86,739,623 of record OZ005743.1, on the reverse strand, counting down.
TTGTTTTCTTAGATTCCCCAGTAATATTTGCCTTTTTTGGTGGGACTACTTGGACCTATGGGAAGTCCCAAAACGTAAGCAATTATTGTGTACCTTGACAAAAACAGATTTTAATCTATGTAATTGTCTCGTTCTAGGTGTGGCTGAACAGAATTGCTCTGAAGGTGTGGGTTTTGCAAAATAAGATATCACAAAAAGCATTGAGAGAGCTGTTCAAAATTTGTAATAGACATACTCCGGACTTATTACCTACTGATCCAAGAACATTGCTCCGCACACCATCAAATAAAATGAATCGTGGTAATATTGTACAAATAGGATCATCACCATCGAATAGTAAATATTGGCACCAACGGCTCGAGTTTTCTTTAAAATAATTTTTCCAAACATTAATCAGCCAACACAGATATCGATTAACATAAACATAGACGGTTTGCCAATTTTTAAAAGTTCGAATTAACAATTTTGGCCCATATTATTTAATATTCACGAATTTCCTGATGTTTCTCCAATGGTCGTCTTGGATTTTTGTTTCATTTTTCCTTCGTCTATTCTGAAAGACCGAGTTGAGTGCTTTAAATTAAAAATATTACCGTATGCCACTGTGCGCTCGTTCACAAAAATTTATTGCAACTTGTTCTTTCAACTGTCAATAATCTTTTAAAAGCACACTAGGCTGGCCGATAGGAATTCATATCACGAAACATGATACAAAGATATCAAGGTATGGCCGATTCGACAGGAATTTTTTGTGTTGCTGCGTCTTGGGGTGACTAATGTCATTCCCAGCGGATTTGTTTTGAGTTTTTCGTACTATATTGACTGAAATACTTTTTGAATATATTAAAATATATAATAAAAAATTAGTTTCTTCGTTTAAATCACTTCGGGAAAAGTAATTATGTGCTAGGGGTAAAACAAAGAAATTTCCAAATAGAACATTTTTTCATTTTGATAAGGACGATTGAAATTGAGACGAACAAATTTGTGACAATTGTCGCCAAAGCAGGCAAGCAACCAATTGACAGATTTTTCGGTCCCTTTTGTTAATCATTATCACGAAATAAGAATGTTTGTGTTTCGGTATTTGCTCTACTATGCTTATATAGTACAAATGTCATTTCAAAATATCTATTCTCAACACAGCAATTTACATCTTTATATAGGGATTTGTTACCTATATAAGCGTTTTTATTCCTACTCATGTAGGTGTTGAAGTCATGGTAGGAAATTTTGTGTATTATATCAAGTCTTATAATCTTTAAGGTAGAATTGAAGTCCTACATCATCTCTTTCTTATGTACCTTTACCCAGTAGCCATGTTTGCTGATTATTTGGACGGCCATATTTGTGTCGTGTCCAAAAGCAATCAATCAAGAAAATTCACAAAACCATCAAATAAATAAGAAGCAATTCATTAATCACCGTAAACCTTCTTCAAATAATAAGAACGCTCAAATTACTTTAAACCATAATTCTTTATTTACCGCGAACTGACCTATCTTAATAATTCTAACAGTACTCCGACCCGAACGGAAACTTGATACTATTATAACTGAATACTGAACGGCACTCGCCATACCAGTCATTGGTCTTTTATGCCCCAATATTCGGAAGTAAACTTTTACTCGCAACGCGAATGTAAACAAACGACAACAACCTTGTCGTTTGTTCTACCGGTTGCAGCACCTGAGTTGCTTAGTTGTAAACAATCGCCTTACATAATAATTACCATGCGAGGTAAATTATTATCGTAATCGTCGATTGCTCCACTAAGCGCTCATCGCAAACAGCTCTTGAATTGCTAATTATTTCGCTAGAATGCGCCCTTGGCTGCTGGAAGAATTTTCCTTATATTGGGCCATGAAATTTGTAATAAAAAAAACGCATTTTTATTTAGGTGTAAATTACCTTAGAAACATGAAAATAATGACATATTGGTAAGTTTATTGAAAATCAGATAAATTCACATTAGTTCCATTTCTTTGGAGAACCAAATGAACATAACTGTTCTTAACTATAATTAATTAAACATTTTATTTATTTATTTATTTTGAGGCGCTTTGTTATTTTTCGATCTAGAGTGTTAAATACTAACAGTAAAATTTAAATCGTTGGTAAATTCAAATATATACCAATGCGAAAAGATAATCATAATATTAAGAAATATGTTCCTCAATCATATTTTATAATACCATCTTTTGTGTTAAGTGAAAACTTATTCTTTTCTAAATCTAAATTAACTGAGCGTCAAGATTCGGAAAACTGTTCTAGGTCCTGTCGGAACTGTATTGTATTTTCCTTTAGGGTTTTTAGCTTGGCGAGTCTGGTCTCGCGCTCTGTGTTTAGTTTGTGATCTAATGCGTCACAATGGGTAATCGTCCGGATCGTTGGCTACTAGAGTTTTATTGATGAGCGCTGGCTGCTAAAAGTTCAGGCTGCTTGTCGAGCTGTGTCCTGGTTGATTTGTGTTCGTCCTTCTGGGGAGTTTTGAATATTTCTCCTCTTCATTCTGTCGACTGTTCACTTGTATCCCTCGGTGGTTCTTTTGCACTAATTAGGGTGAACGCTTGCCGGCCTGTAGCAGAGACGCCTAAAGATGATATCTACCCGAGTGTTGGGGGTGACTTGGCCTGAGTAGCTTCGTCAATGGGACCCCTTAGGTTCGCAGGATAACTGATTTTAAAGCTCTTATGCCTCTCTACTTTGATTTTTAGAAAAGCGGGCTACCACTATCCTACCGGCTGCGCCAATTTTGTTATATGTATATATATAATAACTTATCAAATGGGGTACTCACAACAACTTGGGTATAATATTCCGGGGGATGAATCACAAGATTTGCACTTGATGTTGTATTCACGCTTTATTTTCCTTTTTAAACTTATAAACTTTCCTTGCTTAACAATATCAACACTTTTTCTTTCGCAAGTAGTTAACTTATAAACTTTCCTTGCTTAGCAATATCAACACTTTTTTTTTGCCAATTGCACAGCCGCGCGCCAATCACACCGAAGTTCTTTTTCTTTTCTAATCAACCCCCTTTTTTTAACTTTTACTGTTTTAATTCTCGGCGATGATCACGATCGCTGGTCTGACTCAACTCTAGAAAACCGACTGTTCAAAAACTGACTGACTCGAGACTTGATTTTTCAAATCTCAAGTCTTCTTGTTCAGGATAGGATAATGCTTAATTAGCATTCCTATCCTGAGAAAAATTTTTGCCACTGGACATGTTTAAACATGCCTAGAATTATCGCGATGGACGATGGTTGAAATGAAATTTGATATTTTTTGTAAATATCTAGCCATTGTCTTGATTTTGGTGCATACATTGTGGTACCCACAGTGTATGCAGATTGCGACAATTTGCTGATAAGAACAGGACGGGCCTCGATTGGATGGAGCTAGTGGATACTGGGCATTTTTTTGTCCATGCTGACCAATTGCAGACGAGGGTTTATGAAACGACTGTCCACTCGTGTCGGAAAAATATCTTGGTGGTATCGGTTCACCCACAAGAGGAGGTGGACGTGATATGTCTACAAACACTATTCGATATTTACGTCCGCAGTGTGTCTAAGCTTTGCTCGAGGCTTTCTCTAACTAAATCTTGCAGCTGCATGCGCAGACCTGACATCAAGGCTTCCGTCGCTACTCGATTCTGACCATGAGCAGTACGCACTGGACTATTTCGTCGCGAACTAGGGTGTGAAAAGGTCGTGGAATGCGGATTTGGCATTCCAGGTGATACGGATCCGCGGGATCGTTAACGGTGGCAAGTCCAACGTTGGCACGGGCTGCCTAAGTTCGCGCTTTACAGGTTTCGTCGTCGGCTTCTTTGGAATGGCTGCTATAAAGTCATACGGTGTGAGGCAGCACCGACAATTCGGACAGTTGGCCTGTTCGCCTATCCAAGTTCGCAAACATACTTTGTGGAACATGTGTCCACATACTGTCACGAGCGCCTTTCTTTTGACTGACCAGTCTCCATCTTGACAGATGGAGCACTGTTGGGGCAACTTGGTCACACTGTCTGTTACTGGAGGTGGTGTTCTCATGGTGGCCATAATGTGAATTTAGTCGACTCAGCCGTAAAATCAATATACTTCAATATAGCACAAGAATTCAACCTAGATAGTTTCGGCTTTCGTATGAAAATTTGACGCAGTCTGGCCAAGGAAAAGCAGGTATTGTCGAGGCTAAAATTGAGATAATAGAATTTCAGAATTTCAATTTTTTTTTTAATTCAACAAGAGGTTCAGAAAAAATTCTCGTAAACTCAGGGTTGTTGGTTAACGAAAGGATAGTAGACAACTTCACGGATGCTACTTAGACACGTATTATCAAATGTAAAGTCTCAATTCACGACTATCTCTAACGTATATACTAGGTTTTCGACAGAAATCAAAAAAAATTCTTCAAATATTTCTTATTATAAATAACCAAAGCTCTTAGTATATTCAAAAAGATAGTTAAATTTCAGAATTGGCAGTACTTTATATTCAGAAAAGTTGTCGAGGCCCTAACGAAGTCCGACTCCTGAAATCAAGATCAATACTTGCTCCACCGAAATATCGAACCAACAAAAAAATGTTTTTACTATAACTTGCTGTTGAAAATCTACGAAAATTCCAGCTTGTGAACTAGCTCGAATGTTCCCAAAAACAAAAAAATAATTCATAAAAGTTTTCTCCTCACTACCCAAGAGCTACTCCTCAAAAGAGATGTCTCAGGCCCACTATCTCTAATCAAGTCAGAAATTATGCGGTGAAGGTAAGTAGTGTGAATGTCTGCATGAAAAAAAATTGCGTTCTCACCGAAATCTGGGAAAAATAGGGTTGGAGATGTTCAAGACTGAAAATGCTACTAGAGATTCTTCAGCCAGGTAGCTAGTAGTATGCCAACTCCTGATTACTGAAGGTCTCCAGCATCACCTTCATCCTCTAACAACTCTTTCCTTCCTCTTCGTTTGATTGCAATATCTAGCTAAGCCTTCCAGTTAGACAAAGTCGTAAATCTGGTCAACTAGTTAGCTAAAAGCCAAAAAGTCGTCTCACAGACTCATGACTCTTTCCAGCCAGTTGGCCAACAAAGACACGCCTCCGTGAGAGCACAGACAAAAAATGTTGCGAGGCCACCTACTATTTCCATAGCAGAAGGCCAGCGGGAAAGATTAATTCAAAAAAAAATTCAAAAAAATTCAAAACGCAAAGAAATTTAATAGACTTTCAAGACTTGTGGCTTGACCAAAGTCAAAACTAAAGTCGAACTTACAGAAGAAAACGATATCAAAACTTTAAAATTCAATAATACAAAATCTCAAAGAATAGCAAAACTTTAAAAACTGTAATGTTACTGTACAAAAAATTTACTTGACAACAAAACAAACTCAAGTCCGCATATAACTTGTACCGATTGTGTGATTACCGAGCAGGACAATTTAGCTAACAGCCAAATGCCCATATCTACTAAGTAATCCCAGTCCTCAGCAAAAGTCATTATTAAACCACCGAAGCCTAACTGAGGTGGCCCCACTTTGGCGCCATTTTTGTTATAGATGTATGTCAGAGTGAATGGTTTGGACGTGAAGCCCAGACTGTCAGCATGAGCTGACAGATCACTCGGTGGACAGCGTTGACTGCAAGGCGGCACGCTAGCTCGGCTCGGCTATTGGCGGAGAGTGTGGGGAGGTTCCACGAAAACCTGCCGCTGCCACCAGCCATATACAAAATAAATTCGTGCCTGGCTAAACAAAAGGCCGTAGCACACATTCAGTCCTGAAGGGACCTTTACACTACTTACCAATATCCTTGTGAAGGCGAAGATGTCTTGCCTTCCTCTGCTCGCCTCAACCACCCAATAGACACTGAGGGCAGATCATTTACAGTGTCCCTGTTGACCTGAAAAGAGAAGACGAGAGTGGATCTAGTCAACCTTCATGTTAAGAGGGCTACAGGAGAGTGAGAGGAAATGAGAACTCTACTTCCGATTCATGTTATCCAATCTAGTATTTTTATTAACAAACGGCGGTATTCTATACTCAATTCAACTAAACTTATTTTTGCGGACAATGTTTGGTTCTTATTTCTATCCGTAAATACATTTGATATGTATACTGTTACCTCTATCAATGAAACTGACAAGGAGATAGTCTTATCGCTAGCAACCACTTAACAAGGTTTGCCTAGTACTTAACCAAATACAAACGAACGAAACGCGTCGGCTTTGTATTATTTTATTCTATTAAAATAATGATAAATATATTTACATCGTGAAACACAAATTGCCAAGAGTTTTTCCTTTAAATTTGTTCAAATTCATACTACCTTACATCACAAATACAAATGCCTACCTATCGCTGACGACAGGGGAGAACTGTTTAGAATTGATTGGTCCTCTTTGTTTTTTTTTTTTTTTTTTTTATAGAACCCGCTGACCCATTGTCGGGCTTCTGAGTTAAACATTAATTGTTTGACTTTAGTGCTGTTTAAAAATTTAACATTTCAGAAATTTAAAGTTGCTAAGCTTACTCACCTCGAGAAGGCCTTCTGAAGCTGGATGCGGGATCTGTGAAAGAATACTTCTGAAAGTCTGCCACTTAGGCTACTTCACAAGTTTAATACATAGTTTTTGTGATGAATGAGTTAATAGTAATAACACCCACGGGTGTGATAGTTACAAAACTGGTTAGTTCTATTTTTCTTATTCTATAAATAGTTAATTTCCGACTCTTCATACCACGTACCTAACTAAGTGAATTTGGTTTACATCACTACAGGCATTCGATCCTATCAAAATTGTATGACTAATGACTAAAGTTTGATAACCTACTCTTAGAATACTGCGTGCATTCAAGTATTTAACTACGTAAATCTTGTTCACCGCACTATAAGCATTTGAGCCTTAAATACGAATAAATAAAATGTGTAATAAAATTGTAAATGTTAGTACATACATACATAAAATTAGTATTTCTAAAATCTATTTATATAAGAAATTATTTCGAAATAATAGATGAATTCTACTGAAGTAAGTGTTTCTTTGCTGCACGAGCACGGGGCTATCAAAAATTCAAAATAAATTTCATTCCATTGGATTTAATAGTTTTTGTAAATGTCTTACATACATATACTTAATGCACATGCATATACATACCTACATCATGTAGGAAGAAAGTATACTTAATGCACATGCGTATACATACCTACATCATGTAAGAAGAAAACATATTTATTGCAACGCATAACTAAAAACATTGTGCCTACATACCTATCTACTGAATCATTTTCGCTGCATGAAGAATTTCAATCACTGACCTACGTCAAATATTATTCATGTAAAACAGCGAAGATGTCGCAATACCCCTGCGCGCAAGAAGTCTCAAGTTGCAATACGACGACCTTGCGCCGGTGGTGAAACATGTATATGTAGGTAGCAACTAGCAAGATGTTAATTCACGGGTAATACAGTAAGCCACAAATGCCTACTGTAACCCGAGAATTACATCATAAATAAATAACAAACAGCAAGTGATTCTGGTTCTTGCAAAATATTTGTATGTATACAAACGCGACGAGTGCCGCGATTTAATTGAAGAATGTAATATGCGTGACTTAACACTTTGTACAAGGTGAACATTATGTACACAAAGTGTTAAGTCGGAAGTAAAATACAGTCGGAAGTAAATTGCACATCTTCCGTACTGGGAAGTAAGTACAACATTTTTCCATGTATAGAATAAGAACAATTTGTATATATAGAGTAGCAAAATGTAAAAGAAATGAGTAGTAACCGAGTATAATCAGTGGTATTCAGTCGTAGATTATTTTCATTTCGGAGCTGAGCTTCAACAAGCTACTCCATATTAAGGCATTTTTACCATCATTCAAAGCAGCAACCGTATTTTTGTAAAAAGGAATTATCTTTGTTCAATTTTTAATTTTAATTTGCAATCAATTAAATTCTATTTGTAAATTTGCGCTAAATGTCACTTTTGAAAGCATAAAACCACTCTAAACGTCAAAACTACTAAACGCACCGAAACACTACGCTAACGGACGGTAGCGTAAAAATGTGCACACCGGTCTGCATTTTGAGCGGCTGAACGCTGCGATGTGCTTTGATGTGCTTGGGGAAATGAGGTGTGTAAAAATGTGACATTATGTGAGATTCTGCGTGCAACTGAACGCACGGATTGATATCAAAACGTAAGACTAAGTATCCTTTCTATATGTAAATATTGAAAAATATATAAATTCAGCTTTCCTGCCTGTCCTGAGCTCTCGTGATGCCGCTTTAAAGACTTCTTTGATTAGTGTGATTCCCGCACTTCAGCAGGTTCTCGCACATTGATGCTAATTCAGATTCTCCTGACCCGTTTAGGTACCAATGAAGCCACGCTCTAGTTCCCGGACATTTTATTTCTGCGCATGTGTCTAGATAATTATTTTGCTTTCTCTCCCATACAGGGAGTATTTTCCACGACTTGTAGTTTAATTAATCTTTATATACTTTTACTATTATTTCGCGTGAAATGGCTGTCTTTTTTGGATATTTTTTGATTATCGAGGAAGACAATCAGTCTTCATTCATCGCAAACACGTACTTATTCAATGGCGTTTTTCACGTACTTCCGGCATCTTCGTTGACCCGTTTTTTCTCTATTCTTTATATATTTTCCAGCTGTTTCTGACAGCCCGGTTTCTCACTTTTGATACCAGATGCCAATGGAACTGTTATAGAGGCTATTGCCCATTCACTTATTCGCTTATTGTTGGGAAATTAGCGTTTTCCTTTAAAATGTACATTGGTTTATTTCGAGGTGCGAATTTGTAATGCGACGGGGGTGAATATAAGACATAGCAATAAATGACTTTTTGTTATAACGTAATGAAGTTCTAGAGCTGTCTTCTTTCTCCTCTCATTCTCCTGGAGCCCTCCTCATTATTAAGGTCGAATAGGTCCGCTCCTGCGCTATTTACAGGTCGACATAGGGACACTGAGACAGCTGTGTCCACAGTGTCCTTGGGAAGTTTGGGCCGGCACGGAAGGCAGACCATCAGCATCTTCGCGTAAGTGAAGGTAAGTAGTGTAAGGGTCCCTTCTGGATCGGATCTGTGTTGCTTCGTTTTCGATGGCAAGTGACAGTGGCAGGTTTTCGTGAAACTCCCCCCCCCCACACTCCGCCAATAGCTGAGGCGAACTAGCGTGCCGCCCTGCATGACAACGCTGTCCACCGAGTGATCTGTCAGTTCATGCTGCCAGTTGGAACTTTAGGTCCAGTTATAATCACTCACCTAGTTCCTAAACAAAATGGCGCCCAACGTGGGCCACCTCAGTTGGACTTCGTCGGTCTAACTGTGACGTTTGCTGGGGACTGGGACTGGTAATGAGGCGATCACCTGACATTTTGCTAATTGATTGACCTCGAGTCTCTTATCCAGTGCAGGTTGCATGACAACTCGTGTCCAGCTGCTGTTGTGAATTTTGTTTCTTAAACGTTTTGCCGGTTTTTGTACAGTTTTCAAGTTTATCAAGTTTGAGAGTAAAGTTTTTAAGAATTTAAAAGTTTACAGTTTTGCTATTGTTGATTTATTTGAAGTCCGACTTTAGGTTTGACTTTGGTCAATCCTGAAGTCTTGGAAAGTTTAAAATTTTTGCATTTTTGATTTTAAATTTCATTTTATCTTTCCCGCTGGCCTTCAGCCATGGAAATGGCAGGTGGCCTTCTAATCATTTTCGTTGAGGATGCGTGTTTTCGTTAGCCGACTGGCTGGACGGAGTCATGAGTCTGCGAGATGACTGTTTGACTTGTAGCTAACTAGTTGACCAAGCTCATGGCTTCGTCCATCCGGACGGTTAGCTGGACACAGCTATTGGGTGAGGAAGGAAGGATTTGTTGGCGGTTGGGGGTGATGTTGGAGAACTTCGAAGCCGGGGCCTAGCATATTGCTGACTGGCTGACCGAAGATTCTCTGGCAGCATTCTTGGCCTTTGACATTTCTGACCCAACTCTTCCTGAATCCCGTGAGAACTTCAAAAAAATTTTTTATACACAAATCCACACCGCTTGCCTGCACTTATCTTTTGATTTCGGACCTGAATTTTTAAGAGAGTGAACCTGGGAGACCTCTGTCCTTGGGAGTTAGCTCTGGGAGAGAGAGGGAGACATCTTTTATTATTTTCGATTTTTTTTGGCGTATTTTGAGTTTAACTCAGCAGAAACTTATGAATTTTTATCTTTTGACGATAGATTGAGTTTAGCTCATTACCAGATTTTGATACTGTAGGGTTACGATTCATATTACTACAATATGTTTTCGCTTATTGTTCTGCGTATGAAGATTGCAAGATTGATCTTTTTGAACTTTCTGACTTCTTGCTGAAAAATCTATCACATGCGTTAGGTGGACAGAGTGAATTTAGCATTTAAATTATTCTAACACGTTATATAGCAACACTGAAGTTGCTCAACAACCTTTAGATTGTTCATTAACCTTCAGTTGATGAAGGTTTTGGATTCGTATACTGTTTTGAAAGAAAGAAAATGTTGTTGACCTGGTGCTAGACGACGACAATCCGTACATCTCTTCTAATTTTGATTGCCGCACAATTTTCCGTCCAACTTCTGCACGAAGGTAGAACTACACTACTCGTCCTTTTACAATGGCTACCATGCGAATGCCACCTCCTGTGACTGAGGTCCCGATACAGATGCCAGACCAGTGCACCATCTGTCAAGATGGAGACTGGTCTGTTAAAAGAAGCCCGTAAAGACTATATGTGGACATGTGTTTCATAAAGCATGTCTGCGAATATGAGTAGGTTAGCATGCCAATTGCCCGAATTGCAGATGTGCCCTCACTCAGCTAGACTTCACAGCGGCACGATACCGAAAAAGTATCCGTTGCAAAATGGTAACCTAGATCCTCGACATCAGTCATATTCTTTAAATTTGCCACTGCCGACAGCACAACAGTCGATTCGCAGATCTCTATATCCTGGCTTACAGTCAGCAAACATGTCGCACGTTAGCTCACGGATCAATAGTCGATCACCTGCTATTACGGGTCGAGGCTAAGTGGTTGCTGATACATTCATGACAGATCTGATAGCGCAGCTGCAAGTTTTAATACGAGAAGGGATCTGGCAAAGTATGGACTCACTGCAATCAGAGATTTCCGATGTCCGCCAGCGAGCCTCAATGGTCATCCACCAAGTGGACGGTACTAGACCACCACCACCCACTGGAGAAGTGTCCAAATGCCTAGATTCTTTATAGAGAGCCAGAGATACCCGCGTAATCGACACTCGTTCTCAGCAGACTAAGAGAGACCCCACTTCCACCTACAGCACCTTTCTTCCTCCGGCACATTCAGATTACAGCAATCGAGTCCACAATAATTCTTTGCACAGGCGCTCAGGCAGTCCTATCAGACGATGGAACCTGTCGTATAAAAGCAATAACTCCGAGCTATCAGTGGATGAATTTTTTTTCGGGACCGGCGAAGGATTGGTACTGGTCTTTATTGAGGCACAACCCTTTCCCGACGTGGGAATATGTCAAGACTGGATTGTCTATCGAGTGGGGAGTGCCCAAGGATGACTTGAAGATCAGAGCGCACTGATGTCATGAAAGCAAAAGTCTGGTGAATCATTCTCTATGTAGCACCACCATCTAGTGCAGCTACGGGACCAACTGTAAAACTCCCTGCCAGGCCTGGAATTCTTGGAAATTGTAAAGTCTAACTTACTGCTTGAGATTCAGGAGAAGATTTGTTTGCACCCAACAAATACCAATGGACAGCTACACTCTTTAGTCACCCAGATTCAGGCTACACAGCTGCGAATTGTGACTGCGCGTAACTGGAGCACATATAGAAATCAGAGGGTAAGCGAGATCGATGATCACCAAAATTTATATTATGACTTGACAATCTTAACTGCGAGTGATAACAATATAGTGGACGTGTCAGCCATCACAGATCGACAGTTAGTGGTCTGTTGGAATTGTGATTAGCATGGATGACCTTCAAGACTGTTTACAAGAAGACAGCAAGTGTTCCGCTATGGATGCGGATGCAAGAAGATCTTTAAACCGAACTGTAGACACTGTATCCAGGAAAACAAGAAGCGGATCGGAAATCGCAACACCTTTTCTCGACCGGGAGTAATATCTCATATGTCAACGACGTCAACTGCTCTCGCTCAGCCGCTGATCCAGAACAATAGTCTGCACAATCCACAGACTCAGTCGAACAATCAATAGACTGTCCGTTGATATCATTCAGTGACTCTGGTGATATCAACCATTCATCTGATAGTCAAACCAATGCAACTAGTCCCTTGGCAGAGGATTTGATTGACTCTGCAGATTTTCAAGCTCCTGTTTCCACATGTAGGGAGCCCACAACACTTTTGGGAGACACATCCCTAGAAGAGTCCTTCATTTTTGACACTCCGTTAGAACCAACCGTACCTTCTTCAAGCAATGTTGCTGAGCCGGAGGTTCGGTCTCCTGCTATTGCGATATTAAAAAGGCCACCAAACTCTACGAATACGAGTGGGCGTGAGCCTGTTTTATATCAATTGACGCCGTATCACCTGCATCTACAAAATTACAATAAAGTATGAGACCGCATTTTCTCCTCAGGGGCTGAACTCGTGTGAGTTAGATATTCTGGTCTGGATCCTTGTAGAAAGAAGAAACGATCAACCGTTCGTTGTCGTGAATATTGTCGACATATCAGATCTGAATGAAAGAAACTAGCCCACATTTCAGTGTCGATGTCAGATGACATTCGGCCGTATGCCGAAATAAAGATGCTAGAGCAAACTGTGACTGGATCACTTGATAGTGGTGCCACTGTTAGCATCTTGGGCCAGGAAGCTCTAGAGAGGGTGGCTGAAACAGACGTAAAATGGTAGAGGTATCACACAAAAGTGCAGGTAGCTAACTGTGCCACGTCATGCGGGCTTGGACATCACTTTCCATGGTAAGACCCACAACGTGCATTTTGACGTGGTTCCTGGGCTCACACAAGCACTATATCTGGGAATAGACTTCTGGCGTCTATTTGGGTTGGCTCCATATGTTCTGGGTATAGTTGCCGAAGTGATGCCAAGCCAATTAACTGCCTCTGACACTGACCGCCACATTCTTTCAGTTCAAAAAAATCAACGTTTCGAAGCAACTAAATATCTTTAGTCACACACAAGATCGAGACGAATGACACTGTTCCGATAAAACAGAGGTTTTATTCTATTTCACCAGCCGTGCAGAGTTTGATGGACGCTGAGTTAGAGCGGATGTTATCATTAAGTATGATAGAGGAGAGCCAGAGTCCTTGTTTTAGTGAGGAAGCTTTGAAAAGTTGGGCTTTATTTTGACGCTAGGAAGGTCAATTCCGTTACCAAGAAGGATGCCTATCCGCTATCGCAGATAGACCGCACTTCTGATTCGACTTCCTCCGGTAAACTACATTACGAGCTTGGACCTCAAAGACGCTTTTTGGCAGATCTCACTAGACACTGATTCTAATTCTGGAGAGAAGACCGCTTTCAGAGTACTTGGTCATCCTCTCTACCAATACACCGTGATGCCATTCGGCCTCTGCAACGCTCCACAAACCATGTGTCGCCTCATGGATAAGGTCATTACCTTCGATCTTCGTTAGAACGTTTTGACCTCTTAATTCTGTCACAAGACTTTGACACTCATCTTGTTTTACTGGCTCGCGTGGCGGATTGTATGAGGAAATCTGGCCTCACTATCAACGTGGGAGTAAATTCTGTATTACAGAGACAAAGTACTTGGGTTTTATTGTCGGAAAAGGAGGTATACGGACAGACACTGATAAGATTTCAGCCATAGTTCACTACCCGTCACCGCCTACTAAGTATGGCGGCGTGTTATCGTCGATTCATTCCGAACTATTCTGATCTAACTGCCTCCATCACTGATATTTTGAAGAATCCCAGTCAGTTGCAATGGACACCTGAAGCCCAGACGTCTATGGAACATTTGAAACAGAAACTCACTCCTGCCCCGTTGTGGTGAGTCTGGATTTCACCACAACCATTCGTTATCCAGTGCGATGCTAGTCAGCACGGTATTGGGGGAGTGCTCTTACAAGTAGATGACGATGGCCACGAGAAGCCGATAGCCTACGTCTCGAAGAAATTGAATTCAGCACGAAGAAATTACAACGTCACAGAGCAGGAATGCTTAGCAGAAATTTTAAGTGTGCAGAAGTTCCGACCCTTTATTCAACTTATAACATTTAAGATCGTGACTGATCATGCAAGCTTAAAGTGGCTGATGTCTCAAAAGGACGTCAGCGGTAGACTTGCTCGATGGAATCTGAAACTTCAGGGTTTCGACTTCACAATCGAGCACAGAAAAGGAAGCCTGAACGTCGTTCCTGATGCCCTGTCACGAATTCACTGTGACAGCATCTCACCGTCTGAAAATCCTGGTCCGGAAGTTGACCTTGATTCTCCGTATTTCAATTCCTTGGAATATGAGGATCTGAGGCAAAAAATTAAATCAGCTTCCAATAAACTACCAGATCTCTGTGACAGCGATAACCTCGTTCACATTCGAACTGTTCCGAGAACAGGCGATTCAATTCAAGAAAAAGAAGCATGGAAGCTTTGGATTGCGCGAGGGCTTGTCTCTGACGCAGGCGCGTATACAGGGGGGGGGGGGGGTCACAGGGGTCATGACCCCCCCCCCCAAGCGCTACCTAACCTTCGCGGTGAATTGAATGTGGCGCTGGACTGTAGAGCGAGCTGTTAAAGTTTAACAGGAAGATTTTAGTATGATACGCTTTGTTTGTCTTCTTATAAGTAGTAATAGTGGATTGGGTATAATAGTCATTCCCTCGTAGCTCTTCGTTTTTTAAAGGTGTACACATTTTTTAGACTTTTTTTGCGTTTTAATATATCTAGTGTCGAAAAGTCATCTATCGTAACTAGCACTACTTTTGGAATGCATATTTATTTTAGTATTTGATTTTTTAGAAAATGGCACGTAATGCTTAGCAGCTCAGCTATGAAGATGCTTTTATATTTTTGTTGCGCCAATTAACAAGTTTAGAAAGTGTTATTGTTTCTACAAAATTGGTTAGAGATCATAATTTTTTTTACCTATCTGATTTTCCGATGGTAGACAGCAGCGGGAAATTCGCTATCAAAAAAGGTAGACGAAAAATATATTATTAGTTTTGAGCGTTTTGAAACAAATTTTATCGAAAATATTTTATATTATTTTGAAAGAATTGTAATGGGCCAAAGTGCGGAAAGGAAAAATTTAAAATACAGAAATTAACTAAATTAAATCAAACTAAATGCCAAAAATATCACAATTTTACCATTTGTATTTAAGTGCCTCGAAATATCCATCCATACCATGTCTTTTTTGTCAACTCGTCTATACTGGTTGTCTTGTATATCATAAATTATTTTATGACTTCACAATTCCTCAATCAATTGTTCATCAAAATTCATTATTTTAAAATTGCTTCGATATCCTACAACCTTAACAAAAATAAATGCCACAACAAGTTCATTCGTTTGATTTTGTTGGTAGTACTGCAGCGATGACGGAAAAATTAGAAATTGATCAATCCCGACGGCAACTTCGTCGATCGCTGACCGTCGTCCGTCGTAATTTGGGAATTCGCATAAGACTATATGCTTTTAGAAGTTCGACAGCAGCATTTTTTCGTCATTTGCCGTTGCCCGTCGCAATTGTATTTTAGTCTTGGCATAACAAATTTTTGTTTTACGGTTCTTCCAGTAGAACCCGAGTTATGGAATCAACGTCTTGCCACCCGTTGATTTTTCATAGCGACACTGATTCAAGCCTGAGTTGTTCAAAATATTTACATTCGTAGGGAAGCATTAAATTTTTCTTGGGGTTCGTGCACAACAAGGCGAGGCGAGGCGATGCGTGGCTAGCCAGTTTGGCGAGGCGAGGTGAAGATATATCTCGGGGTGTATTGTTTACAACAAGGCGTTCAGTTTCTTGGTAAATCGTGAAGTGAGAGTATAAATTATGTCATCAGATTCAGAAGTAGAAATTTTGTGTTTGTCAAGTAGTGCAGCTATATGGAATTTTTGACCTAAGTGTACTTTCCGCTCTTTTGCTTGCCACCCGATAAAGACGAAACGTCTGGAATTTGGCGAATTCATCATTCATGTGAAGATTTTCGGACTGATCCTGATAGATTCGTCCAATATATGAGAATGAATAAAGACCCCTTCGATTATATCAAAGAAAAAAACCTATAAAAATATGCCATCTATCAAAATTAGTGCGCTGCACCTCGCGAAAAAATTGTCGAGCGATTTACCTCGAGGTGTCTCGGCACATCGCACGCTACCACAGCATTTTTATGAATTCTCTCATAGTACATCGTGCAATCATTTTATTTCTTTAACTCTTGATATAGCCTCGCCACACTTCGCCATTTTGTGCACGTACCTTTGGAAATATAGTTGCAAATTGTTCTTAAGAATTTGAATGATTAACTATTCACCGACAAAAGTCCAAACGAATTGGTGTATTGATTCTCTTTCGACAGTGGCACAAGCATTCAGTTTTCTTAGAAAGATCTGAAAATTTTTCTTTAGATTTTTCATGGCGGCGGACAATGGTTCCAAAGAGTTATATTGATTCAGGTGCCTTGGCTGATCTGGGTCGCTAAAGATATTTATGAGTCTTGGCAATCATACATTTTGTTCTTAGAAATTTACTTAAACATTTTTCTTTCAAATTTTTATACACTATTGGTTGCTGAAAACGATCAGTTGGATTGATGCCACTAAAAGTAATTCTACAATTTTTCTTCACAATTTTTATGGCAAGACTATAAAAATAAAAACCATTCGCTTTCCTCTGCCTGCGGTAATTGCCGTTGCTTTGTTTATACTTTCGTATGAATTCAAGTAGTGTTGTTTAACTTAACTTCACGTTTATTTTAAATTTATAGCTAGCGATTGAGGTAGAAATAGTTGCGAAAGTGGAAAACAGAAGACTGATAAGCACATTGATAACTATTTTCAGAAGAAAGCAAGATCAGCTAAGTTCGCATCAAAAGATATAGTCAGTGACATATCATGCATTTCTACTCCTATTCCTTTGAATGTGAATAAAGGTGCAAGCTCTCACTCTCTGTCATTTACTTCAGCCTTGACAGAATCGGTTGCATCACATCAATGTCTACAATCTTTGCACGAGAAAGAGTATCTGGATATGAGGCCGTAATGTCTGTCCACTCTGAGATCGACATTGATGTGGATAATATTATGGACGGGTTTTCAAAATCAAACCAAAAATTGAATTTTGTGATATCTAACTTAAATATGATAAAAAAAAATTAAAAGCGACAACTTCCGACTTTTTCCTCCCACCTCGAACATTTTAGTTGTGACCCCCCCCCCCCAAGCTGCAGGTCTGGATAAATGTCTGTATTCTGATAGTTCTTGACAACTTTTCGAAATTCCCAATTCTCAGACCTATAAGGAGAGCATCTTCCTTTAACGTCTATCAGTTCATTGAGATAGATGTGTTTCATACGTTCGGAGTTCCTGAGACGATAGTCTCCTACAATGGAGTTCTGTTTTCCTCAAGCGTTAAGCACTTGCGAACAGCAGTCTATTCAGTCAGAGCTAGTGAACAGGTCTTTGTTGTCAGAAACTAGAGCGTATATCCAAACGAAACACACTAAGTGGAATGAGAAGCTGAGCCACATCGCTAGCTCCCTCAGGAAGTCTATCCACCAAGCAACTGGCTTCTCACTTTACAGAGTACTTTTCGGTCAGCAGATGATTGACCACGCGAGCTCATACCCCATGCTTAAAATCTTGGGAACGCTGAATGAGCCGCTACGAGTAGATGCTGAGGACAAGTTAAGATTGATCCGTGCTAGAGCGCAGGAAAATTCGAACTACGCGTTCGAGCAGGGTTGAAACGTTTATGATCTTAGAGTGAAACTTGTTAGTTTCAAAGTTGGTCAAGGGGTATACAAACGGAATTTCGCATAGAGTCATTTCCAACAACAGACCAGTGCCAAGTAAGGACGAAAATTTTTAAAGTGTCGTATCAAGGCAAAGACAGGAAACTTCCTTTATGAGCTTGAGGATCTACATGGAAAGTCGTTAGGTGTCCATCACCCAAAGGACATCAAGCCCTGATCGCTGGTGACTGTTACTAAAAAGTCTGCTAGAGTTATTGAAATTGTCTTATCCTGGTAGCCCTAAGCAGGCATCCAGCCAGCTTAACCTGAAACCACAGGACCATCCCAACCTGGCGGCCGGTAGACCTCTTGATAGTAAGCCATTTTCTCCTCTCCTTTGCTTGACAATGCGTCAAAGCCCCTCCCACATGGTACCCAACGCTGGCTATCCTGTCGTCGGAATTCCAATCTACTTTTGTAATTTTAATCTCTGCTGTGCTGGCAGACTTTGTGCCTGATTTGGGTGTGGTGATTCGGAAACCCACCCTCGGGCAAGTGTGCATCTGCGGGTGGAGAAAGACGGCAGGGGCGGAGGAGACTTTGAAAACGGTTGGTTGGTTGCGAAAAGAAGAAGAAGAATTTTTTTGGGTTCGAGAAGACAGAAGTGAAGAACGTGAAAAGTAATCTTAGATAACAAGTTTTAATTTGGAAAAAAAAAATAAAGAATAGACGAAATCCGTAGAATATTGTAGCGATGGAAAAGAAAGGGAGCCCAAGAAGAGACAATTTGACGCAAGGATTGCCGCAATAAACTTGGAAAAAGAAAATCCAGCAGCCGGAGTAGGTGATCTGGGGACATCCACCATCATCACATATAAATTATTATAGCGGATGAAGAAACTGGATTAGGAACCATTTTGATTTGGCTGGCAGAACGGGCCTCGCAGGCACCAGCGCAGAGTTCCATACCGCGGTAGCGTGAACGCTATACGAAGGAGTAGGCGACATCAAAGGCCACACATTTTTTTTTTTTTTTTTTTTTTGAAAACAGGGGGAACAGGAGAAACCCATCCCAAGCACGGAGGCCATAGCGGCCCATTGTACTACCCTGAATCCCATTCACCAAAACCTTCCTGTCCTCTTAATGAAGCGCATCAGGTCTTGGTGAGGAAGGTTTTTCAGCTCATCCACAGATAGAACGGGAGACCCTAGAGTATCCAGTCTGCTCCGGGCGAAGGCCGGACACTCACACAAAAAGTGTCCGGTTGTCTCAGGCTCTCCCTCCATGCAGGAGAGACACTCAGGGCTGTCAACAACTCCCATCCTTGTAAGATGAGCGTGAAGTGAGCTGTGGTCGGTGATGATGCCAACCACGGTGCTACATTGTTTCCTTCCGAACCCCATGAGACATTGGGCCCATCAAGAAACAGTTTTATACACCTACAAGCACTCAGGTTCTCCCATCTTTGCTGATATTTCCTATGAACATCCGCTTTGATGAGAGACACGATACTCGAGGTGGCAACACCTACGGCGGGCTACCTTAGCTGAAAGGGCTCTTTCATTTCCCATGATCCCCATGTGACCAGGAACCCATAGGCGGGACACTTTGTTATGAAAACACAACTTATCCACTGACGACCTGCAGTCCCCAGTAACTTAGACGCTATCCGAGGGCCATTCAGAGCCATCAAGGCTGCCTGACTATCCGAAAGGATAGCGATATCTTTCCCCTTGATTTGCATATCAAGGGCTAACTTCGCTGCCATTGAGATGGCAAAGACTTCAGCCTGGAAAACAGTGGTGTGTTTTCCAAGTGAGTACTCCATTCCAAAATCAGACTCAGGAAAGTAGACACCCGCCCCAGCTCCCTCATTAGTGAGAGAGCCTTCGGTGAAGATTTTTAGAGCACACCGGGGAAGGCACGATAAGGCACCTCCCTCAGTCCACGATTCCCTTGCAGGAAAGCTTACAGAGAAGCGACGCCCGAAACGAAGCTAAGGTACCATTGCATCCCGTGGCATACCGGCCAGAGGGTTTTTCAAGTCCAGCCGATACGCCATAGAGCAATGAGAAGAGCCAGTCCAGCTACCCTCCCAACATCCCCATAAGCGCAATCTGCACACGGCCCTTTTGGCCTCTGTCTGAATGACAAGATCCAGAGGTGGCAGATTGAGTAGGACCTCAAGAGCCGCAGTAGCCGTAGATCGCATGGAGCCGGTAATTCCCAAGCAGGCAAACCTTCGCAGGCCCGCCAGCTTCCGGATCGCAGTCCCCACAAGCGTCCTCGGCCTCCATATAGAGGAGGCATATGTGAGCATGGGTCTGACGATCGAGGTGTACATCGAATGCACAACCCTCGGTCTCATGCCCCATGTGCAGCCAAAGGTTCTCCTGAATTCAGCGAAGACCCTCATAGCCGCATTTTTCCTCACCGTGCAATCCCCATGTCAGCTTCGAGTCAAGAAAGACTCCAAGGTGCTTGACATGAGGAGAGAGTTGCAGAGTGTGTCCAAAAACTTTTGGAAAAACAAAGTACCCCAGCTTACGTCTTCTGGAGAAGAGCACCAAGCTGCACTTTGTTGGGTTCACTGTCATATCATGATGGGTGCACCAGTCCTCAACAATATTGAGGCCTCGTTGCATCAGCCATGCTATGCCTTGAAATGAGTAGAGGGATGTCATCCGCATACGATTCACATGAGAATCCCACGTTTTTCAGTACCGTGATGACGGAGTCAACCAAAATATACCAGAGTACTGGGGATAGCACGCCACCTTGCGCGCAGCCTCTCTCCACTAGCACACTGAGAGAGGTTCGGCCGCCTACATCCACAGTCAAGTATCGTCGTCTTAACATTTGGTCGATCCATCGCACAACAGTGCGGTCAACACCATGTCGACGAGCTGCCTCACATAGCGACTCGGGGGTGGCCTTGTCAAAAGCTCCCTCGATGTCCAGAAAGGCTCCCAAGTTAAACAGTCCACGATCCAGTCCCCGCTCAATGACAGTTACCATTGAGTGGAGAGCCGTCTCCGTAGATCTACCCCTCCGGTAAGCGTGCTGTGCGGTGTTTAAGGGAGAGGCCTTTAAGGGTACTCCCTTAATATATTCGTCTACGTCGTTAACAAAACTTTTTTTTATAAAAACGTTAAGCTATAGACTCTCCTCTTTAATATCACCTATTACACCCTATGTGTTAACTGTAGCCGTTAAACAGTTATTAACTCATAACCTATTCAGGTCACACCGAAATTAGACGATATTTTTTTAAATGACGTGCTAAGGGATCAAATTATCGTTGATAATAGGTTTGAAAATAGGTTTGAGAATAGGTTTAGAGCTAATAACTCTTAAAGGGCTTCAGATAGCACATTGGGTGTAAGAGGTCATATTAAAGAAGAGAGTCTGCAGCTTACAGTTTTTATAAAAAAAAAGTTATGTTAACGACCTTTTTTCAAAAATAATAGAGGTTAAATTAAAAACAAAGGTAAGAACATCCGAAATTTATAGTTTAGACAACCATAATTCATGTGGAGGTGGTTGAGCAGTCGCTGGAAAAGCCATGAAGTTCTGCATATAATGAGCTCTTAAGTGTGACCGTAAACCATAGTTTATAAGATAAAGGGTGTTTTGTGAAAAACTGGCTTTTTTTCTTAATCACCCTGTAACTCCTAACGGTTGATATGCCCCCCCCCCCCCTGCCATACAATTTTTGGTTCGTTTAAGTGAGTACTATCACCTCCCGCTCTACTGACCTCCTAGTGGGAAACAGCCTGTATACGTTCTATATTTACGATTTGAATTTTTGAAGATGCTTACTTGCCTATAAAGAATTTTTACTGGGAGTATTTCTAGTACTGGCATGCGTATATTCGATGCTTAGAACCTGATGTTTGAAGAATTGCACTAAGTAGTTCTAAACTTTATATATTGTTGTGGCCTAGAAAGGTTTTAGGAGGGAACCGCGTTGTACTTTTTAATCAATCTTCCTCTACATGAATCACAGCTCGGGAACTTATATCTAATTGATATGTTAGTACTTAACCTATTAGAATCCAGTGACTCCTGGTTGAATTAAAGGTACAGTCACAACAGTTCTCCCCCACTAATAAAAACGTTACTGGTAGTTTGAAGAATGTTTATCCAGAACATAATCTTTAAGGTATCCTGGTGGTCGGCGAGCACGTTTCAAATGTAGAACTTTAACGGTTGGTGGAGACCGATTATATTGTGAGCACGGTTGGTAGTCACCTGGCAATGGTGAAGTAACTGATTCCGGATGTGTTACAATTTCCGGTGACATTTAAATGCTTGGTTGAAAAAGAAGTTCGGGATACTCTAATTCATTGGCAGCGTCCCGACTCTCAATGACGTTCTCAGCTGGAGTTGAGTCAGGCACAATTGTTACTGGCCTTCCAGCAACGCTGGTACTCCTAAGCTGATCGATATGGCGTTTATATACGTAGCCATTGTCGAGTTTAATAAGATAGTGTAGATAGCCAAACTTCCTCCTTGTTAATGTAATAACAAGACTGAACTCGATCCCCAATCGTGAAGGAACGAGCAGAGCTAACCCCTGGTCCTTGAATGTCCATCTCATGATATGGCTTAATTGCATCAAGTCGAACCTGAAAACTTCGCTTCAAGCATAGTTCAGCAGGTGTTCTCCCCTCTGCAAGAGGAGTTGCTCTATATCGATGCTTAATCTTTTGAAGTTTTCGATGAAGTGTCAGGGGTTCATTCTTCATTGCTTGTAAGCAGTTCTTGATTGTTCCTACATTACGCTCAGCCAGACCGTTTGTGGCTGGATGGCTAGGTGCGGAAAACTTTTGAAAAATTCCATTTGAAGTGCACCATTTCTTGAAGGTCTCACTGGTGAAAATTGTGGCGTTGTCGGAAACTAACACTCTTGGCAATCCATGAGTTGCAAATATTTCGTAAAGTAGTTCGATAGTCTTTGCAGATGAAGGTGCATCATTTGAAATTCGAACTTGTACCCATTTTGACTTAGCGTCTACCAAGATTAGAAAATGTCTTCCTTCATAAAGTGCTGCATAATCCATGTGGACACGATCCCAATTTTTCTGTCGCTCCTCCCACGAGTGAAGTGGTGCCTTCGGCGGGCTTGATTTAGTAACAGCACAGGTTTCACACGATTTAGATATTTCCTCAATAGCTCGATCAATACCAGTCCACACATAATATTGACGAGCCAACTGTTTCATTTTTGTAATTCCTATGTGCGTACTGTGTAATTCTCTTAATATGCTGGCTTGAAGAGAGCGAGGAATAACGACTCGATTCCCTTTGAAGAGAACACTACTATCTATTGTATATTCTTGGTTGTTTTTTGAATTATTGTTGATGAGATCATTTTTAATTTTTGAAAGCTCCTGGTCTATATCTGTTTCTAGAGCTATAGTTTCTGGTGTGATTTCATTTGAAGAAATTTGTAGAATTGAAAAGAAACAAATGTCATGAACCTCTTGATTTATTGAAAAATCCATGCCCTGTACTCTTGAATTGTGTGACACCCTTGATAAGCAATCAACATTGGTATTGTCAGTGCCTTTCTTGAATTTCGTCTCGTATTTGAATCCTGATAAGAAAGATGCATATCGAAGAAGACGAGCTGATGTCATTGCTGGAAGCTTGTTTGCATGATGAAATATTCGAATCGACGGCTGATTATCCATAAAGGTACATATAGAAATGGCTGACTGAGAAAACAATTGCCAAAGCTTCTCTGTCGGGTTGACTATAGTTCTGTTCAGCTGGTGTAAGACAACGAGACGCGAATGCAACCGGTCTCTCCTGTCCATTTACTGTGTGTGACAGTACTCCTGCGATTCCCGTTGGACTCACGTCACATGTTAGGAGGATCGGCAAGTCTGGATCGAAAGGTATGAGAACCCGATCACTGGATATCTCGCTCTTGAGTTTCCTGAATGTAGCTTCACATGATGCTGTCCATAAGAACTTTGAATTTCTTTTCAGTAGTTTCCTTAGGGGATGTGTTTTTGATGAACAGTCTGGATAAATCTTGAATAATATGTAACTAATCCTAAGAATCTTCTGACTTCATCAGCATTAACAGGTCTCGGCATGTCGCTTTGACTTTTTCTTGACATTTTAATATTTGATTATTTCGTATTGTATGACCCAAGTATTGAATTTCTGTTGTGAAAAAATCGCATTTACCTTTGTTAAGATGAAGATCATACTTTTGGAGTTGAGATAGACATCTTTCAAGTCTAAGCTGGCATTCTTCCTGTGATCGCCCGTGGACGATAATGTCGTCGAAATAAGATAAGGTTCCTTCCAGCCCCTGAAGTATTGGATCGACACTCCTATTAAACTCACTCGGTGTAGTCTTGATTCCGAATGAGAGGCGATTCATGATGTAGGTTCCTCGGTGCGTTGAAATCGTTTGAATTTTTGCACTCTCCTGGTCCATTTTTACGTGAAGATAAGCCTTGAAAATGTCCAATCGGCAAAAGTAGGAAGAATTTCGAAGGTTATTAAGAATCTCGTCTATTCGTTTAATTGGATAATGTACTGATTGAAGTTGTTGGTTTACACCAATTTTGTAATCGACACAAAGGCGTACTTTCCCTTCTGGTTTTGGTATGCAAACGAGTGATGATCCCCAATCACTGTGATCAACCTTAGAAATGATGATCAACCTGATGAAATGATGATGATGAACCTCGTAACGCATACGGCACATTACGTTCCCGGACAAAACTGGCTCCTCTCGAAGATGGAGAGAACATGTGATTCCAGGAATGCATCCAACTCTTTGTTCGAATATTGGAGCATATTTTAAGAAGATATTGTCGGTTGAATATATGTGTGGCTCAATTGTCATATTCGAGCTAGAGCGATCCAATTCGTTGAGATCAATTTCCAAATGACGCATCCAGATGCGACCAAGTAATGGAGGAAATTCGTCAGGAACAACATATAGGTCTTCGTTTGATATCTTGATTTTATATTGAACTTTGTCTTTTAATTTACCATAAGGCACGAATACGTTTTTCGTATAGGACCGAAACATTATATCAGTTTTTTTAAGCTGCTTTCCAAGCTGGAGTTCTTTAAGTCTTGAATGTGGCAACAGAATATACACTGCACCAGAATCCACTTCGAAACGCTGTGGACGATTTTGAATATTAATGGTTACAAAATACTTTGAATGATCGTCTGTAAAATGTTCTTTCTCAAAAATATCCACTACATTGAGAATACCATAATTTTCCACATTTTCTCGAATATTACTAACGGTATGGATTGGTTTTGAATTTAATAACTGTCCTGTCAATGAAGGTATGCACACCCTTTGCACATGACCTGATCTTGAACATGATTTACAAAAAAATTTATTTTTATCGGCTCGGCAATCCATGACTTTGTGTGTACTTGAAACGCGTCTAATGCACAAATCCTCAATTACTAATTCTCGAAAACTTAAACATGACTTTGAACGCGGTTGAAAATTCTTTGAAATGTTGTAATTACTTCTTGAATATCCTTTACGGTGAGAAGATGAATTGTTGTAGCAAAATGGTCTTGAAATTTTATTTATATCTGTAGTGTCTATTTTGAAAGGTTGCTTTGATTGAAGGAGTCGACTATTTAATTTTGAAATTCGATAGCTAGTGACTTTTTTACTAGCTCCTCAAAAGCTGAACCGTCGCACTGTAAAACCTGTTCCCTCATTGAATTGTCAAAGCCTCGTATAAATTGTGCTTGAAGAAATATGTCGGTAATGGCTTGTACACAGCTCTGATTTGCTGCAGCAATGTAGTTGTCGCCAAACATGCTTACTCTTTCTACGTTTCGTACGATATAAAAATTAATCGCAGCAATGCTCTTAGTTTGCTGCGATTTTCACCTTAAACGTATTTATGTGTGTTTACATTTGTAATCGGCTGTCACAGTTCCACAGGAATGTCGAAGTTTACTATAATATGTAAGTATTAATATTGTAACAACACTTAAACAAACGAAGAAGTTAAGACAGTGCCACAGATCGTTGGCAGCAATGAAGAAGTGGAAACCCCAGGTACGTGAATTGTATTCTGAGCAGTAACACAATTTTGTAATATTTTTAATGTTTTTTACAGATTTTCATAAAAGGTACGATGTCATCGTTGACTTTATACATAAAGTCGAAGGTCGACCATGTCTGTGGGATACTGGGATAGCTCAGTATCATAATAGGAACAAAATCGCCAGAGCTTGGGAGGAATTGACCACACAATTTCCTGGTAACGAACAAAGCAATTAGTTTTACAAAACACAATAATTTTTTTTTTATTTACATATGCTCTTTATATTTGGCTCTTTTTTGTGGCTCTTTTAAATATTCCTTAAAACTAATTGGCAAAAAGCACAAAATTGTAAAAGAAAAGAAGACACTAGCAAAACTAACTTATAAACAGTCAAAAGGGACAATTAAAAACAACAAAAATGACACACAAAAAGTAAAACAAATTCAAACAAAATTCTCAAAAGAGTCTAAAAAACAGTCACAAGAATTTTGAAAAAGATCTAAATTGTTATCAAAAATTTAAAGCCAGTCCCAATTTTGACAATTAGGTAAGTGGCAGTTTCAAAAGTTCCAAATTTCCAAAATAATCTAATAAAAAATGTCCCTAAACGAGCGAATTTCAACAAAAAATTTTGCAATTTTGTACCGAAACCGAATTAAAAATAAATGACCGAACGAACGAAAAATTTACGCGGTACCGTTATAGAGTCCCGCGAGGGCAGCCTGTAGTATCATAGACCTCTACAAACTGCCCTCATCATCCCTCCAGCTTAGCATCTCTAACAGAGTGCTTGTCCTTCCCACAGCACTTGCAATGATTCCTAAGCGGGGAGAAGCCCCGTGGACTAGTGTTGCAAATGCTGCGGCCTGCTATCACCAGTGAAAGACAAGAGCTCCGTCCTGCACCGACATAGTGGTTGCCATGTGCAGTTGAATGTGTCTGCGTTCGTTGCCAGATATTCAAGACGTAAACGTCTCTTCAATCTGTCAACGAAGTGGCGCTTAAGTGCGTGTGCGTGGTGTTGTGGGTCAGTGTTCTGATTCCCATCTTCGACTCTCATGCAGTACAGGTGAATTGTAGATTTGGCCAGTGTCAACACAAAGCTAATCAAACAATTCACCCGACTACAAACCTTTGGTCCCCATAAAAGGATGTCCTAGTAATGCCGAAATTCGGGTGGATCAACTGACACATACCGCGCACGAGATCCATTAGACCCTGCAAAGCCGGACAAGTGAAGAACCTGTGAAACAGGGTGCCCTCACCAGCACAAACATCAGCATCTTTGTAACTAGAAGGATAACTGTAGACTACTCTGCAAGTTATCCCTCCCATCACGCCGAGGTGTGTTGCCATCTGTAGGTCTTATTGACATAAGCACGTCACGGAGCACACGTGTTGTAAGTGTGCTGAAAGGTGTGTGTGGTGGTCTGTTCAGAACAAAAGCATCTTCCAACTTAGTGCCAGGGTCACTGGTCCCAAGTTGGTGAAATCTCTCCCGCGCAGAAGCAGCCAGGTCGTGTAGTTGTGCAGTGTTAGTGTTTATTCGACAGTTTCCAGAGATATCAATAATACCTCCGAGAACCGTCAGTGTATGCGTGTCAGCTTCAAAGCCCCGAGCATTACTGAACACTGAATCTATTAATTCAGGATTAAACCTGATTGGAATCGACGCGAATTGCGTGTACCGTAGAGCATTCCATTTAAGGTGAAATGCTGGCCTGATTCTGCCCCAGGTCTGAATCGTTGAGAATAGATCCTATGGCCAGTCACGAGGAGAAGGTGGTCGAACAGAGAGTAGGTAGTAATACTCCCCTATGCCGATCCCTCCCAGTACATTCATCCACAGTTGAGAAATCAAGCTGTCTCTCTGGCAAAACATTCTTTGGAATGCACGTACTTGGGGACACCTTGATTTGACAACCAAGTTAGTGAGACCTAATCCACCTATCTTGACTGGCAGACAGAGCGTGCTTTCAGCAACCCATCGTCTTCAGCACCAAAAGGCGTCTATCGCTTTTGCTTGAAGAAGACCTACGAAATCTTCATCAAACGTCTCAGACTGTTACGGTCCCAAAGGAAGGAAAAGAAAAGTACAAAGGTGAAGGTTTCTAATATGTTGTGCTGTCCATGAATTCCCTAATAGTTTTGATGCTGCTTGCAATTTCTCTTCCAGAACCACTTACACTACTGCACAACTGATATTAGGAGCACCTTCGGGGTCAGTTCTCCCGAGAACTTTGGGGATCTTGGTCATCAACGCCTACGCTTTTGGGCTGTAAGAACTAACTGTGACACAAAACTACGGAATATCATCACTCCTGGAGCCACATTTCGTAGAACTCTCTTGATGAGCTGGAAGTCTCTTTTGTAATGCACAGAAACCATAATTGGATGGACAGAGCAACTTTTCGGCTCTTTCTCTGACATCACGTCGGGCTGAAGAACATTTTCCACAACCATGCCTAAGGCTGCCCCATCCATGAGTATAATCATATTTTTTTTTAAATTGTGAATCACTGAACTGGTAGAATCGCCTCATCAGCATTAATATAAGTTTTGTGAAATAACTGAAGTAAACATACCATACTGTCAATAGTTTATTAGAAAAGTAGTCGCATTAAAGTTTAACGATATTAACGATATTAATAGTTTAGTAGAAGCATACGTAAGTGAATTAAAACCGCAGTATTGTTATTAGTCTATTTTGTCAATAATATATTAGGGTCACTTAAGTACAGCAGATATCTCTAGAAGCGTAGCCACTTAGCCACTATGGCAAGAAAGATTTCATTTCCATAATATTTTTTTTTTATTTTTCGGCCGTCACTGTTCGCCAGTCTTCTACCTTAACATCCCGTCGCAAGAATGTCCATCTACCAGCCCAGTCCAGGGCTCTTGATTCATGACAATTGTGCGTGATATATAAAGAAAAAAAATATTTAATAACAATAATAATAATAAAAGTAAAATAGCTATCCATGCAATATACTTATCACCTATAAGACATTCACACTAATATAACTACATTAATAATAAAAATAAAACGGAAATATACGCAAGTCATACATAAAATATAACAAAAAAAACAAAACTTTAACAACAAAAGTGAGCAACCATGTTAATCACTACTCATTATAAAATAAATCACAATAAATAAACAATAAGACACTTCAACAGCCAAAAATAAAATGTTTACTTCTATAAAGCATACTAAAATAAATAAATAGTAAAATACATTAACCACAAGTGGCTCAAAACAGTTGTGAGGTTTTGCCGTTTTCGCAAATGACGAACGGCACAATAAGTGAAGCTAACGAACGGAGGAGGAACACTTGGGAATAAAAAAGGCAGCAAGCAGCTAGGTGACAAGGTTCCGGCAAGCCATTATTCTATTCAAGTTAAAAGTCAAGAAGGTATCTTGCCCTCTCAAGCGGCACAAGTGGAAAATTTTAAACAAGCTTGTAATTTTGGTGTTGTGAAAAAAATAATTTTAATAAGTACCTGCAGCAGAGTAACAAAAAAAAGTTTTTATTGAGTACCTGCGATCGAAAGGACAACAAAACGGCAGGAAAAGGAGAAGAGGAGAAAAAGGAAAATCCAAAACGTGGAAAAGAAATCTATTATAAAGTCTTGAGGAAAGAGACCTGGGTTGAAGTTGAAGATTAAAAAAATTGAAGAAGAAAAAAGGGGCTTTTAGGACCCCACATGTAGACGGCTGGCTTACAGTGTACTTGACGCCGCGAATTTCTCAAAGATAAGTATTTCATGTTCTTGTGTTAATTTGGTAAACTCTATTCCTCGTGGCTTACTGGCTAAGCGGCAGAGTCGCCTGTCCTACAATTTCAAACATAGTACTTATGATATATATATATTTTTTATTTTTTTGTTTATTCGCACATATAATCGGTACGTGAATAGATTATGTTATCAGTTACATTCGGTGCATATATAGGTTAAGTCCTAGTATAGATATTCAGCACATACATCGTTTGTTATTATATATATATACACATATATAGATATATATACCTACATAAAGATAGGCAAGGATCGCCCTTTGTTAGCCTTTTTGCGATTAAGAATAGGCAAGAAATTTTTTTTTTAAGGATTACTTTACTTTTATGCATTGATAACCCGTATACGTAGTATGTTTAGGTGTAAGTTGGATTACGATTTATAACGTGGTTACCGTGAATAAAACGAAAGTAAAACAAGATATTTGAAGTGTTGCGATTATTCCAGGTTTCGTGATCTACCCTCGCTACGAAAAGATCACGTGGCGCCCAAAGCTCCTTAAACTTCCAGCATATTCAGGTACATATTTCTTCTGCCTCCTGAACCCCGCCGTCTCCACGAGCTAGCGTGTACGTATACAAGGATACGTAACATAATTTTGGCGCCCAACGTGGGGCCATTTTAACAAGGTGATTAGGTTATCTACGTGTATGCAGAAGTAAATCTAATGACGATTGGGAGTAATGCGTATGTGATTACCGCACTATTTTTCTGGAACCTAAGAGGCTGAATTTTGAATTTATTTTGTGTCATTAGTCCATTTTAAGTTTTTTTGTTAAATTTTTCTCGTACGGAGGATTGGTATACTATATTAAACTGCATATGCTAGCGCATTTCATTGCCAGACAGGTGTAAATATCGTAAATAACGGTGCTCTACTGTTGCCGAGTACTTTTGAGGAATTTTCATATATAACTGTGAAGTTGAGTGTTGGAGATATCTTAGTAATAGTGTGTGAATAAGAACATAGAGTCGCTAGCCAGTGTCAGCAAGGGTCATTGTGTTGTTTGATATTCTATTATCCTTTGTAGTACTAAGTCTATGCATTATTGGTGGTCGAACGATTGTCACAGCCAGTCAGAAATATGAGTAATTAAAATTAAAGTGAATGTGCCTCGTTTTCCTCTGGATGCAGTACACATGTTGCATACATCCCGAATTTTCGATGATCTAGTACATATGCATATAAACCAAACCGTTGGAATAAATTCCAGCGTAATTTCATGCGTTCGGCTTGATGATTGTACCTTAACCTAAGTAAGTGAATTTTCAATGATTAAATGTAAATCGAATTTTGCTGTTTTATTATTCGCCGATTGAGTCTCCGTATTAAATTTTAAGAATACATACCAATTGATAAAATTTAGTTTTCTGAAATCCTTATTAGATTTTAACTTTCGCTTCGTTTCATTGCTACTGCATATACTTACAGGATATGAATTAAAGTACGAACATAGGTACACCCACATACTATGATAATGAATTTTTTATATTTAACCTATCTTGAGGGGTAAATGACACGAAGTGACATAGGGGAATTTATAGTAAGGCTGGAAGAAAATTCATCTTCCATATCGAAGTGAAAAGAAAATATCTCGCAGACCGGATCGAAGGTCCTCTTTTGTTTTTTTGTACCTAGCTTATGAATTAGGGTAAGCATTTATAGTTTAACAGGTATAGCACAATACTGAGCGTAAATTTTATTTCAATTTTGGCAAAACAGGAGATAATAGCTCCGTATTAGGAAAATATTTTCACTGAATCAGCTTCCGAACTAGCGATTAGTCATTTACTTTTAAGAATTTATATAACGAATGGGCGTTTAAAATGAACTAGAGATTTACAAAAAAAATTTCGTCGAAGTTAACATGAACCCAAGTTGCTGAACCAGAAGCTATCTACGCGAAAGTATAGAGACAAAATCGTCGAAACATAATTCTTTAATAGTTATGGTTGGGGCGGACACAATAGTCGAGGCAAGAAACTAGAATTAACCAATAGGCCTGTTTAAGGTAGGTAGTGGTGTACTTTAATAACGATCCACTCTTTGACTATACCTACACAATACCTGAATCGAGTTAATTAGTGGTCGGATTGCATTAGCGTCGACATAGTTATACATTCATATCTTTCGGCTCAGAAATTATTTTTTTTTAAATTTGTGCATTCAGTTAGCATCGGGTATTTATTTTCCTAAGCTTGAAATACCTTGTAGTTACAGCAGGGAATCTAGTTAGTTACAAACCTGTTACGCATTAATACGCCAAGCTGGTAGATGTTTCCTATCATTTATATAGATTAATAAATGTGCATAAGTGCCGATTAGCTGCTAGGTTGCTGATCTTTTAATTAATTCTTTTGTTTAGTCCAAGACACTAAATAAGTGTTGTTGAAGAATTGCATTTTCATATCCCTTTTGCATCTGTATAAATACACACCGTTGTAGGAGCCTTCCAGATAGGGTAACCCAAGGGATTTCAATAGAATAGTCCTATATCGGAATCGAATTTTGTATTTGTATGGCATTTCTGGGATGTTAGGAGTAGATCTGAATATCAGTAATCGGGTTGTATATTAACTTTGGGATTTGAGTACGTGATTTGTCTTTGTGATACTAGGGGTAACTTCGAGGATCGACGTATTCTTTCATATCTCGCTGCAATTATTCCGTTGAAGTACGTGCAAGCACTTTCACCATGGAGATTAATAGGTTATCGCAGGAGGAACTTATATATGAGGCAGATATTCGAGGACTGACAGTGGGTAAGGTTGAGGAGATGAGATCTAGTCTTCGGGGAGCACTAAACGCTGAGAAGTCGGGGCAGTCGTTGTTCATTACCGCTTACCCTTTCACATTTGAAGAGGATAAAGAAGCGGTACAAAAGAAATTAAATGAAATCAATGCTCTAATCGCGACATTCAAAGGTGATGTTAGCACAGGCGATTATAAGAAAATTCGGACGAAGGTAGACTGGGCTTTAAGCAGGCTTAACCGAAGTAAGGCTAAAGAGGAATCAGAAAAGAAAGACAAAGCGGTTATTCGAAATGTATTGGTCGTAGCCTTGGGGGCCCTGCAAGCAAAAGTTGCAGGTGACGAGTCGGAAACAGATGAGGGCGAACATAATGATAGTAGTCTGTCAGCAACAACCATTGTTCTCCCACATACAAATAAAGTTGAGCTGTATAAGTGGGGTGTGCAATTTTCAGGTGACCCTGGAACTTCCTTGAGCTCATTTCTCGAAAAAGTCACAGAGTTAAGTGAAGCCAGGGGTGTCAATAAAACCCAATTGTTGCAGGTGACGAGTCGGAAACAGATGAGGGCGAACATAATGATAGTAGTCTGTCAGCAACAACCATTGTTCTCCCACATAAAAATAAAGTTGAGCTGTATAAGTGGGGTGTGCAATTTTCAGGTGACCCTGGAACTTCCTTGAGCTCATTTCTCGAAAGAGTCACAGAGTTAAGTGAAGCCAGGGGTGTCAATAAAACCCAATTGTTCCGTTCTGCCCTAGATCTTTTTGTGGGCAAGGCATTAATCTAGTATAGAGCGAACAAGATTAAATTTCGATCCTGGTCAGATTTGGTGGCGGAGCCCAGAAAAGAGTACCTACCTCCTGACTATGATGATAGGCTAATTGAGGAAATCAAACGCAGGACGCAAGGTAAGGAGGAGAGCATTGGCACGTATGTCGCTGTGATGACCAGTTTATTCGCAAGACTGAGTCAGCCCTTGAACGAGGAATCGCAGCTAAAAATTATAAAACGAAACGTCGCGCCGTTCTACCAATCACAGCTCGGGTTAACTGACTTAGAGACCATCCAGGCTCTCGTAGATTTAGGTCGGAAACTGAAATCTGTCCGTGTCTCAGTAGAATCGTTTGTCCCACCTCCTAGCAAGCGAACTTCTCATCTACTTGAGCCAGATTTGGCGTATGTAGAGATGAACCAACCCACCGTAACTTTTGTTAGTAATGAAGTACATAATCAAATTCCAAGAAGGCAATATAAATGCTTTAGATGCGGCCGGGAAGGTCATATAGCCAGATTTTGTAGAGTTCCAGTAAGGAGCGATAATAACCAGAACAACCCTAGGGTCACCGAGAATTATGTAAGGAACCACAGAATGAAACCCACGAATAGTAGTAAAGCCAACACTTCCTCGTCGGGAAACGAAGCAGGAGCTCCACAGTAAGCGGCGTGTTGAGCTCGAATTTATTCCAAAATGCCGCAATCGGTAGGCAATCTCCCAGAGTCGAAAGAAAAATAGAGAATGTACTCTCATGTTTAATGGATTATGTTTTCACCGAAAGGGAAAACGACGTGCGTCCTTATTTGAAGGTTGGAATATTTGGGGTGGATTTCATGGGGCTTCTAGATTCAGGAGCCTCACGCACTATTATTGGTGGATCTGGGTGGGGAGTATTGCGCAAGATGGGATTGAGTATTAGGAAAACCAAGTTCGAAAATGTCAAGTTAGCAAACGGAGATAAAGTTGAGATTTTAGGTGAAACGAGCGTACCAATTGAACTTCAGGGGCAGGTTAAGATTCTTGAGGTACTCATTGTCCAGAATATACCCTATTCTCTCATACTGGGAGCCGACTTTTGGAAAAAAATGGGGATAATCGCAAACCTGTCGGATAACTCTTGGGGTTTTACAGTGAATGGGTCATTAAACTATGTATCAGCATTGGAAAGCAAGTCGAAATTGTCTCCGGCACAGCAATAGGAACTAAATAAATTGATACAGATTTGTAAGGTTAGGATGGGCACGAAACTGGGTTGCATAACTGAAGTACAACACGTGATCGAAACGGACTCTACCCCGATTAAACAGAGGTATTATCCTGTGTCACCTGGTATGCATCAGTAATCGATCAGGAACTAGATGAAATGCTGAGGGAGGGTATTGTAGAGCCATCTAAGAGCCCGTGGTCATCACCCGTAGTAATGGTCCGGAAAAAGGATAAGTCTTATAGATTCTGTGTAGACTTTAGGAAATTGAAAAGAGTCACCCGAAAAGATGCGTACCCTCTGCCATATGTCTCAGCCATCTTAGACAGACTACGCGACACAAATTATATGTCATCATTAGACATTAAATCGGCCTTTTGGCAGGTTCCAATGTCAGAATCCTCCAAGCAATACACGGCTTTCACCGTACCTGGTAGAGGATTATTTCAATTCCGGAGGATGCCCTTTGGTCTGACAAACTCACCAGCTACGTGGCAGCGCCTAATCGACAAAGTATTAGCGAGTAATTTGGAAAGTCACGCTTTTGTTTACCTGGATGACGTAATTATTGCGACAAAAACTTTTGAACAACATAAGCCAATTCTCGGAGAGGCTCTTGACAGACTATGTGAGGCGGGCCTAGTAATTAATTATGACAAATGCGGATTCTGTAGACTGATTGAGATATCTGGGATACTTAGTTGGGGAAAACGGTCTACAGGTAGACCCGGACAAAGTCAAATGTATTTTAGACATTACGAATCCCAAGACAGTTTCAGAAGTCCGTAGGTTTATTGGGACGGTGGCGTGGTATAGGCGATTTATACCCAACTTTTCGACGCTAACTGCACCCATTACAAATCTATTAAAGAAGAGTAGGAAGTTCATATGGTCAACGGAGTGTGAGGATGCTTTTCGGACGATTAAAGAGAAACTGGTCACAGCTCCTATACTGACATGTCCCGACTTTAATCAACCTTTTTGTGTACATACAGATGCCTCGGGCTATGGGATAGGCGCGGTATTGACACAGAAAATACAGGGAGAGGAAAAAGTGATAGCCTACCTAAGTCGATCACTGAATAAATGTGAGAGGAATTATTCCACCACCGAACGCGAATGTCTAGCTGTAATTTGGGCTGTAGAAAAGTTACGACCTTACCTTGAAGGTACCCGGTTCACAGTAGTAACGGATCATGCTTCTTTAGTGTGGTTACATAACCTGAAAGATCCGTCCGGGAGGTTAGCTCGATGGGCATTGCGGATGCAACAACACGATTTCACGATTGTACATCGGAAGGGTAAAGAACATTTACTGCCCGACTTTCTTTCCCGATCGGTCCCCGTGGTTGATTGTGTCAATGGCAGGCAGAGCTCTGTGGATAGTTGGTACGATAAAATGCGAGAAAATATCAGGAATAGGTCCGACAAGTATCCAGACTGGAAGTTGGAGAGTGGACTTCTTTTCAAACACTGTAAACCAAGGTATCCCGCGTTGGCTTCGGAAGAGTATAATTGGAAACAAGTGGTGCCTAAGAGCCAAAGAAGAGAGACCATTTACAAGGCTCATGATATCCCAACTTCAGGTCACTGTGGCATACAGAAGACCTACGACCGACTTTCACAGAGATACTACTGGCCAAAGATGAAGGCGGATGTAGCTGCTTATGTGGGAAGTGTAAAGAGTGTCAATCGACTAAACCAGTGCTCAGAAAACCGGGAGGATTAATGGCCGCTCCTAGGATTGCCGATAATCCTTGGGAGACAATAAGCATCGACCTCATTGGCCCTTTGCCTCGGTCTACCAGAGGATATGTCTACATACTCACGGTAGTCGACCAATTCAGTAAATTCCCCATGCTATTCCCTCTTCGCGCTGCTACTACGAACTTAGTCAACATAGCTCTCGAAGATTCAGTTCTTTTGCTTTTCGGGATTCCTAAA
Source organism: Dioctria linearis (assembly GCA_963930735.1). Taxonomy (NCBI): domain Eukaryota; kingdom Metazoa; phylum Arthropoda; class Insecta; order Diptera; family Asilidae; genus Dioctria; species Dioctria linearis. The sequence goes on along the minus strand of OZ005743.1, from coordinate 86,703,121 downwards.
GTTTTAATCTGTGATAATGGACCGCAATTTAAGAGTCGAGAATTCAAAAAAACTATGTTCCGACTACGGCATTCAAATTAAGTATACCGCGTTTTATCATCCGCAAGCAAATCCTGCGGAAAGAACAAACCAGGTGATCAAAACAATGCTTCGGGCTTACGTGTCAGAAAACCACCGCAAGTGGGATCTTTATCTAGCGAAAGTAGCCTGCGCTCTCCGAACGTCAACCCGAGAATCCACTAAACTGACGCCATACTTCATAAATTTTGGGCGAAAAATGGTCCTTAATGGGAAATGTCACGGTAAAGTAAGCAGTGAAGAAGTGTATCACGCCGAAGAAAGATCGAAAGCCTTAGCAGAAGTTAGAGTGGACGTAAAAAGGAAGTTGTTAAAAGCCTTAGAGCATAGTCGAGTTAGCTATAATCTCCGTAGAAGGGATTCCAGGTTTTATGTCCACGACGTGGTTTGGAGAAAGAACTACGTACTATCGGATAAGAGCAAGTATTTCAATGCAAAATTAGCCCCACAGTATATTGGTCCTTTTAAAGTACTTAAAGTTGTCTCCCCGTGGACATACGAACTAGCAAACAATGAAGGTAAATCGCAGGGGATATGGCACGCCAAGGACTTACGACCATATCGTTCTGAGTCAATAAGTACTGAGTCATAAGGAGCCCGAATTTTATGGTAGAGGGTTTGTTTGAATCGGATATGTAATGGTATACCCGTCTGTAGCTCTACCTACGAACTCGAAACTTTTGATTGAATAAGATAGGTTAATTGTGCAGTTCACTTGAAGTACCCTGGTACAAGTATTACCACTCGCAATACCAGAGACATCCCGGCGTTATTCCCTTCATCAAAATTCCTTTTTTTTTGTAAAAGATTATATGCTTCTTTTGGTTATATGTATGTACTGGATCATTTACGGGCCATTATTGTGTCCTTTTCCTTTCTTTGTTTTGTAAGATTTCGTAGAAATCTCCCGGAGGAAAAGGAGGTGTGTTACGGTCCCAAAGGAAGGAAAAGAAAAGTACAAAGGTGAAGGTTTCTAATATGTTGTGCTGTCCATGAATTCCCTAATAGTTTTGATGCTGCTTGCAATTTCTCTTCCAGAACCACTTACACTACTGCACAACTGATATTAGGAGCAACTTCGGGGTCAGTTCTCCCGAGAACTTTGGGGATCTTGGTCATCAACGCCTACGCTTTTGGGCTGTAAGAACTAACTGTGACACAAAACTACGGAATATCATCACTCCTGGAGCCACATTTCGTAGAACTCTCTTGAAGAGCTGGAAGTCTCTTTTGTAATGCACAGGAACCATAATTGGATGGACAGAGCAACTTTTCGGCTCTTACTCTGACATCACGTCGGGCTGAAGAACATTTTCCACAACCATGCCTAAGGCTGCCCCATCCATGAGTATAATCATATTTTTTTTATATTGTGAACCACTGAACTGGTAGAATCGCCTCATCAGCATTATTATAAGTTTTGTGAAATAACTGAAGTAAACATACCATACTGTCAATAGTTTATTAGAAAAGTAGTCGCATTAAAGTTTAACGATATTAACGATATTAATAGTTTAGTAGAAGCATACGTAAGTGAATTAAAACCGCAGTATTGTTATTAGTCTATTTTGTCAATAATATATTAGGATCACTTACGCACAGCAGATATCTCTGGAAGCGTAGCCACTGAGCCACTAGAGCAAGAAAGATTTCCTTTCCGTAATATTTTATTTTTTTATTTTTCGGCCGTCACTGTTCGCCAGTCTTCTACCTTAACATCCCGTCGCAAGAATGTCCATCTACCAGCCCAGTCCAGGGCTCTTGATTCATGACAATTGTGCGTGATATATAAAGAAAAAAATATTTAATAACAATAATAATAATAAAAGTAAAATAGCTATCCATGCAATATACTTATCACCTATAAGACATTCACACTAATAAAGCTACATTAATAATTAAAATAAAACGGAAATATACGCAAGTCATACATAAAATATAACAAAAAAAACAAAACTTTAACAACAAAAGTGAGCAACCATGTAAATCACTACGCATTATAAAATAAATCATAATAAATAAACAATAAGCCACTTTAACAACCAAAAATAAAATGTTTACTTCTATAAAGCATACTAAAATAAATAAATAGTAAAATACATTAACCACAAGTGGCTCAAAACAGTTGTGAGGTTTTGCCGTATTCGCAAATGACGAACAGCACAATAAGTGAAGCTAACGAACGGAGGAGAAACACTTGGGAATAAAAAAGGCAGCAAGCAGCTAGGTGACAAGGTTCCGGCAAGCCATTATTCTATTCAAGTTAAAAGTCAAGAAGGTATCTTGCCCTCTCAAGCGGCACAAGTGGAAAATTTTAAACAAGCTTGTAATTTTGGTGTTGTGAAAAAAATAATTTTAATAAGTACCTGCAGCAGAGTAACAAAAAAAAGTTTTTATTGAGTACCTGCGATCGAAAGGACAACAAAACGGGAGGAAAAGGAGAAGAGGAGAAAAAGGAAAATCCAAAACGTGGAAAAGAAATCTATTATAAAGTCTTGAGGAAAGAGACCTGGGTTGAAGTTGAAGATTAAAAAAATTGAAGAATAAAAAAGGGGCTTTTAGGACCCCACATGTAGACGGCTGGCTTACAGTGTACTTGACGCCGCGAATTTCTCAAAGATAAGTATTTCATGTTCTTGTGTTAATTTGGTAAACTCTATTCCTCGTGGCTGACTGGCTAAGCGGCAGAGTCGCCTGTCCTACAATTTCAAACATAGTACTTATGATATATATATATTTTTTATTTTTTTTGTTTATTCGCACATATATTCGGTACGTGAATAGATTATGTTATCAGTGCATACATTCGGTGCATATATAGGTTAAGTCCTAGTATAGATATTCAGCACATACATCGTTTCTTATTATATATATATACACATATATAGATATATATATACCTACATAAAGATAGGCAAGGATCGCCCTTTGTTAGCCTTTTTGCGATTAAGAATAGGCAAGAATAATTTTTTTTTTAAGGATTACTTTACTTTTATGTATTGATAACCCGTATACGTAGTATGTTTAGGTGTAAGTTGGATTACGATTTATAACGTGGTTACCGTGAATAAAACGAAAGTAAAACAAGATATTTGAAGTGTTGCGATTATTCCAGATTTCGTGATCTACCCTCGCTACGAAAAGATCACGTGGCGCCCAAAGCTCCTTAAACTTCCAGCATATTCAGGTACATATTTCTTCTGCCTCCTGAACCCCGCCATCTCCACGAGCTAGCGTGTACGTATACAAGGATACGTAACAAGACTTTAGCAGATGAACGATGGACGAGGTAATCAAATAGTGTTTCACTCTAGTTTACAGCTCTAGAGAGTTTCTCAAGAGCGATGCGGCTATTATTTGATTTACTCTCGCGTCCGATATACACACCTAAATACTTCAGGCAAGTATTAGTCCATTGGTTGTTCAGTGGAGTATCTGTACGATCTCTCCGCCTTCCACACCACAAGCCTTGACTCTTACTAAGGTTGATTTTAGCACCCGCTATACGTTCGAACTGTTCGAAAACAGCACGAGAGACCGGAAAAGCTTCATCTCTTGTCACGAAAATAGATAGATCATCCGCATACGCCAACATAAGAGGCCTCACATTGGTATACGGCAGATGAACCGCATACTGTTCGAGCATTCGACGAAGATTCACCAGTAGCGGCTCCAACGAAAGGTCATAAAGCATACCTGACAATGGACAGCCCTGTCTGATACCTCGATGAAACGAGATAGGAGCCAGAACTTGTCCTTGATGCTTAACCAAAATCGCTGAATCTCTATACAGTTTCCCGATGATATCAAGCCACCTGGGCGGAAACCGAAATGCCTCGAGAGCAGTCAAGAGATACTCGTGCGAGACACTATCAAAAGCCTTTTGCTGGTCAAGTGAAATCATGGCCATTTGTGTACCTGTCTGTTCATGGTAGGCAAACAAATGCTTGGCTACCGCGATATTGTCGTAGATATCCTCTGCAAATCTCCCTTCTTTGGAATCAAGCGCATAACAGATCTCCTCCAACTAGAAGGAAAGTCTGAATATGTCTCAACCGCCGAATTGAAGACTTCCAAAAGGTCAGGAATTAATAAATTCCTGAAACGTATGAAGAATTCTGGAGTCAAGCCGTCATAGCCAGGTGAAGTGTGTCGCCTTAGATCCTTTGTCGCAGCTATCATATCCTTCAATTCCAGGAGCTCCTTACTGTCTTCAGAGAAAGTGGGAATATTCTCAAAAAAATTCATGAGTGATCGAGGATGTTGTCGACGTCGATTCAGAGTAGAGACTACTGTAGTAGTCTCGAATATATTCTGATAGCTGTTGTCCGTTGAGGACTTGTCCAGATTCATCAAATATCGATTCGACCTCACAAGAAGCAGTACGACGTCTAGTCGCCTGAAAGAAGTACTCGGTTGGAGAATCGCCTTCTCTCAGCCAGCAAGATTGGCCGCGCAGCACAAACTCCAAGCTGTGCTTGTAAGTCTGTGTCGCCAAGCGTTCCTTTATTCCATTGAAATAAAGAATCAAGCCCGGCTAAGTTGGGAGAAGAGCTGCCACCCGAGAGACCTCGGCCGACATGCTAGAAGCTTGATAGCCACTTCAATTGAAACTCATCTCGATAAAAGACCGAATCTGGTGCTTTCCAATATCCCACCATTGACTAAGAAAAGGAAAGTCAACTTTCCTCTCTTGCCAATCGTGCCAGAAATCAATGAACTCATTGATGAACTGCTCGGAATTCAACAAATAGTGTTGAATATCCAGTATGCAGTTCGTCTTTCAACTAGAGTGCTGGTCACCACTACAAGAATATGATCACTAATCGAACACACTTCATGAGTGACACCAACGAAATGTTCTAGTATTCCAGGTGAGACGTAAAGTCTATCAATTCTGGAGCCTGCGAGACTTCCATGGATATTTCGCGAGACCCTCGTGTATGATCTAGTCGTAGGATGCATCCAACGAATGATATCCACGAGTCTGAAAACACCGACAAAATTCCTCAATCGAGTAGCATTGACAGAGTTGAACTCAACTCCAGAGTGCCGATCCATTGAGGGATTCAGAGTGCAGTTGAAATCACCTCCGAGGACAGTTTCACCCCTAAAATTCACCAGACAGGACTGAACACTATCAAGAACTTGTCTTGTAATGTCCTGGTCATGAGGAATGTACACGTTTACTACCTTGATATTTTTGTCTTGAATGACAAAGTCCAAGGAAGAAGCGAAGCCTGCGAAGATATCTGTATAGACAGGAGACGATAGTGTAAATTTGTTGGATACAATGATTGCCACCCCTGAGCCTCGGTGAGGCGCAGGTGTGGCAAACATTGCATAGCCAGTGTGTAAATAAGCATACCGCTCAAATTGTGTATATGTGTCTTGTGTAAAGTTCGTCTCCTGTAGAAGCACGATGTCTATATCGAACAGTTTGACATGTTCGATAGTGCTGTGTAACCTTGTATGTGCACTTAAACCCCCGGTGTTGATAGAAGCTATCTTGCACATTCAAAGAGATGCAAAGCTCAAACGATGATGGTACGACGTCTACGGACGAGGAGAGTCAACCAAGCGATGCTCCTGCATCAACTCCTCCAACTTCCTATAAAGTCGTTCTAACCGAGCAACATCGTTGTACTTCCTCACTTTCCTGGACTCCTGTTGTAGGAGTTTAAGCTGAGGAATTAACAACTCTGGCCTCTCCAGCTCCTTTACAAGAATGCTCCAGGTTTTATCTGAGTTCTTCTTGTACTGGAGCTGGGCAAGAATTTCGGAGATCTTCTTCCTAGGAAGGTTTTCCATCCCCTTCGAGACCTCAAATTGGCTACCAGTCGAAATGACGCTCTCACAGACTCGTAGCCACCGAAGCTCGAAAGACCAGTCTCATCCAAGCCGGTCATGTCGCAGTCCGAAAGCTGCTCGAGAGATGCTTCCACCTCCCTCACCACAACCTTCGAAATGCCAGCTCCACTGTCGTCCTCCTCCGAGTGGGGCCGCTTTTATACGACTGGTTTTGCTGGCTCTGGAGGAGGCAGCATCACACGGTCAACCTTCTTCCTCCTCGTCCTCTTTTTTTTTAATAAATGGCTTGTCGACTCCTCGTCGGAAGTAGCCGTGTTTTCACGTGCCGACGTGGCGCCGTTTACAGCCATAATTATTTTTGCCTCTAGGACAACTTCAGGCACCTTAACCACTGGCTGCTCCGAAACAGCAGGTTGAGTGCCGGCCGAAGGTTCCTTCTCCAGATCCACTACTGTAGTAGTGGCTTCCTTCGAGGGAACCCTAGGTTCAGCCTTCTTCCCGCTTCTCCTGGGGCAGTCAGCAATAAAATGCCCTACCAAATGGCAAGCATGGCATTTCGCTTCGGTGCCTACGTCTATCCATTATCTCGAGCCGGATATGCCCAGGTAAAAGCCTGACGGAAGCGTACACCCCTTATTCAAGGTGGTGGACGCTTCCCGGCTAGTACCGAAGATACTTCGCCCGAGACCCTCGTCCCCAATTTTAATGGGAATAGCGCGAACCTTTCCATGAACTATCCCGAATCTCCCAAGGACATTCGAGAGGTCTTCATGTTGGACTCGCATAGGGACTCGCGAAAACACGACCTTCGTGGGCTTCTCTTTTAACGGAAACGGAACGAGGTGTCTACCCTCCACCTCGATGCCCTCAAGCATGAGCTTGGTAGCGCTTTCGAGGGTCATGGTAAACACCTCAACCATTCCCTCAGCTATAATCCCCATGGAAAATAGCTGATCGCAGGAGATGACGCGGAAGATTGCCTTCAGGTATGCAGACTGAGGACATCCTCTGATATGCTCAAGGTGCATACCGTAGCTCTCATCCTGCCATCTACCGTCGAAAAAGCCGTGGAGGTCCATGCTGGTCTTGGGTCGAGGCTTACCCGCGTCCAATGGGGCTGGACGAGGAGTGATGCCCTGCTCTGAATTTCAATCACTGATTTATTCTTGAAACTGCCACTTACCTGGGCATAAGAAATCCCCGACTCTACTGCTGGGGATCGTGGTACTGCTGCTGTTGTTCTCGCTGCTGGTCCTGCTAGTTCTGATGGGTGTTGCTTTGAGGCATTTGCCTTCTTTGAAGAGAGCGGTGGCCTCATCACAACACCGCTTGGCTTTCGCGCTGAAGCCGAAGCCTTTTTAACAACTTCCTGCAGCGTTGGATTCTGTGCTAAAGCTGCAGCTACAGATGTCCTAGTGATAGCCGAACTTTTTGGAGTTGATGTTCCAGGGTCTTCTCGGACAACCACAGCTGAACTGTAAATAGTACCCTCTAATGGAGATGACTCTACATTTGTACTTTTGGCCTCTTCACTTGGGCCCATACTGGCTTTTCTTTGGGCCCTTTTGCTGGTTTTTGGGAAGAAGAAGAATCACTGCTGCTCATTTTGAGCGCGGCAGTGTGATTTTTTATTTTTTCCAAATAATTACACTTTTAATTTTATTTATTTTACTTAATTTATCAAACTTATCAAGTTCTAATTTGAACTAAAAAATTTTTCACTGTTGCTACGTTGTCATGGCAATGACCGAAATTAAAATGTTCGAAATGTAACAATTTTTTTTTTATTTTCCACTATTTTTTATACGTTTTTAATTAAACTTTACACAAAATTATGTCCTGTACAATACACTCACTCACAATTCTTTACTTCTAAGCTTTCTTTATTATTATTATAGGGGCTTTTTTAGGCTATTACGGTCTCTTCAGAATAATAATAGGTTTAGGTGATCTACGGAAGAAATGGCGATATATCCGGACTGCCTTCATTAGAAATAAGAGGGAAAACAATCTGCCATCTGGGTCTGCAGCCAAGAAATCACACCAGTACAAATATGTGCAGGAGCTGTCATTTTTAAATGACGTTATTTCACCGAGAGAGTATTTTAAAAAAAATTAATTACTTACGTAATTATTAAAATTTTTTATTACAGAACATCTTGCACTTTGTCTCCAAAAAACAAACGTGCTCGGACAGAGACAAGTAAGGGGGATGGTCCGGAGGATCATGAGGAAGAGCTGGTTAGCTTGGACGACCAGTAGCAGCCATGGCAGAGCCACATCCAAAGGGTCAAAACGCGCACTTCGAGATGTACGTGGCATCCAGGCTGAGTAGCTTCCCTGCAGGAAAGGTGTCCAGGGCTCAAATGGCCATTATGGAGGTTCTATACAATATAGAAAATGATTAAATTTGTGATAATATAAATTATGAAAAATGTGATCAACTTTTGAACTGCAACTTATGAGATAAAACAATGTGTTCTTTTTCTTTATATATTGTTAGTATTATTAGCTGTAAGGAAGAACTGCCTGTTAATTTTTTTAATTAAAACCAAAACTTTCGTGAAACTACTTTATGTTTTATTATTTTTTTTCATTTTTAACAACTGCTTCAATCGAAAGCTCTGCTCACCTTCATTCATGAAGAAATCGCTAAGTAAGTTAGCCCCTACAAGCATTGGGGTATTGCTGCTGCCACCTATCACATCAGATAGTCCTTGACTGGATTGAACAATGTCGTTGTTAGCCAATTTTATTGCCTCACAGGGAATGTTATGGAACATATATGTTTGAGTGATTTATTTTGGACTTGAAGTCCCAGCTGTCAGCATGAGCTGACAGACCAATCGGTGGACAGCGTTGACTGCAGGGCGGCACACTAGCACCTCGGATATTGCGGGAGAGTTATAGGGGGGGTTAACCAAAAACCTGCCGCTTCCACCTGCCATAATCAAAAATGTTCGTGCCTACAAACAAAATAACCGTAGCACACACTGTAGCTCTAAAGGGGCCTTTACACCACACTTACCCTTACCTGCGAAAAGGCACAGATGGAATGCCTTCTACTGCTTGCCCCATCCTCCCAACGACACTGAGGGCAGATTGTTTTCAGTGTCCCTATTAGACCTATAAAAGAGAGAGTAGCGGACCTAAGCGACCTTCATGTCGAGAGGGCTCCGGGAGAGAGAGGGGAAATGAAAAGATTATCGCCTCATTTCGTTATAATTGAAACCTTACTTTATTTGCACATTTCTATTCAATTCACTGACTGTTATTGGTAAATATGTACTTCCTAACGAGATTTTAGTTGATACTTAATTTCATCCCCGCAGCGTAATATCGTCATAGGCTAGACCGTTTTAGGATACAATTCAAAATAAAATCCTATAGCCCATTCTATCTGCTAATAACAAAAAAATTATACGGGGTAGAGTTCATGAGCAAATCCCAGACAGATTTTCTCTTTTTCTTTATTTTAAATTACCTTCACTTTACTCTGCTGAAGCACGTTCCTCCATGAAGGCCTCCTGGAGAATACTTCGGTTCTGAAACTGAAACGAAAAAAACCAAAAAGGAACAAGACGGCCCAAAGAAAAAGTTTACGTCAGGGATTTCCCTTATAATAATACAATGTCAACTCTTCTTGGTCTAAGTTTACAGGTCTATAAGGATCATCCGGATCGCGTATAGCCATAGATAACTTATTTTAGAGCTCTATTTATGTACCTCATCCGAAAAGGTTTTTGCAGGAGGTAATTCATCAACTATACATGTACGCACATTATATTATCTGACCTTCAGGTAGATTTTAAACATCCTTCTTGTATATATATACGTAATCTAAGACACGACGCTTATAAAACACTTATACCATATGGTTCGGAAGCTTTTTCCTTTAAATATGGGTATACGAGGTGAGAAGAGTCTCACTAAATCGTTAAATTATCAGCTTATGAGCGCACCGGAAAAACTCATCCATATGTTAAATTCCCAAAATTATGCTTAAATCATATCGAAAAACTCACATATAGTGTAAAATATGAGAAGCACCGATATATAAGTAATTAAGTTTTCAAAATAGTAATTAAGTTATAAGCAAAAAGCTCATACATATACATTCTAAAAGTGTAATTAGGATATGTAACGAAAGTTATGTGTAGCTTAAATCCCTAACTTTAGACTGAAGTCATGTGCGAAAATCTGTTAAGTGAACTGAAATTTCATATAAAATACACTAATTTCCTTAGATATATGTATATATAAATATTAAAGATTCATTTACATCTAATGTGAAATCTATGTAAATACCTTTTCCAATATTAAGCAATTTACATACGGTTAATTTTGATACTTTTGCTTGCATAAAGATGTTTCCATAAATATTAACTTGTGTCTTGAGACCATCTGGAAGATGTTGCTTAATCGTTTCAATTGTAAATTATTTTACTGGATCAGTTCCATAATTTCTTCATTCCCAATATTTCCTAAATCCTTTAAATCTTCCCTGGTTTACCGCTCGGACACCTATCCGCCCCTTAAGTCTGCGTTCTCCCGTCCTCTTCTTAATTTCGCCAAAAAGGAATCTTACAAAATGTATGATAAGGCTCGAATACTTCAAATTTATTTCTACAATCTCGACTCTTGGGTGTTTTTATCTTCTTGCCTCAGCTTTAACTTTTGAGGATGTCTCAGGTTTATATCAAATTTTCTATTTTTCTATTTTTAAAAATCACTTCCCAAAAAAAAATTTTCACAACCACACTTTTTTCAGACCGACCGCTCGCAGGCAAATCTTCTTCTTCGATTTGGGTGCGTTCGGCGCGTTTCGATCTCCAACCATACAGAAGACAGTTCGCGCCCAGCTACGGGTCGCATAGACGTGTATCTAGCTCAGTGTAGCATATTGCTGTATACAATATGCTACGACCATAACACGGCAGAGGGGGTCTAGACCACCCGTGGTTCAGACAACGCTGAGAAATGGTCGACTGAGCTAGCTGGTCTTAAACATAAGCCTCATCGCTGCGGGCGCCCAATGTGTGGATCGACCCACGACCCATGAAAGCATTTATCAGTATTCAAGCTAGGCGGTCGTTACGGAGTGTCGAAGGCAGTCAGATGTACTTGATAGATGACGAATCGAAGGCACATCCATGAAGTCCCGCTAGTCTTAGACCAGACTACGACGTCATTGTCCGTGTCGGGAACCAGAGGCGCACTGACGGGTTGTTAACCCAAAAAAATCCAACCAGTCAGCCCCCCTCTGCCTTCCTTCACCGAGATGCTGAGAGACTCCGCGGTCAGTAACCAAACCAACTGATCGTAAAGTTCCCTCAGCACTGACATCTCACTCTGCTCTCCGACCGACGCTTGTTCAAGGATGTGCCCCCAATGCGCCGTCGAAGTAGTGACATTTCCGATTCCTTCCTTAAATTTATAAAGACTGTAGACAGGGTTGAATTCCAACAGGTATATCACCCACAATTGACGGGGCAATAGGAGGGTTCGTAATATCCTATAGTTTACCAGTTAAGCTGGCTGGATGCCTTCTTAGGGCTACCAGGATCTAGATTTGGTTCTACCATGGTCGACGGTTGCCGATTAATGAAATTTTGCAGATGAACAGACAAAGAAAAATCCTCCTAGTGAGGTCGATCCAGAAGGGATTGTAAAAAGTTTATCTACTCATAAGGGGTAGAGCTTTGTTGACGAGGTTGAATTCCAACAGGTATATCACCCACCATTGCAACAGCAATAGAAGGGCTTCGTGATATCCTATAGTTTACCAGTTAAGCTGGCTGGATGCCTTCTTATGGCTACCAGGATCTAAATTTGCAATAGATCTACAATGTTCCAGACATATAGATATCACGGCCTGATGTCCTTGGCGTGATAGACTCCTTCCGTTCTGCCCTGCAGATCCCCAAGCTCGTAGAGAGAGTTTGCTTTTCTTGCTTTAATTCGACACTGAACAAATTTACTTCCTAGTTTAGCACTAGTCTGCTGTTGGAAATTGCTTTGGGAAAAATTCCGCTTGAATACTTCTTGACCCACTTTGAAATTTACAAGTTTCGCTCTGGGATTGTAAGCTTTCGAACCCTGTTCAAACGCATAGTTTAAGTTCTCCTACACTCTCCACGGATCACTGTCAATTTATCTTCATCATCTACTCTCAGAGGCTCATTAAGAGTTCCGAGGCTCCTAAGGATGGAATAGGAGCTCGCATGCTCAATCAAACCAGTTGCATGGTTGAAAGAGCTCCTGAGGGAACTAGTTATCTGGCGCAGCTTCTCATCCCACTTCGTATGTTCCTTCCGGATGTATGCCCTAATCCCTGACAATAGAGACCTGTTCATTCTCTCTGAGGCATTTGCTTGCGGCGAGTAAACTGCCGTTCGCAAGTGCTTCACCCCATACTTGTCCACTAATCTGGAGAACTGAGTCGAGCAAAACTGGAATCCATTGTCAGAGACTATGGTTTCCGGGACTCCGAACACATGGAATATTTCAATTTCGATGAACTAACACACATTGGGAGTAGATGCCTTTCTCATAGGTTTGAGAATCGGGAACTTTGAAAAGTACTCAAGAACTATTAATATGCAGACATTTCCTTTCACTGACCGAGGATATGGACCTAGAAGTCAATGTACAGCTTTTGCCATGGTCGTTCTGTCATAGACTGGACTCCCATAGGTGGTCTAAGAATATTATTGGGGGCTTTAGTCTCTTTACACACGTCACAGGTGCCTACGTAGTTTCTGACATCAATTGTCATTCGTGGCCAGTACAGGTGTCTTCTTAAACGTTCCAGTGTTTTTTCTATACCTCCGTGAGAAGTTAGTGGCGGATCATGCGCTCTTGAAATAACCTCGGAGACAAGCCCTCGTGGAATCCAAAGCTTCCAAGCTTCTTCCTCCTGAATCGGTTCGCCTGTTCTCAGAACAGTCCGGATATAGACGAAGCCATCCCTGATGCAAAGATCTGGTAGTTTTCCAGAACCTGTTTCAACGTTATGCCTCAGCTCCTTATATTCCAACGAGTTGAAATATGCCGAACTAAGGTCAACTTCCGGGCCAGGATCTTCAGGTGTTGACAAGCGTCACAATGAATTCGTGACAACGCATCAGGAAAAACATTCAGGCTTCCTTTTCTCTGCTCGATGGTGAAGTCGAAACCTTGAAGCTTCAAACTCCACCGAGCAAGTCTACCGCTGAGGTCCTTTTGGGACATCAGCCATTTCAAGCTCGCATGATCAGTCACTATCTTAAACGGCATAAGTTCTATGAAGAGCCGGAATTTCTGTACACTTAAAATTGCAGCTAGATATTCCTGCTCTGTGACTGTATAGTTTCGTTGTGCTGAGTTCAACTTTTTCGAAACGTAGACTATTGGCTTCTCGTGGCGCCATCGTCATCTAGTTGAAGCAGCAGTCCACCAATACCATGTTGGCTTGCATCACACTGTATAATGAACGGCTTGGTGAAATCCGGACTCACTAACAGCGGAGCAGAGGTAAGTTTTTATTTTAACATTTCCAGAGACGTCTGGGCTTCAGGTGTACATTGGAACTGTCTTGGATTCTTCAAAGTGTCAGTTATGGAGGCAGTTAAATCAGCATAGTTCGGGATGAACCGTCTATACCATCCCACCATACCTAGTAGGCGTCGGGCTTGCCGAACAGTTTTAGGTGATGGTTAATCAACTATGGCTGAAATCTTATCTGGATCAGTTCTGATTCCTCCCTTCTCGACAATAAAACCCAAGTATTTAGTTTCCTTAGTGTAAAACGTACTCTTCTCAACGTTGATATTAAGGCCAGCTTTCGTCAAACAATCCGCTACACGGGCTAGCAATGTGAGATGAGAGTCAAAGTCTGATGACAGAATCAATAAATCGTCCAAGTAATCGAGCACATTCTCACGAAGATCGAAAGGAAAGACCTTATCCATGAGGCGGCACATAGTTTGTGGAGCATTAAAGGCCGAATGGCATCACGGTGTATTGATAGAGAGGATGACCAGGTACTGTAAACGCGGTCTTCTCTCTGGACTACGTGTCTAGTGGGATCTGCCAGAAAGCATCTTGGAGGTCCAGGCTTGTGATGTAGTTTGCCGGATGAAGTCGACTCAGAAGTGCATCTATCTGCGACAGCGGATAGGCGTCCCTCTTAGTAACGGAGTTGACCTTCCTGGCGTCAAAGCAAAGCCGAACCTCCCCGGCTTCCGCACTAGTACAACTGGAGAGCTTCAAGGACTCTGGCTCTCCTCTATCACACCCAGCGATAGCATCTGTCTTAATTCGGCATCCATCAAACTCTGTACTGCCGGTGATATCGGATAAAAGGGCTGTTTTATCGGAGTCGCGTCATTCGTTTCAATACTGTGGCTGACAAGAGATATTTTTCCTAAGCCCAATGAGGCGAAAGAAGGAAATAGCTGTTTGGTTACTTCTAGACGTTGGTGTTCTAAAACAGAAAGAACATGGCAGTCGGTGTCAGGGGTAGCTATTAGACTTGGTGTCACTTCTGCAACTATACCTAGAACATCTGGAGCTAACCCAAATGGACGCCAGACGTCTATTCCTAGATATAGTGCCTGTGTGAGCCCAGGAACCACGTAAAAACGCACGTTTTGGGTCTTATCGCGGAAAGTGATATCCAAAGCCGGACCTTCCCAGGCTTGCGCACTAGTACAACTGGAGAGCTTCAAGGACTCTGGCTCTCCTCTATCACACCCAGCGATAGCATCCGTCTTAATTCGGCATCCATCAAACTCTATACTGCCGGTTATATCGGATAAAAGCGCTATTTTATCGGAGTCGGGTCATTCGTTTCAATCTTGTGACTAACGAGAGATGTTTTTCCTAAGGCGAAAGAAAGAAAGAGCTGTTTGGTTGCTTCTAGACGTTGGTGTTCTAGAACAGAAAGAACATGGCAGTCGGTGTCAGGGGTAGCTATTAGACTTGGTGTCACTTCTGCAACTATACCTAGGACATCTGGAGCCAACCCAAATAGACGCCGGAAGTCTATTCCTAGATAAGGTACCTGTGTGAGCCCAGGAACCACGTAAAAACGCACGTTTTGGGTCTTATCACGGAAAGTGATATCCAAGTTCACATGACCATGCACAGTCGTCATTGCACCATTAGCTACTTTTGCCTGTGTCCGATACCTCTTCCATTCGACTTCTGCAAACTTCGCTAGAGCTCCCTGGCCTAGAATACTGGCAGTGGCACCACTATCAAGTAATCCAGTCTCAGTTCGCCCGAGCAGTCTCACTTCGGCATACGGTCGAATGTCGTCTGTCATCGACACGGAAATGTGTGCCAATTTCTTTCTTTCCTGTCTCATTCGTCGGCAGTATTCCCGCCAACGAACGGTCGATCGTTTCTTTCTTGGTCCAAGGTTCAGGTCAGGATATATAATTTCAGATAGCTCAGCTACTGTGGAGAAGATACGAACTCGTACTGCATTGTAGTTTTTCAGACGCGTGTGATAAGGCGTCAGCGGGTATAAAACAGGCTCACGCCCACTCCTCATAACAGAGCTTGGTGGCCGTTTTAATACAGAAACGACAGGAGGCCGAATCTCGTGCTCAGTAACATTGCCAGCAAAAAGTGCTGTCGGTTTTATAGGAACGTCGAAAATTAAGCACTCCTCCAAGGACGTGTCTAGTAGTGTCGTGGGCTCCCTACAGGTGGAAACGGGAGCTTGAAGATCTGCAGAGAAGTCAATCTGGTTCCCTGCTTTTACTAAAGGATTGTTAAAAGCCGTGTGACTGTCAGATGGATGGTCGATATCAGCAGAGTCACTGAGTCATATTAACGGACCGTCTAATGATTGGTTATTTATGTCTGCTGATTGAACGGACCGTCCTCCCTGTTTAATGATTGAACTGGATTCGTTGGAGCTGTTGTCGTTCGAGACGTCGCAACTGGTCGAGAAAAGATGTTGAGATTCCCGACCCGTCTCTCTTTTTTCGCCAAGCAGTGCCTACAATTTGGCTTAAAGACATTTTTGCGTCCGCATCCATAGCAGAACACTTGTTGTCTCTCCTGTAAACAATCTTGATAATAGTGGCCTTGCTGCTCACAATTCCAGCAAATCGCCGCGGGTCTGTTTGTAATAGCTGATAAGTCTTGCAAGCTATTGTCACATCTAATAAAAATGCGAACGTTAAGGCAGAAATCTGCTGCTTCCTCAATTTCACTCACTCCCTGATGTCGATACGGGTTCAAGCCACTAGCAGTCGCAATGCGCAATCGCGTAGCTTGCATTTGACTGACGAGTAATCTCAACTGACTGATGTTATTGGTAGGGTGCAGACAGATCTTCTCCTGAATCTCAGGCAGTAGATTGGACTTGACGATTTCCAAGAATTCTTGGTCTAGCATGGAGTTCTGCAATTGGTCTCGCAGCAGTATAGGTGATGGTGCTACATAGAGAATGATTCTCCGGACTTTTGCTTTCTTGACATCAGCTGCACTCGGATTTTCAAGTCATCCTTGGGCACTCCCCATTCAACAGACAATCCAGTCTTGGAAAAGGGTTATGCCTTAATAGAGACCAGAACCAATCCTTCGCTGTTCCTGTCAATAGCGTGAGCAAGTTCCTTACGAGTCTCAGCCCAGCTGAGAACGAGTGTCAATTGCGCGGGTCTCTCTGATTTTCCCAAAACAATCTGGACGTTTGGACACGTTCTCCAACAGGTGGTGGGCGTGAAAAGGAAACGTCTGCCTGTTGAATCACATCAGAGACTCGCTGTCTGATCTCATTACGCAGAGCATTCATGCTTTTGGTAATCTCTGCATGTACCAAAGTTTGTAGTTGAGTTCGAAGACTTGATATAATGAGATCTGTGTCTAGAGGGCCCTGCCTCGAAGGTGCGGGTGATAGACTATTCTTTCTCGAGTTGTTATGCGATTGCGGTACACAGCGTAGCCCAGGAAACAAAAACTCGCGACCTGACGGTGGAATTGTCGGTTGAGGTACTTCAAGATGTAAGGACTGTTGCGGAAAAGCTTTCTTCGCCTGACGAGTGTGGTACCTGTTCGAGATCGCGCCGGTATACGCAATGAAGTCTTGCTGTGTGAGCGCGCATCGACAATTGGGGCAATTGGCTTGCTCTCCTATCCATGCTCGCAAACATGCTTTATGAAAGCCATGAACACAGATTGTAGTCCCAGGTTTTCGTCTGGCGAACCAGTCTCCGTCTTGGCAGATGGAGCGCTGTTCTGGCATCTGTACTGTGACTTCAGTCGCCGGAGGTGGCGTTCGCATAGTAGCCATCTCAAATATTGCAACTCCACAGAATAGAAATAGTATTACGAAAACTTGAATTATAGCCCAAGCAAATCACGACAAGAATTCAGAACAGAAAATTTAACAGCGATCAATGTCTACAAACTTGTAGGAGAAACAAGATCTTCAAAACTAAATTAAATGTAATTCCTCGTATCAAAACTATGCTTAAACTACGACGGATCTGGTACTTACATAAAACATTTATGAGCTAAACTCAAACTTTCCGGAAAACGAAATACAAATTCAAAAGGAAATTTACCAGCTAAACTCAAACATTTCGGAAAAACGAAATCAGAAAAAACAATCATCATAAAAATCTCCTCCCTCTCTCCAAGAGCTAATCCCAACACAAAAGCCTCTCAGGCCCACTCCCAGATCAGAACTATGCGGTAAGGACAAGTAGTGTGAGTGTGTGCCTGAAAAATCTTGAGTCCTCACAGAAAACTGGGAAGAGTTGGGTTGGAGAAGCTTGAGACTGAAAATGATACTAGAGATTCTTCAGCCAGGCAGTTAGCAGTATGGCAACTCCTGATTACTGAAGGTCTCCAGCATCACTTCCATCCTCCAACAACTCTTTCCATCCTCTTCACCTGATTGTCATATCTAGCTAACCCTCCAACTGGGCACAGTCATGAATTTGGACAACTAGTTAGCTAAACGCCATAAAGTCGTCGGGGGGGGGGGGGGGGGGGGGGTAACCAAAAACCTGCCGCTGCCATCTGCCATAATCAAAAATGTTCGTGCCTACAAACAAAATAGCCGTAGCACACACTCTAGCCCTGAAGGGGCCTTTACACCACACTTACCCTTACCTGCGTGAAGGCACAGATGGACTGCCTTCTACAGCTTGCCCCATCCTCCGAACGACACTGAGGGCAGATTGTTTTCAGTGTCCCTATTAGACCTGTAAAGAGAGAGAGTAGCGGACCTAAGCGACCTTCATGTCGTTAGGGCTCCGGGAAAGTGAGGGGAAATGAAAAGATTATCACCTCATTACGTCATAATTGAAACCTTACTTTATTTGCACATTTCTATTCAATTCACTGACTGTTATTGGTAAATATGTACTTCCTAACGAGATTTTAGTTGATACTTAATTTCACCCCCGCAGCGTAATATCGTCATAGGCTAGACCGTTTTATGTGGGATACAATTCAAAATAAAATCCTATAGCCCATTCTATCTGCTAATAACAAAAAAATTATACGGAGTAGAGTTCATGAGCAAATCCCAGACAGATTTTCCCTTTTTTTTATTTTAAATTACCTTCACTTTACTCTGCTGAAGCGCGTTCCTCCATGAAGGCCTCCTGGAGAATACTTCGGTTCTGAAACTGAAACGAAAAAAACCAAAAAGGAACAAAATGGCCCAAAGAAAAAGTTCACGTCAGGGATTTCCCCCCTTATCAACGTAGACTTGGCGAACTAGATCAGGTATGGAGTGCCTTTGAGGCAACTGACAATAAAATCAGAGAACTAGATGATCCACCACTCGATCATCCATATTTCAGTCAGGACTACTACCAAGAGGTTATCGCATTATATGACCAGTACCACAAACACTTTCAAGAGTTGGCAGGCCCTGAAATGCAGGTCGATAATAACGATCAAAATGGCGCAACAGCGCAAGTCTCACCAGAGAAAATTCATGCAAGAGTTGTCAAAGATCAAGGGAAAAAGGGATGACCAGAATATTACGCCGACAGGAGGGCATGATGCAGTCCCTGAGTCGCATGCTTGAAGGCATTGAACTCAACGAAACAAATACTAAACAGTATTTGAAGCTGAAAAGCGATATTATTAGCAGAGAGTGGTCCCAGATCGAAGAACAATCCTATACCTTATGGGAATTAACTGAAGATCGAGGCAAGTTGGCATACAACATAGCCAAATACACAAAATTAGAGGAAAGAGTACAGCAAACTCTAGAGCAATTGTCGATTAAGATTGACGGATTGTTAATACCAATTGAAACGCATGCCATCCATCAAGGCATGCACCCAGCCTTAAAGCTCCCAAAAATTACTCTACCTCGGTTCGATGGCAACTATCCTAAGTGGCGACAATTTTATGACCTCTTCAATCAAATGGTTCATAACCAGCCACTGTCGAATTGCCAAAAGATGTGGTATTTGAAGACAAACTTGGTAGGCGAGGCAGAAAAACTCATCAGATACCTCTCACTCACAGAAGAGAACTACCTGACAGCTTGCAAAATGCTACAAGATAGGTACAACAATACAAGAGTATTAGTTACTGCTATACTCAACCGAGTCATGTTTCTGACAACACACCAAGTTTTGCAATCAAGTCGTTACACGATACCATGCAAGAATGCTTACTAGCTCTAGAAAATATGGGAGTGGCCACTAAAAACTGGGATCCGATGCATCTTCATATCCGCATGAAGAAACTGGACAAGACTACTCACACTCTTTACGAACAATCGTTGTCAAATCCCAAACATCTTCAAGACGACCATCAGAGAAGACCAACCGCAAGACCAATGACTTCTGTTGCCATTACAACACCATCATGTGTGTCATGCAAGGGAAGCTATCAGCTATTTCAATGCACAACATTTTTGAAAATGAGTCCGTCAAGCCGTTTAAATCTGCTAAGAAGCCAAAAATTGTGCATTAATTGTATGGGATCGGGACATGGTGCAGCCCAATGCCATCTACGACCTTGCACGAGGTGTAACAAAAAACATAATACACTGGTACACCTCAAGGAACAAGAAGGACTAAATTCGCCATCCAACTCAATTTCATCCACATCAAGAGAATTTGAAGCTTCGTTACGCTCTGCTCACCCTACACATTCATTGGTAACCAGTGGTGCCCAAAGTGTATCCTCCACCACAGGTACAGTGGTAAATAATACCCTGCAGCGAAGCTATGTACTGCTAAGTACAGCAAGAGTAAAATTGACAGGTCAAAATGGCACTATTTTAGAATGCCGAGCAATTTTAGACTCGGGCTCTCAGATCAACATCATCAGTCAGCGCATTGTCAAGAAGCTGACACTGTACATATAGAAGGCATCGGCCAAGGAAGACAAAGAACCCAACAAAGGATAAATGTGTTGCTTCAATCCAGATTGAATGGCTATTCTGCTAGAGTAGAAGCATTTGTTCTTCCAAGCATAATCTCGCCTCAACCAGCTCGAGTATTGGACATTTCTACGTGGAGAATACCACTGAACATCCCTCTAGCAGATCCCAACTTTAACCGCCCAGACAACATTGATCTATTGCTTGGGGCTGAATTTTATCATCAGCTCCTATCAATAGGCCAAATTAAATTGGCAGAAGATCTACCAACAATGCAGATTATATTGCTCGGTTGGATTATTGCAGGAAAAATAGGACGAACTTCCTCTACCACAACGACATGTGGAATATTCACTGAAGACCAAGTGCTAGACCAAGCTATTGAGAAGTTTTGGCGACTAGAGGAGGTTGAAGAAGTTAATGTTCCGATGACACCAGCAGAAAGTCATTGTGAAGCTTATTATAATCAAACGATGTAGCGGGACCCTAGTGGGGGATTTATAGTAAGATTTCCATTCGCTGATGATGCTTCGAGGTTAAGTGACTCCAGAAGCATAGCTCTACGCAGGTTCATCTCATTAGAGAGAAAATTATCCAAACACAGCGAATTAAGACAGCAATACGTAAATTGTACGGAGGAATATAGCCTATTAGGTCACATGGAGGAAGTTAATTTTGAGGCAATAACACCACCTTACTACTTCTTACCACACCACAGTATTTACAGACCCGACAGCAGCACCACAAAGCTTAGAGTGGTCGTTGATGCCTCTGCGAAGAGTTCATCCAACTTCTCACTAAATGATGTACTGCATGCTGGCCCTAGTTTGCAAGACGATCTCTTCTCAATTTTATTACGATTTCGGATGCCACGATTCGTCTTCACCGCGGACATTGAGAAAATGTACCGGCAAGTGCTAATTCAAGAAGGGGATCGAAAGTATCAGCTGATTCTCTGGAGGAGCGATCCAAATGAGCCACTAAAATGCTATCAACTGTGTACGATCACTCATAGTGCGGCTCAGAGACATCCTTTCGGATCAGTGTCCATTCTACAAAATGTTTACGCCGACGACGCAATGACTAGCAGTAATAGTCTATCTGAGGCTATCCAAACACAATCTCAGCTTACATCTCTGTTAAAACAAGGAGGATTAAAGCTAAGGAAATGGTGTTCAAATCATCCGTGCTTGTTACAAGGCCTACCCTCAGAGGAGCGAGCAAAACAACTACACTTCGCACAAGAAAAAGAAGATAAAATAAAACCTTGGGGCTTACATGGTTACCCAAGTCCGCTCAATTTGCCATCAAACCAAACTGCGTTGCATTGAACAAGATTTCAAAGCGAAGTGTTGCGTCTCACATAGCACGACTATTTGATCCTCTGGGTGTGATATCACCTGTCATCGTCACCGCGAAGATCTTCCTTCAACAGCTTTGGCAGTTAAAATTGGATTGGGACGCGGCCCTGCCATTGGAACTGCACACAAGGTGGATCAAATTTCAGGAAGGGCTAAGAAACATGGAGGAGATACAGTTTCCCAGGCACATCTTTGAGAATGAAATTGCAAGAACAACACAGCTCCATGCCTTTGCAGATGCTTCCGAAAGGGCATATGGTGCTGCTATATATGTCAGATCGATCATTACTAATGGAAGAATCATTGTCAGATTGTTATGCGCCAAGTCTAGAGTGGCACCAGTTAAGAAGGTGTCCTTACCAAGGCTAGATCTTTGTGCCGCAAAATTGACTGCCGAACTTATCAACCGTGCGAAGCGCATTTTAGAATGCGAGGATACGGTTACTACCTCTGTACTGATTCCGAAGTGGTATTGGCATGGATTAATTCATCATCTTCATCCTTTCACACCTTTGTCGCCAATCGTATTGCCGAAATTCAAAGACTGACAACTGCTCAGTAATGGGCGCCATGTCAGCTCGAGGGAAAGTCCAGCCGACGTCTTATCACGAGGTACCACACCAGACAAACTGAAGATACATAACCTCTGGTTCTATGGACCTCCCTGCTTGCATGGAGAAGAGTCACTATGGCCTCCTGCCTGGCGAAAGGAACTTCAGATTTCATGTGACGTGGAAAGAAAACGAAGAACTTGGTGCTGCACTTAAAGTTCTTATAAAATTAATGCAGCAATCCAGCTTTAAAGACGAGTTTCGTGAACATGAACGTCAGAAGGAAGTCAATAAAAAGAGCCCAATTAGCAGCTCTCACCGTTTGTGGATGAAATTGGGATAATTTGTGTAGGCGGGCGATTGGGGGCATCAAGTATTTCTTACGACGCCAAAAATGCTATGCTTCTTCCTTATTCTCACCACTGGGTAAAACTATTAGTGATGGACCTGCATAAGGAGAACCTTCACTGCGCTGCACAAATGCTACTGGCTACTACAAGTCAACGCCTTTGGCCAATTAAGGGCAAGACCCTGCCTAGATCTGTAGTTCAACATTGTATACGTTGCACTAAGGCAAAGCCTAAATTCACATCACAGATAATAGGAAATTTGCCACCCAATCGGATCCAGCCTGCCCGACCGTTTGTTAACTCAGGCGTTGACTTCTGTGGCCGTTTACATACATTACCGAATCAGAGGTAAAAAACCGCAAAAGGCCAATATAGCGATTTTTTGATGTTTCGCCACGAAGGCAGTGCACTTGGAGGTTGTCGGAGACCTGACCACAGAGGCCTTCATAGCTGCCCTTAAACGCTTCACTGGGCGGAGAAGGAATTGCAAAAATCTATATTGCGACAACGCCACCAATTTTGTTGGAGCATGAAATCAACTGGACAAGTTATCAAATACAATATATTCAAGTGAGGCACAAGAAAAAATTGGCTCATCCTGCAGCTCACGCGGCATCGATTTTCATTTCATACCCCCAAGAGCCCCACACTTCGGTGGCTTGTGGGAAGCCGCAGTAAAATCGGCTAAATATTTACTCCAAAGAAGCATGACATCAGCATCGTTGATATATGAAGAACTAGAAGCTTGGATTGTCGAAATTGAAGCTATACTAAATTAAAGACCTTTAACATCGATGTCAACGGATCCCAATGATCTGACGGCGTTAACTCTCGGACATTTTTTTATAGGTGAGCCATTGGCTGCTCCCGTTGATTCAATGTCGAAGCCTGTTAACTCGATGGAAATTAGTGTCCCACCTCAAACAAGAATTCTGGCGTCGCTGGTCCCATGAATATTTAAACGAGCTTCAGCACCGTTTCAAGTGGAAGAATCGTTGCGAAAACGTAGAGCCAGGCACAATTATCGTCATAAAGGAAGATAACACTCCTGTAATGAAATGGCCGTTAGGACGCATACTACTGATTCACAAGGGAACAGATGGCTGTGCTAGAGTGGCTGATGTACGCACTGCTTCAGGTGTTTTACGAAGGCCTATCCACAGATTATGACCCTTGCCAACCGAAGCAGAACACTCCCATGAAGGGCACATAGATCAAGAGAGTCAGGAAACCCATGAGATTGAGGAGAGTCATAACACTCCACCAAGCAATGAGGTGAACGATGTTATTCAATCAACAGGCAACTCACACGATCATTCCACAACTGTTGCAAGGAAAAAGGCACGTACATCTCTCGGATCTTTAATAGTATCGGCATGGTTGGTTTGCCTACTCGAACCCGCTATTAGAGGTAGCCTAGTGGAAGTATCCAAATTCGATACACAACCGGGCATACATTTTGAGCAGTTGGGAACTACGAAGTTAGTCTCTACCGAATGGAATTTAGTAGCTTATTATGATCTGAAACCATACTGGACAGAATTTAACGCCTTTTAGAATGGCACCAGGACGCTTGAACATCTTTGCAATCAAATAAGGCAGAAGGTTTCATGTAGCTCCGTAACTACTCAATTTCAACATACGCTTAAAGAGTTACGAAACGACAACGATTTACTACCAATACAAGCTCCAACCAACCGAAAGAGAAGAGGTGTTTTAAATATAGTCGGAAATGTCGCCAATTCACTATTCGGAGTGCTCGACTCTCAATACGCAGAAGACATGGCTAAGACTATCGATGCCATAAAGGCAAATGAAAACAATCTGATGTTGCTGATCAAGAATCAAACTTCCATTATTGATTCGACAATCAACATAATCAAACGAGATCAGAAGCCTACGGACCAAAAATTTCGTGTATTAGAAGCTCAAATGACCCAATTGATCACCCGCATCAACGACACTGGGGACGAAGCGTATCAATACAGAATACTACAGTTGGTTTCGTCATTGGCTATTCAAATGACTCTGATTGCAAAGGATTCACTCGACAATTGTGGATGTCTTGACCGACTTCCATCATGGTCAAATTCCTCCACAGCTGCTTTCACCATCACAACTGAAGAAAGAAACACTGCGCATACAAACTCACCTACCTCAGAATTTGAGGATGTCTTGACCGACTTCCATCATGGTCAAATTCCTCCACAGCTGCATTCACCATCACAACTGAAGGAAGAAACACTGCGCATACAAACTCACCTACCTCAGAATTTGAGGTTGCCCGCGAATCAAGAGAATATTCTGCAACTGTACAAAATGATAACTGTAGAAGGGCAAGTGTCATATTCAAACTAAATGTGCCGCTCATCAACATCGAACAATTTGATCTCTTCAGAATATTACCGGTGCCACTGTACATTAATGACACTTTTATAGCTATTCATCCCTGCGCTTCACATTTGGCGATTACTTCACACCGGGACCAACACTATCCTTTGACAGATGAGGAGTTGGCGTCATGCAAACATGCAGAGAAAGATTCATACCTATGTAAACAACTTCATCCAGTGTATCATAGGAAGGAAAATGTCTGCTCATGCGAATCTGATCACAATAGAAAATCACCCAATATGGATTCAACTATCTCACACAAATCAATGGATTTACGCCCTCAAGGAGAACACCCTCATCAACGCTGTTTGTGAAAATGAAACTGTATCAACGCTGCTGAACGGTTCCGGCCTATTGAATATTCAGCCTGGATGCATCATTAAACATGAATTCGTTACTCTCCAGGGCCACCACATCTACTCCAGTGATTCAAGATTATCCTACATTAAATTAGGAGATATTCTCAATACTACAACTCCAGAGCAATTAGCATCCCTTATTCAAGAAAAGGATCGTTATCATCCTCAATGAAGGTAACTACAAGAGCTGCAAGCTCGAATTAAAACGCAGAGCTTCGATTTCCCATATGATATTTCTACCCATACTGTAGGCTGTAGGCTACATTGGACTAGCTTTGGTCATCATTATTATTGCCTGGTTACTGGATGGCTGTAATTCTCCTTGCAACAATCCGAAACCTAAGCCTCGGCCTCGGCAAGTTCATCAAGACCTTGTCATCAACATCGACCAGGAGAGTTGAACGAGTTCAACGGGGGGAGGATGTTAAGGTTCACGCATCCATAACTTTCAGAAAATAAAACCATACGATTCAAGTTTAATTTCCCACAAAAAATTGATGTTCTGTAATTCTCACGAAAGTTTTCTGCACAGTAAGCAAAATTGATCATAAAATAGCAGACGCAAGTTGACACCGCACCTGTGATGTGCATACATACATACTGCGAAAGCTTTCCTGAGAACTAAATTGCAAGCTGCGCGTCTTATCTGTAATTTTGGATACTTAATTCTTGGTTACTTCAAACTAAATTCTAGTCTGTTTGCAAGCGTGAAGTAGTTAGTTTCTTTAAAGCAGATTTACTAATTTTCTAGTTTTCAGATTTGGTGTGGTGGTTCAAGTACCGCTCATACCCATCACTTAAGTCAAGGTACAAGAACCTTGTCTTAAGATCTCAACGTAAAGTAAAAGAACCTTACAGTAACTAAATCGGTAAGAGGAAGTTATTTGCATACACCCTACCTATAATCGCTGAGTTATTTCTTTAAACACCCTACGTTGGACAAATAGAATGATGTAAATTAAAATAAGTGCTATTTTATTAAAAAGCTCGATAAAACACGAGTGAAACGTACTAAGCCGTCTATCTATTATATAGAACTACTGATATATCGATATATCGCCCAGCTCAATTTATTATTAAAATTTTAATTTAATTTTTGGAATTTTAGGTACATATACAAGAAATGTAACTGACTGTAATCGAACTTTCTATAAAACTGCTCGAACGCTAATGAACTTCGCCTTACTTGCTTTTAATATATTACCGCTATAAAAGCGTAACATCTTATGGACGTACATGCTCCTGCTGCTACCTTAACAATATGCAGAGCCTACGGTTGAGCATAGTACTAAATTACGCAGTAAGTCAACCTCAATAGCGAGGACTCATCTACATAAACCACCATCAATCTTACTTATACTGTACCTGCTACCTTGGTATTATAAGATCCAACTAATATGGGTATTTCTCTCACGACTAATTATTTTATATTTGAGCCATCTACCTCCTTAAGGATTAAGGTAGACACTAACCACAAACTAAATCTAAATTTAATTAACTAGAGTGAGCAAATACAGCGTGTAAGCTCTGAACAATATACCTAATACTTAATACATGATGTCTTGCAACAAACTATGTAAACTATGTAATCTATATGTAAGTTATTTAACTAAATAAACTTTGAAATTGAAAAAAAAACAGATCCGGTTGTGATTATTCATATTCTCATCATAATTTTAGACTAGGCATTTATTAACTCTTGAATTCTACTACTATATAACTTTATACAATGTACGCAGTGTATTGTATGTGTTAATTTTAATGTCATTGTAGTGTTATTTTTTAATAATTTAAATTCAAATTCAAAGCGGTTTTTGAAAATTCCAATTACGGACGAATGATAGTTGGTTTTGCCTGTCTGCCTAGGGTGTTATGCAACATTTGATATTTTCATTGCTTCAATTCCCTCGGCATATCGTGAGAAACTGAATTTGTACTTCTGCTCTTAACCACGTTGAAATAAAAATACACCTGATTATGCCAAAGTATACATAGTTCCTAAGAGTTAATATGAAAAAAAGAGGTGGACGGCTTATACAACTAGAAAAGTTATGTTGGATAATGTGCATTTAAGTAATTATAATGTGAACACCGAAAATCTACTTTTGTTTTAACAATAGCACTGATGGAAAAATATACTTATTGTTAGTATAATATTATTCTTAATATACAGCTAAAAAAATTTACTACAAAAATTCGTTCTTTTGGTGCAGTAAAACAAAAATACTCATGATCAATCTAGTTTGTATAAATGAGAATCACTTCTTCGTATTGCACACGCGAATTTTGGGAAGAAGGGATCCAAATGGATTACAAAAAAAATTGATTTTCCCTTTTTCGGAGAAAATGCTCTAAGAATTGCCTAGTTTCTATGTCCAATTTGAAAATTATTACATAATTAAAATTTATTAGGCTTGAGTTGGTGATAAAATTATTGTATGTATATAGGCAGAAATAAATTAAAAATCTTACAGCCTGCAGGACATTAATAAGCGCACTAATATGACAGTGGTCAACACTTTTGGTGCGGTGATTCCGTTTCATGACGTAACATCAAAAGTTCTTCCTGAATTTTATCTGTTTTAAGCTTTCTGGCTTCTGGTTCTGAAACATTTCGTTGCCAAATCTCAGCGCATATGGAGGATCATTGGGTAATACAGTGTCCATTCCTTCATGCCAGCCTCTTTATAATTCTAGGAAATCGCTAGCGGCAGACATTGAAATGTCACAAGAACAGGGTCTCACTCCTGATTATTGCAAATTTTATATAAAGCGCAACGTTATCGTAATCGACCGTGTTGTGAAACTTTTATTTCTCGTCAATATAGTTATTCGCAGCGTAGAAGCGGCGACTTTGCTGCTGCCGGAATTTCGATGCTTATTCTCTCCGGATTTTCTCGTGATGAGGGGTTGATTTACTCGCCGATGTCGATGGAAAATTTTTATTTCGTTTTGGCTCCACTTTTCACGTCTTTACGTTTGCAAGGTTTGATAAGAGAAATGTCGATTGTCTTCTTCTTCTCAATCACCAAGTAAGAGCTCGTCGATTTTGGGTGCATTCGGGCTGTCGGTTTGACAGCAGGCCGGCATACATGCTCCAGTACGTCTCAGTGTAGCATTCTGTTATATGCATTCCGCTACGACCATAACAAACTTTCCCTAGAAGAAAGAAAATTTTCGAAATTTGGAATCAAAAAAGTAACTGTTGTTTGTCCTTGTTCCAATGCAATGATCCACTTGGGACTGTATGTGCTCTTGTAGCAGAAACACTTTCGAGTAATTGTTTCTGGCTGTCGTTGAATTCTCGCAGCAACTGTGCAACCTGTTCAGCATCCATTTTGAAATTTTCGCACAGCAATTGAGGATGATGAAATTGTTATGGTCGTAGCGTATTGCATATAGCAATATGCTACATGAGATACTGCAGCGTGTGTACCGGCGGCTTTCAAATAGAATAGCCGAACGCACCCAAATCGAGAGTCGAAAAGGGACGAGTGCCCGAGAAGACGGGAAAGAAAAAAAAAGAAGAAGAGCAAGACATTTTGTGCGAATTCGTGAGTGAGTAAAGCAGGTAAAATTTACAAGAAGTTTAAATCGAAATTATCACGAGTAATCGGGGTATACTGGAAGGAATCGAATAGGAAAAGAATCCCCCAGAGCTGCAGGTACTGTGTAGTTTAAATGTTGATGTTATTTCAACCTAATTTTATCGTTTTAACCTACTGCAGATAGGCCAGCGAGACTGAAAGTTTCGACCCCTTACAATCCATTACAAGGGCACGATACACAGAGGCAAGGTAGCTAGTTCCCTTGAAGATAATCTCAGTGGCAACGAGGGAAGTTCTTGGTATGCTAGTAAAAAAAACAAAACAAAAAAAAGAACTTAGTACACCCTAGGATTTCATCTAGTGAATAGAAACAGAAGAGCAGGGAAAACAATAAGGTACTGTACATTTACATAGTGCGATAAATCGGGGAAACTGGAAACGCCTTGGTACGGTAGTGAAAACATCAAGCGGCGAAGCTCCCTGCACTTGGGGTACTCTGGAAGACCCAACCTTCTATATCAAAGATAGTCTCTTATTCGCAATTGAAATCAGGTCGCGGCAGTTGAGCCCAGCCTCATATGGTCACACTGCTAACTGCCTGGCTGAAGAATCTCTAGTATCATTTTCCGTCTCTAGCTTCTTCAACTCGACTCTTCCCAGATTTCTGTGAGAACTCAGACATTTTTTCATGCACACATTCACACGTCGCTTGCTTGTATCGATATTTTTTTGACCTAGGAGAGGGCGGTCTGGAGGCTTTTGTGTGAAGGGTTAGCTCTTGGAGAGTGGGGGGAAATGATATGGATTTCTTTCCTATAAAAAAATTTTTTTTGAACGACTGAACTGTAGTTTTTCAAATACAGCTAGAACTTTAATAAGTATGATAAGAATTTTTCTGAACTCTTGGTAAGGCTTAAATTTTTCGGAAACTTTGTTATCTCGTCTGAACTTTTGGAAATTTTTTCCAAGTCAATATTTTGGTTGTCACGATCCTTGAAGACTTTGCTATTTTCTTCTGACTTTCAAGTTTCATTACTTCTCGGCATTTCGTCTAAACTTTTGGCAAAATTTTTGTCTTGACCTACGACTGAACTTCTACAATGGCTACAGTACGGACACCACCTCTTGTGACAAACGGTGTGGCAAGTTTGGTCAGTCGAACGGAAGCCTGTTATGACCATATGTGAACACGTTTTCCACAAGGCATGCATACAAACCTGGATAGACGAACAGGCCAATTGTCCTAACTGTCGACGCCACCTCACGCAGCAGGATTTCACTGAATATACTGGTGCCGTCCCAAAGAAACCGAAGAAGGTGAAGCCCGCTAGGTCTGTTAACCTTAATTCATTGCCGACCTTTGACTTACCGCTACCTAGTCGACGATCCCTATCACCTGGGATGCCAGACCTGCATTACAGCACTTTCACAAACCCTAGTTCACGGCAAGATAGTCCGGTGCGCATCGCTCAGGGTCATAGCTCAGCAGCGACTGATGCCTTGATGGCGGGCTTGCGCATACAAATGCAAGACTTAGTGCGAGAAGGCCTCGAACATAACATAGCCTGAATGCATTACGGTCTGAATTAACAACCAGTGTTCGACAACAAATAGCAGCCGCCATACCACCAGTGTATTTCTCACGACCTCCTCCGTTCATGGGTGACCCAAGACTATCGCAAGATTTTTCCGATCTGCGTAGGCAATCGTTGAATAGACCACCATCAGCTTTCGGTCGGACTATTGGTCAGCCTACACCAAACTTTGTCGCACCTCCACCACCACCACCTATTCGTAACCCTACAGACGTTGAACAACGACGTTCTGGCAGCCCCATCCGCAGATGGAATCTATCTTATAGTGGCGACAGCTCACGGCTCACTGTTGACGAGTTTGTGTTTAGAGTGGAAGCTTTGACGTATTCGGCCTTAGAAGGAGATTTTGATATTCTAGTAAGGCACATGACAACCTTGCTTTCTGGACCAGCGATGGACTGGTACTGGTCTCTCCTGAGGCAGAATTCCACGCCTTCATGGGAGTATGTAAAGACAGCTCTATTAGCTGAACGGGGAGTACCAAAAGATGACCTTAAGGTCAAGGTCCAGCTGATGTTGCGAAAACAGAAAGCAGGGAAGTCATTTGCTACATACCATCAACACCTGGTTCAGTTGCGCGATCAACTGCAAAGTCCCTTGGCGGACGGAGAATTCTTAGAGATCGGAAAGTCGAATCTGCTTCCAGACATTCAGCAGAAAATCTGCCTCCATCCCACCAACACCATATACCAACTCCGGAGTCTCGTGACCCAAATACAGGCGACGCAGCAGCGAATCGCGACTGCGTGCAGCTGGAATACATATCGCAGCCAAAAAGTCAGCGAGGTGGATGAGTATCGTCCGACGGAGGTCGAACTGAATACGTCACCTAAACGCAGTGAGGAAGGCCTGCTATCTGCTATTACAACCCCTCAGAATGTAATCTGCTGGAACTGTGACCAGTCCGGTCACTTCGATCAAGATTGCCGGCAGGAGAGACAAGTTGTGTTCTGCTATGGATGCGGACGCAAAAACATTTTAAAGCCCGATTGCAGCTATTGTCGACAGAAAAACCTTAGACGGGTCGGGAATACCACCACTTCTTTCCGACCAGCGTCAACGTCGCGAGCAGCAACTGCAACGAACCCTCCAGTTCAAGCTTTGAACAAGGGGGAAGGTCCGCTCCATTAGCAGACTTTGACGAATTCCTGAATTGTCCACTGATATCATTCAGTGATTCTGATGATATCAGCAAAACACCTGATAGTACGAACATTTCATTGATAGAGACGGAGAACCTGATAGACTTCTCCGCGGATCTTCAAGCTCCCATTTCCACTTCTGGGGAGCCCATGACATTATTAGACACTTCTTTGGAAGAGTCTTTAATTTTTGATGTCCCCATAAGACCTACAGCACCTTTAGCTGACAAGGTTACTGACCAGGAGACTTGGTGTCATGGCATTTCTATATTAAAACGGCCACCAAGCTCTGTTATAACGTGTGGGCGTGAGGCTGTTGTACATCCGCTAACGCCGTGCCACACGCGTCTGCAGAAATATAATGCAGTAAGAGACCGCATCTTCTCCTCAGTGGCGGAGTTAGCTGAAGTTATATATCCTGACCTAGATTGTAGACCGAAGAAGAAGAGATCAACCGTTCGTTGGCGGGAATACTGTCGACGGATGAGACTGGAAAGGAAAAAACTGGCACAGATTTCCGTGTCGATGCCAGACGACATTCGACCGTATGCCGAAGTAAGACTACTCGGGCGAACTGAGACTGGATTACTTGATAGTGGTGCCACTGTCAGTATTCTAGGCCAGGGAGCTCTAGTGAAGCTTGCAGAAGCAGAGGTTGAATGGAAGAGGTATCAGACACAGGTTCAAGTAGCGAATGGTGCCATGACGACTGTGCATGGTCATGTGGACTTGGAGATCACTTTCCGTGGTAAGACCCAAAGCGTGCGTATTTACGTGCTTCCTGGCCTCACACAGGCACTTTATCTAGGAATAGACTTCTGGCGTGTATTTGGGTTGGCCCCAGATGTCCTAGGTATAGTTACAGAAGTGACACCAAGTTTACTAGCTACTCCTGACACCGACCGCCACGTTCTTTCCAGTCTAGATCAACAGCGTCTAGAAGCTACGAAACGGTTTTTCCCTTCTTTCGCCTCTTTAGGCCTGGGAAAAGCATCGTTGATCACTCACAAGATTGGAACGAATCACGCGACCCCGATAAAACAGAGGTTTTATCGGATTTCACCGGCAGTACAAAGTTTGATGGATGCCGAATTAGAGCGAATGCTATCACTGGGTGTGATAGAGGAGAGCCAGAGTCCTTGGAGCTCTCCAGTTGTTGTGGTGTGAAAGCCTGGAAAGGTTCGGCTTTGTTTTGACGCCAGGAAGGTCAACTCTGTTGCGAAGAAGGATGCCTATCCGCTACCGCAGATAGACGCACTTCTGAGTCGACTTCCTCCGACAAACTACATTACGAGCCTGCACCTGAAAGACGCCTTCTGGCAGATCCCACTAGACGCTGATTCCAGAGAGAAGACCGATTTTACTGTACCTGGTCATCCTCTCTATCAGTACACGGTGATGCCATTCGGCCTATGCAACGCTCCACAAACGATGTGCCGCCTCATGGATAAAGTCATTCCTTTCGATCTTCGTGAAAATGTTTTCGTCTACTTGGACGATTTATTAATTCTGCCTTCAGACTTCGATACTCATCTCACATTGCTATCCCGTGTAGCGGATTGTTTGATTTGTATCAAGGAGACCAAATACTTGGGTTTTATAGTCGGAAAAGGAGGAATTAGGACTGACCCAGACAATATCTCAACTATAGTTGACTATCCGTCACCTAAAACTGTTCGGCAAGCCCGACGCCTACTAGGTATGGCGGGATGGTATAGACGGTTCATCCCGAACTATGCTGACTTAACTGCCTCCATTATAGACACCTTGAAAACCCCCAGTCAGTTCACATGGACACCTGAAGCCCAGACGTCTCTTGATCTACTAAAGCAAAAACTTACTTCTGCTCCGTTGCTAGTGAGCCCAGACTTCATTAAGCCGTTCGTTGTCCAGTGCGATGCGAGCTAACAAGGTATTGGTGGGGTGCAGATTCAACTAGATGACGATGGCCACGAGAAGCCAATAGCATACGTCTCGAAAAAGTTGAACTCAGCACAAAGAATTATACCGTCACGTAGCAGGAATGCCTAGCTACAATCTTAAGTGTACAAAAGCTCCGGTCCTTCATAGAACTTATGCCGTTTAAGATAGTGACGGATCAGGCGAGCTTGAAATTTCTGATGTCTCAAAAGGACCTCAGCGGTAGACTTGCTCGGTGGAGTTTGAAGCTTCAGGGCTTCGACTTCGCTATTGAGCACCGAAAAGGAAGCCTGAATGTCGTCCCTGATGCGATGTCACGCATTCATTGCGACAGCCTGTCCACCAACGAAGATCCTGGTCCGGAAGTTCGGAAGTTCGCCGTATTTCAACTCGTTGGAATATGAGGAGCTGAGGCATAAGGTTAAAACGACTTCTGACAAACTACCAGATCTTTGCGTCAGGGATGGCTTCGTTTACATTCGGACTGTTCCGGGAACAGGCGATCCGATTCAGGAAGAAGAAGCTTGGGAGCTTTCGATTCTACGAGGGCTTGTCACCGACGTTATTTCAAGAGCTCATGATCCGCCATTAGCTTTAGACTATGGTATAGGAAAAACACTGGATCGTCTGAGAAGACATTTGTACTGGCCACGAGTGACAGTTGATGTCAGAAACTACGTAGGCGCCTGTGACGTGTGTAAAGAAACGAAGGCTCCCAATACAATTCTGAGACCACCTATGAGAGTACAGTCTGTGACAGAACGACCATGGAAAAAGCTGTACATTGATTTTCTAGGTCCATATCCCCGGTCAGTGAAAGGAAATGTCTGCATTCTTATAGTTCTTGACGACTTTTCCAAATTCCCAATTCTCAAACTTATGAGAAAAGCGTCTACACTCAATGTGTGCCAATTCATCGAGACGGAAGTGTTCCACGTATTCGGAGTCCCGGAGACGATAGTCTCTGACAATGGAGTCCAGTTTTGGCTCGAATCAGTTCACCAGATTACTGGATAAGTATGGGGTGAGGCACTTGCGAACGGCAGTTTACTCGCCGCAACCAAAAGCCTCAGAGCGAGTAAACAGGTCTCTATTGTCAGGGATTAGAGCATATATCCAGAAGGAACACACGAGATGGGATGAGAAGCTGAGCCAGATAGCTAGTTCCCTCAGGAGCTCTTTCCACCAAGCAACTGGTTTCTCTCCCTATCGAACACTCTTCGGTCAACAAATGATGGAACATGGCAGCTTCTATTCCATATTGAGGAGCCTTGGAACTCTTAATGAGCCGTTCAGAGTAGATGCTGAGGACAAACTGAGATTGATCCGTGCGAGAGTGCAGGAAAATTTACACCATGCGTTCGAATAGGGTTCACGAGCCTATAATCGCAGGGCGAAGCCTGTTGATTTCAAAGTGGGTCAAGAGGTATTTAGACGGAATTTTGCCCAAAGCAACTTCCAACAGCAGACTAGTGCTAAACTGGGACGAAAATTTGTCAAGTGTCGGGTTCGAGCCAAGAAAGGAAACCCCTATACGAGCTTGAAGATCTGCAGGGGAAACTGCTAGGAGTCCATCACGCCAAAGACATCAAGCAGTGATATCCAGTCTAGAAACGTCCTCTATCGACTGTCACGTTTATTCCTGGTAGCCCTAAGAAGGCATCCAGCCAGCTTCACTGGTAAACTATAGGATATCGCGAAGCCCTCCTTTGCCCCGTCAATGGTGGGGAATATACCTGTTGAAATCCAATCTCATCAGCACACCTCTACCTCTTATGAGTAGATAACCTTTATAGTCCCTTCTGGATCTGCCTCATTAGGAGGATTTTCCCTTGTCTGTCCGTGTACTACATTTTGTTAATCGGCAACCGTCGGACATAGTAGTACTAAATCTATCCCTGGTAGCCCTAAGAAGGCATCCAGCCAGCTTCACTGGCAAGCTATAGGATATCGCGAAGCCCTCCTATTGCCCCGTCAATGGTGGGTGATATACCTGTTGGAATCCAATCCTGTATACGGCTGTTCGCAAGTTAGGAAATGAAATCGACAACATCACCACTTCGACGACGCCTTGGGAACACACCCTTGAACAATCGCCGGTCGGAGATCGGAGCGAGATGTTGTGCCGGGAAAGCTTAGCGATCCGTTCTTTAGATTACTGATCGCGAGGATTTCTCAGCATCTCGGTGAAGAAGAGCAAAGGGGCATCGACCGCCTGGATTTTCTAGGTTACCAGCTTGTCGATGTGGCTTTGGTTTCCAACACGGAGAAGGACGTAGAGGTCTGATCAAAGACTGACGAGACTTCAAGGGTGTGCCCTCGATGCGTCATCGGTCAAGTAAGAGCGACAGTCGCAGTCGAAGACGATTGATGAGAATCTCATTGGGTCGTGGGTCGAGACACACATTGGGCGCCCGCAGCGATGAGGCCAATGTTTAAGACCGGCTAGCTCAGTCGACCATTTTTCAGAGTTGTCTGAACCATGGGTGGCCCAGACCACTCTGCCCTGTTATGGTCGTAGCGTATTGCATATAGCAATATGCTACATGAGATACTGCAGCGTGTGTGCCGGCGGCTGTCAAATTAAATAGCCGAACGACCCAAATCGAGAGTCGAAAGGGGACGAGTGCCCGAGAAGACGGAAAAGAAAAAAGAAGAAGAGCAAGATATTTTGTGCGAATTCGTGAGTGAGAATAGCAGGTAAAATTTACAAGAAGTTTAAATCGAAATTATCACGAGTAATCGGGACGTATACTGGAAGGAATCGAATAGGAAAAGAATCTCCCAGAGCTGCAGGTACTGTGTAGTTTAAATGTTGATGTTATTTCAACCTAATTTTATCGTTTTAACCTACTGCAGATAGGCCAGCGAGGCTGCAAGTTTCGACCCCTTACACGATACACAGAGGCAAGGTAGCTAGTTCCCTTGAAGATAATGTCAGTGGCAACGAGGGAAGTTCTTGGCATGCTAGTAAAAAAACAAAACAAAAAAAAAGAACTTAGTACACCCTAGGATTTCATCTAGTGTATAAAAACAGAAGAGCAGGGAAAACAATAAGGTACTGTACATTTACATAGTGCGATAAATCAGGGAAATTGGAAAAGCCTTGGTACGGTAGTGAAAACATCAAGCGGCGAAGCTCCCTGCACTTGGGGTACTCTGGAAGACCCAACCTTCTATATCAAAGATAGTCTCTTATTCGCAATTGAAATCAGGTCGCGGCAGTTGGGCTCAGCCTGATATGGTAAAGGGACTTTCACATCAAAAACAAGAACAGAAAAATGTATGTAAACCGAAAAACTCAATTTATTCCACTTTAAAACAAGATTTTTTTCCAATGATTAATAAAATCGAGAGAAATAGGATAAACTAAGAATTTTACTGAGAAAATAGTTATATTTATTTCAGATTTTGAAGAAAAACACAACTTTTATGTTTTATCGGCCGAAAAACTTTTTCGGCGTAAAAATTCATCCGATAAATCATAAAAGTTGTGTTTTCTTAAAAATTCTAAGATAAACATACTATTTTATTAGTAAAATTATTAGTTTATCCTATTTCCCATGATTTTATTAATCATTGGAGCAAAAATCTTGTTTTAAAGTGGAATAAATTGAGTTTTTCGGTTTACATTTTTTCGATTCTTGTGTTTGATGTGAAAGTGCCTTAACAATAACTTTACAGTCACATGTTGAAACACTAATTTCATCATTATATAAACTATCATTAAAGCTATATTACATCTAGGCTAAAATTTAGTTATTATTATTATGAATTTTCCTTTTTATAGCTTATCTACTATAGACTTATCTACTAAAGAGAGTAGATATTACCCGAAGTTTTGAGTATGGTGTTAACCAATCAAAAGAAATTAGGAGCTTAGTATGCCCAACAAAAAGAGGAAGTTGACACACAACACAGAAGTCAGCATTCTAGTGTATTATGCAAAACGAAAGATGTAGTTACCCTATAGCAACACAGAACTTCCGTTGTAGTATATAGGAACACTGATGTAATCACGGTGTGTTAAGCATAGAATATGGATAATTAAGTATATTAATTAGACGCCTAAAGTATAACAATTCGCATAAATAACAATAAAATGGACAACGAAACGTTTAGCAATTAGTGTGACTGACCTCTGTAAGGAGTTTCGAATTAGATTTAGCCTCGTCCTGCCATTGGTGCCGCATTATGGCACCCACATATTATGTCGAATTTATAAGTTCTAAGAGAAATTGTTTTACCCTTCCTGCTAAACGTTGTCGGTGAAGAAAATCTTGTTGGCCTCCGTCCGAGGTTTATTGAATTAAGGCATTATTCTAAGTAGTTCTCATAAAGTACTAATGCGTACATGCACTTGAACAGTGTATTTGTGTATAAAAAAAAAAAAAATTAAGGCCGTTATGGTCATGAATGAAGTTAATATAACACTACGGGTCAGGTCTAATGCAAAGGAAATCCCAGGCGACAAGTTTTTTTTTGTGATTTATTTACAGGGCTACAGGAATGCCTGAGAT
Source organism: Dioctria linearis (assembly GCA_963930735.1). Classification (NCBI taxonomy): domain Eukaryota; kingdom Metazoa; phylum Arthropoda; class Insecta; order Diptera; family Asilidae; genus Dioctria; species Dioctria linearis. Next base: position 86,665,133 of record OZ005743.1, on the reverse strand, counting down.
CTCCAGGAGCCCTTCATGGAGGAACGCTTTCATAATTAAGGTAATTTGTACCCACTTCGTCTGGCATCTTCTCTTGTGGTAAAGTGATTTAAAAGATTTCTTTTGCTAAGTTAGTATGATAATATTAGCCTTGATGGCTCTGAAATGTAAATTAGAATCAGGAGCTCAAGTTTTCATTATTTGCTCATGTGATTTGATCTGAAATATTTCCTTTTGATAGGTTAGTATAGCAATATTAGTCTAGCCGACTCTGAAGTTTCAATTGATATTAAGAAGCGCTAGGTTAAAGTTTTTTTGTAAATTTAGATCCGACATATCTTCTTTCGATGAAGTTAACATAATAATTTGAAATATTTTCTGTTGATAAGTCTCGTTGACTCTGAAGTTACGTCAATTAGTAGTAGGGAACTTGATTTTATCTTTTCACTGTAATTTTTGATCCGGAATATTTATTCCTAATAGAGCTGTCAATAGATAACTACGTATCCATTTGTCCAATAAACAGAAATTATAACGTAATGGAACCGTAGAGTTATTTCTTTTCTCCTTCTACTCTCCTGGAGCCCCCTTCACGTGGAGGTCGACTAGGTTCGCTACTCCTCTCCTCTTTTCAGGTCAACAAAGGGACTCTGAGAAATCTTGCCCTCAGAGTCGTATGGGTGGTTGGGGCATGCAGGAAGGCAGAACATCTGCGCCTTCAACTTCGTATATAGGTAAGTGACGTAAGGGTCCCTTCAGGACCGATTGTGTGCCGGCATTTAGTTTGCAGGCACGATTTTTTTTTTTGATTGTGGCTGACGGCAGCGGCAGGTCTTTCGTGGAACCTCCCCACACTCTCCGCCAATGAGCCAAGGCGAGCTAGCGTGCCGCCCTGCAGTCAACGCTGTCCGTCGAGTGATCTGTCAGCTCATGCTGGCAGTCTGGACTTTACGTGCAAAGCCAATCACTCTACATAGTACCATAACAAAATTACTTATTAAAGTTGAAGGCAAGAGTAATTCACCTCACACTACTGTACGTGGATGTTTATTTAATCGTAAAATTGAAATTTTATCCTCGTTGCCAATTTTTTGTTGCGACCTGGAAAAGTTTTAGGAGGGAACCGAATTGAAAAGACGAATTTGTACGCGTTGTACTTTTTAATCAATCTTCTTCTACATGAGTCACAGCCTTAGAATATAGAGACAACAGGAAGTGTTGATACTTGTAAAATTCGTGTGCATGAGCGTGGATTTTTCAGCATGTCGTGAAGTACTTAGAATAAACAGGAATTGTTGAATCGTGTAAAATTCGTGTACATGAGCGTAATTTGTCAAGAGCAGGAGACTATACATAGGAGTAAGTGAGATGCGGCAAGAAAGATTTGTCAAAGCTGGGTGCAGAATTGTAAAATGTGCTTTTGTTTTTTGAGCAGATTTGGTCAACTTAAAATTCTTTTGTGAAATTTAACAAAAATACCGAATCAATTCTTTTCAAAACTATTTATCTTTGAACTTCATTTAGTGCAAAGTTTTATAGTGCCACTAGCGCCTGTTAAAATCTTCATATCAATTAAAAAAAACAGAAATGAAGTGTTCGGTCAGTGCTTGCAAATATAAATTGGATTATAAGCTAGGAAATCCTGTTTGAGGCAACTGCACTATCTAAATTATCTTTTTTGTCAATAGAAGCAAAGATTTATATAAATTAATTATGTGAATTGTTTCAGAATAAAGTAGAAACAGAACATTTTTTACCACAGATGCTCCGCACAAAACCTTCGTTTACTTTCTGCAAATTGACAAGCTGTTTAGAATAGGGATGGCGTGTAAATACATGTAGAAATGGACTACCAACACAACCAGGAATTCATTACGCAAAATCTGGCTTATCACCATTCCTGTTTGCTCTATATTCTAAGGTGAAGTAGCTCAGCATTATATTGAAGAAAGAGACAAATCTATGTTTAGCTGTCAAAGGAAGTTTGTTTAATTTGCGAAAGATTTGCAACAATTCAAATATAACTTAAAACTTATGAAAAGTGACTTAAAAATAGTGCTAAACAAGGCAAATAGTGTAAGTAATTATCTGTTGAAATTATAGTGATAAATTTCTAAGTGATGTTCATGTAATTTCAGAATGAAGTGTTTGGTAAAAAATTGCCACAACAACACCAAGGAGCGATGTGGGAAATCATTTTTTAGGCAAGTATAGTTATAAAATATTATTCTGTGTACTTTACACACCTTTTTATATTAAATTAAATTAAAAATTCATAACAAAAGCGATGAAATATCGAAAAAATCCTTCCTCCACCGAGATTTGTTTACGTTTGTGACAGCTGCAAAATTCCCTGAGTATGTTGGCGTAGTGACAGTGAATAAGAACATTTTCCATGGGAGCAAACGTAATATTTTCAACCATATATTTTGTTGCCCCGCTCTCTATTTTGATTCTACTACACGGCTGTACTGAGCGTTCACTACAGGGGCAACAGATACTAACACAACCAGAATTTGACTATGTACACAAAATTTGACTTATAACACTTCCTGTACTCTCTATATTCTAAGGAACTTATATCTAATTGACATGTTAGTACTTAACCTATTAGAATCCAGTGACTCCTGGTTGAATTAAAGGTACAGTCACAACATATATTTAGATAACATTTGACGACATACTCACGACACGACACAAACATGTGTGATATGAAACTATATGAGCTATATTTAATGGCCTAGGCTCAGGAACACGGTACAGAGATACAAGGTATTCTCATTACGAACCACGTTCCGCCATTTGTGTCCGAATGTATACGGTACAGAGAACACAATATCCTCTCTACTCTCTCTGTCCTTTCAATATAAAAGTATATACGTTATAGCACGAAACACGTCACAGACAGTTCTAGTGTCAAAATGTTAATGAGAATACTTGTATTTTATATACCTAGGCTCAGGATAGTGTACAGAATATGCGTTTTATACGTTTTCTTATGCCATTTGATGTTTTTATGTTGGCTGTACGGCCTGTGCTACGGCCCAAGGTATATAGAAGACAAGCTATTCCCATTATGAACCACGTTCTACCATTACGTGACGAAATATCGTGAAATGTATAGGAAAGTACAGGACAGAGAACACAATACCACAGATTACATATATATATAATCTGTGGCAATACTCTCTCTACTCTGTTTTTCCTATAAAAATGCATATGTGTACATTAGTCACAGAATTACGCCACAGGCTATCAGTTGCAATGGGTTAAAATTTTAATGAGAATACCTTGGGAAAGTACGGTAAAAAATACACAATTCTGTCTTTCACACTGTCATATGCAATATGGACTGCTAACTTTCTATTCATGTGGGCTCAGCTGCTTATGTCAAAAAGTTCTTATGCCGGTGCAAAATTTCTGCTGCGTATCTAATGAATATATTGCCTTTGGTAAAACAATTTTATCAGCAATAACCCTGAATAATTAATATAAAAACATTTATTCTGACGAACCACTTATTTGTTGTTAACAATTCTCGCTCAGTTGGTACTTGGTCGTTAGACCAAAAGATCAGCAATATAGAAGTAAGCCCTCTTTTTTTAGTCCATTTTTATGAGCGTATTCAGTTCAAACTAGTGCTGGGACTTTCGAGCAGAACATCGATATTGACATCGCCCAACGAGCATCGATGTGGCGATAATATCGATCATATAACATCGATGTACAAACCATATCGATGTTAATGAATTTTAAACACTCTGAACAAATGTCTGACTAGTATATCATAGAAAAAATGCTGTGTTTTTCAGTTCAGATTTTTTTTTGCTCTCGTCTTTATTAATAACTTAATAAAATTAACAAAAACAAAACGAAACAAGTACCTCTTCAATTCTAAATTAAAAGTTTCCTAAAAATAACGCATAAATGAATTAAATTAATATATAAAATTACAGTTATGAAAACTTCTTATCAACAGACTGAAGAAACAATAACTACCAAAGGCGTTTTCCCTGCAAACTGTTTCTCTTTTGAGTAATAGTCTCGCCTGCCTTAGAGAACAGACATTCGGCTGGCACGGAAGTAGCCACAATGGACAACATTTTTGCTACAAGACGTGATAAGCCAAGATATATAAAATTAATATGAAGTGGTTCCAAAGGAGCGCTTAAATAAAAGGCTATTTCCGATTGCCTACATTCCGAACTTCCTTCTATTGTTTTTTTCAATCACCAGGCGGATGTGATTGGCACATAAATTAAACTTTGCTTAGTATGAGAAAGAACTTGCAGGTAGACGTTTTCTTAAGGGGCCCATAAACAGTTACACATGTTGGCCAACTCGAGTAGGACAACGATGTTGTCACGCAAATTTGGCCGTGTTTGGGCCAGTTTGTGGTGTAACACGTATGTCGAGCGGTTGGACGAAAATCAAATTAGTTTAATTTTAGTGGCGGGGCTACGAGTTTGACAATATATTGAACCATGCAGGGCGATGTTTGTCAATTCGCCGTCATTCTTGAGTGAAGTCTATTGAAGAAATGATAGCAATTAATAGTTCTAGCAGCTCCTGAAATGTGTTCCTATCCTAATGTTGGACAGTAAGTTTGACATAGTGTGGAGACGAAGCTTTCGTGCGTGGCACACCAAGATGGACAACATGTTCGCAGTGTATGGGCCGCTTTAGCTGAAATAATAAGCAAACCTGTATCGCTCTCCTGTGGCCTAACTTCGTTAGCCTCCATTGAGTCAGTGACAACAGTGTGATGTAAGGTCACTCTGATTATTTCCACCCAACTATTTAAAAGAATTTTTATTGGTTGAACAATGCTTCTGTCCCCAGCCCAAATGATTTTAAAAACTAATGATTATGATGCCTTGAAAATGAAATGAATAATCACTTCACTATTTCTCTTTCCGTTTTACCACAAATTTTTTTTTGAAATATACGTACCTCTTTTTTCAAATCTAGATAATTTTTTTTGCATTTTATTTGCTTTTTACAGTATGCATTTATTCCTTTACGGAGCATGTAATTCCCTAACATCGATGTAGGTCGATGTTTTAGTGCGTCGACATCGATGGAAAAATATCGAACATCGAGAGCCCAAACATCAATGAATATCGCCCAGCACTAGTTCAAACTATACATGCGGGTGGTCTTTCCTATAAAAATGTATATACATTAGTCACAGAATTACGTCACAGGCTGTAATGTGCCAAAATTTTAATGTGTCATATCGTTGCCCTCGAACACATTTGTAAAGCGTAGGCGTAAAAACTGTAAGCTGTAAGCGTGTAAAAACACCTGAGAATGCAGTCACTTTTTCCACTGGAATTCTGTGAGAATTACAAGTCTGGAATTTTTGTTTATTAGGATGTTTTTATTTTCTATTAAATCAAGCTTCTCTGCTCTGTACATGCCTGTAGAATAGAATAGATATACTATTGTTTTACTATTCTATAAATTTCTTTTTATGTGTAATTATTGTTTCCTATGCCAAAAATGTATTCCCATTATTTTATTATTTTATTTTCCCGAGATATCGAATGTTGTTGGGGCACATAAATATTGAATTTGAAAGTAGCAATACATTTACCTAAGTTCTGCTTGATTCCTTCTGGTGTGTAGCTAGTGATGTATTTTCTAAAGGATGGTTAAAATGATGATTAAATAAAAATGCTCCCTGCTCATAGTGACATTTTATTAGGAGCCAAGGCATGTATGTCGTTGGCCTTCTCATCATATGGAAAGATTAACGCTAGAGTTGTTAAAAATGTGGATTTAATGTTCAAACATAAAAACAATGAAATTTAAATATCTCAATCAGCCGTTCAGGTTCAGTATTTAGATAGAGGCTTACCGAATGTACAAATAAATTTTTTTTTTTTATTTCAAATATATGTGATAAATTTTACACGACCAGTGCGGTTCTACTTGTCTGACCGTCTGTCTTTTCACATTCATTTTCAGTTTTACTTGGTGTTGATTGTTCTTGATTCTGACCACGAATCCGAATATTATTCTTTTCTTTGAAATTGTTGATTTCCACTCCTTTTTTCTCTAACTGATCTGCAACAAGCCCCGTGGTTTTTTGAAGAAACTCGTTATTCTCAATCAATTGGGGCAGCACATCTTTCACTTTGCGCTCGCACAGGACACCGCCAATAAGACGAAAACATCTACGACCCTCATCAACAGTTCGCAAAGTTTCAATTACAGTTCTTAAAAAAGGAATATTTGTCACTTGTAAAATATTGAGGTTATGGAAATATTTACTTATGTTCTTTGAGATCCATTTCGAGTGCACTCAAATTGTTCGCTATGCTCCTCTGTTCATTTCTCAATGTTTGAAATTCTGTAAAAATTTTTTCATTTTGTTTTAGAGATTTTACACCTTCCGAAGCCATTATTGGACACAATTGATTTTGATTCTTCCTTCGGAATAATCTTCTTCTTATTTACTATTATTCACAGCTTCAATAATTGAAGGCTGTGGTGTTATTCCACAACCACTGATATAATAGAAATGGACTGAGCGTCTTCCTTCAAAAAGGCAGAAATTTAAACCATGCTGTGATAACCTTTAGCCCTGAATTAAGGCACTTTCACATCGAAACCGAAAGCCGATAAATTCTACACCGAAAATTCGCTTTTGTTTTCACATCAAAACCGATTCGGTTAAGGCACTTTCACATCAAAAACAAGAACAGAAAAATGTAAACCGAAAAACTCAATTTATTCCACTTTAAAACAAGATTTTTGTTCCAATTATTAATAAAATCCAGGGAAATAGGATAAACTAAGAATTTTACTGAAAAAATAGTTATATTTATTTCAGATTTTGAAGAAAAACACAAATTATCGGCCGAAAAACTTTTTCGGCGCAAAAATTCGTCCGATAAATCATAAAAGTTGTGTTTTCTTGAAAATTCTAAGATAAATATACGATTTTATTAGTAAAATTATTAGTTTATCCTATTTCGCATGATTTTATTAATCATTGGAGCAAAAATTTTGTTTTAAAGTGGAATAAATTGTGTTTTTCGGTTTACAATTTTTCGATACTTGTGTTTGATGTGAAAGTGCCTTTAAATAGAAATAACATTTAATTATCATAAAAGTTGTATGATGAGACCTCATACGAAAAAGCGTATTTTAATTTTACTTCGAAATCCCTATCCATATCATAAATGTAATGTACAATTTTCATATATGTAAGCACAAAAGTGAAGTTTACAAAAAATTTTCATCCCGAAACGTTCCACATTTGGAAACCGAAAAAAATAAAATTTGAGGTTTCTTTTAAATTTGAGATAAACATACTATTTTATTAGTGTAATTATTAGTTTATTCTATTTCCCATGATTTTATTAATCATTGGAACAAAAATCTTGTTTTAAAGTGGTTCACATTTTTTGGTTTTGATGTGAAAGTGCCGAAAGTACCGAAAACCGAAAAACACAATTTATTCCATTTTAAAACAAGATTTTTGCTCCAATGATTAATAAAATAATGGGAAATAGGATAAACTAATAATTTTACTAATAAAATAAATTATTTATTTCAGATTTTAAAGAAAAACACAACTTTTATCTTTTTTCGGCCGAAAAATGAAATTTCGGTTGCTGCTGTCAATTTCTTTTCGGTTTCCACATGTGGAACGTTTCGGGACGAAAACTTTTTCGGTCGTTCTAAACCTCACTTTGTGTTTACATTGTAAATTATATTATTTTATTTTATTATTTTTTATATTATTATAATATGGATAGGGATTTCGAAGTAAAATTAAAATAAGTTTTTTGTATGAGCTCTCATCATACAACTTTTATGATAATTAAATGTTACTTCTATTTAACCGAAAAAAAGTTTTCGGTTTTTGATGTGAAAGCAAAAGCGAATTTTCGGTGTAGAACTTATCGGTTTTCGGTTTCGATGTGAAAGGCGTTTTACAATTACGACTGATCTGTCAACTACGACTTGATTTTAAGTCGAAGTCGACGCTGAGGTGATATTTGTAATTAAAGCAGGCCACAGACGATACAACTGTTGGTCCAACGGCTGTTGACCAACCGTTGGACCAACAGTTGTATGGTAGTCCACACACGATACAACTGTTGGACCGATTTCTTCAGCAATAATTTCTTCCGAAATAATGTCATCGGTTGTCAAAAAAAAACAAAAAAATGTGCATTTGTTTTTCAGCTGTGATTATATCTTTGAAAATTAATAATATATCAATAAACTCTACCCAGAAGTCCTTATACTTAATTGACACCATTTTGGTTTGTTTTTTACAACGCATTTACAATAAAAAACTTGACAGATAATGAAATCGGACCAACGGTTGAACAACAAGCCCACACACCATACAACGGTTGCATATATAACAGCGGTTGACCTGCATGCACATCCAACCATCCAACCGAGCTTGATTGTTGGATGCTTCGTACCAATTGGCCCACACACCATACAACGGTTTTATGCCAACACAGATTGGTACAACAGTTGGACCAACAGTTGTATCGTCTGTGGCCTGCTTAAATTAAAGCTTGCTTGAACAAACCCAGAAGTCCCGACTTTTTTGATTGAACTGAAGTTGGCCGCAGCCAACACCACATTATTGAACAAAAATTAATTTTTAATATTAAACCTATTACTAAGGTCCGCGCTAAACTTAATTTTATATGAAAATTTAGCGCGCTAAGACCTCTTGGTGAAAATTTATCTTGAATTTTAGCGAGAGCAGTACTAAGGTCATCGCGCAAGGTATATATATAATACAAGTTTTTTCATTTAAAATTTGACACCTGTCCTGTGACGCAATTTTGTACGCTAACGATATAAATCTATATACAAAAGACAGAGAGAGGAGAGAGATATACGTCAAGGGTACAGAGATACAAGGTATTCTCATTATAAACCACATTCTGCCATTTGTGTCCGGATGTATAGGAAAGTACAGTACAGAGAACACAATATTCTCTCTCATTTCTCTGTCTTTTGAATAGAAATGTATATATGGCATAGGACGAAACACCTCACAGGCAATCTGCTGCAATGTGTCAAAATTTTAATGGGAATATCTTGTCTTCTATGATTGTGTTGAGCTTTTGGCTAGAGCCGGCTATAGCTGGCTATAGCCAGAATGAGGTTGTTCAGTTGTTGGCTATAGTCAATTTTGAGCCAAAAATAAGAGCTATAAATGACGAAAAATCATGTATGTATATGTTTGCGCAATTGTCAGAATTTATTGCTCAACTCTTGGTTGTAGCCGGCTATAGCCAAATTGGTTAGTGCTCTGGATGTGAAGTCGAAGTAGCTTGACGTTTGTTTGTTTAGTTTTTAATGTTAAGCAACAAAAAAAATGTCTGAATTTTATTACTGTGTGGATAGCAAAGCTGCATGAAATTTAATAAGCTCAAAGCGAAATATATTCAAAAACAGGACAATAAAAGTCAAGGCTGCAGTGGTGCATCGCGGTTCGATTTTGAATATTTCTTCTGCCTTTCGATTTCTTAATTCAATCCATTCTTTTATTATAGTTGCTATTGCAACTAATTTACATTTATTACTCGACATGATTCTTAGAATGAAATTGAAACAATTTATGGAATGACTCAAGTTTGACATTTACTCACACAAATAAGAGCGCTAGCTATACAGCCATTCTAGCTACAGACAGCTATAGCCGACTCTAGCCAAAAGTTGAACATATCCTATTTACCTTGATATACGTCTATCTGTTAGAAGCTTAATAAAGTTTGACATCAAATCTGCAGCAAGCATTGAATAAATAACTAATAAGGAAACGGCATATCAGGTGAAAACGTAAGCAACTCGGCGAAATGCATTAGTGTGCTCTGTTTGTATTCGTTTCGTCATGGCATTAGTGAAACCGTGAAATTTTGAAGGGGGACATTTTTTATAATCCAAATTGTTATGTAAAATACACAAATTTTTGGCACCCCCTTATCTTCAGAAAATATTCCGTGTCGTTGCCTATGATAATTTAAGTGACTTGTCAAGCGAATTTTCAAATAAGTGACCAGCCCTCTTGTCATTTCTCCCCCCGCTCCATAGGTTTGACTGTGATTGAATTGCCTACTCACGTACACTGTATTCGCACGATACCCCGATTCCTTATTAGTTATTTATTCAATGAAAGAAGGTATGCCCATTAAAATGTTGACACATAACAGCTGATAGTCTGTGACGTACCTCAGTGAATGAGTAAAAAAGGAAAAAGAAATCTGACAGTGACAGTACAGAGTATTCTCTGTTAAAGTTCTTCTAAAAAATTATTTCTTTTATGTAATAAAGAGATTTCGATATCGGTCAGAAATTTAAAAGCGCTCTGAAATTAATTTCGAATTTCAATTATACAAATTGTTGTAAATATGAAAGAATTTGGTGAAATTGAAGACAATTTTTTTCGAACATTATTTGCGTTGGACTGCTTTATTATTATTTATTACCTCAATTACCTTCGATTTTGTTTATCGCACAAAGTGAGACCGTAATAATTATTGTTGTTATTTGTATATATATAGGTGTCCTTATCGAGCTTGAACAGGAAGAAATGTGTGATATTAGTTGTGAAAAAGGATTCAAATATATTGTGGATCCGAGAAAATGTTGCTGAAAATCCGTCCAAGTTATGTGTATTTTGGCAGATCAATACCACAGATTAGATATATCTAATCTGTGCTACAAGCCTGGAGATGAATGGTTTAGTGAGGATAATTGCACCAAATTCACTTGTGCTGATAGAGTAAGTTTCCATTAATTTTTATTTATCCAGAATACAATTTTCAATATATTTTTTTTTTGTTTAAAAGGAAATCAACTTTCTATTACGACTTATGAGGAAACATGTCCTGATATTAGCGATTGTCCAGGAAAATACCAGTTCATAAAAGGATGCTGCACACTATGCAAGCCTGTTCCAGTCTCTATGTAAAAATATAAGAAAATTAGTGAAAATTTGATTTTTGAAATTTTCTCTTAATTTTAGTGAATTGTCTTCCTGAATCGCTGTCTGAATCTGAAACAAAAGATTTAGTGCAAGTTTATCAACCAATGCATGGATTGTCTATCAATAAGGAACCAATCAGAGACTTTACCGAATGTCATGGATCTTGTCCGTCAGGCTCGAAATATAATAGATGTAAGAAAATTGAAAATAAATGCTAACAGTTTTTTTTTAGAAAATATTAACTGGATTTCTTATGTGCTATGGACAAGACAACATCTGTGAATGTTGCTCAATTCGTGACTTCTAAGAAATGAAAATTCCTTTGATATGCGCTGATGGTTGCAAAGTTTAAAAATCAATAAGAATATGATATGATATTGTTTTTTTACAAATTCATTTTAATACTGTTTTCAGGTACAAGTGCCATCTTCTTGTGGATGCGAACCATGTGATGAGCAAATTACTTCAGCTAGGATGGTTTCTGGTGTAAATGTTAAGGGTTAGATTAAGGGAGTGACTTTATAAATTTTTGTTGATTGTACATTTTTAGTACAGAGGTACACGTGTAAATAAAATAAAGTAACATAAAAACTATTGTTAGGTATGATTGATTTTTTTATTATACATTATTGAATATCCTTTACATAATTCATCGCTGAGGCTACACTGACTCAACAGTTGGAAAAGGTAGAATGCTACTAATTGCAATGGAATTCCTCGCTGAAATTATCCAACTCTTAAACATTGTAAGAATTGGAGCTATGTGAATAAAATAAAATAACAATTGTACAAATTATAATCAGACACTATCTGCGTCTACGTTGTTGATTCTGATTTAGTAAGTAAATAGTTTCTAAAGGGCATATATAACCAACCCTCTAAACATTTGAGAGTTTACACCTAAAGTGAAACGAAAACGTGAACTTTACGAACCGCGTTTTACTAATACACCCACGGCTCTATAATACATGAACACTATAATCACAGCGTAACAAAAATGTACTTAAAACGTACCTCCCTCTAAGCATTTGAGAGTATACACCAAAAGTGAAACGAAAACGAATTGAAAACGTACTTTTGGATTTATTGACCTGTGTCATACAACCTGAGAGCAGACAGCTGTGTTGTGTATGTTAATTAGTTTGTGAATAACAAAACGACGCGTTAATTTTTATTTTATTAAAACTTTGGAATGTCAACAAATTTGAATTGCTTATATTATTATTATTGAACTTTTGTCAGTAATTTGTAGTCTATCGATAATTCCAATTATCTATACCCTACTCGATGTACCTAAAACATTGTAACGTAGTGTAAGCTAAGGTTCCTTAATAAACGTTTTTTTGTTCTATTTTTGTGATGCTATTTGTAGTAGCTGAGAAAATGCTTAAGCTTAACAGAGTAAGGGATAGATGGCGTTAGCGGCAAGTTGTGTTAGGAATAGATTAGGAAGGTTGGACAGTAGAGAAAGAAGAAGAGACGAAGAAAGAACGATTGTGACTTGAGAGGCAAAGTATCCATGTGATTGAATAAATAAATATGCAAAGAAATTTTATTTTATTTTGGGCCATCCTACATATTTTTATAAAATAAATTAAAAGAGAAAAATCTGTTATTTTCCTCAAAAGCCATTGAGTCCTCATGCAAAACGTTTCGTTAGCTGAACGTAATTTTCATTCCGAAAACGTAACACTTTAGAGTACAGTTTGCGAACTACCACTACACTGACAGTCTTCGCTTTTCAGTTTCACTTCTCTGATGATTCGTTTCTGTTACGCATTCACAACACCAAAGCGTTCCTTTTGCGTACACTTCTATGCAAGCATGTTTACATTTTCGTTACATTTTTGTCTCGCCTTGCTTGAAGGGAAAAGAGACTATCAAAACCACGGTAGTACAAGCGCAAACAAATGTTGACACATTACAGCTGATGCCCTGTGACGTACTTCAGTGAATGAAGCAAAAATGGCGGAACGGTGTTCGAGTTGGGTCTTTCTATATCTGCAGAGGAGCACATTTTTCAGAAACATTAAAAATTAATTTTTGTGTTAATTAAAACAATTTTAACTTCCTAAATAATTTTTATGTAAAGTAATACTATTTTTCAACATCTTTAGTGTTTCTAATCGACAAAGAATAATAAATTATACATCGGTGTATAATTGTACGCAATTTAGAGTTTTCACAGCCTGTTTAATATTTATTCGATTTTTGAAGCAAGAACGCTCAGTCCATTCTTATTATATGTCAGTGGTTTATTCCATTAGGTTCCTGCTTCCATTTAGTTTAGTTTTTTCCCTTTTCCGTTCTCGAAGGTTTTATCTGATTTTAGCTGCTATAATTGATTTTAGCGATAACTGGTGTAATGTGCCATATCTGGAATGTTTGTTCTCAATATAAGATAAGAGTATAGTTTTAGTTTGAAATTCAACCAAAGATGATTAATTCATTAGTTGATTTTATAAATTATTGGTACTTTCGGTATTTGATGGTAACCGAGTTGTATATGGTGGAGAAATGGGAAAGAGTAACAATCCGTAATGCATAAATGAGGTCTTTAAATGTTCAAATAATATTCTTTTTTTACTTTCAGATCTAATATTTGTAATATTATTTCTGTTGTTTTGGTTCTTCAACTACTCAGTATTGCTTTCTTTGACAGAGAAGTTTTTTGGTACTGCGACTGTATCGGGTGGTATTGACCAAGAACTTAAAATTGGCATTATCTAATCTAAAAACCTTAATTTGGGCATGTCTTACAAATCTTTCATGCATTTTTGTTCTTTGAATGAATACATACGGAATTTGTTTTCTACCTTTATACAACGCTAAAATAGACGTTTCAATTTTTTTTAGCAATATTTAATGGTGTGAAATTTTGTATACTGCCCACAAAATAAATACAAATTTGCACTTTGAGCTGCTTTATAATTTTTTACAGAAAAGTGGATTGGCAAGTAAGTATGATTTTTATTAATTCGGGTGGAATTTTTCATAGCAACTACTGAAAAGTGTCATTGCATATTTTGAAATACACATTATTATTTGTGTTTAAACTTGAGAATAAAGGGATAACAGAATGTGTGTTAGTCCAAATTTTTCTTAGTTCAACAAAAATGTCCAAGTACCCCTCCCCTGCTAAATGCCATGTATAACGTTTGATATCACGAAAGGTAAGAGTAGGATTATGGAGAAACATTAGGATAATAAACACCTTATAAAGGCAATATACCTACATAGTGAAAAATTAAAAAATATAAAGTATAATATAGTTAATGGCAAAAATTGGGAGTGAATAGTTTTAAACTAATATAATTATAAAGAAGGTTAGAAATGCAGTATAGTACAAATAACTAAGTCAAGTACTACGATGAGAACCTCGAAAGTTAAAGAATAAAATTAAACAAAATCATTTATTAAGAACCACAGCTTACACTACGTTGTAACGTACATCAGTAATGTATAGTTGGAATTATCTATTTACCGCTGAACATTTATTCACTACTGATCTTGTATCTGATATTGTATGCTATTTCCTTCTTAGCTTTGAATAATGCTTTTATGATTTTATTATTGTCATTATTATTATGTTTGTTTAGTTCATTATCTTTGTCTATAGTGTCAATATGATATCTGGGCTCTCTATTGTTTGAAGTCATTATTTTAATGTATAATACTAATATTAACTTCTACTGCAATGAATTTGTTCGTTGCTCCTTTCTTAGTTTTCTTATCAACTTTGATTCTATCGATTATACCAACTATCTATTACTTACTCGATGTAGCGTAAGCTTACGTTCTTCAATACATGCTTTTCTATTGTATTCTGTTCTATAAAATACAAAGTTGTTGTCAAAGTCAAAGTGTATTTCATTCATTAACCCCTGCTTAAACCAACGTATAACGTTGGGCTATACGAGAATATATAGTTTAGTAATTAGTTTTATCAATTATACAGCAAAACAATAAATCAAATTAAATTAACAGTCATCGTTTTATCGATTTAATTTAATTACAGCATTGAAAGGATTATAATATTAAATAAATATAGAGATCTAGACAGATGCTAGAATGTACCAAGTAAACCGATTATAGATTTATAGTCTTATATCAAAGATCAGCACTGAAATACAACGAAAACACATTGTGTAGATTGTAGATTATATCTTTTCGGTTATTTCTTATAACTATCCTAACAGATTATAAACATTAATCAGTTGAGTTATAAATTGTGTTACCTCTGTTATGCAGTCATAAAGAGCTGGGCACAGCTTTAGTACCAGATACTGGATATCACGGAAAACCAGAGTGGATCCATTTAGTATTTAGAATAAATCTAATTCAATATTGGAAAATGACATGTACCCATAAAAGAAAAGAAATCTGATTAAATAGAAAACCTGTACCAGAGAGGAATATTCTGACCCATTAAGTTTATTATTGTTATCTGCGATGTCAGGTGTGAACTTCTTTCCGGTCTAATGGTATAACCAATCGCTTGAGTCTTGGAAGGATTTAACGCCAACTCGTTTGAGGCAGCCTAGTTCACAACCCTTTCAAGGGTCACGTTGATGGTTGACAAAAATTCCTGCAATTCATCTGCCTGTATACCTGCATAGACCTGTATGTCGACCGCGTAGATATGAAAACCTACTCCAATCAGAGCCTCGCTCACGTCGTTAATGAATAACGAGAAGAGCAAGTGAGCAAGGACAGCACCTTGTAGAACTTCCGCACTCAAAGATCTCAACGACGAGTGATTTTCCCCGGACCTAACCATAGAAAATTTTGCGGACAAGTAGTTGTTAATCATTTTGCAAGCAATACGAAAGAAGGCAAACTGAGATCTGAGCTTAGATATCATCTTCGCATGAGCGACTGAGTCAAAACCCATTATTGGGACATCACCGATGCCCTTCTTTTAGCATCTTTTAGCTAACATGTCCTTACAGGCGAGTTACAAGTACCAGTGAGTACACCGAACGACATCACAACCAATTTCGTACCAGTTATCAAGTCGAGATTCGGAGATTCTAGCAAAATCAGTAATAACGGGAACATCCACCAGCTCCGTTGAAACTTTTGCTGTCTTAGTAGAAGTTCCTTCAGGTTATATCGAGTAACATTGAAGCTTCTGCCGCCTTAGTGGAAGTTCTTTCAGGTTACCTCATACTACCGCAGCTGGCGTAGGTTCACACTATTCCAGAACGTACTCTCTACTATCAAAAGAAGATATAGCGGTTATTGGTAACTACAGCAAGGTGTTGAAGATATACTCCTTCCATTACAAAAATTTTTTCGAGCCAGTTACGCTCTGGGGTACGTTCCCCAATGTTGGAGAAGCGTTAGGGTGGTATTTATACCCAAAGCAGGAAAAAAGGCTAGTTGTCTAGCCAAATCGTTCAGACCTATCAGTCTCTCGTCATTTTTACTTAAGGGACCATCTCGGTGTAACCGGCCAAGAAATTGTCAATTTTCGCGAATTTTTTTTCGGAGGGGGGGGGATGATTTTTTTACGAATAAGACCACTCTTTAGCAATACAAAAATATTTTTTTCATTAGGTTTCATTTATGTATTTTTACTTGTTAATAACTATTTTAGAAAGTGAGTTAAAAAATGGGGGCAATCGGTGTCCACGGTTGTGGCCGCAGCTTGCATCTGAAAGAAGAAATCAAATTGATTATTAATCTGTAGGGAAGCCGCTATGTTCCTATGGAGGTTTTTCTTTATGTTTGAAATTTGACAAAATGGCGACGGCTTGAGGAAAAAGTACGAAATTTAGCCGTTTTTCGACAGTTTTTCGTGTGAAAAAATAGGTAGATTTAAAAAAACTTCCATAGGGACATAAAGAATGAAGTAAAGAAAATTCCGTAAAAATTTCAAGTCGATAGCTTGAAAACTCTGCCTCTGAGAGTTGACGCCGTTTGTAAAAAGGGCATTTCGAGAAAACCGCGTTTAAAAAATTCGTACTTCTCGAGCCTTTTCGGTCTTGCCTCACAGATTCTTCAGACGTACCTACCACTCTATTTCGGTTATAGAAGAGCAGGTAAGAACCCTTGGCAGGGGTGTGCCGTTAGAGACGGAACAAAATAAATGACGGTTGAACGGTAGGCTGGCCCATCCACGCGTCTTACGCTCCAATCTCTTTTTCTAAGAAAGGTTAAAGCGATCGTAATAATAATTTGAAAATTTGACAGAACACACAACTATATGTAGGTACTTCAAGGTGAGAAAAAAATAAATCGTTTTTTTCAAAAATTTTACACTGAGATGGTCCCTTAAGTCCATGGAAAACATCCCAGACTTACACATTCGAAGTGAAATTTTGATTAAACCACCACTTCATTCCAAGCAGTTCGCTTATCAAGCTGGCAAGTCTCCCGAGACTGCACACATTAATCAAAGACCTCGAAAAAGCTCTCGAAGCAAAAGAGGCGGCCTTATGTGCATTTGCGGACATAGAATGTGCCTTCGATAACACCTCCTTCGATGCAATTAAATCAGCTGCCGTGGATAAAGGCTTTGAGCCCTCCACGGTAAACTAGATAGACTCCACGCTTAGAAGCAGGTGGATAACCACAACTCTAGGGAGCTGTTAAATCCCGATCACCGCAGCACAAGGTTGCCCACAAGGAGTTCTTTCTCCACTCTTAAGGCCGATAGTTATTGATGACCTGCTAAAGAAACAACAAGGCCTTAGCATAAACCCCAATAAAACAGTTATCGTTCCGTTTACAATTTCAATTGATATTTTCAGATGAAGTCAAATATCTGGGGGTAGCTCTAGATAAGAAACTTACCTGGATTTCCCATCTACCCAAAGTGAAGGATAGAGCGGTGCGATCTCTCTACACGTGTCGGCAGAACATGGGGTCTGAAGCCAAAAATGATGTGCTGGACGTACACCACGGTTGTTAGATCCATGGTTCCCTATGCGGCCCTAGAATGGTGGCCAACAACAAATCAAAATACGGCTGAGGCTCTGCTTCAAAAAACCCAGCGGCTTGCCTGTCTAGGAATAGCTGGTGCCATGAGAACATGTCCTACAGCAGCCATGGAAGTCTTACTAAGCCTTCCACCCCTACATTTGCAGGTGAAAAAGGAAGCGATCTCCAGTGCTATTAGAGTACAAAAGAGTAGAAACAGTTAAAGCTAGGGAATCTGGTTGGTCATTTAAGTATCTTAAAACAGATATGTTTCGAGTAAATGACGGCAATATCTGATATAATCACACCCAGTGTGGATTTTGTAAGACCATTTCAAGTTGTTTTGGGAGGCTGACAGCAATGGCGTTCCACTAAACCGTCCTTCCAACAAGGATCGATGGTGTGGTATACCGACGGTTCAAAAACGAACAATGGAGTCAGACTGGGCGTATACGGCCCCAAATGCCATATATCAAAGGCTCTGGGCTCTACTTCTACCGTATGCCAAGCCGAGGTATTGGCCATAATAAAATGTACCAATACCTGCATTAAAAGAGCTATAAATGGCTCAACCATCAATAACCTCTCGGACAGTCAAGCTGCGCTCAAGGCCTTAAAGTCCCACACTGTCAAGTCAGGGTTAGTCTGGGAATGTCTACAAACGCTCAAAATGGTATCAAGGAGAAGCAAAGTTATCCTCATGTGGGTACCTGGACATGAGGGTCATAAAGGCAATGAAATTGCTAATGGTCTAGCCAAAAGAGGAGCGGAAACTCAATTTGTCGGACCAGAGCCATTTAGTGACACTTCAAAGTGTTACCTCAGAGCTGCCCTAAACGACTGGGAGAATAAACAAAAATCCCTGTATTGGGAAAGGCTACAAAGACTTCGTCAGACAAAAAAGTTTATCGACACCTCTGGCGGAAAAACAAAAGAACTCCTACTCCTTAGAAGAACAGAGCTCAAAATGATTACTGAGCTCTTCTCAGGCCATTACCCCTTAAAGTATCACCTAAACAAGCTGGGCTTGGCTGAGACTGTAGTCTCTGGCGTTTCTGTCAGGATGCTAACGAAACCTCGGAGCACTTGCTCTGCAACTGCGAAACATTGGCCAGGCGGAGACTACTCCACCTTGAATATCCTTTTCCTCCAACAACTTACCTCAATCCCAAAATGGTTCTAGACTTTATTAACAGTCTGAACCTAGAAAGGGAGTAAATGCAACGGGAACTCACAATAAATTTTTATTATTATTATTCTTTATTAGTATGATATATACTCTCTTTACACGTCAATTACATTATGCAAATATTCAAGGTAATCTATATAATCATAATAATTGTTCAGTATTCACTTAATTAATGTTCATAACAAATTCTATACATTTTTTTTTTTAAAAATTCCATCTTGTTTCATTTTTTATATCACTAGGAAGCTCATTGAAGAGTAGAAAGCCTCTAATATCAGTGAGTTCTGACCAGCTCGTGTGTTACATCTCGGCAGTCTTATATCATTATTTCTTCTAAGTTGATGTGGTTGGACATCCCCCACATATTGTATTAGTTCATTTAGGTATCTCGATAGTTTTTGATTCTTCACTTTGTAGATAAATAGAAGCATATTCAACCGCAATCTTTGTCGGACATTCAACCACTTTAAAGTATCGAGCATACATTGTATTGGTGTATATCTGTCGCATCTTAAAATTATTCTCATTGCTTTATTCTGCAGTTTTTGTAAACGCTCGATCATTCCTTGTGCTCCTAAGAGTAGTATCGTTGACTAATATTCGAAATGAGGTTTTATAATCACATTATATATGTCAATTGCGCTTGTCATTGATATATTTTTCCTGATTCTTCTAAAGAATCTCACCTTTTTACCGATTTTTTTACAAATATACTCTATATGGTTTTTAAAGTTTAAGTCTCTATCTACTATCACTCCTAAATATTTCACATCAGTCACATTTTTAATCGTCTCATTGTTAATTTTTATATCTAAATCTTGCCTGTAATTATAATAGTCATAAATTTTGTTTTACTCACATTCAATTTAAGTTTGTTAATTTCAAACTACTTGTTGAGGTTTTTTAAATCTTGTTCTAATTTTTCCTTACAGTCTTGCACATTTGTCCCAACAATATATATAAGCGCGTCATCTGCGAAGAGCTTAATCTCACCATATACCACTGCATCTTTAATATCATTTATATATATCAAGAAAAGCAGAGTTCCCAATACCGAACCCTGCGGCACACCCAGCAAGATATTATCAACTTTTGTTCTTTGGCAGCGATCACTTAGATAATCAACAAACCATTTTAATTGTTTATTGTTAACTCCATATTTGTTTAGTTTATTTAGTAATATAAATGGTTCAACCGTCTCAAAAGCTCGCTTTAAGTCCAGAAACACGGTCAAGACAACTTTTTTTTGTCCACTTCTTCTTTCCACTGTATAATGACCAAATTTAACGCCGTTTCGCAAGAATGAATTTTACGAAAACCTGACTGTGTCTATAAAAATAAGGTGTTAGTCTCCATATATTCTTCTAGTTGTACTTGCACTGCTTTTTCTAATATTTTCTCCATTAATGGTAACATGTTGATTGGTCTGTATTCTTCGCATTTAACGGTGTTTTTAACTTTTTCAATTGGAATCACACGAGATTCCTTCCAGCATTTCGGAAATACTCCACTAGATAAAGATTTATTAACTATGGTAGTTATAACCGATATTAATTCCCTATTTTCAGTTATAATTCTGGGGCTAAGTTTGTTATAGTTTTTCTTCTGGTTGAGACTTTTACATATTTGAATTATTTCCCTATCATTTAGTAATTTAAATACAAAGCGCTTGTCTGTCATATGAATTGCATCCTCGTAGGCCTTAGATGGTATAGATCTATTGATAGTCTCCACACTTTGTATAAAATTATTGAAAGTATCTGCAATTTCATTCTTCTCCGTTATCTTATTATCTCCAAATTCTATACATTGTATTGTATTGCTTGTATCTTTTAGCACTGTCCGCTTAATTTCTTTCCACATATGTTTGGCATCATGTGCGTTACTTATTCTGCTTTTTGCTTTATTTATACTTATTTTGTAAATGTTCCTAATTTTTTTATATTTTATCCATTCATGTTCACTATCTAGCATTCGGGCTCTGTTATATTGAATAATTTTATCTTTTTTCAACCTCTTTAATTCTTGACTATACCATTCACATTCTCTATCTCCTACCACTTTCCTTACTGTGAATTTATTAATAACTTCACTTAACTTTTTATCTAGCTCGCTCGCGCAATCGGAAACCTCTTCATAGCTTACAGTTTCATTAAAATTTTTACAAACTAATTCCCTGTTAAAATCTGTGTGGTTGTACTTGAATATTTCACACATACGTTTTTCTCTGTTATATATTCTTTTATTCGTATTAATTTCAATTTCAATTTGTATGCTTTGATGATCACTTATTTTCAAATTTGGTTTCACTTTAGCACTTAAATTATTTATATTTGTCACTACGTAGTCGATTAGGGTTTTGGAAGTTTGCGTCAATCGAGTATATTCCTCAACTCTCTGTTTATATGCATTATCCTTGAAGATTTTTTCAATATACCTTTTATATGTATTATTAGTTTTCCAATCTATATTAAAATCACCTGCAATTATCACTTCTTCAACCCTATCTTCCAGATACTCTAAAAGTTCTTCAAATTTGTTACAAAATTGAATTTCTGAACCACTTGGTGATCTATACAAAACAACGACAGTAACACAAAAATTATTGTGCATTGAACACTTTATAACTACATACCATAAGGAGTTATCCCCACCTGTTTTTAGGATTTCGAATTGCCATTGCTCCTGTATATATACAGCCACCCCACCAGTATGACTAGATTTCGAGTCAAAGTGCACTATTTTATAACCCTGTAGGTATATTTCACCATCGTCTACTTTATCTGTTAAATGTGTTTCCGATAATAAAATCAAATCAAATTTCTTGCTTTTATGTACAATTTCTATATCACAAAAATTGTTTAATAGTCCCTGTATCAAGTACAAGAAACTAACATTTACTAATTGCTACACTCTAAATACACATTTCTTCTTTTCATTTTTCAATTTATGTAAATAAACTAGGCATTCACGTGACATGGTACTGTGATTAGTATCTAAATTTAGTTTCAATTTTTTATTGGCTTGTTCACAATTAACACACTTAGTAACCATTTCTTCTTCTTTGCATTCACTCGTACGATGTGCTCCATTGCATTTCCCACAGACCTCTACACCTTTACAAACCTTCGCTCCATGATTAAATCCTTTACATTTATAGCACCTCATCACGCTCACTCCATCCAAAACTTTACACTGATCCCAGCCTACATTAATAGTCTCTTCCTTTAAAAGTTTTTTAAAGCTTTCAATGCTATCAACGCATTGTAATAATTTTCGTATTTACCTTTAACTTCCCTTATTTTAACACATTTCAATTCACCGACCTTTATAAATTCATTTTGTAATTTCATTTTTTGAATCAACTCATATTCACTTAACTTATTTTAACCTCATATTCATTACTTAGTTTACTTTCCACCGCAGATTTGATTTTCTTCGACTCATCCCTATTAGCACTTTCAATCATTACATTGCCATTCTGTTTAGTTGACATTCCAACAATTTTAAAATCAGTGGGATCAACTTCTCTTCTAAGATCCTCCTTCAGCAGGAGTCTTTTTTGGTTTTATCAAGATAGTTGGTTCATTTTTTAAAGCATCCGCGTACGATTTTTTTCCACTGTCCACACTCGGAACTATTGCAACTTCACTTGTTTTCTTATCATCACTTAGCTTTTTTACTTGTTTCAAAATACTATTAATTTTTCTCATCTGACTCTTCAAAATTCTTCATTTTGAGTTAATTTCTCATATATTAAATCAATTTTTTTTAACTTTTTCAACCAACGAATTTTTAACGGTTAAGCACTCATCACATTTATATAACACATTGGGCTTCAGCAGTACATACTTAATATCATATTCCACTAGCCCAGCACATTTTGCACAAAATGTTTTTTCGCATTCACCTTTGCACTCAACAGCTTGACCGCCTCGAATTATTTGCTGACAATTATCACAATTTGCCCGCATTTTTATTGATAGCAATTATCCAATTGTAGAAATAAAATCTTTTTTGCATAATAAGCAATTCGAATTAGTACGACCGAAGAAAAAAAAAAAAAAGTTTTTATCAAATAAAAATAAAATTTATATATTTTCTTTTTTCCCCTCTAGAAAAGCACGTCTGCTCGTTGTGACAATTCAACTACTACTCACTACTACTACTACTTTTCAGGTCGCAGTGATAGCGAGGCTAACGCCTACACACCCCTTCACAGATCTAATCTAATCTAGACCAGGGTCCCACCATGCAACACCAACTCGTAATTCAGAACAGTGCTGGTATCACATAAAATTTGGTGATAAAGCACGCAAATCCATTCCTCCCTGCAGCTTTAAAACAGGGAATCAAAATTCATCGTCCACTTTTTAGGTTATTAGCCGACGTCGAACTGTGGCCAAGGATTGGCGGGACTTCGGGGATGTGCCTCTGACTTGCCGCACCCAGGGAGAGTTCATCCAAGCCTTGTCATTTTCTGAACACCAGAACAGTATTGCATCTGACAGAATTTTCGGTCATGGGTAGAGTCACACATAGGGCACAGCAGCCTTCACAGTGTGCCAAACGGCGAATGTGCTGCCACCTGTTCTGAAAAAGGATGAAGAAGAAGTCTTGTTGAAATAGAAACGCCAAATTAGAAAGTAAAAAGTACAAATTCAGATCCGCCACAAACACAACATCGGTGAGTCCCAAAAGGCGAAATTAGTAGAAAAATAATCAAGAAATATCCTATGCCACTACAGGCATAGACATTTTCCCAGAAAATGGAGTAACAGGTAGGAAAAAAAGCCTAATCCGTACAACTTGGAAAAAAAATAAAACTCTCAAGCAAACTCTACCAAGCATTGATTCCATAGTCCCGACAAGAAAAAGGAAGAAACTGAAATTTTGAAATTAATTGATCGGCGCCGATTTCAATTGTGCGTCCGACCTGGTATCATCAAGGAGATTGCAGAAATCCTGAGAAAATTTACGCTACTACCACCTTCTCTGAAGGTATTTTGTATTCTATCCTTCTTTAATCGAAGTGAAAATAATTAATTATAACGACAGCGTGTCGTAAACATTAAAGCACCACTGAGTGCATTTTTTGTAGCGCGGCTGTAAAAACACCTCATCACATCACAATAGCTTCTGTCAATCCTCCGTGAAGTATAGAGCACAGACCCACATTCAGCCCCGAGACTTTTGTATACAAATAGTCAAGACGTTATCATTTTTCACTGATAGAAGCTCATTCGTGAGTGCGGGAGTACCCCTATGTATACGCACGCTATTCACTACAAGACTTCTCGGAGAAATTTTAGGAGAGACAGTACTCCTCCTCATGGAGCGAGAAACTGGTTTTAACCTACAAACTATGTATACCGTCCGTATTAACTTACCTCCAAGCTAATCACATTGTGCAACATAGACAGAACAAGGAAGCTAAGGCTTAAACATATGTATGAAATAGTTTGCAGACCGCATAACCTATTTCACAAAAATACCACGTTTTACCTTGGTCGAGCTGAATCCTCTTGACTATACCGTACCATAGCGAAGACTTCTCAGGAAAGATCTTTGAACTCTTCAGGCAGTAACTTGAGCTTATCACACAACTTACAGCGGAAGTAGACAATTCTAACTAACTAGGCCTTTGGGCACACGTCCGATCCAGGAATTGGATTTTAAGCTGCAAGCCGAATGAAATTTACATCAATGTAGCAATAGTTTTCTTATATTAATGATAGTGACAGGGACATCGTAAGTTCTTTCGACTAGTTTTTTAACAGGGCATAGCAGGTTATCCTCGGAAGCGCCTCTGTGTTGGACCTCGGCAACATAAATCATGTAAGTTGTAGCCTAAAACTTTTTCTTTCTCTCCTTCACTCTCCTGAAGCCCTCTTGATGAAACGTTGAAAGGTCCGATAATCTCCTAGCATCTCTGGTCTAAAGGTACACTGAAAAGTAACTTACTGCCCTCAGTGTCATATATGTGGATGGGGCAGAGCAGTGAAGGCAGACCTCTACACCTTCAAGTAAGCAAAGGTAAGTGATGTAAGGGTTCCTTCAAAACTGGATGTGGTGCTTGTGGTTTTTGTACAGGCGAGATTTTTTTTTGTATTATGATTCGTAACAGGCAGGTTTCGGTTAACCCCCCGTATAACTCTCCCGCACTAGTTGAGGTGCTAGCGTGCCGCCCTGTGTTATCGCTGAACACGGTAGTGAGCTGTCAGGTCATACTGACAGGATGGACTTCACGTCCAAGCAACTCGCTCGAAATAAGTTCCATAACAAAAATGAGGCCCAACGTGGGGCCACCTCAATTAGACTTCGGTGGTCTACATAAGTGTAAATTTTAACGGGGGCTGAGATTTATTGTGAGACCATCTGGCATTTGCTAGTTGATTGACTTCAAGTCTCATACCTGGTGGAAGTTGCATGGGTCTGACTGCGTGAGTTAAAGTTTTGCGATTTTTTGAGTAAAGTTAAAGTTTTAAATTTCTTGAGATTTTGGTTTGAGAGAGTTTAAAGTTTTCGATTCAAGTTTTGTTTCGCGAGCTTCGAGTAGAATTATTTGATAGTGTTATTTTGATTTGAAGTTCGGCTTTAGGTTTGGTTTGATCAAGCCTCAAATCTGAAATTTTGTCAAGCTTTTTGATTTTTTGAAATTTTTGATCTTTCCCGCTGGCTCTCAGCCATGGAAATATGAGGTGTCCTGACGAGTTATTTTTCGCTTGTGTTGTCATGGAGGCATGCCTTTGTTAGCCAACTGGCTGGACAGAGTCATAAGTCTGTGAGATAACTTTTTGGTTTTTAGCTTACTAGTTGACCAGATTCATGGCTTTGCCCAACTGGGAGGTTAGTTAAATATTGCGATCGGCTGAAGAGGAAGAAAAGAGTTGTTAGAAGATGAAAGTGAAGCTGGAGACCTTCAGTAATCAGGAGCTGGCATTCTGCCTGGCTGAAGAATCTCTAGCAACATTATTGGTCTTTGACATCTCCAACCCGACTTTTCTAAGATTTCGTCGAGAATTCATCTTTCTTTCATTGCACACATCCACACTACTTACCTGTACTTACCTTTAACTGGAAGACTTTTGTTTTGAGAGTTGACTTTTGGAGAGAGGGGGTGAAATTTTATGAACATTTCTTTGGATTTTTTGGAAGCATTTTGAGTAAAGCTCAGAGAAATTTGTATGAACAAATTTTTATTTTTCTAGAAAAGGGAAACTGTTTACTTACGCGACAATTCTCCGATCGCGTTGAAATTTTGCACATTCACGCAGAAAAACCTAAAAACACCAAATCTGAAAAAAAATTTAACGGTCACTTGTACTTTCCAAGATATTTGACTTTGAAATTCCTCATATTTGCTCTTACACTACACAGCACTTTGACATTTTCACAATTAATTTACACTTCTTCTTCTTTAAAGTAGCAATAAGAATGAAATTCATCTTATTGATGGGTGTATACATATCTTCCAAACATTCGGGTTACCAGTAGGTATTGCGTTTTTTTTATTTATCAAAGAACCACACAAACCGGCTGACAGCACACACACACACGCGCGCAAACACATAGGCAGACCACACACAGGCAGAGAAACACACATACAGAGGCAGACACACAGACTGCCTGAATTTTCGACTTCTTGCTGAAAAAAACGCACTACATACATACGTTGGGCGTATAGTTTAAATTTAGAATTTATATTTCTCCAATACAGTTAAGTAGCAACACTGAAGCTTGTACATCAATCTTTCGTTGGTGAAAGTTTATGAATTCCTACATTGAAAATTTTGTGTGTCTTGTGTCTAGTCGACGACAGTCCTTGCTTTTCTCACTCTTGATTTTCGTACAACCTCTGCACGGATGGCAGAGTAATCTAACTTTTGAATAGTCTGAGAGAAAGTTTCCCATTTGTTGCTCCTATGGAGAATGTTAGTTTTGTATCATGGCTACCTTACGAACACCACCTCCTACTGAACTCCCAGTACAGATGCCAGACCAGTTGTCGTCTATCTGTCAAGACGGAGACTGGTTCGTCAGACAAAAACCTGAGACTACCATCTGTACTCTGGGGTTCTATAAGGTAAGTTTGCGAACATGGATAGGAGAGCAAGCTAGTTGCCCCAATTGTCTCTCGTCCATCACCACTTTTTGGAGAGCGTGTCATTCCTCCCAGACATTTCATGGACCCCCTAGGGATGCGCCTAACCGACATTCGTTCTAAGCTGGTCAGCCGAGACATCCATTTCCGCCTACAGCAGCATTTGCTCCTAAGACACTAGCACCTCCACAAAATCGAGCCAAAAACAATTCTTGGCACAGACGCTCAGGCAGTCCTATCAGACGATGGAACCTGTCGTATAGTGGCAATAATTCCGAGCTGTCAGTGGATGAAATTATTTTTCAAGTAGAAACGCTCAACCACTTCGCTTTAGAAGGAGATTTTGATGTCCTTGTTAGGAATATGCTCATGTTGTTGACAGGACCAGCTAAGGACTGATACTGGTCTCTATTAAGACATAAGCCTACATGCGAGTAGACTGGATTGCCTGTCGAATGCGGAGTACTGACTTGAAGATCAGAGTGCAACTGATGTCACGAAAGTAAAGGCCATACGAATCATTCATCTGGTGCAGATGCGTGATCTATTATAAAGCCCTATGCCTGACGCGGAATTCCTGGAAATTGTAAGGTCTAACTTATTGCCTGAGATTTAAGAAAACATTTGTTTACACACAACCAATACCCATTGGGTAGCTACTTTCTTTAGTCACCCACATTCAGGCTACACAGCTACGAATTGCGACTGCGCGCAACTGGAGTATATATCGGAATCAACGGGTAAGCGAAATCGCGGACTGCCAAGACTTTAATTCGGATTTGTTAGTACTACCTGGGTAATACAGCAGAAGTGTCAGCCATGTTGAACAGACAAACAGTGATCTGTTAGAATTGCGATCAGCAATGGCATTTGTACCAAAACTGTTTACAAGAAAGACAACTCGTGTTCTGCTACGGATGCGGATGCACGGATGTCTTTAAACCAAACTAGGCATTGTCCACAGAAAAAGGAGAATCGGGTCGGTAATCGCAACACCTTTTCTCGACCGAATGCGACATCAACAACTCCAACTGCTCTAGCTCACCGGCTGAACCAGAACAACAGTCTGCTCAATCCACAGACCTCATCGACGAACCAATAGACTGTCCGTTGATATCATTCAGTGACTGGTGATATTAACAAGCTATCTGACAGTCCGAACAATGATAGCAATCCTTAAAGAAATCTGAATCTCTGCAGATTTTCTAGTTCCCGTTTCCACCAGTAGGGAGGCACAGACTTTTTTACTAGACAGTTCTTTAGAAGAACCCCTGATTTTTGACATCATATTTACACCGATTGTAACTTCTTCGAGCGGGAGGTTCGATCTCTCACGTATTCGATATTAAGACTACCACCAAGCCCTGCGATGACGAGTGGGCGTGAGCTAGCTTTATATCTAGTGACGCCGTATCACATGCGTCTACAAAATTATAATAAGGTGCGAGACCGCATTTTCTCCTCGGTGGCAGAGCTTGCAGGAATTATGATGCCAGATTTGGACCTTAATAAAGGAAAAAAACTGTTCGGTGGCTCGAGTATTGCCGACGAATTAGATCTGAACGAAGGAAACTGTCCCACTGTTATGGTCGTAGCATTCTACACTGAGACGAGTTGCTCGCATACGGCCGGCCTATAGCCACATGAACGGCGAAGAAAGACGCGCTGAGGACCGACGAACAAAAAGAAGAAGAAGAGTTTTTGCCGGGCGAGAAAAGAAAGGAAGGGATTTTTTTCCTGTCTTTTTTTGGTGCGAAAAAAGGCTGTCCAACGTGGTCTGGAAGAAAAGAAATTTTGTCACGAGTCAGTCAGAAGAAAAAGTGAGAAGACCAATATAGAAAAAGGAAGGAAAGTTCCTGAGTTCCAGTTTGGTGATGTTACAAAACGCGAGACTGGATCCAAAGTAAAATTCTGCTAGAAAAAGGTTTATACCTACGAAAAATTAGTGGATGGGAGTGCGACGACAGTGCTGGTAGAATCTCAGGGTCTAGTGATCCAGTGGCTCTAGAAAGTATTCTTGGAGACATACATAAACCGCATCAGAATGGCGTGATAAAACCTTCAAGCTACATATATCTTAGCGTCGAACGTCGATTGCTGATTGGTGTGTATATAACTGTAAATATCCTCCAGGGGAGGTCATATACTGAAGCCCACAAATATCGGGACTACTGCTGAGCCTTTTTCATCGTTGTAATCCTACCGTATTCCATTAGGAAGGTATTTGACAACCCAAACAAGGAATAATAAAAAAAGGAAAAAGAAGACCCCACGTGTAATTAAATTGACCGGACAGTTAAGTTAAGTCGTTTTGTGTAAATTTGAATAAATGTTGTCTCTTAAAGTTTATTGCACTTCCCGAATTTAGGTATAGATCTAGTTGTTGATCATGTAAAAAGAGTAACAATGACGCAACATGCAAGTTCATGAATTTCAACAAAACTTAACATATCCTAGTGAGCATAGAGAATCCTAGACCGCTTTCTTTTCTTTCATAGCCGCAAGCTGACATCTAAGAGGCTTCTTCGATGGAGCACCATTGCAAGAAAATGAAACTGTAAGTAATATCTGTTAGTGAAATAATAACTTCCTATAAAAAAAGATCTTTAAAAAAAAGAATACAAAAAAACCAAAAGCAAAAATCAAAATGACAAATATACAGGGTGTTTCACAAGTGGTGGATAATAATGAAGGAAGCGATAGGTCATGTCGGGAAATGAAAAAAATTGTATGGCAGAGGGTGGTGCATTCTCACCTCTTTCCGAGATAATCGGGGTTAAAGGACTAAGGGTACGTGAAACGTAGGTTTGTACTAATACAGTTATATCTCCTAAACGACAAACAGTAGAAAGATGGTTGGGGTGATAATTTATAGAGAACCTCCTGCACTTTGATTCAATGTGTCAGTGCTTTTTCTACAGAATGTAGTTTAGAAGAAACAGTCTGCCAAACTTCAAGTTTCAGCTTTTGTACCTCACTTTTTTGTGTTTGAAGCAAAAAACAAAAATAAAAACCTTATAATTTTTTTTTCTGTCTTACTCCTGTTAGAAGCTAAGATTGTTTTCTTTAAAACGCACTTTGTTTTCATTTTGTGCCTTTCACTGTTTGTGAGTTATGACACAAAAATTATTCGAATGCATGAAAAGTCTACCTTGCAAGAAAATATGAAATAGTATTAAAACCATAAACAACATTTTTATATTTATTTATTATGATCGAGATAGGAACAATTAATAACATTAACTATTTAAAATATTTTCAAAATGCCCCCCGTCATTTTGAATACAAAGTAAAGCTCTACGCTTAATAGAGCTTTTAAGATCAGTTGCTACCAAAACCTCTTTAATTTTGTTGGAAGTTTCTTGCCAGTTTCTTTAATTCTTTGGTAGGTTCTTTGATGGAAGCCTTCTCGCCGAAAATCGTCGATGATATTCGCGTTGAGCCTCAAGGGAATTTTCGTCGCTGTAGCCGTAACAGTACACTATGTCCGCGTATTCGTCATTGGAAAATGAAGCCATCGTTGCTTTAAAGTTTTTCTTCTTAGTTTTGAATTACGAATAATGCAATCTTTACTAGCATTGGTATTTATAGTAGAATATTTTACCTGCACATGATGTTAGTGAAATTAGTGATAGTTATTGCTTACAATAAGAAATTAACTCCGTTATAAGATGAGCTGCAGGTAATAAATTGCTTGTTTCTTTAAAAGGAGTCAGGTAAGCCATCTTTTATTACAAGTTTACGCGGATTTCCAACCAAAAGAGATGCCAGCAGGTAGAAAATGACGATTCGTCATACTTTCTACTTTGTATTCAAAATGAGAGGCGTGTATTTTATGATTTTATAATACTTATCCCGATTTTCTTCTACATGTAGTGGAAGAATTTTTGTGTCATAACTCATAAACGGTGAAAGGTACAAAATGAAAACAAAGTGCGTTTTAAAGAAAACAATCTTAGCTTCTAACAGGAGTAAGACAGAAAAAAAAATTATGAAGTTTTTATTTTTGTTTTTTTGCTTCAAACACAAAAAAGTGAGGTACAAAAGCTGAAACTTGAAGTTTGGCAGACCGTTTCTTCTAAACTACATACTGTAGAAGAAGCACTGACTCATTGAATCAAAGGGCAGGAGGTTCTCTATAAATTATCACCCCAACCATCTTTCTACTGTTTGTCGTTTAGGAGATATAACTGTTTTAGTACAAACCTACGTTTCACGTACCCTTAGTCCTTTAACCCCGATTATCTCGGAAAGGGGTGAGAAAGCACTTCCCTCTGCCATACAATTTTTTTCATTTCTCGACATGACCTATCGCCTCCTTCATTATTATCCACCACTTGTGAAACACCCTGTATAGGCAGGATATTTTGTCGCAAATACCTGAATAATTTTTTTAATACCATCTCTAATGAATACAATTGGAGAAACGTTTAGTTAGGGGATTTTCTGTATATAAAAAATTTTGAAAGTGTTAACTTAATCAAACATAACAAGCAGGTCAGGTTTAGAGTTAATGAATGAATTTTAACATATTGATGACATTCCTTGGCTCATACCATATATCATGGAAAATCGTTGGTATATAAACATTAATTTCTGCTCATCTAACTTGATGTATATATGTGTTTCTTTCGGTCGTAGTCTATCATTCAAACTGCCAAAAATTGCATGTATAAGATTCGCACCTTGTTTAAAGTAAAAGGCTATCGCTCAAATTTTCAAAAATTGTACCTGTGACATCCGCACCCTATTTATAGTAGAAGGTTATCATTCGAATTTTCAAAAATTGCACCTGTAATATTTACACCCTATTTAAAATAGAAGGTTATCACTCGAACTGCGAAAAATTGCATGTATAAGATTCGCACCCTGTTTAAGATAGAAGGCTGTCATTCGATCTACCGAAAATTGCTCCTGTAAAATTCGCACCCTATTTAAAATACAAGGCTATCATTCAAACTGCCAAAAATTGCATGTATAAGATTCGCACCTTGTTTAAAGTAAAAGGCTATCGCTCAAATTTTCAAAAATTGTACCTGTGACATCCGCACCCTATTTATAGTAGAAGGTTATCATTCGAATTTTCAAAAATTGCACCTGTAACATTCACACCCTATTTAAAATAGAAGGCTATCATTCAAACTGCCAAAAATTGCATGTATAAGATTCGCACCCTGTTTAAAGTAAAAGACTGTCGGTTGAATTTTCAAAAATCGCACCTGTAACAATCGCGCCCTGTTTAAAGCAGAAGGCTATTACTTGAACTGTCAAAAATTGCATGTGTAAGATTCGCATCCTGTTTAAGTTAGAAGGCTATCATTCGAGCTACCGAAAATTGCACCTGTAAAATTCGCACCCTATTTAAAATAGAAGGCTATCACTCAAACTGCCAAAAATTGTACCTGCAATATTCGCACCCTGTTTAAAGTAGAAGGCTATTACTCGAACTGCCAAAAATTGTATGTATAAGATTCGCACCCTGTTTAAAGTAAAAGGCTATCGCTCGAATTTTCAAAAATTGCACCTGAAACATTCGCGCCCTGTTTAAAGCAGAAGGCTATTATTTGGACTGCCAAGAATTGCATGTGTAACATTCGCACTATGTTTAAAGTAAAAGGCTATCGCTCGAAAGTTCAAAAATTACACCTGTAAAATTCGCACCTTATTTAAAATAAAAGGTCACTCAAACTGCCAAAAATTGTACCTGCAATATTCGCACCCTGTTTAAATTAGAAGGCTATTACTCGAACTGCCAAAAATTCCATGTATAAGATTCGCACCCTGTTTAAAGTAAAAGGCTATCGCTCGAATTTTCAAAAATTACACCTGTAACTTTCGTACCCTGTTTTAAATGCAAAGCCATAACTCACATCATAATAATTGCTCTGGTAAAGTTCGCATACAGGTTAATCTTCTCGATTATAAGCTGAACTGCTTCAACTTGAAGCTAAAGCTGCTTACAAGATAACGTTCTGTTTTTGTGAACATTCTTTAAGGTATACAATTCCCGTCGGAGCTCTAAAATTATGTTTTGTAATATTCCTTTACTATATGTTATAAATTTTATAAATTTGTGATTTCTGTAAAAAAATTTACAGCGGGCGAATATCCAATTTCGCACTACCATTTTTTCGACTTTTTTATACTGTATGTGCATTTTTAGTTAAATAAAATGACGGTGCGAATTTCCCCCCTATAGGGTGAAATTCGCTCGGGTGCGAATTTCACTTTTACTAGGCGTGCAAGGGAAATTCGCACTGTGGGGTGCGAATTTCCCCCCAGTCCTCCCTGTCCACCCCACTGCGTTTGAGTACAGCTCAATCACAAACTATCAACTCTACAGTCCAACAGCCTAGTTTGCCAAACACCAATTCAATCTACTTGCCGCCTGCAAGTAGTCAGTCATCATTTCAAGGGCAGTCTTCACAACGTACTTCGTCAGTTCCAGTCAATTCTCATTATATGCCATATTATAGTCAAACTGGTCAGCTGTCAATGCCAGTTAATAACAACATACTGCCAATTATATCGCCACTTCAAACTCCATTAAGCCAAAATGGATATGAAAACCGTCGAAAGTTGCACGACTTGCCAGAATTCAGCGGTAAGCCGGAGGAATGACTTATGTTTTCTACAACATATCGCCAGTCAACAATTGCTTATGGGTTCAGCAACCTCGAGAATATATTTCGACTACAAAAATGCCTCAAAGGTGAAGCAAAGGAAAGTGTAGAGTCATTACTAATTCATCCAACTAATGTGGAAGAAGTTATGTCTCAAGTAGAATTTATGTTTGGTCGACCTGACCGTCTTGTTAGAAGTCAGATAGGTAAAGTTAAAGACATTTCGCCAATACAAGAAAGTAGACTAGATTTATTGATACCATTTGCTATTAAGGTAAGACATCTTGCGACTTTGTTGGAAACAACCAACAGCCAACAACATTTAGGTAACCCGACTTTAATGGAAGAGTTAATTGCCAAATTACCTATGAGTAAAAGGCTCGAGTGGGCACAGTATGCGATAAATATCCAGTCTTATGCAACTGTAAAAAACTTTAGTGATTGGTTAAATCAATTGTCCAGATTAGTAAGCCTTGTCACGGCTACACCGTCAACTTATCAAAGTCAAAGTGACAAGCGAACTAAACCGAAAAATTTCGTCCTCCATACACTTGATCACAGCCAGAAACAATTGCAGTTAGGCTGCAGTATGTGTGAAAAGTCCCATTCTATAACTGAATGTTTCTCTTTTCTCAATTTAAACGTTAGCCAACGATGGTGTAAAGCCAAAGAAAAAAGTCTTTGTTTCGGTTGTCTAAAGTTAGGGCATAACACCCGGACATGTAAAATAAAAGGCGCATGTAAATTAGATGGCTGCCAACGGATTCATCATCCTCTGCTTCATGAGGAAAAAATAGAACAAAAGCCAAAGACAATAGAACCAAAGCCAATAGTTACGAAGAACTATGGAGTAACAAAGGAAGACAAGCCTGATATTACACATTCAGTACTTAATTGTTATACCGAAAGGCCAATGGAGAAGCCAGTGGAATTGTTATTTAAAATTCTGCCTGTGCGCTTGTTTGGGCCGAACACAGAAGTGGAAACATACGCTCTGATAGATGAAGGTTCTTCTATAACACTAGTGGATGAAAGCCTAGCTAAACAATTAAAAATAAATAGAAGGGTAGAGCCGCTTTCGTTGCAATGGTTTGGTAACAAGAGGACAACAGAACTATCCACGCTGGTTAATCTAGAAATAAGTCAAAATAAACCCAGAGCCAAAAGGTTTGCTATAAACAACGTGAGAACCGTCAAAAAACCATCTCAAACGTTGAAACTTTCAGAGATATACAGCAAATATCAGGGCTTAAAATACCTGCCAATAAGTGAATACAATAATGTGAGTCCTAAATTACTAATAGGAATAGACAACTGTCTTCTCGGTCTCCCAAATCGTTCCATCCAACATTCGTCAAGCGGCCCAGTCATAGTTCGAACGAAATTAGGGTGGATTGTTTATGGACAAAATAGTACTAACAAATTTGATGGCCACGACAACACCATTGTTTTTCATAGGAAGCAGCAAGTGAAAACAGCGATCACCTGCATCAGCTCTTCGAGGAATATTTCTCCACGGAAAATTTTGGAGTAAAAAAGAGTGAAATAAACTTGGAATCAGCTCTTGACATGTAAGCTCGACGAATTCCTGATGAGATTACCGTTCGAGTGGGGAACAGGTTCCAAACCAGTCTCCTTTGGAAAAACCAAGACGTCATACTTCCCGATAGCTACGATATGGCCAAAAGAAGACTTGAGGGTATTGAAAATAAAATGAAAAAGGACCCAAATTACGCAGCCAGCTACAGTGAAATCATTTCAAACTACTTAAACAGAGGTTATGCCAGAAAACTCACAGATGTCGAAGATAACAAAAGAGGTCCGAAAACATTGTTCTTACCACATTTCGCGGTACGAAATCCGAACAAGCCTGAGAAGTTGCGGCTAGTGTTTGATGCAGCTGCGACAGTGAATAGTACCTCACTGAACACTGAACTAATTAAGGGACCAGATCAGTGTCAGTCTCTTACAACAGTATTATACAACTTTCGTAAAAGAAAGATAGCAGTGTGCGCTGATATCAGAGAAATGTTTCATCAAATCTTGATTCAACCTCAAGATAGAGATGCACAACGGTTTCTATGGAGGGATGGAAACACCTTAAAGCCGCCAGGTGTCTACACGATGGAGGTAATGACATTTGGTGCAACTTGCTCACCATGCTCCGCTCATTTCATAAAAAATAAAAACGCTGCGGACTTTATCGAAAAGTAATAATAATAAGTTAAGAGACTTTGTTTCAAATAGCGACATCGTGGCTGAAACTTTGAATGGCCATAACAAGACACCAGAACATCCGGTCAGCATGAACATGGAATCCTCAGCTGGTACGGAAAAAATATTGACCCATGCGGACTGCTGGCAAACTTCATGATACACTCCAAGGTTATGCTACAAAAGTTTTGGAAAAGTGGCATCGGTTGGGATCAGCCACTCCCTGATGACATTTATAAATCGTGGTTGCAGTGGCAAAAGGAACTGGAATCCGTGAAAGAATTTCGTTTGTCAAGATGTTACTCATCCCACTTGTCCATCGCTACAGATGTTCGTCGACGCCAGTGAGAACGCTTTTGCCGCCGTATGCTATTTCAGAATTCAGTCAGCCAATGGTATCCAGATAGCCTTCGTAAATGGCAAAACAAGATGTGCACCATTAAAACACTTGTCAGTGCCACGCCTAGAGCTACAGTCAGCGGTACTTGGTATACGATTATGTAACAATATAATAGAAACCCATGATGGAATAGTCAGTAATAGATATTTTTGGTGCGATTCGTCGACAGTCATCAACTGGATCCACTCTGATCACCGACGCTACAAACCGTTCGTAGCCCACAGAATAGCTCAAATTCTAGAGAGCTCCAAAACGTCTGAATGGCGCTGGATACCTAGTAAACAGAATGCAGCAGATGATGCGACAAGAGCCAAGTATCCAGCTCGTTTCGACCCACGAAGTAGATGGGTGAATGGTCCAAAGTTTCTACAAAGCGAAGAGAAACTCTGGCCAAATACTCCAGAACAGATTTCCGGTCACGAGTGCGAAGAAGAGCTCCGAGCTAAACATGTGCTGTTCAACCAGTTGGTAGGCAATAGCTGCATAATAGATTTGACTAAATTTTTCGACTATTGCAGACTAAAACGGATAACAGCCTGGTGTTTAAGGTTTATTAATAACTGTCAACCGAAAAGGTATTCCGCCGTCAACAGAGAACTAACAGTACTGGAATTACAAAATGCTGAGCACTTACTGTGTCGTCAAGCACAGTTTGAGGACTTTGCCGACGAAATAAAGTTACTCATCAATGGTGAAACCATCGATAAATCAAGTTCCCTGTACCGACTCACGGCGGTCTTAGGAGAAGGAAGACTCCTTAGAATCTCAGGTAGAATCGATGCAGCTACATCTGTTCCAATAACAATGAAGAGGACAATCATTTTGTCAAAAGGACACTCCCTAACGCAACTAATTGTCACATACTACCATAATAAACTGTTCACCAAAACCAAGAAGCAACTGTGAATGAAATTCGTCAACGCTTTTGGATTCCTGACCTACGATCTCTGGTAAAACGTACGGCAAAAAACTGTCAGGTATGTAAGAACAAATCAGTGATGCAA
This sequence comes from Dioctria linearis, assembly GCA_963930735.1. Classification (NCBI taxonomy): domain Eukaryota; kingdom Metazoa; phylum Arthropoda; class Insecta; order Diptera; family Asilidae; genus Dioctria; species Dioctria linearis. The sequence goes on along the minus strand of OZ005743.1, from coordinate 86,627,715 downwards.
AAAATTCCCCTGATGGGACAGATACCAAAGGATAAAGTAACACCGTATATCCGCCCATTTACATACACAGGCCTCGATTACTTTGGACCCTTTTATGTAAGTGTCGGGCGCCGTAAAGAAAAACGTTGGGTAGCATTGTTCACCTGTCTGACCGTTCGAGCGGTACATCTTGAATTAGCAGCCGACCTATAAACAGATGCCTGTCTATTATGCATTCGCAACTTCGTTAATCGCCGCAGAATACCAAGTAGGATAAGAAGTGATAATGGAACAAATCTTGTGGGTGCAAAACGGGAGTTACCAACTGCGATTGATGACTTCGATAACGACAAGATCCAAGCTGAATTATCAAATCAAGGTATTGAGTGGATCTTCAATTGCCCAGGAAATCCTCATGCTGGAGGCTGCTGGGAACGCTTGGTCCAATCAGTTAAAAGAGTTCTAGCCTGCACTTCTACACTTCGCAGTTTACTAATAGAGGCCGAATGTATTGTCAACAGTCGACCACTAACACATTTACCGGTATCGAGTGATGAAGAAGAACCACTTACACCGAATCACTTTCTTATTGGTACGATGAACTCAACCCAAACTCCAGGTTCGTGTGACGATAAGTTATGGTCATTGCGTAAGCAATGGCGAATCGCTCAACAGCTGAAGATTCGCTTTTGGAAAAGATGGATCCAGGAGTAATCAAAACTGGAGATTTGGTAATAATATGTGACAATGATGAAACCTTTCCTGGCCGAGACGGTCAGGTTCGGACCGCCGCAGTTATATCAGTAACTTCAATACTGAGGAAGCCTGTCTCAAAGCTCGCAGTACTAGATGTTGTCAGTCGTGAATTTTCGGATCCTGTACCACTACCACTGGAAGATCCTGGTACTGGAGCCGTGGCAATTCACAGGGGGCGGAATGTCGTGGGAACGAGCGCGAAGCTAGTAATTGGTGGCGAGAACCTGGACGGCCGTATTAAACAGAAGGGACGAAGAAGAAGAGAAAAGCGAGGGAAGTGATTTCTCTGCCAAATATCGAACTAGTACGGGATAAATATTGAACGTGCATTTATAGTATAAGCTTAAGCCATTGAAGGCACCAAATAAAGTAAGTTAAAGTGAATTACTCAATGTATTAGTTATAGAGAACTGAATGTATTATTTTTATAGAGAATAAACCACGCACGTCACGTACCACACGCGCATACATATTATATGAGAAAAGTGGAGTTTAATCCTTTACACCGCCTCCAATCTGCCAAACGAATAAACGAGCCAAGGCACGCCTGCCTTATATTATAGATTAGTTTCCGTACATAACAAGGGATATAAATCATCATATCGACGTCGAGATTGTTGCTGCGGCAGGGCCAAGTGTGTATCGTCGTGAAGTGAATCCTCGGGAAAAACTAAATAAAGTCGCTTTGTACCTTCGAGGAGAGAACTAAAGGAGGCGACATGTGATGAAAAAAGCGTAGCAACTTTCGATCTTCTTCTTGTTTTTGTGAGGTGTCAGAGGCGACCATTACATAAATAACTAATAAGGAAGCGGGGTATCGTGCGAATACAGTGTACGTGAGTAGGCAATTCAATGATAGTCAAAACCATGGAGCGGGGGGAGAAATGACAAGAGGGCTGGCCACTTATTTGAAAATTCGCTTGACAAGTCACTTAAATTATCACAGGCAACGACACGGAATATTTTCTGAAGATAAGGGGGCGCCAAAAATTTGTGTATTTTACATAGCAATTTGGATTATAAAAAATGTCCCCCTTCAAAATTTCACGGTTTCACTATTGCCACGACGAAACGAATACAAACAGAGCACACTAATACATTTCGCCGAGTTGCTTACGTTTTCACCCGATATGCTGTTTCCTTATTAGTTATTTATTCAATGGAGGCGACATTAAAAATTGTTGATGCCTGAAATATCACAACAAATTAATGGGGCGAAAATTCAAACACATTTCTTAGAAACTCCGCACAATCTTCCGCACTGACAAGTACATATATAAATGGACTGACTGATCGCCTATTACATGTGGCATCAGTTTTGATTTCAGAAAGTATGCTCTCACTGACGATAATTTTAAATTATTTGCGAATTTACTTATATATTTATGTCAGTGCAATTTACCGAATTTACCACAAAAGTATTTTTAAAGCATTTTCCTCAACACGGCTTGTTTTATCTAAATCTTCGAGCACATATAACTCTTTTTATATTATTAACACTTAGTCCAATAGTCATTAACCATTTCCTATAAAAAGTAGATTATCCATTTGTAACTACGTTTCTGCGCCAAACACACTTCGCGACTCTTTGTTTAAGTAAAAGTGACAGTCAAACACCCTGCCAAAATCAATTTTTGGCTACGCTGCCACACATACTACGGGATGTCGCCTCCTTTAACTAGTTCTCTCCTCAAGGAAATGTCAAATGCTCTGCACATTAATCGTGAAACACAATGCTGGCTTTTCCAACCTGGCCGGCCTCACCAACTTTGATAGTTCTGTAGAATATATGAGATCAGGTTATCAAGCTCGCAATGGCAAAGTTGGTGAGGCCGGCCAGGTTGAGGTTGAGCTCGAGTACGTCTACTTTCTACTCTGCTGGAACTTTGTCAGCTTTGACAGCTACTTTTTGTAATCATTTGATGCCAGCATTGTTTACGGAAAATTTGTTGAAAAAAAGTTTGGGAAACATATTTAACGTGAAAAGTTATTCCTGCTGTAGTAAAGTATTACAAAATAATTTCAATTTTCAAGCCAATAGCCCAATTAAATGCTATCATACAGAAGTTGTCAAAGCTCGTATTGTGAACTGCAAAAGTTTGCAAGGCTCATCAGGTCGAGGTTCTTAAAGTTATACTGAGGTCGAGGTTGGAAAAGCTAGCACTGTGTTTCAGCCTTTAAAATGAGTGGAGACATAGAAAACGCCATCTAATTTATAACAGAAAAAATGGCACTTTTTACCAGTGAACTCCGAACTTGATTGGAATTTTACCAGCATTAAAATTTGTATCCAAATGTCACTTTACTTGAACTCCGTACTAGGCAGCTATAAAAGTATTCCCATCAAATATATTCAGTGCTAGGGGTAGTTTAGACGGTGTAGTTTTTGCGCGCCCCGCACGAAAATGGTAGGAGAGGGAGATGAGTGGAGATGGGGGAGGGCGCGCACAGAACAGCGACTGAGCATCGAGCGAGCATCGAGCACGATCATGAAGTTTTTATCAATTCCTCTTTCACTTGTTTTCTATTCATACGGGGAGTTCAGAAAAATTGTTATTTTCAGCAGTTCCTCTTTCGCATGTTTTTGCATTCGGGGGAGTTCAGGAAATTTTTTTAACATCAGCTGATCATTCAAAGATGTCGTTGAAAAATATTATGTGCAATTGTTAATCCGGGATGCTCATTTATTGAAGTGTGGACCATTGATGTGTGATTGTTGTGTGATTTAAATTCGGGATTTAATTGTGAAAGCTTAAAACAATTACAGTGAAAATATTGTTTGATTTTCTTGTTGTCAAATTATCATCACTATCGCTGCTTGAGTAAGCATTTAAAGCAAGGCCGGCATTTTCTAAGCTCAAGGCCATTTCCATATCTTCTTCACTGCTAGAACACATATTCATGTCTAAAATTGAAATAATATATTTATAATTAGAGTTTTGAATGCTATTATTATATGTTAATAACCATACCTTTCAAAATGCGCAAGATATTTACTAAAAATATTAGCAGTCCAAATAATTTTCAGTTAACGTGAACGCCACCCAGAGAAGAATGTCAAAGACGACGAAATAAGCGATTAAAGAACTGCTCTTGTTTTCGTGCGCGCCGTGCAAAAACTATACCGTGTTAACGTACAGCAAGTTTTTCCCTTCTTGAACAAAAGATAATAACCGATTACGCGACGCAAAAACTACACCGTCTAAACCAGTCCCTAGCTGCACTGCTAGAAAAAGTGCAACACTGGTGTTGCACTGAAGTCACTTTGATCGAACCCTGCATTAGTCACGTGCATAACTTTAATGTCAAAGTTAGATTTAAACGTAATTGAGAACTGTACGGGTTATTAAATATCTTGTAGTTGGAAAGTAGGACTTGGTTTTAACGTTAATAAGTTTTCTAAAACTAGATGAATGTTTCCATTTTCTTGGGCATGGGCAATGTCAATAGAGGTATTGCCGCTGCATATCGTTTAAGGAAATGCTCTAGTTTCATACTTCCTAAATCTGCTCGAAAAACAGATATATTAAATGATAACAAGTTATCGGAACAACGTGCTTTGTCGGTATGTAAGCATTTACATTTATATTTCCTTAGTTTTAGCTTTCTATAATTGAGGTGGTTGTTTTGCTATACGTATTATTCTTTGTTGATATCACAAAAATGTAAGATATGTATAAACCGGAATGAATTCTGGTTGGGTTGGTAGTCTATGTTTTACATATGTTTTTATACGCCGTCCCTATTCTAAACAACTTGTAAATTTGCAAAAGTAAACAAAGGTTTCGTGCGGAGCATCTGTTGTTTTTCGACTTTATTTGAAATGATTCACATATTTAATTTATATAAATCCTTGCTTCTATTAAAAAAATAATTTACATAGTCCACTTGCCTGAAACGCGATTTTCCCAGTTTATAAGTTTATGAAGCACTGACCGAACATTTCATTTCTGTTTTTTTAATTGTTATATGAAGGTTTTAACAGGCACTAGTGGCACTAAAACTTTGCACTAAATAAACTTCAAAGATAAATAGTCAAAAGTCAAGATTTTTACAAAAATGCGATCTTAGTACCAAGCCTAATAATATCCAAATGGATCCAAGTGCATATTTCCTATCAAATAAAATTGCCCGAATCCAATCCAGCATGAGATTCCCCCACTTAATCTCTTTCGAGCAAAACGAATGTAAACCACTGACTTATAACAATGGACTGAGCGATTTGCTATTTCATGTGGCACAAAAAATATTGTGTTTCTGTATATCACCGTTAGAGCACCCTTTAAAACCATTACATAAAAAACATGTAATACTCAACCAATCATATGAAATTTTACACCCGTAAATCGAATTTAATTAAGAAAATATATTTTCTTGTGCCCAAGTGATATTTTAATCACTTATAAGGAATTAAACTCATTCAGACTTTAATTTTCAAAAGTTATTCTTAACTGAATCCTGCTTATGGGCAAGAGAGACGGAGCATGGTAAACACTATCTTTACCTTATTCCTTCTGAGGTGATTTCATGTGTAGTCAACATAAAACATCAAATGACATAAGCAAACGTTCCAGAACGCAATATTTTGTGTTGGTAGCTCTAACTCTGCCATAGGGCGAAAGAGAGAACTATAAAACTTGTGCCATGCTTTCCTATAGGAAAATGACAATACGCTCAGTCCATTGTTATAAGTCAGTGATGTAAACAGAAAAACGTGCTGTTCACATATCATTAGTTCACAAACATTAGAATTCCTGCGAAAAACATTGGGACAATTTCAGAAAAACGCGGGAGCATTTTATGAGCGTAAAATCGGAAAACTCCGCCCATTCTCTCTTATTTACGAAAATAAAACATTTGACATTCCATTTCGTTGCATGAAATCTTCGCTTTCACATTTTTTGTCTTATTGCTGTTTTACATTACTCGAACATTGCTAGAAAACAAAGTAAGTAGTTTCCCCTTATCTAAAAATACTTTAGAACGATAAGGACAAAAGATAATCCAGCAAAATTTTACTGAGTTAAGCAGGATTTACATTATGATGACATCCAATTTTTACAGAAATTGTGAGGGAGATAGTACATCGTATACGGAAATTTATTTATGAGTGACGAGAGAAGCAAACGCGTCCGGAATTTTTTGCGGACGTCGAATTGTCACTGCGTGCGTGTCCGGAACCATTAAAAGACCATAAGCATAGGGAGTTTTTATAGTTACTGAAACTAAAACATTTTTATTGGCAACCCTAATTTGTTAATTTCGACTACTAGAGCTGCCATATTGCTGTTTTGTTACTATAATTTTATGGCATATACATATCTGTAAGGTAAAATTATTTGTCGAAATAAGCAAAAATAAAGTTTTGAGTTTGTAATTAAATATTGCAAAATAGAAAGTTATTAAATATTTCTTTATAGAAAATATTGAAGTTATTTCTGAGGTAGTTTTCTGTCCACAAGCAGAGCGTAGTGTGTTCAGAGATTGACTGCAGTGGTCCTTTTTCTTTATAATTTGCTAGAATTATTCCGCCATTGAGATAATCCGTCATGTGAACACGAACCGGGCTGGAATTATCTTCACCGGCGTTAGTTCGGTAGTGGAGTGGAATTATTATCATGTGAGCACTTGAGTGAACTTTTTGTTTATTGTATGAAATAAATATTATATAAAAATTTCGTTATCGTACAAAATGATGATTGCATGTACCACCTGATATTTTGCGAGAAATTTTTTCGATATAATCTCATCCTTTGCTTCTAACTCCTTCGTGCTTTCATGCAATATTTTAGAAATTGTAAAATTATACTTCTTTTCATGATCCGTCTTTGAATATCTACGAAAAAACGAATAAAAACTTGACAATTTCCAAGTAGACAGTTTGACAATTTAAGAGTTTTGCCATAAAAAGTAGAGGGGACTGTACGTGTGAGGAATTGCGATGATTGCTTCCGCAGCATTTAAATTTCAATAAACTATCTCCCTCACAATTTCTGTAAAAATTGGATGTCATCATAATGTAAATCCTGCTCTTAGATCATATAACGAAAGGATAGGCTACCTTGTATAAAATTTGTGTACGTGTGATAAGCAATTTTTTTGTGGACAAGTGAGGGAAATGACAAGATGGCTGGGTTTTTAGTGTTTGTCAGTTCGATATTTCTGACATTTCTCATTTCTTAGGTCGGGTGTTGTTTTAGTGATTTGTGAGTGTAAACATTAATAAAAGTGTTTTATAATTTTGTAATAGTGTAAAACTGGTAGACATTATTCTTTCTGTGCAAGAGATTTGTTATGATCGAGACTCCGGAGTCTATAATTATGGTGTTGAAGTGCGATGTGTTGTGCTGCAGAAACAAGCGGAGTTTGTGTCGTGGGAAATGATTTTTCAAGCAAGCTGAAAAGTTTTACTAATAAATTATAGTGTTTTAGGTCAAATAAAACTGGAATAGTTATAAAAATAAACAGCCGTGGTAAAAAATGTTTAACGTTTTCCAATGCCGGTTTGTTTGCTTACAATTGAATTGTCATCGGGTGTCTTGTTTGATGTCAGTCAAGCAAAGGCAACGACAATAAATATTATCAGCAAATAAATGGGGCACTAGAGAAATTTTTAAAAATGTAAAAAGTAATAAAAAAATTATAAAATTATAAACTTAAAAATAATTCGAATCACGGTAACAGAAAATAAAATAACTGCTTTAATATTTGATAAAGTTTACACGATTAAATTATGCGCCCGCTCTGAAAATATCGTAGTTTACGACTTCCATGACTAAACAAACACATCGACGCGATTCTACTACATCAAGCAAAATGCAAGTTTTTCTTCCTCATAGCCTATTCTGTTTGTTGTATGATCTAAGATCCTCCTTTAAATGTCAAACTCCCCAACGTAGGGGAAATTTTTACTGCCATAATTAGCCATAAAAAGTTCTAGCCAGAAGTATATTTTATGGCAGTAAATTTTGCTATTATGGCAGCAAACTCAATATATTTAACTACTAGCGTGTACGAATATAATTATTTACACGCACACAAATTAAAAATATTTGATGCAAGCACATCGGCCGGAATGTGTCAAAATTTTAATGAGAATATTTTGTATTCTCTATACCGTGCAAAGTCGTACATTCTGAGGAGAATTTGTGAAAATTAGCGATTCCAGGATTAATTGTTTTTAAAAATTTTGTAATCCAGGAAGAGGAAATAATACTTTTGAGGGCTATTCTCATAGGTATTTTACCTAAACCGGAGGTTAGTTTGCCAATTCATATGAATGGAACACAATTTCAAGAACAGGATGTATATGTATATTAAGGAATTTCCTCATATTCATTGATTTTTCTTCTTTTTTGAGGTCTGACTAATTTGTACAATTGACAATTTGATGAAATGTCAAAAGTGATACTTCGCTATAAAATGTGGGAAATAATGTTTTGACAGTCGATCACCTCTTCCTTTTTTTCTAATAGGGCAAAATAATAAGACCCTCTCACTCACTTTGTCAGTAAAATCGCATGTTCGAATAATGTAAATCAGCCATTATTCGTAAAATTTTCAAAGAGGGTTTGATTTTTTTCTTTCCTTCCTTTTCTCGCCGTGTACGTTTAAATGGAAAACAATCGGAACACTCTTCTGTGTCCCTTCTTTTAGTTATTTATTCTTTGCCAATGTGTGCCGATGTGCTTTTCAGCACATCAGAGGCCCAACCCAGACGAGAAATTTTTAGGGAAGGAAGGAATTTCCTTCGCTTAGCTTAGACGTGCCATGACAATAATAGTTCCTGATATGATTACCGAAATTAATTGTGTCCGTGTTCAATTAAGTCACAGTTTTGATATAAAATTCGTAAGACGTAATGATTATTAAATTAGTATATTATCACCTCAAATCGCAAACAAACATCTGTACAGCCGTCCGATAAGAAATTTCAGGAAGTTCGCAATTTCAAAATGGCCGACTTGCTGTAGGATTGGTATGCTGCTCGTACTCCTGATTGAAACTTGGTAGCACGGACGTTTTCCTACCCCCGAATACTTCTCACCCGTAAAAAGTGCAAATCTCCTCCCCTGTGTGGGTTATGGCAGATGATTTAAAAAGTCGGGAAAGCAACTGAACGGTTGGTGTGCACTTCAATTCGAAATGGTAATTTTGAAAAGTATTTAAAAATAAAACTACGTTAAACGTCAAAACTACTAACCGCACCGAGACACTACGCTACCAGACCGTAGCGTAAAAATGTGCACACCGATGTGCTGGGGAAATATCAACGCTTCGGTCGCCTGAACGACATGATGTGTAAAATGTAAAAATTGTGACATTATAGGTCTGTTCGCGTACTTTTTCAAGTAAAAACATGAAAAACGTCAAAATGTATGATAAAGATAGAAATTGAGAGTGATCACAAAGTGCGCGAACAGCTTCGAGTAAAAACTTGCAAATATTCGGGATCTATAATATCGACGTGAAATTTTCCTAGCACATAGCACAATAAACAAATTGAATTTACCACTTTGAATACGTTGAAATCACTAACATGTATATAAATGGACTGTTTGTTGAACCAAAAATGCATGAAAGCAAATGGCACCACTTTCATATTCCTGTCTCTTTCCGTGAGAGCATACTTCCCCACTGAACTGTAACGATTAGGAACGAGAAATTGCTTGTAAAAATCCTTGTAAAAAACACTTTCTTCGACTCATAATTAAAATTTAACGATACGAATAGTCCCAAATAATTTTGTGGTAAATTCGGTAAATCCCACGGACGTGCATATAAGTAAATTCGCAAATAATTTAAATAAAGCGTCAATTTACGACAGTTGGTAGCATTGACAGTGAGAGCATACTTTCTGAAATCAAAATTGGCGCCACATTAAACAGGAGATCAAGCAGTCCATTTATATACAGGGTGTCCCGTAAATCGACGTCAAGCCGGAATCTGGTGATAGACCAAATGATGACAGTTACCAGAAAAATATAACAAAAAATCTAAGTCCTGTATTTTTCAAATTATAGATATTTCTTTTGATTTCGAGAAAATGTACACCTTGTGATGGTTTTTTTTTTAGCTCCTGTTGCTACAAATCTTTACTTTTTTTTTAATTTTATTTTTCTTATGTAATCCCGAATAGAGCTCATGTAACCTGTTGCTTTAAATTCTAAGGCAACTGTCCCAGCTTGGAAGAAAATGTCACATTTTGCCGAACCAAGAATAGAAAATTAATATTTCACTGACTGTAATGAAAAAAAATGTACTACGCCAGTTTGGCAAGTAACTTTAAAAGTTGACGCATTTAATAAGGATTCTAAAATAGTATAACACTTGTTATATTATTTCTTAGATTACGGAAAAAAAATGTTTTCTTCAAGAAACCCAGTTTCGAAAAATTTCATTTCACCTACTAAAAATAATTCTAGTGTACCCAAAGCTTGCCGTAAGACCGTAACTTTAAGATTCTAGTTTGAGTGAGACGGAGAGTCATTACATGAAGTGTGAGTGACACAGATAGGACGCTTTCAAGTTAGAGATCCTAACTTTTTGTTGAATTTAGGACAAATTTTCCTTAAGTTTAAAATTAAACACCAATTATTTGGATGCTAAGAGTTATTATTAACAAAAGATGTTCCAACTGCCTTCCTTCAGCTGCAATACAAGTTCGACATCTTCTTAAAAAGGATCGGGTTATCAGACGGGCAAATGTTCCAATATTGACAAATTCAACTGCTTCCCTAATTCTTGAGCTCATGTTTTAATAAAATTCGGTGAGCTATACTTTTAGGCACTTCTGTGCTTTCCTGGATTGCACGTACCGAAGTACTTGGGTCTTCTTCAAATGATTGATGTACTACGCCCTCGTAAGGTAAGGAACTCTTCCTTTTCCATGTACTTGGTTTGGAAGTCGGCCCTCTGTGGAGAATAGACGATGCACATTTGTAAAAACTCAATGATTTGACGAGCTAGCGTCACTATCTTGCTCACTCAGATTTCATGCAATGACTCTCCGTCTCAATCAAACTAGAATCTTAACGTTACGGTCTTACGGTAAGCTTTGGGTACACTAGAATCATTTTTAGTAGGTAAAAAGGAATTTTTCGAAACTGGGTTTCTTGAAGAAAAAAATATTTTTTTCCGTAATCTAAGAAATATTGTAGCAAGTGTTATACCATTTTAGAATCCTTATTAAATGTGTCAACTTTTAAGGTGAAATATTAATTTTCTATTCTGGGTTCGGCAAAATGTGACATTTTCTTCCAAGCTGGGACAGTTGGCTTAGAATTTAAAGCAACAGATTACTTAAGTTCTATTCAGGATTACATAATTAAAATAAAATCGAAAAAAGTAAAAATTTGTAGCAACAGGAGCTAAAAAACCATCACAAGGTGTACATTTTCTCGAAAACAAAAGAAATGTCTATAATTTGAAAAATACATGACTTAGATTTTTTTTATATTTTTCTGGTAACTGTCATGATTTGGTCTATCACCCGATTCCGGCTTGACGTCGACTTACGGGACACCCTGTATATAATACACTCTTCAAATTTTGATTATTGTATTTATCTTATTTTTTAAAAAAATAAAAGGGAAAAGACAAACAAAAGAAAAACGAAATAACTAAATACAAATGAATCACTAAATATTTCGGTGAAAATCTGTCGTCTATATAAGCTCAAGGATGTCCTCCTGGGCGTGACTCAGTACTTCTCTGTAAAGAATGAAAAAGTTTTTGGGGTGTGAGTAAAATCAACATTTCACTCAGTGGGTACTTAACTCTAGCCACTCCGAAACACTCATGCAATACCTTCGCGAATCCGCTGTCGATTCACCCGTACATACCGGGGTATATTCCTACATGTTCCTTACCAATGTAGGGCACGGACATACCTATGCTATTTTTGATGCACGTACGAACCTGTGCTGAAGATCGACAACAGTTCCACGGATATTGCTCACGATCATAAATTAATCAACTTTATTTATTTAACACGCTAAAAGAACAAACATTCACGATATCAATCCAATCTTAAAAATCTCATACATGCACACACACTGAACCCATACTGCACCCACCTTATTATTTTATTCAACTCAAGTAACGTCAATTAATTTTGTTCAACAACTGATTATATATTTTTCTACTTTATAAATCTTTATCCTTTCACTGGCACTCACAGATCATTTTCTGTTTATTTTTCATTCCTCTAATCTTTCTAAAAAGGTATTTCCATGAACCCTATAATAAAATATATTACCTTTTCTGGGAGTTCAATAGGAAACGAATAAGACAGGTATGTTCATGTACTGCAGTCCTGCTAGTTACATGCTGACCCTCAATAAACCTCTTATGAAATTCATAGGAATTTCATGATCAATGGATGAAGCAAGGTCAGCGTGCGCAGTAATTACATTTTATTTTACTTAAGACATTTCTAGTTTTTTTAAGAAATTCTTACCTTCCTCTTATTGCATTTTGCATGGTGACAGCTCGGCCTTCCTGACTGCCCGAACGTGCTCGTTCAGTTCGTTTGTTGCATCATCACTTCCGCTTTCATTCTCACTTCACATCGTATACGGAAATTTATTTATGAGTGCCGAGAGAAGCAAACGCGTCCGGAATTTTTTGCGGACGTCGATTTGTCACTGTGTGCGTGTCCGGAACCATTAAAAGACCATAAGCGCAACCCCCGGAATATAATACAAGCCATGAAGTCTCTGAAGGCACCGACACATTAAGAGGCCTTAACGTGCCGGTGGGAAATGATTTTTCAAGCAAGCTGAAAAGTTTTACTAATAAATTATAGTGTTTTAAGTCAAATAAAACTGGAATAGTTATAAAAATAAACAGCCGTGGTAAAAAATGTTTAACGTTTTCCAATGCCGGTTTGTTTGCTTACAATTGAATTGTCATCGGGTGTCTTGTTTGATGTCAGTCAAGCAAAGGCAACGACAATAAATATTATCAGCAAATAAATGGGGCACTAGAGAAATTTTTAAAAATGTAAAAAGTAATAAAAAAATTATAAAATTATAAACTTAAAAATAATTCGAATCACGGTAACAGAAAATAAAATAACTGCTTTAATATTTGATAAAGTTTACACGATTAAATTATGCGCCCGCTCTGAAAATATCGTAGTTTACGACTTCCATGACTAAACAAACACATCGACGCGATTCTACTACATCAAGCAAAATGCAAGTTTTTCTTCCTCATAGCCTATTCTGTTTGTTGTATGATCTAAGATCCTCCTTTAAATGTCAAACTCCCCAACGTAGGGGAAATTTTTACTGCCATAATTAGCCATAAAAAGCTCTAGCCAGAAGTATATTTTATGGCAGTAAATTTTGCTATTATGGCAGCAAACTCAATATATTTAACTACTAGCGTGTACGAATATAATTATTTACACGCACACAAATTAAAAATATTTGATGCAAGCACATCGGCCGGAATGTGTCAAAATTTTAATGAGAATATTTTGTATTCTCTATACCGTGCAAAGTCGTACATTCTGAGGAGAATTTGTGAAAATTAGCGATTCCAGGATTAATTGTTTTTAAAAATTTTGTAATCCAGGAAGAGGAAATAATACTTTTGAGGGCTATTCTCATAGGCATTTTACCTAAACCGGAGGTTAGTTTGCCAATTCATATGAATGGAACACAATTTCAAGAACAGGATGTATATGTATATTAAGGAATTTCCTCATATTCATTGATTTTTCTTCTTTTTTGAGGTCTGACTAATTTGTACAATTGACAATTTGATGAAATGTCAAAAGTGATACTTCGCTATAAAATGTGGGAAATAATGTTTTGACAGTCGATCACCTCTTCCTTTTTTTCTAATAGGGCAAAATAATAAGACCCTCTCACTCACTTTGTCAGTAAAATCGCATGTTCGAATAATGTAAAGCAGCCATTATTCGTAAAATTTTCAAAGAGGGTTTGATTTTTTTCTTCTTTCCTTCCTTTTCTCGCCGTGTACGTTTAAATGGAAAACAATCGGAACACTCTTCTGTGTCCCTTCTTTTAGTTATTTATTCTTTGCCAATGTGTGCCGATGTGCTTTTCAGCACATCAGAGGCCCAACCCAGACGAGAAATTTTTAGGGAAGGAAGGAATTTCCTTCGCTTAGCTTAGACGTGCCATGACAATAATAGTTCCTGATATGATTACCGAAATTAATTGTGTCCGTGTTCAATTAAGTCACAGTTTTGATATAAAATTCGTAAGACGTAATGATTATTAAATTAGTATATTATCACCTCAAATCGCAAACAAACATCTGTACAGCCGTCCGATAAGAAATTTCAGGAAGTTCGCAATTTCAAAATGGCCGACTTGCTGTAGGATTGGTATGCTGCTCGTACTCCTGATTGAAACTTGGTAGCACGGACGTTTTCCTACCCCCGAATACTTCTCACCCGTAAAAAGTGCAAATCTCCTCCCCTGTGTGGGTTATGGCAGATGATTTAAAAAGTCGGGAAAGCAACTGAACGGTTGGTGTGCACTTCAATTCGAAATGGTAATTTTGAAAAGTATTTAAAAATAAAACTACGTTAAACGTCAAAACTACTAACCGCACCGAGACACTACGCTACCAGACCGTAGCGTAAAAATGTGCACACCGATGTGCTGGGGAAATATCAACGCTTCGGTCGCCTGAACGACATGATGTGTAAAATGTAAAAATTGTGACATTATAGGTCTGTTCGCGTACTTTTTCAAGTAAAAACATGAAAAACGTCAAAATGTATGATAAAGATAGAAATTGAGAGTGATCACAAAGTACGCGAACAGCTTCGAGTAAAAACTTGCAAATATTCGGGATCTATAATATCGACGTGAAATTTTCCTAGCACAATAAACAAATTGAATTTACCACTTTGAATACGTTGAAATCACTAACATGTATATAAATGGACTGTTTGTTGAACCAAAAATGCATGAAAGCAAATGGCACCACTTTCATATTCCTGTCTCTTTCCGTGAGAGCATAGTTCCCCACTGAACTGTAACGATTAGGAACGAGAAATTGCTTGTAAAAATCCTTGTAAAAAACACTTTCTTCGACTCATAATTAAAATTTAACGATACGAATAGTCCCAAATAATTTTGTGGTAAATTCGGTAAATCCCACGGACGTGCATATACGCAATTTACGACAGTTGGTAGCATTGACAGTGAGAGCATACTTTCTGAAATCAAAATTGGTGCCACATTAAACAGGAGATCAAGCAGTCCATTTATATACAGGGTGTCCCGTAAGTCGACGTCAAGCCGGAATCTGGTGATAGACCAAATGATGACAGTTACCAGAAAAATATAACAAAAAATCTAAGTCCTGTATTTTTCAAATTATAGATATTTCTTTTGATTTCGAGAAAATGTACACCTTGTGATGGTTTTTTTTAGCTCCTGTTACTACAAATCTTTACTTTTTTTTCAATTTTATTTTTCTTATGTAATCCCGAATAGAGCTCATGTAACCTGTTGCTTTAAATTCTAAGGCAACTGTCCCAGCTTGGAAGAAAATGTCACATTTTGCCGAACCAAGAATAGAAAATTAATATTTCACTGACTGTAATGAAAAAAAATGTACTACGCCAGTTTGGCAAGTAACTTTAAAAGTTGACGCATTTAATAAGGATTCTAAAATAGTATAACACTTGTTATATTATTTCTTAGATTACGGAAAAAAAATGTTTTCTTCAAGAAACCCAGTTTCGAAAAATTTCATTTCACCTACTAAAAATAATTCTAGTGTACCCAAAGCTTGCCGTAAGACCGTAACTTTAAGATTCTAGTTTGAGTGAGACGGAGAGTCATTACATGAAGTGTGAGTGACAGATAGGACGCTTTCAAGTTAGAGATCCTAACTTTTTGTTGAATTTAGGACAAATTTTCCTTAAGTTTAAAATTAAACACCAATTATTTGGATGCTAAGAGTTATTATTAACAAAAGATGTTCCAACTGCCTTCCTTCAGCTGCAATACAAGTTCGACATCTTCTTAAAAAGGATCGGGTTATCAGACGGGCAAATGTTCCAATATTGACAAATTCAACTGCTTCCCTAATTCTTGAGCTCATGTTTTAATAAAATTCGGTGAGCTATACTTTTAGGCACTTCTGTGCTTTCCTGGATTGCACGTATCGAAGTACTTGGGTCTTCTTCAAATGATTGAAGTACTACGCCCTCGTAAGGTAAGGAACTCTTCCTTTTCCATGTACTTGGTTTGGAAGTCGGCCCTCTGTGGAGAATAGACGACGCACATTTGTAAAAACTCAATGATGAGCTATCACTATCATGCTCACTCACATTTCATGCAATCCGTCTCAATCAAACTAGAATCTTAACGTTACGGTCTTACGGCAAGCTTTGGGTACACTAGAATCATTTTTAGTAGGTGAAAAGGAATTTTTCGAAAATATTTTATTCCATAATCTAAGAAATATTGTAGCAAGTGTTATACCATTTTAGAATCCTTATTAAATGCGTCAACTTTTAAAGTTACTTGCCAAACTGGCGTAGCACTGTTTTTTTTCATTACAGTCAGTAAAAGTTGGGTGAAATATTAATTTTCTATTCTTGGTTCGGCAAAATGTGACATTTTCTTCCAAGCTGGGACAGTTGGCTTAGAATTTAAAGCAACAGATTACTTAAGTTCACCCTGTATATAATACACTCTTTAAATTTTTGATTATTGTATTTATCTTATTTAAAAAAAAACAACAAAAGGGAAAAGACAAACAAAAGAAGAACGAAATAACTAAACACAAATGAATCACTAAATATTTCGGTGAAAATCTGTCCTCTATATAAGCTCAAGGATGTCCTCCTGGGCGTGACTCAGTACTTCTCTGCAAAGAATGAAAAAGTTTTTGGGGTGTGAGTAAAATCAACATTTCACTCAGTGAGTACTTAACTCTAGCCACTCCGAATCACTCATGCAATACCTTCGCGAATCCGCTGTCGATTCACCCGTACATACCGGGGTATATTCCTACATGTTCCTTAACAATGTAGGGCATGGACATACCTATGCTATTTTTGATGCACGTACGAACCTGTGCTGAAGATCGACAACAGTTCCACGGATATTGCTCACGATCATAAATTAATCAACTTTATTTATTTAACACACTAAAAGAACAAACATTCACGATATAAATCCAATCTTAAAAATTTCATACATGCACACACACTGAACCCATACTGCACCCACCTTATTATTTTATTCAACTCAAGTAACGTCAATTAATTTTGTTCAACAACTGATTATATATTTTTTTACTTTATAAATCTTTATCCTTTCACTGGCACTACTCGAATGACGAATTCTGTGCCACCTTGCCATCCTTGGACCATTGCTCTCAGATCATTTTCTGTTTATTTTTCATTCCTCTTTCTAAAAAGGTATTTCCATGAACCCTATAATAAAATATATTACCTTTTCTGGGAGTTCAATAGGAAACGTATAAGACAGGTATGTTCATGTACTGCAGTCCTGCTAGTAACATGCTGACCCTCAATAAACCCCTTATGAAATTCATAGGAATTTCATGATCAATGGATGTAGCAAGGTCAGCGTGCGCAGTAATTACATTTTATTTTACTTAAGACATTTCTAGTTTTTTTTAAGAAATTCTTACCTTCCTCTTATTGCATGGTGACATATATGTCAGTGGTTGAAATGTTCTTGGAGAACACTTCTACTGGAGGAGGAGTAACAGGTTTTCCATTTTCTTAAAACTTAAAAATAACTGAAAACCGGCGACGAGCTGTCAAAACTGACACTTTCGAAGTTTTTACTCGACGATTTTTCTCCAGTTAAATCATGTAATAAATTGAACAGAGGGGAAAAGTGACGTCAACAATTTCTCTCTGAATTTTTGAGACCGCGAATGCCTTCGATAAAAACTTGCCCTGCGCTTGAAAAATTACGCTCATTTATACGAATCAAGATCATTGAATAAATAACTAATAAGGAAACGGCATATCGGGAGAAAACGGAAGCCACTCGGCGAAATGTATTAGTGTACTCTGTTTGTATTCGTATCGTCATGGCAGTAATGAAATTCTGACATTCTGAAGGGGAACATTTTTTATAATCAAAATTCCTATGTAAAATAAACAAATTTTTAGCTCCCCTTATTTTCAGAAAATATTTCTTGGCGTTGCCTTTGTATGACTGGGATAATTTAGCCACGAATGACAATTCAATTGTAAAGAAACAAACTGGCATTTTTAAAATGTTAAATTTTTTGCCATGGCTATACACTATAATTAAATAGTAAAGCTATTAAAATTATTTGAAGAATGCTTTCCCACGATAATAACTCTGTTCGTTCCTGCAGCACAGCACAGCGTACTTCATTATGATAATTTAAGACTCCGGAGTCTCTGCGAGTATTACACAAAATATCGTTCACAAAAGAATATTTCGCACTTATTTCACACTACTACATAATTACGTAAAAATCACTTTTAATTATTTATTTTTCACAATATCGCGAATATAAATCCGAGAACTTCTTTTCAAAATTATGAAATGTCAGAATGTTAAACTGACACAAAATAGCCACAATGTCCTCGTGTCATCCCCCCCCCCCCCGACCATAGGTCATATTGTCATTGAATTTGTCATTGAATTGCTTAAACACGTACACTGTATTCGCACGATACCCCGCTTCCTTATTAGTTATTTATTCAATGCTCAAGATATATAGAAGACAAGCTTCCCGTTAAAATTTTGACACATTACAGCTGATAGCCTGTGACGTAATTTTGTGACAAATGTATATACATTTTTATAGGAATAACAGAGAGAGGAGGCAGATTATTGTGTTCTCTGTACCGTACTTTCCTATACATTTTCACAATATTTCGTCACTAATGGCGGGACGTGGTTCGTAATAAAATTTTAAATTATTCTCAAATATTTCCAAAATTTTGATTTTTTTACACACAAAGTTTTTGAAATAAATAACGGTATTTATGAAATATGTGTGTAAAAAAAAATCAAAATTTTGGAAATATTTGAGTATAATTTAATGATCTTTAATTAAAGCATAAAGATTAATACACTTTTCGACAGCTACTATTCTTGGCTATTTAAAAAGCCAACAATAACCAAAATCTATGAGGTGGTTCAAAAGTTATACTGATTTATTCCCATTAGGGCTCACAAATATTGGCGAAATCTTCAACTGGCCGCAACTCCTAAAGGAAGGATTCTAGGGGGGTGGGGGAACAATCTTTTGATCAGCTTACCCATAACCCCCGCAAGATACAAGCCATGAAACGTTGAAAAAAGAGACCAGCGGGCTGGTCAGCAGGCGACATCACAGTCTTCTTGCCTTGTCTTACTGAAGGAGTTTTTCATATAAAAGTTGCTTGTATTTTGTTCAAACGCTATAATTTCCGTAAATTTGTTCTACATGCTATATTTTTTTAAAGCTATTAGAAAGAAAACATATTTGTCTGCAATTTGTTTTAACTTCATTTTGCTGTGGGAGCGACAGTTTTGGGCTTTAGGACCTGTTTAAGATGAAATTTTTGTTTTTCCTCCATGACGAGTATCCAAAAGCAGTGAGAGTGAGCACTTTGTAAAGCCATGACCACGGTCAACAAAAGTAAACAGAAATCAGAACGAAAAAAGAAATAAAAACAAACAAAGTTTGCTCGACCTCAAGAAGAATTTGCAACGCAAGCAATTCTTCATTGATAAAATATACACACCTGAAGTCATTGCTTTACAATATCGATAGATTATGAATCAATCAGAAATCGTGTGATCAAAAATACTGACACTACGATTTCTGATTATTAATTTTGTATATTTATTGCAATTCTGCAATAATCCCCCCCCCCCCCCCCCCCCCCTTTAGAATTATAATGAAATATTGATTCTTTGTTATCGATTAATATAAATAAGCTGCTATTATAGAATAAAATCAGAACTTATCAGATAGTTGAAAGACGTCTTTTAATTTCTCAAATAAAGAGCGGCATACTCTGCCATACCAATATAAAGTGGCATACTCTGCCCCATAAGTACATCGGCATACTCTTCCATACAAGTAAAAAGCGGTTCATTCTGCCTTAATCAAACAGCGGCAGTCTCTGCCATTGAAAAACAATATCGGCATCCCCTTTGCCACCAAGGGATAATATTGTCACAGCGGCTCTTTAGCCATAAATCGTAAGTTCGGCAGCCTTCTGCCTATTTAATAAAATATTTATATTTATAATCATGGACAGCTTATTAAATACATAGTGGAACAAGCTTATTACATGGCGACCCTGCAAATCGGACCACCAACTATGCAAAGCGGACCATTAAGCAAGACAAAAAAAACTAATCCTACAAAACAAATCATCGTGTGACATCAGAGAAAGTAATCTTATTGCATCAGCGCAGAACAACGACCCCAGTATACGTAAGAGGATGGCACCAAGGCGTGTAACATGCCCTAAAAGAAGAGTACATGAAGAAACAACACTAGCAACCGAGTACACACCCACTACATCATCATCATCATCATACTTAGACAAGAGCACACCAACATACATTCCGGCACCTAAAGCTCTACAAATTACAAGAATACCTGAGAAGTACATACCGACTGGTCTAAACTCACCCGCAAATAAATACACAGCCACAACACCACAGTGAGCGACACAAAAACTCTCCCTGCAAGAAGCACTAGAGAAAGAAACGTTAGCAGTAATACTAATATTGATAGCAGTTGCAGTATATTTCGGAAAAAGACTTCTGCGCAAATACATAAACACCAGCATTCAGGGGAACGTAAACAATATGGCTAGCGTTTAATAAAATAATTCGGGTTTATAGATTTTATAATTGTTTTTTTTTATATGGATATAGATAGCGACCCTGCAAATCGGACCACCAACTATGCAAAGCGGACCATTAAGCAAGACAAAAAAAACTAATCCTACAAAACAAATCATCGTGTGACATCAGAGAAAGTAATCTTATTGCATCAGCGCAGAACAACGACCCCAGTATACGTAAGAGGATGGCACCAAGGCGTGTAACATGCCCTAAAAGAAGAGTACATGAAGAAACAACACTAGCAACCGAGTACACACCCACTACATCATCATCATCATCATACTTAGACAAGAGCACACCAACATACATTCCGGCACCTAAAGCTCTACAAATTACAAGAATACCTGAGAAGTACATACCGACTGGACTAAACTCACCCGCAAATAAATACACAGCCACAACACCACAGTGAGCGACACAAAAACTCTCCCTGCAAGAAGCACTAGAGAAAGAAACGTTAGCAGTAATACTAATATTGATAGCAGTTGCAGTATATTTCGGAAAAAGACTTCTGCGCAAATACATAAACACCAGCATTCAGGGGAACGTAAACAATATGGCTAGCGTTTAATAAAATAATTCGGGTTTATAGATTTTATAATTGTTTTTTTTTATATGGATATAGATAGCTTTTAAAAAAATGAATTTATATGGGTTTCTAGGTATTATTTAACAATAAAAATTATTTTATGTAGGATTAGATATTATTGATAGAACAACTCTCTTTAAATACACTTGTAATTAGATCTTTTATTTTCTTAATGTTTGGATTCTATAAATAAATAAATAAATAAATCGAAACTTGCGAAAATCTTTTAACTGAAATAAAGAAATTATTAGAAACATTCACGAAGAATCCACAGAGGACATTCTCAAATAGGAATCTATTAAATAAATACGCTCTGGCCAAAAAGATCAAAAAAGAATTTGACCAAATAATAACGACTCAAAAAGGAAAGTAAGCAGATGAACTGCGAAACAAATTCAATATAAAATTTATAGAACTAAAATCGATATTAGAAGAAAAAACAAGCGAAACACTGAATAATACAGTTAATTCAGAATCGAAGAATCAAATCAAGAGTCGGACACGTTACAAATAAGAATAATGGGTACAAATACATTTGATCTCGCTGTAGCGATAAAAATATTGCCAGAATTTGGAGGCAACACTAAAGACCTCTCAAATTTGCTGAGTCTTGTGGAAATTTATAGCAAAACGCTAAAAACTGAAGCGCAGCCACAATTTATTGAATTTGTATGGCTAGCACGTATGAGTGAGAAAGTGCTAAACAACATGCATTTGTTAAGCTTATTAAATACATCGTGGAACAAGCTTATTACAACTTACTGCATGCTGTACCCGGCACGTTGAGACCTTTTAATGTGTCGGTGCCTTCGGCTTACCTCAAGGAATCGCGTGGTATACCGGAAGATATCTTGATCTGAATCACCCTGTATATGCGATATGTCAAAACACTCGAGAATACTTCATAAGCCATGAAACAGACTCCCTCCTACCACATGACAGCCCCAACGGAGTCCCAACTTTCTAAAATATTTGCAGTGTTCAGTTTCATCTGAATAGTTCCTCCGCCCTAAACTACTGTTCGTACAGAAAAATGGTGTTCTGATAAACTTAGGCGTGCTTTCTTATCTTCCGAATCGAATTAAAATTTTATATCTTTCATAACAAAATTATTTAAAAAAATATATCTGAACTAAGCCTACGATTCGTCAAACAAAAACTCTCAGGTGAGTAATCACTGTATGTCGGTGTGCCGTCATGGCATGCCGTGGGCTGATGATTTCGAATCCTACAGATTTGGACTCCGGCTGCACATACACACATGCAATTATTACTCAGCTGAGAATTATTGAGCGTAAAATGGGAAGGTTAGTTTGTAATAAAAACTATTTTATTATTTAAGTAAGGTAGATAGTAAGTCTAGCTTTGGGAAGATAAGGAATCAATCTGTAAATTACTAGAAGACTATTTTTCTGTATGGATAGTAGTTTAGTCTCTATGATATAAAGCCAATGTTTAGCACTTTTCAATAAGTATCAATATAGAACATATTAGAAAACGGACTCCGAGCGCACACATAGACATCTGTTTCATGGCTTGGGAAGTATTCTCGATGGTTTTGGATATGTACGTTTCTGGTTTTAGCACAGTATGCTGAAAACAAATACGTTATACCATGTGCTATCTATGGTTATACGCTGGAGCACCTTCCAACTATGTACTCTGTATATACCGTATGATGAAAGCATTGGAAGATGATTTTTTGCAATTTTACAAAACTTTAATCGAAAATTCTTGCGTACTATACCCAATTTGCTTCAATTGAAAAGGCGCACCTCCTTTCGTTTTTCTCACAATACCGAGATTTTTCCTGCAATTTAAATCTAGCATTAACTTAAAAATCAAAAAGATATGGGAACTGACAAAACCACAAAGTAAAAATTAAAAAAGCTACTCGGCTTTTCCCATTATCAATAAAAAGACAATTCTGGAGGGTGATTCTGTGCTCTTTGTCGTACTATTTAGTCGTCAATTTTGACATATTTTGTCGTACTTTTTCTTTTCACAAGTTTATTTTGTGTCTTCACTATTATCTACCACAAAATGAACTATAATGAATTTTCGGTGAACAAACGTAAAAAAAAACGCGACTAAATATACGACAAATTAGTCAACTGCTCCCAGAGGTTGTGACAAAAACTTTACACTGGTAAATGGAAATTCTACTCCTAATTAGAGCATTACAAGTGCTTAAATTCGAAATATTATTTTGAATTTGTAATGTGAAGTGTCATTATCAGTTCATTCTATGTCATGCAAGGGTTGCTGACCTGAATAAAAACACGAAAAAATCAGTAGAAAAGTTCATTTCATTTAGTCGTATGTTTTGACATTCAAGTACGACAAAGAGCACAGAATCACCCTCCTGGAGGGTGATTCTGATCTTTTGTCGTGCTATTTAGTCGTGAATTTTGACATATTTTGCTACTTTTTGTTCATTTTGTGTCTTCACTATTATCTACCACAAAATGAACTATAATGAATTTTCGATGAACAAACGTAAAAAACACGACTAAATATACGAGAAATTAGTCAACTGCTCCCAGAGGTTGTGACAAAAATTTTACACTGGTAAATGGAAACTCTACACCTAATTAGAGCATTACAAGTGCTTAAATTCGAAACATTATTTTGAATTTGTAATGTGAAGTGTCATTTTCAGTTCATTCTACGTCATGCAACGCTTGCTGAACTGAATAAAAACACGAAAAAATCAGTAGAAAAGTTCATTTCAATTAGTCGCTTATTTTGACAATCAAGTACGACAAAAGATCAGAATCACCCT
This sequence comes from Dioctria linearis, assembly GCA_963930735.1. NCBI lineage: Eukaryota > Metazoa > Arthropoda > Insecta > Diptera > Asilidae > Dioctria > Dioctria linearis. The sequence goes on along the minus strand of OZ005743.1, from coordinate 86,603,732 downwards.
CCAGATTAAATAAAATCAGGTCCTTCTAGTAAGTGGTAGGTATTGCCTATCTACTGAGTCTTCTTATTTCTTCCAGCCAAGGAACTTCTGAGGGCCGTAAGCAATGCTGAAATACAACCAATTACAGTGAATAGCATTATTGTAACTTTTTAGAACCGTATCGAGGTACAACGCGTGATAACAAATTGAAAGTATAACAAAAGGTCTGTTCTTGTGCAAAACTTTCTGGGTAAAAACTTGTGTGTTGCGGGAAGAATGTAAAATCAAAGTTAGACACAGAAGAGTTTTCCGATTGTTTAACATATAAAATGTACACGGCAAGAAAAGGAAGAAAGAAGAAAAACAACTCTTTAAAACTTTTAGCAATAAATATAAAAACTGTGAAAGCGCAGATTCAAAATCCCCGAGAATACTTCCCAAGCCACGAAACAGACTAACTCACTATCGCATGATAGCCCCAACGGAGTCCTGACATTCTAAAATATTTGCAGTGTTCTTATGTAAAACTGACAAAAGTTTGATTTGAATAGCTCCTCCATCCTTGAAGGCGGTATGCTAGAGCCAAGGAATTCGGTCAAGGAATTTTTCCACTTATTTCTTAAAGGGAAATTGACATTAAAGAATTTTTGACAACTTGGATTTATCAATTGTGTGATATTTCTGACAATAAAGAAAGTGAAGAAATGAATAATTCCCAATGAAAATTGAAGATACACGTAAAACAATTTTTATTCGTCCATTTGTCATTTTAAAATTGATTCACCTCTTGCAAAATCTCCTTTCCTTCCATCAATTTTTCAATTATTCCACCAACGTCAAAATTTCTTAAAGAAATAAGTATATCAGTACTTATTTCTTCATATTGACATAAATGGATCTTTCGAAAAACAACGACCTCTATTTGTCAATCCGGAAGTAGAGTTTTTCTGTTCGAATTACTTTTCTCTAGCAATCGGCAAAGAAAAAAATTCCTTGAGCATTCCATCACTTTTTTTTTACATAGTTTTTGTATAGGAACAAAAATTCCTTGGCTCTAGCATACTGGGCTTTATACAATGTTCAGACTGCGCTGAAATTACGCGATTTTGACGAGGTAATTTTGAAATCATACGGGGGTGTTCACACTGCTACCTTCGAGCAGGAAACTAATGGAGTAGGCATTGTGTATAAAATATGTCTACATGAGCGTAACCAAAATGCCGCTTTGAGCGTGAATTAGGAGTGAATTACAATTACGACTGATCAGTCGACTACTACATGTGGCAAGATACAATTGCAACTTAGGCTTCGACTGCGACTGCGACTGAAACTAAACTTTGCTCAAAGTGCAAAGTTGATGTTGGCTGCGACCACCTTCAGTTCAATCACAGAAGTCGGGACTGCTGGTTTGTTCAATCAGTTGAAGCTTTAATTTAATTACAAATTTTACCTCAGCGTCGACTTCGACTTAAAATCAAGTCGCAGTCGACAGATCAGTCGTAATTGTTATTCACGCTTAATGTTTGCGTTAGGTTCCATATTGGACCCTGACTGTCAGATTTCAAAGCTGGAACTTGGTACTTTTGTTTTTCTTGTTTGGATCGTGACACCTAGACGTAGTAAGATACAGGTAAAATGAAAATTGCACAATTAACTTCGATTTTTATATTTTCCAGATTACTAACTGATATAAATATTTATTTTTCCATCAGTTTTCGCCCAAACAAAATTCCCAATGAATTTGTTCAATGAGAACATGTATGCTATGTCTAGATATTTGTAACTTCGTGAATATCTAATTGATTTCGCCTTGTATCATACATCCACTTAAATAATATTTAAAATCTCCGGCCATTAATAAGCAAGGCGACATGCCGAGAAATGTTTCGACTTCACTGGTGTACCCTCTCAACTTAAAAGTAGTTACGCTTTATCCACTGACATATATAAAATAAACTGCTGTTACTACTGAAATTCCTTACATTATTTGACATTATTATGGGATCACTTTTCTATAGTTGTCTCTTTTTGGTTTAACTACTTTATTCCGCTGAACTACATATAATAAGTTCTATACAAAATACACAATAGTCCAGTTTCAGTTCAGTGGTTTTCCAAATGAATATATAGGATAGAAATAGATGGCAATACAATATTTGTAACCCTTTCTCTGTCCCCCATACCTACTTTTAGGGGCAGGTAGACAAAGATTGCTTAATTTTATTTCTTTAAAAATCAAGTTTAAAAAATATTTGATGTTGTAGGAAATAAGCTTCCAAGAACATAAATAATTTCGAGTACTTCTATAATTTGTTGAACTTTTAATATGAATATTAAAGCAAAAGTAAAACTTGAAATTAAGATAATTGTCACACCCTGCCAAAAAAAGGTGACCCATATATGAAATAGAAAATCAAGCAGTCCATGTTATATATGTCAGTGGCTTTATCACGGATCATGTCAACTCCATTTAGTTACCTGCTTCAAGACTGCTACTGAGATAATTTCAACTGTCATTTATCAAATATAAAGTACCAAATGTCAGATTTCAGTGAAGTGAGGCAGTCCAAATGACTTTATTTAGGAAAAAAAAGAAAAAAATATATATAAAAATATTACTCCATGAAATAGACATTGAAAAAAAAAAATAAACATTATAAATAACATTTTTTTTTGTAAGAAAAGGGGTTATTAACGAAGAAAGCGACGACATCATATTCAAAGGATTTTAAATTTGCAACGCCAGAGTTCTATTTTACTAAATGCAATTGCAAGAAAATAAGTATTACACAACTTCTTAAATGACCACAATGAGCACATTAATCATAAATGGTGATTCATAGAAAAAAGGAAAAATACATGGCTGAATGACGCTGGATGAGTGCTTACATTAATTATCACATGATATCATACAGAAAAATGGTGTTCTGATAATCTTAAGCTTGCGTTCTTATCTTCTGAACCGAAATGAAATTTTGATACCTGTCCTAACAAAATTTAAAAAAATTATCTGAACCAAATGACTACGATTCCTAAAACAGAAACTCTCAGCTGAGTAATCATTGTATGACGCTGTGCCGTTATGGCATGATGGCAGATTCGGACTCTGGCTGCACATGCAACACTGACATAATAAGAATGGACCGACCCATCCTATCTTATTCCTATAGTAAAAAATGGCACAAATTTAGGCTAAAATCTATTTGTCTCTATCAAGCTCAAAATGTACACTGAACTGTATACAATTTTGGAAACAGTACGGCTGATTAATTGGAGTGCATTGGAATTGACATAAAAAGTCAGGCTGTTTATATACATACGTTTATCTCTTACAAGCTCAATTAAATTTGACAGCAAATCTGCAGAGGAGCACATTTTTCAGTAATGTTAAAAATTATTTGTGTGTTAATTTAAACAATTTTAACTTCCTGAATAATTTTAATTTAATGCAATACTATTTTTCAACATCTTTAATGTTTCCAATCGACAAATAATAATTTATTATAAATCAGTGTGCAATTGTACGTAATGAAGGGTTTTCACAGCCTGTTCAATATTTCTGCCATTTTTGAAGCAAGATATAGATGTAGGGATATCATTAATTTTGTTTTTGAAGGACAGATGTCGCTGATTATGGTAGAGTGACTTGTCAATTTTTGTGGATTAATAAATTATGTAACTTGGCATCCCTAATCTAAAATGGGCGGCTGTGAAAGAAGAAGGAAGGTTTTTATGTTTTTTTAGAGAGAGATGCTCAGATTGTGAAAAGAAAGAAGGTATGGTTAAAAATAAATTGAAGTAGAAAGCAAATCGAGTTTCATTGAATAAACGGATTATTTGCTTACAAAGTCAGAAGTGGGATATTTATATCCATTGTGATTTCGAACATTTAAGATTGAAAAATTTTTGTGGAAAAAATTAAGAATTGGAGAAAAGCCAAAATGGAGTCGTATGGTACGTACACACTAAAACAGCTCAGAAGCGAATTATTTAAAAGAGGCTTAGATGCGGAGGGCCCCAAAAAGACATTGTATGATCGTCTCAAAATGGCGGTTCATTTAGAGGAAAGCGAAATAAAGGACGCTGGTAGCGGTGGTACTGATATGGGTGTAGAAAATGTTTTTCCTAGAACTGACAAATTGATTACAATTTCAATGTAATCCATGGCGGACATTATAAACGTTTTCGATGACCATAATTTCTTTGTTTGGAAAAAACAAGTAGAAAATTTACAACAAATTTATGAAATAAATAATGCAGAAATGAAACTGCTTGTAATTAGTAAATTAAAAGGAAAGGCGTTGGCTTGGTTCGATTCGTCACCTATACATATAAATTGGTCTTTCCGAGAAATTATCGATGGTTTGGATGCCATGTTTAATGTGCAGTTCGGTCGAGTTGAATTGCGTAAACAATTTGAGAGCAGAAAATGGCTGATTAGTGAGGACTTTACAAATTATTATCACGAGAAGGTTTTATTGGCGAATCAGTTAGAGATTCAGAAAGAAGAATTATTGGAATATCTGATCGAAGGAATACCAAACGTCATTCTTCGTAATCAAGCTAGTGTGCAGCAGTTTAAATCAACCGTGCAGTTCATGAATGCTTTCCGATTAATTAGTTTAAAGGATTATTTACCTATATTTTCTGGTTCCAGTTCAGCAGAGAAGGTATTGGTAAACAAAAGGAAAATTATATGTTTTAATTGCAGACAAGAGGGTCACATACTTAGAGAATTTAAGTTTCCAAATAGGCCATATGGTTCATGTTACTAATGTGGTTCTTTACAGCATCAAGTTAAAGATTGTCCGAAAAAAACTACAGTTGAGGCAAGTTCATCTAGATATAAGTCAAATGATAGAATAAACATGGTAAAAGAAGTAAGTGTAAAAGATTGTTTTAATAAATTTTTAATTTTATTAAAAAATAATCAAAGTTCTTATACTTGGAAAGAGTGTCAAGGTGTTATAGATACCGGCAGCGCGGTAAATTTGATAAAAGAAAGATTAATAGATTTGGAAAATGTAGAACCATTGGAAGACAATAAAAAATATTTTGGAATAGGAGAAAAAGAATTTGTACCGCTGGGAGCTTTTGACGCTTTTATCAATATAAATAATGATATTTTAAAAATAAAATTTTTAGTTGTGAATGAAAATACCATGAATGTAGATGTTATTGTTGGTAGAAGGTTTTTCCGGGAAGCAAATGCAAAGCTGGTAGTAGATTGTACCAACGACAATTTTGAGAATGAAATATTAAATATTACTGTGGATAATGTAACCGACAAAGATTTGAAATTAAATGATAGTTTAGATATAACCAGTAAGGGAAAAATTAATGAACTAATTAAAGGCTACAAGACTGATTTATTGAATAATACCAAACCAGCTGTCGATTATTCCATGAATATTAAATTAGATAAAATGGAAAATTTTCACTGTACACCGAGAAGGTTAGTTTATGTTGAGAGACAGAAACTTTGGAATATTTTGAATGAATTGTTAGAGAAAGGTATAATTAGACCAAGTTATTCTCCTTTTAGTTCACCAATAGTTATAGTGAAAAAGAAAAATTCAAATAATTATCGTCTTTGCGTGGATTTCAGAAATTTAAATAAACGTACACTCAGGGAAAACTATCCATTGCCAGTAATTGAAGACTTAAGCTTCACGTTTTTTTGTGTGTAAAATTAGTTCTGTTAAGTGATCAAAATTATGTCGAAGAAGGGTAAAATTGTGTATAAATGGAATGGGTTTGAATTCAATAAACAGAGTTTAATTTTGGGATGTGAAGGGAGAACATCGGAGTTTCATTTACAAGCAATACACCCTGCTCCTAGTACATTTTAGGCTGTCGTAAGACGCCAAGTACTCATAGTGTGAGACATAGGCTGAGCATGCTCGCCAAACACTAGATCTGAGGTTTACCCGGCATAGGACTCTGCAAGCTGCATGTATCAACTCACAAGAGGCTGATATAGCGACAATTGATCGAATCATCACATACAACCAGAGGCGAAAAGGTCAACACACTTATCATCTCACAAGAGGGCTGTTAAAGTGATTAATAAGTGATCCAATCATTACATGGCGACCCTGCAGTCCGAACTATTGGAAACCCCGCACGCTGCATCTAGGCCTATAACAATAGAAGAATACAGGTTGAGGAATCAACGACAACAGAAGCTGCCACAACAGAAGCCCCAGCAACAACAGGATAAACCAATACAAAAGCGGAAAAAGAGAACGAGGGCTGGAAAAACCGTTAAGCATCGCAGAAATATAGCAGATCTGTACAGGCTGACGTATTTGGCTGTTACAAAGAAGGAGAAAAACGCATTTCTAGACACAATACGTGACAGGCAAGAAGCATGGGCAAAGGAGCATCAAAGCTGGAAAAAACTGAAGAGGTCAACACTGCACCAGTAGCCACAGCAACAAATTACTATATAGACGCGAAAATCATTGGGGACCATGCTACAGATATAAAGTATATGTTAGGAGCCATAATTATAATACTTGTGATATTAGTAGGGTACAATTACGTTAAAAGAAAATTTGTACAGAAAGTAAAAAAAGAAGCAAATAAAATAATTTCAGCATAAGAATGTAATAAAATAAAAATGTTGTTTTCTTTCGGAGCGAATTTTAAAAGTTACATGATGAGGAATGAATGAGTTAAAGACAATCGATAAAGAACTAAAAAATTTTTATGAAAATTTAGAAAAAAAATCCAAATAGAATATATACAGCCAATTCTTATTAGTTAAAACTGGTCTGATAATAAAATTAAAAGCAAGCTTTGAGGAAAAATTTAATCAATTTTCAAAAAATGAGAAGCAATTTTATGAACAGCTGCAAACGAAATTTCAATTGACATTGCAAGAAGTTGAGAAAATTATTAATGATAGAACAAAGGCATTGCAAGACAAACTTGAAAATTCGATAGCCGAGGAAGAAGACGAATACAGCGAAAATTCTGAGTTCACATAGAAATGGCTACATTTGATATAGCAGCAGCAATAAAACTCGTGCCTGAGTTTAATGGAGACCCAAAGAATCTCACGAATTTCATAAATTTAGTGGAATTCCTGCATGATTCTTTAGAAAAAACAGATGACAAGAAAAAACTAATTAACTTTGTGATGAAAACAAAGTTACTGAGAAAGTTCGCAATAAGATTTGCAATGAAACAGCACCATTTAAATTCTCAGAATTCCAGACGATATTCAGAAGGACTTTTAAAAGTGCCACCAACCCCTTGAAGATTCAGAATGAGTTATCTAGAAGCTATCAAGGTGAGAAATCAGTAGAAGATTTTCCCACCAAAATAGAATCCTTAACAGCAGAGCTAAATAATATACAGATAACCGAGCAAGGAGAAAATAACCGTGTGATAATTGCAAAGCTAAACGACCAACTAGCTCTAAATGCTTTCAAATCAGGTTTACGTGAGCCATTAAAATCGACAATATTCGCAGCTCAACCAAAAACTCTGTCAGAAGCAGTACAATTTGCTACAGAAATTAATGCTGATAATCAGCAAACCAGAAATGTACTTACATTTGCTGCACATCAATCTACGCACCGTTGGTATAATAATCAAACGTTCCGACCACCTTTCAATAGAGGGAGACAACAATTTCAAATTAATAGAGGTTCACGTGGCAACATGGGTAATAGCACATTTAGCAGGAACTACCAGAATCAATTTAGTGGAAACAATTTCAAACCGCGGTTCTATCAGAACCAAAATAATACAACTACCTCCTTCAGAATAAACCGAGGATCACACAGGGGACGACAAAATAATTTTGCACGAAGAGTAAATATAATGAATTCGGGAAACGGATTGGGAGTCCCCCAAGACCACCACACAGGGGACGACGAATATCAACCAATAAATTCGTAAAGATCGATGAAGTTTCACCTGACAAACTCACCCACACGGCAACATCAAAGGTGATGCAATGTCAGTCAATGCAACATGGTTCATAGATACAGGAGCAAACATATCTATAATCAAGAAAAGTAGCTTAAAAGATGAATTCGGAATAAGAAAAGAAAGTATAGAGATAGCGGGTATAACTGACGAAAAAATTGAAACGATAGGAGTAATAGAAATGAACCTTCAAGTTGAAGGAGAAGTCATACGACATAATTTACACGTAGTAGAAGATAATTTTCCGATCACAACGGATGGCTTAATTGGTTTAGACTTCCTAACAAAATATGGATGCAAATTAGACTACGAATTATTTATTCTTACAATCAGCACAGAAAATAACAATGCTGAAATACCAATAATGACGAGAACCCCGGAATTGTAGACAATTTCAATTCCAGCAAGATCTCAAATATACCAAGCACTAAATATCAAAGTCAATGAAGACAGTCTAATATTAAGCCAAGAAGTCCAGGATGGAATTTTTATCGCCAATACGATAATACCAACAAAAGGAGCAGTGCATATTAAACTATTAAATACTTTAGAACAAAAAGTCACTATTCCGATACCTCAACTAAAAATAGCGCCACTGAGAAATTACCATTTTGTAAGAAAAGTAAGTCCTACGAATAATGCAGACCGTTTTGAAAGACTAAAAAAGGAACTAAATGTAGAGAACCTTGATGACAAAGCAAAAGAATCATTATATGCAATATGCAAGGAATATTCAGATATATTCTATGTGGATGGTGATAGGTTAACAATCAATAATTTCTACGAACAAAAAATAACGATGACGGACCATACACCAATATATATAAAGAATTATCGCTTACCACAAACACAAGCGGAAGAAATCAATAGACAAGTGCAGCAGTTACTAAAAGAAGACATAATAGAACCATCAACAAGCCCGTATAACGCCCCATTACTAGTAGTTCCTAGAAGAGCAACAATGATGAAAAGAAATGGAGAATGGTAGTTGATTTTCATCAACTAAATAAGAAAATTATGGATGACAAATTTCCACTGACCAGACTCGAGGATATTCCGGATAATATGGGTAGAGCAAAGTATTTTTCAACGTTAGATTTAACTAGCTCATTTCACCAAATAGGTTTACATCCAAAATCACGACCTTTCACTGCGTTTTAAACCAACAAAGGTCACTTTCAATTCAAAAGAATACCTTTTGGATTAAAAATTTCAACAAATAGCTTTCAAAGAATGCTTACCATTGCCTTAGCAGGTTTGGATGCTGAAACTTTCCTATATGTGGATGACGTAATAATTTTCGGATGTAGCTTAGCACACCACAATAGAAATCTCTGTAAAACTTTTGATAGATTACGTCAATACAATCTCAAATTGAATCCACAAAAGTGCAACTTTCTGCAAACAGAAGTAGTATATTTAGGTCACTTAATAACTAATGAAGGTATATTAAAACTGACCCCAGAAAATTTGATACGATCACTAGCTATCCCAAACCCACAAATGCACATGAAACAAAAAGATTTACAGCTTTCTGCAACTATTATAGAAGGTTCATACCTAACTTCGCAGCAATAGCTAAACCATTAAATATGCTTTCACGCAAAAACACACCTTTTATTTGGACAGAAGAATGTCAAAATGCTTTCATATATATAATGAAACAAAAATTGACTAATCCCCCAATATTGCAATACCCAGACTTCTCAAAACCATTCATTCTGACTACCGATGCATCAAATTTTGCTCTCGGTGCAATCTTATCACAAGGAGAGGTAGACAAAAGACTTAACAATCTCTTATGCAAGTTGTACACTAGATGTACATGAAATGAAGAAACCAATAATTGAAAAAGAACTATTAGGAATCTATTAGAAAATCAAACACTTCCGACCCTATTTATACGGAAAAAAATTCATTGTCGTTACTGACCCTCGACTATTAGTTAGTCTCTTCATGCATAAATATCCATCATCGAAGATGACAAGAATAAGACTAGAATTGTCTGAATATGACTTTGACATCATATATAAAAAGGGGTTATTAAACACGAATGCAGACGCACTGTCTAGAATCAGTCTCAATTCAGACATGCTCAAAGATATGATACCAATAAAGCAAGTTAACATATTAACAAGGAGTAAAAAGAAAGAACTAGAATCACGTGATGTACAGAAAGACATTGAGAGTGCTGAGGAATCGTCTGGCCAACTTTCCGTCCACGAAGCTCACGAAGATACAAGAGGACGTCCTAAGCAAAACAATTGCAAGAAAGAAAATAATATTAATAAAAAAGAAAGAAAACTTGATCGAGTACAGTGATAATCTAAATATGAACTTAGGTTCGATACTTAATAAACTGACTCTGACTGATGATCAACAACAGAATAGAAAAGCTAGCAATATCAATAAAAGATCAAATATTAATAAAATTTGGAATAGAGAAATTTAAAAAGGAATTTAATGCTCTGCAGATGCGATTTAAAAGAGAAAGAAAACAAAACTTGTACATTTTAATATTTAAACCCCCGAAAAGAATTGAAAATAAAGACGAACAGTTAAAGATAATAGAAGAATTCCACGACACACCATACGCCGGTGGACATTCAGGAGTAAAACGGACGATAAGCAAAATCAAACAAAGATACTGCTGGAAGAATCTCAGCAAGATGGTAAAATCTTATATAAATAATTGTGAAAAGTGTAAATGCAATAAGCTTGTAAGACACACTAATGAAAGAATGGTAGAAACAGATACACCTGGTGATAGTTTAGAAATTGTAGAAATAGACACGGTAGGACCAATGAAACAGAGTAAATCTTACAGATATATTCTAACATGTCAATGCCAATTGACTAAATACGTAGAGGCATTTCCCATGGAATCTAAAGAAGCCAAGACAGTTGCAAAAATTTTAGTTGAAAAAATGATACTCAAGTACGGAGCATTCAAGATCCTAAGAATAGATTTGGGCACTGAATTTTTCAGCAGTCTAATCGCGAAAATATGCAAAATCTTTAAGATAGATCATGTTAAATCAACCCCATTTCACCATCAAACGTTAGGCTCTATTGAAAGAAGTCATAGAGTACTAAATGAATATCTGCTATCGATCAGTCAAAATAATGAATGGGATGAATGGCCAACTTACTTTACATATTGTTACAACATAACATCACATACAGAAACTGGAAGATCACCATTTGAGTTAGTATTTGGCAAAATAGCCTCACTTCCTGATACTATTGTTTCTAACAATCCAACACCGATTTATAACTTAGAAGATTATGCAAACGAATTGAAATTTCGACTACAGCAGAGTCATAAGATAGCAAAACCTTTATTGTATCAACTTTAATAATGTATGTGTGACTGATGATAGAGTTATTGCAAATGAACTTAATAGTAATTTAGTTAATAGTATTAAGGATATTAATTTGTCCATAGACAATGTTCAATTTGTGAAAGAAAAAGACTATCAATTTAAATTTAAAACGGTGAATCAGTGTGAAATTAGAGAAGTTATAAAAACAATTAATCAAAAAAGGGATTTTATAAGTGCAAAAATGCTACTGGACGTATTTGGAGTACTAGGTCCAATTTTCGAGCGTCCCATAAACCATTAATTAAGTACTGGATGTTTTCCTAATATTTGGAAGGAGTCTCGTGTCACGCCAATCGAAAAGGTTAGACGGTCTGATAACTGTGAAGATTATAGACCTATAAATGCATTACCTACTTGTGCGAAAGTATTAGAAAAAATAGTGCATAAACAACTTTAAAGCGATAAAAATGATCTTTATCTTTTTTTGGAGAATCAGTCAGGGTTTAGAAAGCGACACTCATGTGAAACTGCATTAAACAAAGTAATAGTGAATTGGAAAGAAGAGTTAGCTGAAAAAATAGGGTCATTGCGGTCTTCTTGGATCTTGAAAGAGCATTTGAAACCATAGATAGAAGTATATTAATACGGAAGTTGAAAAATTACGGTATTCGAAATACAGAATTTGAATCATATTTGGAAAATAGTACACGAAGGACTTTGCTGAATAATGTATTATCTGATTGTACAATGACATCGTTTGGTGTTCCACAAGGAACTATTCTTGGACTCTTCCGTTTATTATATATATTAACGACATAGCCAAAGTATTAAGAAGTTCAAAAATTGTTCCTTTTGCGGATGATGCACTCATACATATATGTGGCAGGGAAAGATAGGAAATTTTCGGTGCGAAATAAGGAAGATTTAAAGAGACTAGAATATTGGTTTAAATAAAATAAATTAAAAAATAATGTGTGTAAAATTAAATGTATGATATTTAAGTATAATTTCGACCTGGATTTAAGAATGGATAATGGACAAATTGAACAAGTTGATGAAAGTAAGTATTTAGGTATTATTGTTGATAAGGAACTGAAATTTAAAAGACATATAGATTTCATAGCAAAAAGAATTTCGAAGAAAATCGGATACTTTAGAAGAATAAGGAATAGAATAAAGTTACTAAATTCAATTAACGTATATGTATAACGTTCTAATTAAGCCCCACTTATAATATTGCTCGACAGTCATGTTTATATGCGATAATAATTCTTTTGTAAGACTACAGACTCTTCAAAATAGGGCAATGAGAGCCATCTTAAAGTGCAATAGATACACATCTATCATATTTATGTTAAATTCTTTGTGTTGGTTGAGTGTAAAGCAATGAATTATTATGAATTTATTAATTTTTATATTTAAAATTAAGTCAGGTGATATGCCGACTTATTTAAGTAAATTAATGAATTATGTTGGAGACTTACGAACTTATGGATTAAGAAATGCTAATGGTTTTAGGCTGCCACTGTATAGAAATAATTCATCGCAGAATAATTTTAGGATATTTAAGAGAAAAATTCTTGAATTTGTTAAAATTACTTATTAAATTCGTAAACTAATGTAGAAGGTAAGGTAATGGAGAAAGAGAGCTAGACTTATAGTTGTTATGTATAAAAAACCTAGGTACATATATGTACCATAGGTAGGTATATAAAACCTTAGGGCCTAACAGGTAAACAGGAAAAAAACAAATAATTAATAAGCCCTATATACCTAGAAACCTAAAATTGGGCATATAAAAGAAAAACCATAAAATATAAAAATTCAATAAACTAATCATGCACAAAACATGATTAGTTTATCGTCCAAAAAGGGTGAAGAAAATTGCATCAGCAATTTTCTTCACATTCCAAACAAGTCATAAAATTTTTCCCATCAAACGACTTGGGAAAAACAAAAGTTTCATTTTACACCCCAAGTCGTTTTACTTAAAAATTTCCACGACAAATTTTGCCTTCAGCGAAATTTGTCATTTCAACAATTTAATTAAAAAAATAAAGCAAAAAGCAAATCGTACCCTCAGTACAAATTGCCGCGAAAAATTCAATATGTATGTACATACGTACATACATATTACGAAAAAAGTTTTCGCGATAAGAAACGCGCGCAGCATAAATGCATTGTATGTATAGGCGCGTCGCGATTTCAAACGGTGGCTGATGTTTTAAAAAAGTGTAAGATTACATTTTTGAAGCCATCGTTCAACGCGAATAATTCTGGACATGTTTGAACAAGTCCAGAATTGAAAAAGTAAAATTTTCTCAGGATAAGAAAATGCAATTTAGCATTTTCGATCCTGAACAACGGCTCTGGATCACGATGAATGTGATCAAGAGTTGAGTTGAATTTTTGTATCATAATACGGCGGTTCGGTAAACGATTTTTAAGAAGAAAAATTTGAGTTGTTTTGATTTTTCTGAAAAGATTTAAAAGGAAAACGTTGAGTTTGGTCTGATTTTTTGAAAAGATTAAAGAAAAAGATTGAAATAAGAGTTGAATTATAAACGAAAAAAATGGCGCGGTCTCGGGCCCGATTGGTGTAGAAAAGTTCCATTAAATAAAAGAAAAAAATGGTTTTGTAAAAGTTTTTGAAAGTGTTTATGAAAAATATTCAAAAAAAAAAACAGGAAAAGTTTGTTTTAATTAGTTGCTGGTGAATAAAAAGGAGAAACGTACAAGTTCAGTGTTTTACTTAGAAATAAAAAAAAAGCAGGGCAAAACAGATAAGAGCACAATTCAAGGAATAGCAGCGGAGAACCGGGAAGTGAAAGCTGTGAGTACCCCTGACAACTATACGTAGAAAAATTAGAATACATATGTATATATATATATATATATATATATATATTTAACAATATAAATATATATATATAACAAAATTGGCGCAGCCGGTAGGATCAAGGAAGCTTGGTCAAGTTAAACGATCGTAAACGCTTGAAAAGCCTTGGTCCTACACGAATCTACGGGGAACCTGTGACACTAGCCAAGCTATAAGGCCACGTCACCCCTAACGCTCGGGGTAGATATCATCTATAGGCGCCTCTGCTCCAGGCGAGCAAGCGTTCACCCCAGTGAGTGAAAAGACAGCAATAAGAGACTTGGACCTCCAGATTGGAAATCATCACCGAACACCAGAAGCCCTTTTCCAGCAGCGAGAAGGAAGATAACGAAGACAGGCCCAATTAAAATCAACTCCAGAAGGAAGATATCATCGTTCCTGGGTTGAAGGGGATTTCGAAGAAGGCTTTAAGCCCCCCTTTCAACCATATCCAGGGGAAATAAGTAGGCCTAGGGCCCCCCCGGCAGCAAACAGAAGCACCGGAAATTGTAACTTCGTTCCAGGATTGAAAGGGATCTCGAAGTCGGCAAAAGCCCCCCTTTCAATCTCAGCCAAGGGAAATAAGACGGCAGAAGCCCCCCTAGTAGCAAGAAACATTCCAGAAGGGAATACTCCAAGAAGGCTGGAAGCCCCCCCTTTGGACAACGCGGGACGCATATGTCAGGAGAAAACTCGACACCGGCACCTGAGACAGGCACGAGATTAAACTCCATACCTTCATCCGACGCGGAGAAATCCCCAGGTGAAAATCTTCATCACCTCCGGGAAGGTACAGACAACGCCCCAGAAGACAACCCAACACAATCAACTAGCCAGAATCCAGACCCATCACAGCAAGAAACAACAGGAGTTCGTCTTCGAAGTGGTACCATTTTAACTGGTCCCACCGTAGCAAATAAAGTAAGTCTTGATAGTTTTTTAGATAAGTTATTAGAGAAGGCACGCGAATCCGATAAGCTCACTGTCACACACTGCGACGCTCTTGACCACAGATTAAGTCAAGGCAGAGAGCAGAGGCTGACAAAAATCGAAAAATTTAAAAAAGATACAGAGCGATTCAAACAGGAGCTTATCGAATTCGCCGGGCTTTCACGTTCTTTAGGTATAGATAAGACCACAGCCAGTGTAGTTGTGAGTGCTGAAAGTGACAGTGATATTAGTGTTGACGCATCTGACCAAACAACCGCCGAAAATCTCCTTAGTGGCTGGCTAGAAGTATCCTTCACGGATTCTAGTCCAGAAACCAGCCCTGAAACTCGACAAGGCACAAGTAGACTACCCTACAAAAGTTTAAATAAAAAGATAATCACAATGGTAGATTATGCAAAGGTGGCCAAGCTCACGGCACAACTAGTCCCTCTGTTTTCGGGTGAAAATACCCCACAGCTAGGTCGTGAGCTACAAACATTTATTGGCTGTTGCAAACAGGCCCTACACTGTTTAAGTGAGGAAGAAAAGCCAGCCTTCTTACACATTTTGCCCACAAGACTTCGTGGCGATGCCTATCAGCTGTTTGCTTCGGACATTCCAACTACTTTTAGTGAGGTGGAGGAACGTCTGAACAGAACCTACCTACCACGAGAATCGTACCAAGAATTGGTCAACAAATTAATCACAATGAGGCAAAACCCGTTGGAAACTCTCACTGCCTTCACAACAAGAGTGAAGCAGTTGCTGATGCTTTGCAACGAGGCAGCGGTACTGAAGTACGGCGCAACGACAGCCCCAGCTGTGAAGACACAGTTGGCGGACTTCGCCAAGAATGCCCTCAAAAGTGGAGTGAACAATCCCCACCTATGCCAGTACCTCCTCACTCTGGTAGAAAATGATCTAGAGCAGCTGATACAAAAGGCTCTAGATATGGAAAAGTTACAAGCAGGCACAGTTTTCGTCCAAACGCCGCTAACGCAGCAGCCATATCCAATGGCACCAATAGACCCAAGTCTTCGAGTTCGAGCTCTTAGCCGAACACCTTACAATCAAGCACCACAGCCTCCCATGTATGCATCACCACGAGCACAAGAGCCCAGACATTTTAATCCCCCATACGTTCATGCTCAACCACTACGCCCGCCATTTCCACGAAGGGAATCTAGACAACCGGATACACAGAATCTGGTACAAAACATCACCTGTAATTTCTGCCAGAAGCGGGGACACACCTACACGGAGTGTCTTAAACGCAAAAACACCCCCTTCTGCTCTAACTGTAGAAGTTACGGGCATGACATTCGCGACTGTCGAAACAACCAAACACAGTCTGCAAATCGTTTCACACGAGGATCGCCTAGCAATCCCCCACAGTCAGACCCAAGCAATACAAAAGGCCCCAGAGTCTTTAATATAAGACAAAAATGTGATTTTTGTGGGCGCCGCGGACACAAGATCGACGAATGTCGACAAAAGCAAAAATGGGAGGATAAAAAACAGGGAAACGACAAAGAGTCGACCCAAAACTCCCCGGCTCGACTATAAACCCTACCAGCAATAAAAAGGGGTCTTCTCAGCCGCCAGACTTCAGTGTGCCCACCGCCAGACTCCCTCTAGACATAAGTCTAAATGGTCAGGCCCAGCTAATAGTGGACACCGGCGCTGAGATCAGTATAATTAAGAAAAAAGCTCTCAAATCTCGCGAGCTAATAAATCCCAACAAAAAACTAACGCTTCAAAGCCCCTTTGGCACCGGAAAAACCTTAGGAAGTTGCCAAGGAAACTTCATGCTAAAAAGTAACTTACCTTGCAACTTTCAGGTGGTAAAAAACATCCCAGGTATTTCCGACGACGGCTTGCTAGGAAATGATTTCCTAGCTAAAAACTGTAATGTTGAGGGACCCAACAAAGTTCTGCGATTTCCTCGCACGGAAATCAATCCAGAAGAGTTTGCTGTTCCATTAGAAACCGCATCGGACAACCCGTGTTCACAAAACACAGTCAACCAAGAGACACTGGTAGAAGATACTAAACCCGACGGGGATACACCTTCTACCCGAAGTGTTCTCAAAGCTTCTCAGTCAGAAGAAGTGGGCTGTGACTTACAAGAACGCGATAAGGGTGACTTGATTACCAAAGATCCGGCCTGTCAGACTGGACAGCATCAGGTGAATTTAAATAAACCTGTGTGCGTCCCAGCAAGGTCTCAGATCGTAGCCAAAGTTCCGTTGCAGTTGCAGGAAGAAATGATCAGTCTGTCGAAGGAAATATACGACGGAGTCTTCTTAGCAAACAGCTTACTCTCAGCTGGGTTAAAGGCAGTCCCTATAGGAATCCTCAACACACGCAGTACACAAGTAGTTCTAAACAGCGTGAACCTAAATCTGGTTCCCATTAAAGACTACACTGTCGTCCCCATCAAACGAGAGCCAGACGAAAATATTACAACGGCCCATCCTTTGAATCCCATGAGTCGAAATGACGGCGATGGTGAGCATCAAAATATAATTAGATCTAAGATTAAGAGAATAGGGCATAAGAGCCCCAGTCAATTAAGCAGTCATAAGAAACTGCTCCAAGACGCTTGCGGGTCCCTCATGAAAACCTCAACGTCAGGCGCTGGCCAGCATACAAAAGGTCTGCCGCTAGCAACTCCCGCAGATCCACCTGGCCCAGCGCCTCTCATATATAAAACAAGTAGGTTAAGAGGTGAAATAATTAATATAAAACCATTAAGTAAGTCTAGAACTAAGAGTAATAAAAACAGGGCAATAAGCGCCGATCAGAAGGCCACCCTACAACATATACGATATCTGTTCCCAAACGATGTCGAACAAGAAGACACCAGTATTCATCCCCGCCTCACCAGATTAGAGCAAGAACTCAGTCTGGATGAAACTTTAAATTCTGAGGAAAAAGCCTCAATAACAAATCTCTGTTACGAATATGATGACATATTCTTTTTAAAAGGTGACAGGCTTACACATACCAATGCCATCACCCATGACATCCCTCTGGTGCAAGACCAAGCACCTATTAACCAAAAGATGTACCGGTTACCAGAGACACAGCGAAATGTAATAAATGAGCAACTCAGAGAAATGCTGGACAACGACATTGTCCAGCCCAGCAAAAGCCCATGGAACTCACCACTGCTAGTCGTCCCCAAAAAAGCGGGACCAGACGGTGAGAAAAGGTGGCGCGTCGTCGTTGATTTCCGCAAGTTGAATGAAAAAACGATTGGCGACGCCTTCCCTCTACCTCGGATTGAGGATATCCTCGATCAACTGGGCCATTCAAGATACTTCACCACCCTAGACCTAGCCAATGGCTATCATCAGGTACTCGTCGATCCGAAAGATCGAGCAAAAACGGCTTTTAGTACCAACTACGGGCATTATGAATTCAAACGTATGCCGTTCGGACTCAAAGGAGCCCCGGCCACATTTCAGCGTTTAATGAATTTCATATTAACTGGCCTACAAGGCCTAGAATGTTGCGTCTACTTAGATGACATCGTCATCTATGGAAAAAGTCTGGCAGACCACAATGAAAAGCTTCGCAAAGTCTTTGACAGGTTAAGAGAAAATAACCTGAAACTTCAACCTGAGAAATGTCAATTTCTCAGGCGCGAGGTAGTGTATTTAGGACACAAATGTTCTAACCAAGGAGCACTACCTGATCCTAGCAAAACGGCATGCGTCCAAACTTTCCCCATCCCTAAGACAGTAAGGCAAGTGCAATCATTTTTGGGCCTTGCCAATTACTACAGAAAATTCATACCCGATTTTTCGAAAACAGCACGTCCTCTAACAAACTTACTCCGAAAGGATGTAAAGTTTAAGTGGACGGAGAAATGCCAAGAGGCATTTCAGAGCATTAAGAACGCTTTAATTTCCCCTCCACTCTTAATATATCCCGATTTTTCAAAACCCTTTAACCTTACCACCGACGCCAGCAGCGAGGCTCTTGGAGCAGTTCTCTCTCAAGGAGAGGTAGGAAGTGACCAGCCAATTGCCTACGCCAGCCGTACCCTGAACAAAGCCGAACGTAACTATTCCACGATTGAGAAAGAGTTACTGGCTATAGTTTGGGCGACTAAAAATTTCAGGTGTTATCTGCAAGGCCGAGAGTTCACGGTCTATACAGATCACAAACCACTCAAGGGAGTCTTCAATGTTAAGGACCCCACATCCCGTCTGGTGAGATTTCACCATAAACTTTCCGAGTTCAATTATAAAATTGAATATAAGCCCGGAAAGTACAACACGAATGCCGACGCTTTAAGCCGCATTCCACGGGAAAATAACAAAGACAAGGAAACTACAACCTTCACGGTAGAAGCTATAGTCCACCACCAAATGGACTCGGACATAGAGGAGGAAAAACACTCATCGGACCAAAAGGAGTGTCTGCAATGCAATGCAGTAACCAGAGCCCAGACACGAAGCTTTCAGGAAAATGGAACAAACCAAGACAGCCAGTTCAAACAAAAAGAACAAACTCATCATCCAGAAGAGGCCGCAGACCGTGACAGTCCACCTAGTACCAATCCACAAATCATAGACGAAACTCGCCCCCCTGAAGTAATCACAAGCCCAGAGGAGATTCAATTAATATTAAAAGATTATCATGACTCTCTCTTTGGCGGCCATCAGGGAGTGATAAAAACCTACAAACGGATTCGAAGAAAGTACTGGTGGAGGCACATGCTTAGTGACATCAAAAAGCACATTAAGCGGTGTGCCAAATGTCAAACCATGAAGGCTTCACCACAGTATAAAATTCCAATGGTGATTACAGACATAGCTGAACAACCATTCGACAAAATCTATCTAGATATAGTCGGCCCACTAGAGGAAACTGAATCTGGAAACAAATATATATTAACGTTTCAGGATAACCTCACGAAGTTCGTAGATTGGTATACCATACCAAATGGGGAAGCTATAACGGTAGCGCAAGTTTTCTTCGACGAAATCGTCACGCGCTACCGCATTCCCAAAAGAATAGTCACCGATCAGGGAAGTAATTTCCTGAGTGACCTATTCAAAAAGGTATGCAAACTACTCAGGATAAATAAGCTGCAAACCTCAGCTTATCATCCCCAATCAAATGGAGCACTCGAACGTGCACATAGACCGTTGATTGAATATCTACGAACTATAGTGGACGAAAATCCCAGGTCATGGGATAGTTATCTGCGAACCGCTGCTTTCGTGTACAACAACAGTGTACACGAAGGGACAAAATTAACTCCCATGCACTGCCTCTACGGCTTTACAGCGGACGTTCCGTCCAACTTAAGGCGAGACCCCGAACCCGTGTATAACCACGAGAGCTACTACCATATTCTCAGGTATAAGCTTCAAAAGTCTTACGCCATGGCACGGAAAAACCTTCTGATGAGTAAACAACGCTCGAAAAATTACTATGACAAAGCTGTACGTCCCCTGACATTTCACAGAGGAGACAAGGTTCTACTCAAGAGCGAGAGTCGTAAACATAAGCTCTCCCAGATTTGGGTAGGACCCTACACGGTAACCGGTATCCCTAGTACTGTAAACACCACAATAAAAATTCGTAAACGAGAGGTCACGGTACATAACAACCGTCTAAAACCTTTCTACGAATAACATGGTGTCAATATAATTTAAGTAATTCAAAGACACATATATAATAGCATGTAAGCTATAAAGTCAAATAAAAACCCATTTTAATACCCTATCCTATCCTCTCCTAGATAACAATGCAGTCCATCATTTTCCACGGACTATTCCTGCTCATAATAGGAGCCCTCGCGGAGGAACCTTACTCTATAACGCCCCTAAATAATACGGGAGTACTATTTGAGGATCTTGGAAGCCTATCAATTTACCACGACACTTGGAGCATCATCACTGAGTTAGATCTGGCCGAGTTGGAAAATCAGACGCGACTAGCAGAACGAGCGGAACACTACATACACCAATTGTGTGGAAATGGGTCTTCTATACAGGACCTTTGTACGCTACAGACAAAACATATACACGCCCTAATGGAAAATATCAATAGGCGTACCAGTGTTATTAGGGAAGCTGTGCCCAAATCGCGCAAGCCCCGATCCATCTTCGATGGAATTGGAAATGCGATGCATTATCTTTTCGGTACCATGGATAGTGGAAACGAACAAGAGGTGTACAGCCGACTAAGCGAATTAGAGGTAAATACTCAAACCTTAGCTGATCTGGAAAAACAACAGATCAGTGTAATAAAAACCACGTTTGAACAAATTCAGAAACCCCCATCTTCCCTATCTGAACGACAGCGTCAGATAACCAACCAGATTAACAATCTGCGGAACACAACAGACGAGTTGACAGCCCACCAAATAAGACAAGAAATTGTCTCTAGTCTGACACTACAAATGATAGAGTTGGAATTTAGACAAGAACCTCTACTGGACATAATAGTGTCCAGTAGAAATAATCAAATTCATCCACTTTTAATTTCCCCAAATCATTTGCTAGAGATTTATCACAAATCTCACTCCACTTGTCGCAATCTACAGGACTGTTTGTCAGTTCTGTATCAAACAGCAGATATTAAGACACATTTGATGCAGGACAAATTAGTTATCCGAATCAAACTTCCCATATTTAACATCCCCAAGATGAAAATCCAACAGATTAAATGTTTTCCCATACGGGTGGATTCAGACCACTCATTAATACCTGATATCGGATTTTCCCATGTGGCAAGTCAAATCCAGACCCAGGAATTTCTGTTGCTGAAGCCAGAAAACCTGAGATCTTTCAAAAAAATTTCAAAGGGAATCAATGAAGATACGTGGGTAGGTAAGCTAAACACACCAATCACCAAAGCTACAAAAACAGATGAATGTGTTATCAAACTCCTATTCAACCCACTGGGCGAACACCCACAGTGTAGCATCAGAGCTCAAATTCCCCCAAGAGATACAATAATTAAGCTCAATAGACCAAATTCGTGGCTGTACTCCTTAACCGAAACTACTATAGTACATATAACTTGTACTCAACAGTTACTCACTCATCGTCTCGCAGGACAAGGAATCATGACAATCAACGAACCATGTTCCTTGCAAATAGGGTCTCACACTCTGTATTACGAAGCAGAAAATCTACATCCGCTAAAAGTTTTCCAACCAACCTACTTCCCAGGCACAAACGAAACGCAAGAGGAATTGGCAGAATATATGTCCAAGATATCCGCTCCTAAAAACCTTGATAAACAACCAACGTTACTCCTCGGAGATGATACAAACCAACGTATCCACCTAGATACAAAATCTCTAGACGAAATCCGTACCAAAGTGAACAGCATCCACTTTGTACCAAAGGCCAAGATTCCTCATATACTCTCTATTACATCCCTATCAATGACAGGACTCTTGTTGCTACTTATATCAGTGGTGGCATTAGCAAAATATATCGTCCCGGCATTCATGGCATGGATTGCTAAACGCAGACAACAGCCTACAGCTGAAAACGTTCCCATGGAACCGGTTTACGCAACACCCCAAGAAAAGTTAAAACGGGCTCAAAGTCTCCCCAGAGCGAGATCTATACAAGTAGTATAATCAAAAAGATCTATACTCGTTGGTTGGCCCCGTCTTATTCTTTTGTTGCTGGCTTAGTACCCTTTCACTACACTGGTCTTAGATATAAGCTGAAATAATTTATAGCAAATAAGAAATAAAGCAACCAGATAAAATTAATATTATATAAGAATAAACTCTATTTAGTAGTACCTACGAGCCCAAAATTTATAAACGTAAGTAGTACTTAGTAAAGCAGAAATAATATATTAAATAAGCTAAAAAAATAAGGTAATAAATAGAAGAAAGAAAGGCATAAGATAATAAAATTTAAAAATATAACCGAAATTTATTTACATAAAAATAATAATAATAAAAATAATAAGTAAATAATATTTAGCAACATGAAGAAATACATAATAACTAGTAACACATAGACATAAATACCTCAGTTTATACTAAATAGAAATAGGCTAGGAATGTATGTACTAAGATCATATATGGGAAATGGCACCTTAAATTAGTAGAAGAAATAAGAAAAGAATTTTTTTAACGACATTAGACTTAGCAGAAATTATATATATTCCCATAAGAAATACATATTATATATATAGGCATATTCCTGTAAAAATTCAACCAAAAACCGACCAAAACCCAGCCACCAAAAAACGCACCAACAACAACTTCCCCTGAGAATTATTCCTCTTCAAAGAATAATTCTCTTTTTCTCAGGGGGAAGGAATGTTATGTATAAAAAACCTAGGTACATATATGTACCATAGGTAGGTATATAAAACCTTAGGGCCTAACAGGTAAAAAGAAAAAAAACAAATAATTAATAAGCCCTATATACCTAGAAACCTAAAATTGGGCATATAAAAGAAAAACCATAAAATATAAAAATTCAATAAACTAATCATGCACAAAACATGATTAGTTTATCGTCCAAAAAGGGTGAAGAAAATTGCATCAGCAATTTTCTTCACATTCCAAACAAGTCATAAAATTTTTCCCATCAAACGACTTGGGAAAAACAAAAGTTTCATTTTACACCCCAAGTCGTTTTACTTAAAAATTTCCACGACAAATTTTGCCTTCAGCGAAATTTGTCATTTCAACAATTTAATTAAAAAAATAAAGCCAAAAGCAAATCGTACCCTCAGTACAAATTGCCGCGAAAAATTCAATATGTACATACATATTACGAAAAAAGTTTTCGCGATAAGAAACGCGCGCAGCATAAATGCATTGTATGTATAGGCGCGTCACGATTTCAAACGGTGGCTGATGTTTTAAAAAAGTGTAAGATTACATTTTTGAAGCCATCGTTCAACGCGAATAATTCTGGACATGTTTGAACAAGTCCAGAATTGAAAAAGTAAAATTTTCTCAGGATAAGAAAATGCAATTTAGCATTTTCGATCCTGAACAACGGCTCTGGATCACGATGAATGTGATCAAGAGTTGAGTTGAATTTTTGTATCATAATACGGCGGTTCGGTAAACGATTTTTAAGAAGAAAAATTTGAGTTGTTTTGATTTTTCTGAAAAGATTTAAAAGGAAAACGTTGAGTTTGGTCTGATTTTTTGAAAAGATTAAAGAAAAAGATTGAAATAAGAGTTGAATTATAAACGAAAAAAATGGCGCGGTCTCGGGCCCGATTGGTGTAGAAAAGTTCCATTAAATAAAAGAAAAAAATGGTTTTGTAAAAGGTTTTTGAAAGTGTTTATGAAAAATATTCAAAAAAAAAAAACAGGAAAAGTTTGTTTTAATTAGTTGCTGGTGAATAAAAAGGAGAAACGTACAAGTTCAGTGTTTTACTTAGAAATAAAAAAAAAGCAGGGCAAAACAGATAAGAGCACAATTCAAGGAATATCAGCGGAGAACCGGGAAGTGAAAGCTGTGAGTACCCCTGACAACTATACGTAGAAAAATTAGAATACATATGTATATATATATATATATATATATATATATATATATATATATATATATTTAACAATATAAATATATATATATAACATAGTATAATTATATTTTATTTTGTAATGAATAGTAAAAAATGCTAAATAAATTTTCTTACTTACTTACTAAAAACTTCAAAACTGCAAGCTGTGACGTATGCAAAAGTCGTGTAATTTTGTGTGCATGAAAAAGTAAACGAACGGAAAATGTGTAAGTTCGTACAAATTCTTTGTAATGCATTGTCCCAAAACTGAGTACGCGAAGAGACCTAATATCTCGCAACATTTCTTGTCCAAAAATTGGTGAACGTTCAGAGCTTGTTGTTCCTGCGGCTTAACCGGGTAGCTGTTCAGCTCAACTTATTAAATCCCATATAATAGCTCTGTATGTTTACTTTTGTGTAAAAATGCCTAATTAAAATTCAAGTAAAAATTATCTTTCGGTAGAAGAGATAATAGTATAGATGATAATGGAAATAGTTGTTAACACTTTGATACACTTGTAGATTATTTTAAACAATATGGATCATAATTATGTGATGCATATAAAATATTGAACACAAACTAAGCCACACTTAATAAAAAGAAATATATTGGAGAAAACTAAATTAATTCCTTCACTCAGCAAAAAAAAGTAAAGTATTTACCAAAGCTCTTGTAAAATCTGGATGTGAAAGATTTTCGTAGTTTTGGAGAAAACTACTTAAAATCTATAGAAATTTTTATAGAATTTATAACGTATTTTAAAAACATTGTAAAAATCTATAAAACGTTTAGTTTAAGGAACGCATGTACCTACGCTTGTGATTGTGGATTCCTTTGGTAATAAATAATGTTAAATTTCGTACGTATGTATTCTATATAGAGAGATTGTTTAGTATCACACGCAATTTCATAGACTCAACAAAAATACAATGAAGTACAGTTACTCTCTGCATCAGTCAGTTTGCTACCAATTGGGTGCAATTCAAAGTAGAACATGATCGTCCATTGCTGTGTTATCTAATATTCCAAAGTTAGAGTTTATTGTTAATTGTGTAGTATGTACCATTATTATACCTTATTCTACTTCACAATTAACGAAAAGTAGAACAAAAGATCAAAAAGATCAAATTTTTCATGTTGAAAAAGTTTTTCCAAGCTCCAAACAGGCTTCACGACACGACTCGCCGTAAAAAAACACTTCGATATGGGGAAGAATAGTCTTTCTATTATAAGGTCTTTGATAAAACACAAAGTGAAGGCATTGTCAATCAGGAAAAAATAATTTATATGACAGCGATTTAACCTCCCTTATAGACAATTTATGTAGATCTTTAATTCTTAAGAAGATTTTCACAAAAATGATATCAAAAACATTTCCTCATTTACTTTTTGCATATTGGAATAACTCCTGACCTGTATTTTCTGCCATTCTTTCATTTTCATTCATTCCTGCAACGATTCCTCATTCTTTACAGTAAAATTAGAAACATAAATTTCTTCTCTAAAATCAGAGATCTGGTAATAAAGGAATGAGGGAAACAATATCTTTTAAGCTAATTTTCTGTTAAAATATTGCGTAGTTAGGAGATCAATATAATACACAGAAAACAAAGTGTAATTTCCTCAAATGGGCGAACAGCGATAGCTGCTACTATGCATGCTTGTAACCATGTCACTAAATTTCGCGAATTTTTTATTATTCTATCTTATTCAACTATCAAAAATAACGCATTTTGCTCTTTCATAACTCAAGATCCTGTAGTTGGACAATCAGTTGTGGACCGCCTTGTATAACTTTCTCTTTGCGTTTCAGCATAAACATTTCATTAACATCCAAATATCTCAGGAGTTCTTTTATTAATATAATAGATAAGTTTTTGATCCAGTAAGCATAGTAAAAGTTGGTGCCACAAAATATAGAAAATCAATCAGTCGTAACCTTCGGACGCGGAATATACAAGCCATGAATCACTACTTCAATGCGAGGTACCGGACCGCTTATTGGCCAGCATTATACACTTCTTGCTTTATCTTGTTGCTGGTGTTTTTCGAAAAAAGTAGTTTGGATTTTGTTCAAACACCATAATTTCCATAAATTTGTTGTACACATTATTTTTTTAATACTATTAGAAAGAAAACATATTGGGCTGGGTGCAATTTGTTGCAAATTAAAGGCAAAATTTTTAAATTTTTTTCCAATAATTTCTTTTCAAATCGACACTTTGTTACAGAAATTTTCGAGGAGTGCTAATTTGGTAGGGTTCATATATATTATATAACCCTATTTGCTTTAAATTAAATATTTGCAGAAAAACTGAATCTGATATTAATTACCCCGTCTATGATCACTTTCCCAATATACTACTTTTCATCAAATACCTCGGATTTTATAAGCTTTCGATCATAAAAACATGCAAACATTTTTCTTGTACTGAAAAATCTTTAATGATAAAAAATTAAATTACTTGATAAATATAAAAAAATGCTTTCTTTGTATACCTTGAACATTTTAAAATTTATACACAAAAGTAATATAATTTCAAAAATGAATTAAAAGCAAATTGAAGGGAAACTCATAGATCTTTTGTGATGTACCTACTCATTAAGTGAAGGGAAAAATTATTTTCTTTTTTTTAGTGCAGATTTTGAAGCAGTTTTATTTAAAAAGGATTTTTTTAAATATTTTTAACTTCATTTAATTTTGATTTTGTTAGAGCTTTAGAGCCCCGATCGCCACCGGTGTATCCGCCCTTGCCCACTGCAACTTTTACTAAAATGCTCGAACCTATGCGTCAACCTATGTATAACTTTAGCTGAAACTCGCAACGATATTCAATAAACTGATGTTGTTTTTTCAATTCTATGAGAATGCAAGCGGAATATCATAGCCGCAGCAAGAGGACTGACGTTACTACCGCGTAAGTTAAAGTCAAAGATACATTTTCTGCTTTTTTTATTATTTATTAATTAATTATAATTAATTAATAATGACAAAATTATTGCTACTGAACTCTAAGATAGGACGAGAAATATCATATTTTTGGATTTTAAACATAAAATTGACAAAATAAGTTGTAGTTTTTAGAGCTATGTTACCATTAACTTCGAAATTAGATTTTGCTACTCGATGCTACGCGGTTATGACATGATTAGTCTCGCGGCATTATTACGGACGATATGAAATAAAGCAATATGTTGTTGGTATGTCTTATTTCACTTAAGAAAAGCTTAATTTACTACGTCTTCTATATTTTCCATATTTGAACCAGTTTAATCCCAATTTGAATACTACTCAACGCAAACATGACTGATGAAAACAAATCTTTTGATGAGCTTTGCTTGTCGCAAATTGAAAAAAACTGCAGATGATTTGTCTACTTGGCCGAGTATCATAAGGCCAATAAAGAAAAAAGGACTTCAGATTTAACATTCGAAAAACTTCAAAGATTGGAAGACCTGTGGGCTTCATTTGAAAAAATGGAAACCCTTATTCAAGATCATGCGGATTTCGATGGAACTCATAATTATTTTAAACATTCTTGCTACAGCAAAACAGAGGACTGCTACAAGCTTACCAAGGCAGCTCTGTCTGATAGATTAAAATCCATTTCGATCCATGCAGAGAAGGAAAATAATTCCTTTTACATTCCACTCACAAAAACTTCACAGAAAGCAACTTTGTCAGATAATAAAGACAATATAGACCAGGATCAAGAGAACACAGTACGATTTCGGCTGCAAAAAGACAAACAGAAAATGATATCAGTCCATTAAGGCTGAATGGCAGAAAATAAAACTCGATTCCGAGCTTCCATTTAACTATGTAGTAGTAGCGTGAGCTTTCGTACAAAGCTTTCGATTTAGTGCCACACGCAGAAGCAGTACTCGCTGTATGTACCTTGTTCTATCAGCAGTACTTAATCAATGATGAATTGACATGGCAAGCATTTTTTCTTCTTCCCCTAGAAAACAATTCTGCTACATTGAGGCCGATTGATTAAAAAGTAATTGTTTAGACCACACATACATGTTGATGATCCCTAGGGGTAAACCCCATCCACATTCCTAATCCTTCCCACGACGAAATATTTCCTCCTAAAGAAAAGGGAAAAGAAAACACAAAGAATACAATACTAAAATGAATTTAAAGAAAAACCACTTTTCTGATGGTTGAGAATTTCCTTCCTTTGGACTAGCGACGTCCAAACATTCCAATGAACAGATTTAACACCTAAAACATATTAAATTATTATTATTTATAACAAATTTTATAAAAAATATCATCAACATACCTAAAGTATACAGCCCTCCTGTATATTTACATTTCGTAATGTCACATCGTGGCATTACGTCAAATCATTTCATTTCGCCTCAGTCATCAAATTCAACAAACGTCGCTAGGGCAACACCGAGAGGCGAGAGTTCATAACTGGATGCGGCGGCTATATAAAGCCGACGAGCCGCAGCAGAAAATCATTCTTGGTTCAGAGCTCTTCTGATTCGGAGACTAATCCGAGTAATAAGAATAATATTCCCAACCTCATTATAGAAGATTTATTCTATATTTCAGAAATTAATCTGAAAATCCTATCAATTCCAATATTCCGTCCAACACCTAAGCAGAAGATTAATTCTGCGCAGAGATTAATCTGCAATATTCCGTCCCACACGTAAGCAGAAGTTTAATTCTGCAATATTCCTATCTACATCTAAGCAGAAGAATAATTCTGCGCAGAGATTAATCTGCAATATTCCTATCCACATCTAAGCAGAAAAATAATTCTCATGCAGAGATTAATCTGCGCTTCTCTTTTATAGTAGCGTATTGCTACACTTCTGCGCACGCGTAGATTACAGTCAGAGACTATAATCTGACTCGCCTCGCCTTTCCAACTATAACACTTTGCTACCCTCTGGCGCCCTCACGTACAAGCAGAGATATTTATCTGCCTTTGTGCCCTCACCCACTAACAGCATCAACATTTTTTTGTTTCTTTCATTCTGATGAAAAATAATTAATTCTGGTCTTCTCTCTTTATTTCAAAAAGAATAAATCCAGAACAGGACTCACATAATTGAATTTTAATTTTAATTTTTTTTTGTCTTACTTGAAGTTTTCTCTTTGAATTGTGTAGTAGTTTGTAGTTTAGTTTTAGTTTTGAATTGTAATTTTTTTATTGAATTTGTTTTTTTGTGATATTAGTTAAGGCTGGTTCTATGTCATAATCGGGACAACTCGGTGCACATTTAGCAAGATGGGCGGGGCGTTAAGATTTTTGAATAAATCGCAAATTGATTAATGGAATATTTATTTAAACACCTAAGGCAACAAATTAACGTTTTCTGATTTTTAAATTTATCCCCCAATTTTTATTGAAAATGATTTAAAAATGAAAATTCAATGATTTTTTTTTTAATTTCTCTGGTTTGCGGAGCGGGGCTGCCACAAATTTGAACTAAATTAAATAAATTTTTAACATAAGCTTTTTGAAGTTAGTAAGCAGAAAATAACGGTTTCCGATTTTTAAAGTTAATAAAATTTTATATTTGGAGTTAGTAAGCAGAAAATAACGGTTTCCGATTTTTAAAGTTAATAAAATTTTATATTTGGATTTTTAAATCGACTGAGTTGTCCTTTATAAACCAGCATTCCCTCCCACGTCCGAGACTAGCTCTCACAGTAATCTTTATTAGATGGATTGTTTTCAATTTGAAAAAATCTTTTCCAGTCCAAACATTTTTAAAACAAATCCATTCGTAATTGTCCAGTGCAGTGCAGTGCAGTGTGTTTCTTAGAAACAAAAGATTATCCCAATCTAATAGAGACCAGCTCTCACAGTAATCTTAATTAGATGGATTGTTTTCAATTTGAAAAAATCTTTTCCAGTCCAAACATTTTTAAAACAAATCCATTCGTAATTGTCCAGTGCAGTGCAGTGCAGTGTGTTTCTTAGAAACAAAAGATTATCCCAATCTAATAAAATCAGCAATAATACTCATAAATTAAAGTACAAGTCAAAATTATGCACACATGTGTCCATACAGAACGTGCCCAATTGATAACTTTAATTTTTTTCCGAATACACCTAGAGCGAAAAAATCGATTACAAAACAAATTCCCAATCTCAAACAAATATGCAATAAACATTTGAAAAGAGAAAAAAATTCCAACTAATTTTCACTCGGCTTATATTCTAAACAAATATCTTTCGTCTCTTTCTAACTAAACTATAAACGAAAAATATTAACAAATATTCTCCCTTTTCTCTCATTACATTCCTGATCTAGTCCAACAACAAAATGGCACACACAGCTAGCAGCAGATTGGCTGCACTTGCGCCATGACGCGCCATAAATATGCATTGGGCCGTATTCACCAAGCCATTTAATACAAATTTAATTTTAATTTAATTTTTGTTGAGGGACCGCAATTAAATTTTTGTAGCTATTCACCAACCTTAATAAAATAAATAATTTCGGACATTTCGGACTATCAGCTGCAAGATTTTCGAATTTGGCAAGTGACAGTTCTCGTGAGAGTTCATGTAATTTAAATATTATTTAAAAAAGTGTTTATGTATTATTTAAATAGAGAAGTTTTTATGTATTATTAAAAATATTTTATAATATATGTACAATTCGTTTTAATTAAAAATAGCCCATATTAAGCAATTGCTTCTTCAAACTTTTAACTGCGCTATTAAAAATATGACATTTGACTGCAAGACACTTCAATCAGCTGATATCGAAATTAAATTTATTTAAGAGAGGGTAAGGCCTCACTTAAAATTAAATTAAAATTAAATTTTCATTAAATCGACTCGGTAAGTGTGGTTGGTGAATAGCTTTAATTGAAATTTTTTTAAATTTTGCTTGGTGAATATGGCCCTGTATATACGTGTAGGATATATACTCATTTTTAGAGGCAAATAAGAAAAATATGGTTCAAATTTCGTACTGGAGCCTATCGCCATCTCGGAAATCTTTTGACAATTAAAATGAATAAAAACCAATTTTATCATTCACTTTTTATCACGATAGAGGTTTACAAATTGATTTTTATAAAATAAACTATTCGGGATAAATCCAGTTATTGGATCACTGAATAGAATTACCTCAATATTCATTCTCGTATTAAAATAATCTTGTAGAACTGAATTTTATTCAAGTTACAAGAGTTTCAATCTTATTGTTATGAAAGTAATCATAACATGAAAAATATTAACAAATTTGAAAAAAAAACAGCTCGGGTAGCATTTACAAATATGTTTGGAAAACCTATGTATGAAAAATAATAAAAATTGGTGTGTACATGAAAAAGTTATTTGGGGGCGAGGTTTTTGATTTAAAAAAAAACGCAACATCTTTTTCAAAAATCTAGGCCCGGTAGCATTTGAACTGAAGAGTTTCTTTCTAATATTTTGCCGAAGGTTTCAAATCAATATCATAAAAACTGTGGAAAATAAAAAGGGGGAACAAAATGCTTACAAATTTATTCAGCCTTAATATTAGAATTTAGCGGATTTAGAGTTTATTCCGGCTGTGATTTTTTAATATTCAGATGGCCTTCATCTTCGAAATATATAATTTGACTAGCTATTTGGAAGTGGCAGGGTTCGTTTAATATTAAAACTCAGCTTCCAATTAGGTTGGAAGTATGTAAATTTTTACTGCATGAAATTGTAATTTTCTGAGTGGTTGGAAACGAAAAGAGCCAGGAATTATTCCTTGTCAACTTGATTAACAATTTCGGAGCCTGAGTTTGGACTAGATATTCATTGTAGGGGTTGAATAAAAAGCTTATGGGATACTCTTTTAAATAATCCTCTTGCAGAATTGGGTTTAGTAAGGGACCAATGTAGGTATACTTTCATTGAGATTGTTTGAATGGTTATCCGGGGTTTTGAAGGGGAATAAATGGATTTGTTGCAGTTTGAAAGGCTGCATATTAAGTATTGGAAATGTAATTCTTATTACTAGCAGCTTATTTAGTATTCCAGACTTTTATTCCAGTGCTTGTGTCTATATAGCCAGATCTTGAACACTGTTAGATTCCTTAAGATGTGCTTTATAATAAGTTTCTAATAATGTAGATGGTGATAGTAACAATGGATGTACTTGATTGTCTTTTAGCGCTGTGCGGACAACCGTGAAAGCCCAGTAAAACCTAGACCGACCCGAGGAGGTAGGCGCGCCAAGTTGACGAGAGAGCTACATTATTTTAGACTGAGGGCCAGTCTAGCTACAAGAAAAGGTGATCAGACGAGATACGAAGAGCTGGTGAAGGATAAGTTGAAGCAGATCAATGAAATTAAGCGAGCTAAAAAGAGTAATAATAGATGTCTAATTAAAAAAAACATTTTTCTGTGTGTTGTGTATTCGAGTGATCTTACGAGTACCTTTCGGAGCCGCGGTGTGAAATTTTCACTATAATAGGCGAAGCTTTGTTGTTAAATAAATGGCGAAGCCAAATGAGGCTTTGCACCAATTTAATTAATGTACAACTTGTTGTTAATAAATGGCGAAGCCAAATAAGGCTTTGCACCAATTTAATTAATGTACAGCTTGTTGTTAATAAATGGCGAAGCCAAATAAGGCTTTGCACCAATTTAATTAATGTGCAGCTTGTTTAAGACTGAACTGACTCTCAACTTTATTCTTGCAGTATATTTATATAAAAATTGTCTTACTCTAAGACTACTAATACTATACAAAGTAATATATGAAATACCTCTGACCCAGCACTTTGTTTATTTAACGTATAATTCATACAAAGTGTAAGTCGGAAGTATTTCATTAACAACTATTACTTAATTTTACTATTTACGGAAGCATGCAAGTCACGGCACTCGTTGCTTTTATAAATTTATATGTATACCTTACCCAATCCATGTTGTGGGTTTTCTACTCATTGTTTATTTTAATTTCTTTCCTACTCGAATTACACTCAGTACTTTGCGGCTTATTACAAAAACAATTTAGTTACTTACAAACATATGTTCTACCTCTGGTGCAAGGTCGTCGTATTTCAACGTGCGAATTCTTGCGCGCAGAGGTATTATGACATCATTCACTGAAATAATTGAGGTAGATCAGTGATGATTAATTATGTATGTACGTATATCGTTTGCTTTTAATGCAATGGAAACTGATGTAGGTATGTAGGTATACCATGCCGTAAACTTTTTGTTTTATTTCCTGATCGGAATATGTGAAATGTTTACTTGCAATGTACTGATGTAGGTAGGTATGTATGCAATGAGTTGTTTCCGGATTAAAATTGATGTTTTTAGATTTTATTTGGGATTTTATGTATGTAACAAATCTCCCCCTTGTAAAAAAAAAATGTGTTATTCTTTGAAGAGGAATAACGCATTAAAACATGATGAAAGGGTTTTATCTTATTGGCAGTACTTCGTTATTGATTTTATATGTATAAATGATGTCGAGCTCCGGGACAAGCATGCGGTTAGGTCGTTAAGACTAATAAGTACAAGTTCATCTATGTCTACAATGAATTAAATTAAGGTTAGGAATACGTTACAATATTTCTTATATTAGTACAATAAAGTTATATTAGTACAATAAAGTTATAAATTTTGTTAAAAATTTCACATTGTAATTGTTTTTTTGTTTTTTTTTTTTAATGTTTATACAAGGTATTTTTCTTAATTAATTTTCTAATATTAGTATACATTTATAGGTATGTTGGTTTTTAAGTTGGTCTCTTTTACAAATTAACATTTCTAGTTTCTATTATTGTACACATATATATTATTTTTAATTCTAATTTATGTGTATATATGTATATATTTTTACAATTATACATACTCGTATGTATGTTTTTATTTTTAATTATGATATATGTATAGGTATAACTATTTGAAACTTTTTTTTTTTTTGAAGAATTTATATATCAAACAAGGCAGGTATTTCTTATAATTTCTGGTATTTTTATAAATTTATATTCAATGATTAATTAAACTACTTGTAAATTGCGGGGTCTTTTAATTGAATCTAGTTCAAAATTGGTTAAGGATGGTGGAAGTGGTGGTGGTGGAGTTATTGGTAAATTGTGTCTACTATTTGTCTGTGGAGACGAAATATTTTGTGATTTAATTGAACCTTTAAATTCAGAACGAGCGATTTGAGGGGCAATGCGTTCTTTGTTTGTTGTCACCTTTTCTGATTCATTAATTAGTGGGTTTAATCTGGCTTTGTGAGCTTTGGAGATTTTCGATTGGAAGTTTTGGGAGATTTGTTTGACTTTTCCAGTCGACACCTTTTCCTTGGGTTGAGTATACGAACGACACTTGGTATCTACTTTGCCTTTGGGTTTTATGTCTTCCGTAATTTTTACTTTAGGTTGTGGAGGTGTTTCGGCATCTAATTGAGGTTTTGGATTACCGATGATTACTACTTTGGGAGCTTCTACTATCTTTTTCTTTTTCTTGTTTTTTATAGTTTTACATAGTTTTATTATTCCGATTATGCAAAGTAATAAAATCACTGTAAAACTCAGAGATAGGGAGCTTATTTGAATCAGTTCTGATTTGTTTCGCTCTTTTCTTTGTTTTTCCAGTGTATTTATTTGCTCTTCCAGTTGATCTAAGGAATACGAGTTTTCATTTAGAATATGATTGGCATCTTCTGCTCTTATCATAATTATATGTTTTTTAGCGGTGTTATTAACATTTTTGATGTAGTTTTGAATGGTCTCCGTTAGGTTAGTATTTATAGGGTGCGGATATTCTGGCTGTGTGATTTTAATATTTTGATGGTCTTCATCTTCAAAATATATAATCTGATCAGCTATTTGGAAGTTACAAGGTTCGTTTAGGATTAGTATTCCATTGCCGAAGAGGTTGGAGCTATGTAGAGTTTTTCCGCAGGTAATCTTAATTTTCTGTGTGGTATGAAACGAAAAGAGCCAGGAATTTTTCCTGGTTAGTTTTATTAATAATTGCGGAGCTTGAGTTTGAGCTAGGTATTCGCAGTTACCAGTTTCATTGTATGGATTAAATAGGAAGTTTATCGGGCACTCGTTCACGTAATGCCCCTGAAGGATTGGGTTTAGTAGTGGTGCAATATAAGTGCTTTCATTAAGATTATTCGATAATTTCTTGTATACTCGGAACTCGGATTGTTTGAACATTACGAACTTTTGTGTTGGTATGTGACTGGCAATATAAGTGTGTCTTATGTCCACAACTAGATAATGATTGTTGGGAGTTTGGAAAGGGAGTAAATGGATCTGCTTTAGTTTGAAAGGTGGCATATTAAGAATCGGGAATGTAATTCGTATTACCAAGAGCTCATTCGGTATTCCAGATTTTACCTCCAGAGTTTGTGTTAAGATTGCTAGGTCTTGATTTCTACTAGCTTCTTGTGGATGGGCCTTGTAATAGGCTTCTAACAAAGTGGATGGCGATATTAATAGCGGATGAACTTGATTATTTTTGAGAGCGGTTAATATCTGAATAAAATTTTGCTGTCTTAATTCTATGTCTAACACCTGTAGACTAATTGTAGATATAACCTCTTGGATACGTTGTCGCGTGCTTATTTCTCCATTGACCATGTCAAGCAGATCATTCACGGTCTTTGTTAACTCTTTCTGGTTGGCTTCAAGTTGATTAATGGGTTTCCTTAACTTTGAAGACTTGAACAGGGTTATTTGACTTTTTTCTAATTCTAGAAGCGCCTGTGTATCCGTCTCTAAATTTGCAGCCGGAGAGGAATATTGAAGGTATGCCCTTATATCGAGTGGACCAGCCAATCGAGCCGTACGTGCCTCAGGGGCTGCCTGGGACCTCTCAAGAAGTGCCGGCTTACGTACCTGGACCTAGGAGGCTGACTTTAGAGGAATATCAAAGGAGGACTAAGAAGAACTGCGGAGATCAGCCAGATATGGCAAAGGAAACCAAGTCGACCGGAGGAGGTAGGCGTGTTAGGCTAAACCGAGAGTTGCATTATTTCAGGCTGAGGGCTAGTCTAGCCGCTATAACCGAGGAGCGTGCTCAGTATGAAGATTTGGCCAAGGGAAAATTGAAAGAACTTAACCCCTTCAAAAGCGCTAAAAAGAGAAATTTTAAACACAAAAAAAAAAAAAAAATGTCTAAATTATGAAATAAATGATAAGTTTTATATTTATTTTCTTTTTCTTTCATTAACCCAAAAGAAATTTTTACCATTTTTATCCCTGAATAGGTATGTTGAGGGGTATTATTTTTCTGCATGAGAAGGTCTTCTTTTGAATTTTTTGAATAGGTGCCTACTATTGCTGCATGGGAATTGCAAAATTTTTTTTTTTTTTTTTTGTGAAGCCATGGAATGGTTTTAATCTGTTGTTATGTACTGTTACTCTTCGTTTACCGATTTGAATAACAGTATTAACAGGGGTAAAAGCTTTTACCACGAGATATGGACCTAGCCATATCTGGGAAAGCTTGTGTTTTTTGGCCGGATTTTTCAGTAAAACTTTATCACCTGGTTGGAATGTTACCGGGCGTGAGTGTTTATCGTAATAAAGTTTTGACTTTTCCTTGGCGTTGAGCAGATTTTTCCGGGCGATAGCATATGTTTTTTGTAGTTTGTACCTAAGAATGTGGTAGTAACTTTCGTGGTTGTAAATGGGCTCTGGTTCTCTTTTCAGATTTGATGGTACATCCGCTGTAAACCCGAACAGACAATCCATTGGAGTGAGCTTAGTGCCGTCATGTGGGCTATTATTGTATACGAAAGCCGCGGTTCTCAGGAATCGATCCCAAACCTTTGGATTTTCGGACACAATAGCTCTTAAATACTCCACTAGAGGTCTGTGGGTTCGTTCAAGTGCGCCATTGGATTGCGGATGATAAGC
The DNA here is from genome assembly GCA_963930735.1 of Dioctria linearis. Taxonomy (NCBI): domain Eukaryota; kingdom Metazoa; phylum Arthropoda; class Insecta; order Diptera; family Asilidae; genus Dioctria; species Dioctria linearis. The sequence goes on along the minus strand of OZ005743.1, from coordinate 86,566,284 downwards.
GGAAGTCTGTAATTTTTTTATTTTTAGAAGCTTACCGACTCGTTTGAAAAGATCGCTTAGGAAGTTAGAACCGTGGTCAGTTACTACCTTTTTAGGAATGCGACAACGAGTGATTATCTCATCGAAAAATATTCCTGCTACCGTTTCTGTTTCGCCATTCGGCATGGCATAACAATCTACGAATTTCGTTAGATTATCCTGGAATGTCAAAATGTATTTGTTTCCTGAGTGTGTTTCTTCAAGAGGACCTACGATATCTAAATAAACTTTCTCGAAGGGCATAAGGGCAGTATCTGTTATGACCATTGGCATACGATACTCCGGGCTAGCGTTCATTTTTTGGCATTTAGAGCACTTCCGAATATATTTCCTGATAGAACTAAGCACGTTTTTCTACTTATATTTTTTCTTAATCTTTTATAAGTTTTTATTACTCCTTGCTGACCACCAAATGCGGAGTCACGATAGTCCTTTACAATTTTTTCGATTTCCTCAGGGTCTGAGATAGTTTCCGGTAATTTATGCTGGGGATTATTAGGTTGTTGTTCCAAGGAAATTCGCCATGTTCAGATGCACTGCTTTCTGATTGGCTGCTATTAGGTGAGCCGATTTTGACTGAGCCATTTTAGGAGTTCCGTGAATATTTTTGAATTTTATGGGGAGTTTCTTGATTCTGATTTACATCTTGAATATTATTTTGTGCCTCCCTTATTTAGGCTTTTGTAACAACATGGAATTGTGCTTGCTGCTTTGTTGATTGTGGAGAACTAGAATCATCATCGTCTATGTCGGACTCGAGACGGTGATGTACCTGAGCTTCTAAAATGATCGAATTGGAGTTTGTTTGGTTTAATTTTATAATCAAACTCTGAGAGCTTATGGTGAAACCTGACTAATCTCGACGTTTTATCTTTTACATTGAATACGTCTTTCAGGGGCTTGTGGTCTGTGTAAACCGTAAAAGCTCTACCTTGTAAGTAACACCTGAAGTTCCTGGCGTCCCACACAATAGTGATCAACTCTTTTTCTATTGTGGAGTATTTTTGTTCCGCCTTATTTAAACTTCTACTTGCATACGCTATTGACCTGTCTACCTATTGCCCCTTGTGATAAGACCGCTCCCAATGCCTTATTGCCAGCATCGGTTGTTAGATTAAAAGGTGGGGAAGAATCTGGATTTCGGGTTGTAATTGAAGATTATGGGCTCTAAGTCTGTCGAATACCTTAGCCAATTACTCGTTGTGATCTTGTAAGTTTTTTTTCCATATATTGCAATATCATAGATAGACAAAGCATTCTAATCCTTGGTGACCCGTTAGAATATAATTAATTAGGCGCAGGTGTGCCTTTCAGCCCAAATGGCATTTTCTTAAATTCATAGTGCCCGTAAGCAGTACTAAACGCTGTTTTTGGTCTATCCTTTGGGTCACCCAGAGCTTGGTGATATCCGCTTGCATAAAGATACATGGTCCTCCTTAGTCTGTATTGAATTGAATAGGAAGATTAATACCTTACGTTTTAAGTAAGTTTGACTTGAGCTAGCAACCCAGTAACAAAAACCTAACAGGAGTAATGGGCAGATCTGGGCAGGTTTAAAATGAATCGCAAACAATCATTAAAACAACTTCCAACTTACGTTTGCATAGGGAGCCGCTTCGCACTATGTCATGCCGCTGAGAGTCCGTTATGGGAAACGTCCACATTCCTGGATCCGAAACTACCAATGCTTGCTTAACTTCATAACTGGCGTCGTAGCTAACTGAGAGAGAACCTAACTCAATTTGTTCTTCATGTTCAGCGTCTGATTCCGATTCACTTGTAGAGTTTAATCCCTGCTATTTTTCCGACTGTCGTTCTTTATCGATATCAGTATTCAGTGAAGCACTTCCCAGCATTTTAGAAGTCGAAGCAACCGGTTGAGATGATTTAATACGACCGCATTCAGTATGGTTAAGAAACTTCATCATACCTGAACTTAAAGCCTGGTTTGATACGGCTCTTTCAGCTTTTGTTTTTGCTGATCCTGACTCCCATTTCCTCCCGATTCTCTATCTCGCTTGCCTGACATGCCGTAGATTGTAGGTGTAACCTGTAAACAACAACCATAAGAACATTCATATGTACTTCTTTCTTTGCTTAAGTAGCAACATATTAATTATTGTAAAGCTACTATTAGTACAATGAGAATACAATCGGATTATTATTATATAATACTTTTTTTACTATGTATATAATAATAATAATATAGTATACATACAGGGTGCTTCCCACTGGGAGGTCAATAGAGCGGGAGGTGATAGTACTCACCTAGACGAACCAAAAATTGTATGGCACGGGGGGGGGTTATCAACCGTTGAGGAGTTACAGGGTGATTAGGAAAAAAGCTAGTTTTTCACAAAACACCCTGTATCTTAAAAACTACAGGGCATATGAGCACAGTTAAGAGCTCATTTTATGCAGAACTTCATGGCCTTTCCAACGACTGCCCAATCAGCCTGTGGCGTTTAGGTTTGTACACACTGCGAGATAAAGGATGTGGAGGCTATGATTATAAAAAGGCGAAAATGACACACAGTTTAAGCTTTTATTTTCGTAGTTATTAATTTGTTGTCTTTACACTTTAATACTTATATATATATTTTATAACTACACGACTTTAATAATTACACCGCTTTTAAACTTTAATAATTACACCGCTTTTATTCTTTAATAATTACACCACTTTTAAACTTTAATAATGACATCACTTGTTCTGTCTTTTTTAACTTTCCATACAAGACTCAACTCACAACACTTCTACTCTATCCGAAATTAATTGGTTCATTCCAAAAAATGCAGAATCGACTACGCGTGATTTCTGTGCCAGAATTTTTTAATGTTTCCAAACAAGATTATTTTTATTTCCTACTTCGCTTTGTTTACCTGCGAAGTAGGTCATTATTGCGAAGGTAAGTCACTCTGCAATAAATTCTGATCAGCCAATAGGTCATTTTTTTTTATGCTGACCGGGCATTGATCAATGCACCAAAAATGCTTTTATTTTATTTATCTTTGCAATTGTTACGATTGCAAAGAAACTTACATATGAGTTAATTTATAACATGAAAACATTTTGAAAAACGTTTTGAAATTAATCTTCGCTAAATGAGGAAATAATTATACAACAAGCCCCATACCCCTTTCACATATAGAATTATGGTTGTCTAAACTAAACATTTTGAATTTTCCTACCTTTTTTTTTAATTTAACCTCTATTATTTTTGCGAAAAGCTAACATAACTTTTTTTTATAAAAACTGTAAACTGTAGACTCTCCTCTTCAATGTGATCTATGTCTTAACTGTAGCCGTTAAACAATTCTTAACTCATAACCTATTCCGGTCACACCGAAATTAGACGATATTTTTTAAAATGACGTGCTAAGGGAACAAATTAGAGGTTTTGAAAATAGGTTTGAGAATAAGTTTAGAGCTAATAACTCTTAAAGGGCTTCAGATAGCACATTGGGTGTAATAGGTCAACCTAAAGAGGAGAGTCTGCAGTTTACAGTTTTTATAAAAAAGAGTTATGTTAACGAGCGTTTTGCAAAAATAATAGAGGTTAAATTAAAAAAAAAGTAAGAAAATCCGAAACATTTAGTTTAGACAACTATAATTCTTGTTGTGAAAGGGGTGACCGTATGCCCTGTAGTTTTTAAGATACAGGGTGTTTTGTGAAAAACTAGCTTTTTTTCTTAATCACCCTGTAACTCCTAAACGGTAGATATGCCCCCCCCCCCCCGCCATTCAATTTTTGGTTTGTCTAGGTGAGTACTATCACCTCCCGCTCTATTGACCTCCTAGTGGGAAACACCCTGTATAGTAGTAGTATACTTATGCAAAATAGGGTTTTGTCAAAAAAATCATTTTCGAGACATGCTTTTTTCATCGACTGTACTTTTTTGGGCATAGCTATGAATCAATTGCTAATTGATACGAATTTAATGAGCACATACCAGATACGATTACGTTCGCAAGGGCGCAGATGCTATGGACACCTTCCGGCTCCATCAATCAGCTCCATGATACTACAACGGAAAGTGAGTCAAATTTGACTTGTAAGATGTGTAGAGGACAATTTACTTAGTTACAGACGTGTACGAACATTGCAAGTTAAATAAAAGCTCGTAAAAAATATAGAAATAGAACACAAAATATAATATAGTAACTTATGACTTTATAAAGAAAACTATGGTAATAATGTAGTTATTACTTACCATATTCTTAATGAATTACTACAGGTACTGTTGTTTTTCTTTATTCTTTAAATCACATCACAAACAAAATTTCAAAAAGTTTTGAACTAAAACGGTTATTTGCTTATTACTTGGCGTTTACCTACAACTACAAACTTCAAACAAAAACTATTAGGTACTATTAAATAATCTTAGTTCAATGTACCGGACTGGTCGATACGTATTTATTTCTTATGTATTAATCGCGTCCAAACAATGGACCACACCACACTTATTCACACATCAAATACTATCAGAAATACACGAATATCATGTACGTATATGGCGCAACACTGCGTGCGCTACTTTGATTGGCTTTCTAGCCAGGGTTGCCGCTTAGGAAAAAAAAAACTCCCCAAACCTTTATTCAAAAGTCGCTGGATTTTAAGAAAAAAGAACTCCAGGAAATCCGCTAGAAGTCGCTAAATTTTTTAATATTATCTCTCTTATTAAAATTCACGTTAATGACACATCCATTTTAAAAACTTGTATCACAGCACAGAGTAAATACTAGCTCTTGTAGTTTGCAGGTGTATTTAAATCAATCTTAATTGTAAAAAACCGGTTTCCCTCGATAACTTGAAGCAAATGAGTGAATTTATTTACCTATTAATAGTTACTAATAGTTACTAACGCACGTAAAGCAAGACAGCAATATAAATGTTTTACGAGAAAAAGTGAGATGCACGGGATTGAAACGATCCCACGTTGAACAGTAATTCATCATTAGGCAATTCCCCAGTCAACATAGTGTTGCGTTGTGTATTGCCTACAATAAGTGGACACAATAATGGACATATTCTTCAATGTTCTTTTCTTTTATTCAGAATATTTACAAGAATGGTCATGAAATCGTCCCTAAAAGTCGTAAAACATTGTTTAGGGTCTAAGTCTTGAAAATAAGTCGCTAAAAACCTCAAAAATCCAATAGATCTAGCGACAAAGTCGCTAAAACGGCAACACTGTCTCTAGCCCTTGAGGAGCGGCTGGCGTTTGAAAGTATCTTACATAGACAAACGCCAAACAGGAAAGGTAAATCCCCAAGTCTGGCCACAAGGAGCTCCCCGTGATAGAAACGCTTTACGAACAAACATTGCTAGACTAAATAAAAACAAAATTTGTCAGAGGGGCTTCCCCGGTCGTTTCTCGCGGCAGCAACGCAACGCCAACAAATGTTGCTAGCCTAAAGAAAACAAATTTGGTATGTCAATCACTGACTTATAACAATGGACTGAGCGTATTGTCATTTTCCTATAGGAAAGCATGGCACAAGTTTTATAGTTCTCTCTTCCGCCCTATGGCAGAGTTGGAGCTACCAACACAAAATATTGCATTCTGGAACGTTTGCTTATGCCATTTGATGTTTTTATGTTGGCTACAGATGCAATCACCTCAGAAGGAATAAGGTAAAGATAGTGTTTACCATGCTCCGTCGCTCTTGCCCATAAGCAGGATTCAGTTAAGAATAACTTTTGAAAATTAAAGTCGGAATGAGTTTAATTCCTTATAAGCGATTAAAATATCACTTGGGCACAAGAAAATATATTTTCTTAATTAAATTCGATTTACGGGTGTAAAATTTCATATGATTGGTTGAGTATTACATGTTTTTTATGTAATGGTTTTAAAGGGTGCTCTAACGGTGATATACAGAAACACAATATTTTTTGTGCCACATGAAATAGCAAATCGCTCAGTCCATTGTTATAAGTCAGTGATGTCAATATATTTATCGTTTTATAACGAATAAATTTTTACGTTGCGTCCGAGTTATGCCAATTTTGAGGCGCGAGGCCGTAGGTGGTGGCCCACGTTGCCCACGCAAAACGGCCCCTCTGCTCAGAAGCGTAGAAATTAGAGGTTCCTGTTAATATTATGGACTTATGCCTTAGACACACAGCACTCTTAATGAAGAAATAACGAACGACTCATTAGTCTATAATGATTCATTATAAACTGCGGACACACAGCCATTTCTTTAATTAAGTTGTGCTGTCAAACTGGTTTTGATGAACTTATCACATTAAAAAAAGCGAATTAACGCGATAAACTTTGTTTTCATTTATTTTATTTTCAATTTAACAATTTCCAAATGAGAAACACATTTTATTAAAAAAAATATTAAAAATATAAATTGTGATTTGCATTTCTTCTTCTTATTTTTCAAATCGGTAGATGCACAGCGGAGCTCCAGATGTACATTATATGCCAAATCTAGCACATTTTTCCTCATTATAGCTATAATGAAGGAGGAAAACACTTCATTAGTGTACTTCATTATCATCTGATTTTCGAGCTATAATGACATATACTATTTGACACACGGCATTTTAATGAATAGTTAGTACAAATGATTCATTAGTTCGTGCTGTGTGTCTAGGGTATTAGAAGGTATTATTAATGGTTATGAAATCGACAAAAAAGGAGAATTAGTGAAGGTCCAAAATGGAAACATAAATGAAGATGACTTGGAAAACAACGGCATCAATAATGCAGCAAATTTTACAGATTGCAGAGGCAGAAAAATGGGCTTTGTTTACTGTAAATAACTATCATATATAGTAGGTTTATGTATAGTCGAGTTAGTAGGTGTTTTTGCCCTACAAAAAGTGGGGAAGTTGTGATTTTTATATATGTTACATCGTTCCGGGCTCCGATGAAAAATCCAAGTTTGCACCCTTGGAGGGGCTCTGCGCGTTCCGCTATTTTGGACCTAAGGTACAAAAAATTGGATTTTTCAAAATAATTCCTCAACGGTTGATCCTGCGACAAAAATGGCTGATACAAATTTGAAGAAAACTAAATTCCCTACATTTTTTGTATAAACACTTTTTTGTTAACTCTGATCTATAACGAGTTGCAGCGGCGGAAATGTGAACATTCTTCCAAAAGAATGTATACGTATAGTACCTCTAATACAGGGTGTTTTGTCCATGGTGTTCCATAGGACAGTAGGTGATAATAGTCACCTAGTCCAAAAAAAATTTGAAGGCAAGGGGTGAGGGGCATCGCAACCGTTTCGTAATTACAGGGTGATTAAAAAAATATGCAAATTTTTCACAGTTTTCTCCAAATTTGTATCAGCCAGTTTTGTCGTAGGATCAAACGTTGAGGAGTTATTTAAAAAAAAATAATAATTTTTTGTACCTTTAATCCGCGCAGACCCCCTGCAAGGGTGAAAACTTGGATTTTTCATCGGGGCCCGGAACTAAGTAACATATATAAAAATCACTACTACTCCACCTTTTGTAGGGCAAAGACCTATTTAGTCCCTATTGACTGGACTGGTAGCAGTTACTGACATTATTGAATTTTGAATTGCTTCGATTGTTTTTCTTGATTCAAAATTTTTTAATTTATGTATATGTTTTCTTTACTACTAGTATTGTAATAATTGTAAGCAGAAATTGCAAAATTTATCACTCACAGTCATATACTCTCCCTCATATTGAATTTTAATTCTTTTTTAAATTCTTGCACATTTACATTGTACGCATTCTTTGATTCTTGCACATTTACACTGTAAACCCTTGTTTATTGTTTATCAATTTTTGTTGTTTGTAATTTACCGCTACACAGTTCTAAAATTCCAATTCTTGTCAGCGGTGGTCACTCACTTACTTTCGTCAGTGGCAGACGTCACCAGCCATGCTTTAATTTATACGGCTAATTAAAATAGTTTCATTGTGGACTGTTTATTTAAAAATTACTTATATGATACTAGACAATATTAAATATTCCTATGAATTTGAATTTGATAACATTATAAACAATATGTAGTATATTAATGAATTCTTACTATTAATTATTGATAATTGGAAAATGAATTTATTTTGTTCCTTTTAAGGGCTCTGTACCCAAAGGGTGCCGGCGGGACCGTATTACTAAGCCTGCGCTGTCCGTCCGTCCGTCTGTCTGTCAGCGGACTGTATCTCATGAACCGTAATGGATAGACAGTGAAATTTTCACAGAATATGTATTTGTATTGCCGCTATAATAATAAATAATAAAAACAATTAAGAAAGCTAGAATTGTCTAATTCTTATGATACCCGAATACCCGTATGTAATTTTGTATGGTCACCTCTCTGCGCAAGTATGATTTTTGAAGTGGTTTTTTGCATATATTTCTAAAACGATTCGTCGGACAGTAAAAATGAAGAACTTTTTAGTACATTAAAACCGTCTACGACTGATCGGGTTCACAGTATACGTAAGAATCCTAAATTTTTATATGGCAACACCAAGAAGGGGTTGCCCGATTAATTCCATTTTTCCATTTCTTTTTACTAATAATATGAAAACACCATGTACCAAATTTCAGCTCATTACGTCGACGCGTTCTCAGGCAGTGCCCAAATATATAGTGAAAAACGCAATTTTTATACAGCAACCCTACGAAGGAGTTGCATTCAGCCCATTTTCGAACTTAAATTTACTTTTGTTTTAAAAAGCCCGTGTGCAAAATTTCAGCCTTCTAGTGAACGCGTTTTCGAGTTATCGTGCGGACAGACGGATGGACGGACATGCAAAAATCAAAATAATTTTTAATGCTATGTGTGGGTGTCCAATCCATTTTGCTCTACCATCATTATTTCTAGGTGCTACCAACAGCATTATAAACTTAGTATGTATACCCTATATGTAGATCATCTAGTGTATAATAAAATAAAATTAAAAATTAAAGGGGGGCTGTCAACGGGCTGTATCTCATGAACCGTAATAGGTAGACTGTTAAAATTTTCACAGAGTGTATTTCTATTGTTAATAACAAATAATTAAAATAAAATAAAATTTTAAATTAATGGAGGCCCCATACAAGAAACGTGATTTTTCGACTTTTTTGCTCGACCTTAACAATTGCTGTATCTCTTTAACAGTAATAGGTAGACTATAAAATTTTCAAAGAGTGATTTATTACTATAGCTGCAATAATAATAAATAATAATAAAATAAAGTTAGAAATTAAAGGGGGTTCCCATACATAAACTTTCGTTGGTACGTAAATGCTCGCTCGAGAGCGGCTCCTGAAATGCCCGAGAGCCAGAGGCATTTTTTCCAAAAGGCTCGCTCGCCAGCCCGAGCAGTGTTGCCAGAAAACCTTCTAAAAAATGTGCTATTTTGGAATTTTGATTATGCTAAACAGTGCATTTTTGGAGAAAATGTGTTGAAAAAATCCGCCATTTGCTTTTAGTTTAAAATGTTAACTTTTTTATGTAAAAGTTTTAGCATTACATACAAGTGCGTTCGGAAAAAGAGAATTATGCCCTAGACACACAGCACTCTTAATGAAGAAATAACTAACGATTCATTAGTCTATAATGATTCATTATAAACTGCGGACACACAGCCATTTCTTTAATTAAGTTGGGCTGTCAAACTGGTTTTGATGAACTTATCACATTAAAGAAGCAATATGGATCGAATTAACGCGATAAACTTTGTTTTCATTTATTTTATTTTCAATTTAACAATTTCCAAATGAGAAACACATTTTATTTAAAAAAATATTAGTAATATAAATTGTGATTTGAATTTCTTTGCATTTCTTCTTCTTATTTTTCAAATCGGCAGATGCACAGCGGAGCTCCAGATGTACATTATATGCCAAATCTAGCACATTTTTCCTCATTATAGCTATAATGAAGGAGGAAAACACTTCATTAGTGTACTTCATTATCATCTGATTTTCGAGCTATAATGACGTAATGTAACACACGGCATTTTAATGAATGGTTAGTACAAATGATTCATTAGTTCGTGCTGTGTGTCTAGGGTATAATGCAATAAACTCTTATTCAATTTTGACATTCGTATTTCTATGAAAATTTGCATATTGTTTTTTGATTGATTGTGTTATCAAGATGTAAAAATGAATTGTTTTGTTTTCTCCAAAGTAACATCCGTCAAAATCTTACCAGTCGATTTTAATGTGAATTATTTGGAGACCGCGTTAAATTTTACTTTGCCCGTACTTGCTACTAGGCTTTATAGTCAAAATGGAATTTAAAATTAAGGATCAATTTAATTCTTAATTTCGTCTCAACAACATTCATTTTACTAAAGACTACCTTTTCACACCTTTTCACTTGAAAATGGGAAAATAAAGGCTTATTACTATCTGCATATTTTTTTTTAACAAAAAACGTTCACCCAAAACTTTTTGGAATCAGTATTTTCATCGCAATCAATTCAGAAAATAATTTTATACATATTGATTATATATTATATTATTATTATATATATATATTATTATATTATTTTCAAATTACGAGTATCTTCCATACAATCACAGATTCTTCTTCAACTAGTGGTCTTTCACATTTTCCTTTATTTATTTATTTTATTTTATTTTTTTCATATTTTTAACACAAAAACATTGAATTTGGTCAGGCGGACAAAATCAATGATCATTCATTCGTAATTGATTTTTTGTTTTCAAAAATCAAGTTACCCAAGATTTTTTGAATTAAAACGAAAGTCCTGTCAAGTTTTATATGTAATTGACAGCAAATTTTTAATAATAAAAATTCAAACTCAAAGGTAAAGCGATTTTTGAAAAATCAATTACGAACGAATGATTATTGATTTTGCCCGTCTGCCTAGGGTGGACAAACGTTAGCGTAGTTGATTCGTTAGCAAAATTTCTTAATCGCTAACTAACATAAAGTGTAGAAATTAAACATTAATGTTATTTGAAAATATTAATTAGGTACGTAAGATGCTCACTGCATTAATGGGATGGACACAAAAACAGCAAGAGAAAAATGTGCTAAAATAATGCCATTTATAATTAATTTGCGAAAAAAATGCCGTCATATTTTTCTTTTAAATTTGTGCTAATCGTGGGAGAAATGTGCTAAAATAGCACAAAAAATGCCGGTCTGGTATCACTGAGCCGATCCGTTAAATAGCTATCACTCACGAGCCGTTAAGTAACTCTCGCTCGCGAGCCGGAGCCAAAAAAAATTTCTAAAACACTCGCTCGCGAGCCGGAGCCGTTAAATAGCTCATCATACAGCTCCGGCACAGTAATTCTACAGTAGCCCAACTTAGAACATGCAACTGAAAACCTTAGAATATAGAGCAAACAGGAATGGTGATAAGCCAGATTTTACGTAATGAATTCCTGGTTGTGTTGGTAGTCCATTTTTACATGTATTTACACGCCATCCCTATTCTAAACAACTTGTCAATTTGCAAAAAGTAAACAAAGGTTTTGTGCGAAGCATCTGTGGTAAAAAATGTTCTTTTTCTACTTTATTTTGAAACAATTCACTTAATTAATTTATATAAATCTCTGCTTCTATTAACAAAAGAGATAATTTAGATAGTGCAGTTGCCTCAAACAGGATTTCCCTAGTTTATAATCCAATTTATATTTGCAAGCACTGACCGACACTTCATTTCTGTTTTTTTAATTGATATGAAGATTTTAACGGGCACTAGTGGCACTATAAAACTTTGCACTGAATAAAGTTCAAAGATAAATAGTTTTGAAAAGAATTGATTCGGTACTTTTGTTAAATTTCACAAAAGAATTTTAAGTTGACCATATCTGCTCACAAAACAAAAGCACATTTCACAATTAATCTACAGCTTTGACAATTTCTCTATCCAGCATCTCACTTACTCCTATGTATAGTCTCCTGCTTTTGACAAATTACGCTCATGTACACGAATTTTACACGATTCAACCATTCCTGTTTGCTATATATTCTAAGCTGAAAACCCTTGATTAGCATAAAATTGAACATAACCTAAAACTTTTTCACATAACCTCAAATATATTTTTTTTAAATAAGAGGAAAATGGAAGGAGCCATAGGGAAACATATGTGTCAAAAGTATATAGCATGCTCTCTAAAATAAACAATACATGCTTGCGACCTAGTTTTGTAGCAAGCATGTATGCCTTGTAAGCCATATAAAATTTGAGGTCTTTTGATAGTGTGGCTCGTAGCTAAATAAAAATGTTTGCCAGCATTTGATTTCAGGCTATGTCAATTTTGCATTGAGAAATTTGTTAATCAATTCGGTGGATGTTGAACAAAAAACCTTGCAAAAAGCTACTTAGTAATAATTGGTTAATAGTTATTTATCAATGGTTGTTCTACGATTATTATTATTATTTTTGAGTACACTAAATAAGGAGTAAATCCAAATGAAAGTGATGTAAATTGGTGTTTAATTGAAAGTTATCCAGGTGTTATCACGGAACTTATTCGAGAATTTGCAGAATTTGACGGAGTTAAAGTGGAAGACTTATGGACAATTTCATCAGATATATACCCATTGAAGGAATTCAGAAGTAACAAAAGCTACTTAGAACTTTAATAGTAGACTTATCACATTACGTCACTTAGGCTATATCTGGAATGAATTCTCTCAGCACATTAGCTGCAGGAGAAGTTAAGGAACTTATAATTAGCGCTGATATGGCAATGGGAACAATAATTCAAGATGATGTTGTAATTAAAGGAAGGTATAATGAAATAAATTCATTGAACTCCCTTAACTGAAGTTAGGTGGAATTAATTATCTATCATATGGCGATTACGGAAGCAACAAAATTTGAAAAAAAACCTCCGCGGAGAAGGAGAAACGCGATGCGACTTAATATTCTATTCCATTTTAAGGAATTGCAATCTCATATGATCGGCATAGCGATATTACAGAACGGCTCGGCTCATCTTTACCATTTTTATGTCACATGGCAAGGTTTCGAGGAATAAAAAATCCCATAAATATGGACAGTTTTGTATTTTTATTTTCACTCAACTTAGAATAGAATATAATAGAAAGACATAATTACTTTTTTTCAGACTCAAGTGGGAAGAGCAAAATTAACTTTAGTTGATCCATTCGAAGGTGATAAAGGAGTTCTTTTCAAAGATATTGCTGGCCTACAAGTAACAAAACAAGAATTTATGGATTTTGTTGATTATCTAAAAAATCTAGATAAGTATCAAAAACTAGAAGCAAAAGTTCCAAAATGAGCTCTTCTTCTAGGTCCTCCAGGTTGTGGAGAAACATTGCTCGCTAATGCTGTAGCTACTAAACACAAGTGCCGGACTTGATATGATTAAATTGATGCTATTGGTCGCTCAGGAGAATCTGAACAATCATTAAATCAATTACTAGTTGAGATGAATGGGATGACTTCAAAGAAGGGTGTATTAATGCATTTAATGCATTTCCTGTGTCTGCCTTGATACACTGAAAATGAAAATATTGTGCATAAAAAAGCAATAAACGTTGAATTACTTACTCGTTATTGTTTTTGGTTATCCACTGCCATTCACGGTCTTCAAAGAAGTGACTGTTATTGCGCCCAAATTTTTAAGAGCGCCAAAATTATTCATCAAGTGTGGTAACTATGACCACACTATGACAATGTATACGTCTATTTTAAAAATTTTATACATATTGAGGGATGATCAAAACTTTCAATAAATTATATATGTAAGTGAAATAAGATGATATTGATTGAAAAGTAGAAAAAAACCTAAGGTGACTTTGTAGATTATAATACAAGACGCCAATAGAATTTCTCCTAATCAACAGTCAAGAATTCTGAAAAATTTCGAATATTATTATGTTATGTAAATTTTAAACAATAATTAAAATTATGCAAATGTCAATATCAACTGAGAGTTCCAACCAGGCAGCTTCTTAAAATAGTTTAACTTACGCAATTTTTCATTGAATTTACGTTAATCATTTACGATCACTTTTCAACTTTTTTCAAAAATTATTTCTTGAAAAATTTAAGCCACGCTAACTATAAATTATAATATTAATTGTTTAACTTAAACACAACACACAACACTTCTAGTGGGTAAAAGATGACGTTTCGAATTGTCATATTGACATATTGATCACTCATCCAGTTCTTTCTTTCTTGTTCACAAGAGATTTTGCATATTGAAAATCTCTTTTTCCCACTTATTATTTAAATACACATCTTTGCGTTAGTTGAGGACTTTTTTCCACCTTTTTTCTTCAATGGCATGTCTCCTGCCGGTGGATCAAGCCGTTTTGACATTTTGACAGAGCTGTTCTACTGTAGAATATATATATGTACATATATATAAGCCAAAGTTTTTGACGTTTTTAAAGAATCGGGAGTACACATACATGAATGTAAGGTATAATTATCACTTTATTCACTTTATTAAAGTACATGAGCTATAAGTTGCATGGATTTTTCTTTTATTTAATAAAGTGGAATAAAAGTACGTCAACCTTCCTTGCTTTAATTAAATTATTACCAGCGACTGCAACTGGAAAGAAAAGTGAATCGCGAAGTTCCCTCAAGAAAACTAAAAACAAAATTATTTATTTATTTAATGGCCTGTTTTTTAAAAATCTTCAGTGCATTTTATGTTATTCGTTTAATTAGCCTATTAAAACTACGACCTTACAAAAAAAAAAAAAAACAAAAACGAAAATATAAATTTTAACCCTTTTAAAATAACTATCAAAAACTTTCATGTAAAAAAGAATACCTTAATAAAAAATATTGAGCAAATGTGGCTTTAATTATTAATTTTGGATTTTAATGTGTTTATAATTGATACTATTATTCTTAACTGTACGAAAAACGTATTGAACAGTGCAGCTTTATTTCAAAATTTAAGGGCAGTATAAAACTAAACCTTACCAGAAAATTTACTAGTCGTAACTAGTAGTTACTCTAAAGGATCAAGAATTTCGTAATAAACCTTTTTGAGTTTTTGCATATAATCATAAACAAGTTTAATTTGTTGAAAAATCTCTTTCAGTTTAATATGCTTTTTGCACAAAAGGTTTTGATTTAAAACAAAAAAGTTCGAATTAAGACATTTGGAACTAAGTATATAAATACAAACCAAATTCTCTTAAAATCAATGTATCGATACAGTTTCAGAATTTATGTTTTTAGCAATAGTATTTTATTAAATTATTATATTATTGTATAAAACTGCAAATTGCATTAAAAATCCCGAATTTCTTTAGGTGTAAAATTTAGAATTTATTCGCAAATGCATTACTCAAGTTACGCCACATAATTTTCTCACCGATCGCCAGACGCAACATGATCCCAGGTAAACTATCAAAGCTTTGTGGTCGTCGTATGAAGGATTTTAATATGAAAACCGACTTTATACTTATTTCGAAACTTTATTCATCTACTTCGTTTTCTTAAACTTATTTTTTAACTTCTACAATTATTTAATAATTCAAACGCATTAAAGCTTACACTAAATAAGATACTGAGGCGAGCGAGCGGATGGCAGATACACGACTGACTGATTATATGACGTGAGCAAAAGGGTACTTGACTCTTCTAAATGTTAAGTGGCGGTACTGCCAGATATGTGATCTTTTTCGTATGTTATAAGTCGCTACACACTCCCCCTCCAGCGTAGCGTCGGTCAGAATGATCTGCTTGTGTATTGGATCCTAATTTTATTTTAGTTATCTTTATCCAAGAATATGTATGCAGGCTTAAGCCTATCAATGGAAATTGATACGTGTTTGCCATTTATATCCAGGATATATTGTTTTCGAAGTTTTCGAGTTACCTTATATGGTCCCTCATATGGTGGCTTTAGACCTGTCTTCACCTTGTCGACCCTGACGAAGACATGGTCTGCTTCGTTGAGAGTTTTTGGGATATAGAAATTTTTGTTTGAATTATCTCGTACTTGTGGTGGTTTTAATCTTGCATTGACTGTCGTAGTTGTCCGACTAAGGTATTCGTGTCTAAATCATCAGATAGAGTACTATGACCTAGGAGGTCGCCTGGAATTTTTAAGCTTTGGCCGTAAACTAAGTCTGCAGGTGAATAGTTTAAATCTTGTTTAATTGCGGTGCGTATTCCTAAAAGTACAAGAGGTAAATCATCAACCCAATTGACAGTGTTTTGTCTTGCTATTAGTGAAGATTTCAGTTGTCGATGGAATCTTTCTACCATCCCATTTGCCTGTGGGTGGTAGGCAGTGGTTCGAATTCGATGTGAACCAAGAATTTTAGTGATTTCTGAGAACAGTTTGGACTCAAACTGGGATCCTTGATCGGTTGTTATTTGTAGGGGTACGCCAAAGCGCGCGACATAGTGTGATATGAACGTTTTGGTAATGGTAGCTGCAGTAATATCTTTCATAGGTATGGCTTCGGGCCAACGTGTGAATCTGTCGATTATTGTCAATATGTATGAATTATCACCCGATGGGGGTAGTGGACCTACAATGTCTATGTGGATGTGTTCGAAGCGTTTTTGTGGAATTGGTATGTGCTCAAATGGCGACTTACTGTGACGCTGTATCTTGGCCTTTTGACACGCAATGCAAGATCTAGCCCATTCGTTGCAATCTTTGTTTATTTCTGGCCAGAAGTATTTAGTGGTCACCTTTTTTGTGTTGTGCGGATTCCATCATGTGACAGATTGTGAATCAATTTAAAAACCATTTTTCGGAGTTCTGTCGGAACATATGGTCGATTTGTTCTAGTGCTAGTTTCGCACCATACTTCTTCTTCTGTGATGGGAATTTTTATGAGCTCTAGTGTGTACTTGGAATCAGATTTGGGCTTCGCTGCTAGTAATTCTTTTAACTGGTGATCATTTTGTTGGGCATCAGAGAGACCTTTCAGTGTTAATGTGGGATTGTTGATTGCGTCACAAGCTTGCGATCTCGAAAGAAGATCTGCTACCTCATTTTGTTTACCAGTAATATGGTTTATATTGCTAGTAAATTGTGATATGTAGTCGAGCTGTCTGGATTGACGCGGGCTACGTTTAGTTTTTGTCGTTAATGCTCTAGTCAGGGGTTTGTGGTCTGTGTAGATTATAAAATCTCTACCTTCCACGAAGTATCGGAAATGTTTTATGGCTAAATAAATGGCAAGCAGCTCTCGGTCAAAGGCCGTATACTTTTGCTCACACGGTGAAAGTCCTTTAGAAAAAAAGGCGAGTGGTTGCCAGTTATCGTTTACCATTTGCTGTAAAACAGCTCCTACGGCGAAGTCAGATGCATCTGTGGTGATATTATAAATTGTGTTTTCCAGTGGATGTGCTAATAGTGTAGCGTTTGACAGAGCGTGTTTCACTCGTGAGAAAGCCTCTTGACACTGGTTGGGCCAAGTAAAATGATTTTTATGATTTTTTATTTTATTCATATTTATTATGTGTTGGTATAATGGTTTCAACAGTTCGGAAAGCTTTGGAATGAATCTGCCATAATAGTTTACCATTCCGACAAACTGTTGTACTTGTCGTATTGATGTCGGTGGGGCGAGTTTGAGAATTGCATCTACTCGGCTTTGTGATGGTTTGATGCCATCTCTGGAGATTGTGTGACTAAGAAAGTCAAGTTTGCTGACACCGAAAGTGCATTTTTGAGGTTTGATTGTCAATCCGTTGTCTCTGAGGCGTTGAAACAAGGTACGTAAGTGAGCTTTGTGTTCTTCGAAGTCTTTGCTGGCAATGAGTAGATCATCTATATACGCGAACACAAAGTTGAGTCCTTTTGTAACTTCGTTTATGAATCTTTGGAATGTTTGGCTTGCATTCCTTAGACCGAATGGCATTCTGATAAATTCAAATAGACCAAAGGGAGTGGTGATTGCAGTCTTTGGTATGTCTTCAGAAGCTATTGGTATATTGTGGTATACCCTTACCAGATCAACTTTTGAAAATATTGTACATTCCTGCAACTGCATTGAAAAGTTCTGTATATGCGGAATGGGGTACCTGTCAGGTACTGTGAGTGCATTCAGTTGTCGATAGTCACCACAGGGCCGCCAATCTGGGCTGTCTTTTTTGGTAACCATGTGAAGTGGTGACGAGACAGGTGAAGAGGATGGTCTACAGATTCCTAAATCAATCATGTGTTGGAATTCCAACATGGCTTCTTTATGCTTTGTAGCATGAAGACGACGTGGTTTTGCAGATGGCAATTGCCCTTGAGTTACGATGTGGTGCTGGACTTTGTGCCTTACCGGTTGATTAAAGTTAGGGGGTTGTACTAGCTCGGGGAATTCAGTTATTATCTTTCCAAAATCATTCTCGATCGAGAAATGCCGCGGAGTTGGTGTGTTGACGAATGCATCGATGGCGTTTGCAGATAGTTTTGTTGTTGAATCGATCAATCTTCTGTTGCGAATGTCAACAACTAGATTAAATTTGTCAAGAAAATCAGCTCCGATTATTGGTCTGTTGACGTCAGCTATTATGAATTGCTGTACTAGTTTTCTTCTAAGTCCTAGGTTTACGTTCAATAATTTTACTCCGCTTGCTTTAATGGGTGTACCATTCGCTGCAGACAGCAAAAAGCAAGAATTAGTTTTGTTAAAAGGAACTAATGATTTTGGTAAAACAGACAAGTCTGCACCAGTGTCTATTAGAAATGTAAGATTGTTTTCTGAATCACGAATGAATAAGCGGCGGGAACTGCTTGTGACCTCGCTGCACGCCGCACTAGCAGTTGGTCGATTTAGTTTTTTGCTTCATTACTGACTTGGACAGAGCTTGATTTTTTGAAATTACAAGGTGGTTGGCACTTTCGTGCTTGGTTCCCGAACTTGATGTGATATCGACAAAGATTTCGCTGTATGGAACGATCACGGCTCTTTGAGCTATTCCGATATTGACTTGTGTTTTGGTATGGTCGGCGACTACGATTGGGGGTAACCGCGAGAGACTTAATCATTGCTTTTATTTCTCTTATTTCGTAAAGTAGTGAATTTTCAGTAGAATTCTGGGCGTGATATTTTTGGGTTTCGATTCTATCATTTGCCACAGAACTGACTGATGATACACATCGATGGGGCGTAGCCGCTTCCCATATTTTGTCCGCAAGAGAAGTGAGTTCATTCTCTGTTCTTTCTTGTTGTGGAATCAGTGCTATGTTGATAACTTGAGGTAGCCTTCTTAGCCATAGCTTTCTAATTAAGTTATCGCTTATTGCACCTGAAGCTCCAGCCAATTGCTTTAGGGACCTAAGATATTCCGATGGCTTTCTATCCCCTATCTCTTCTGTTGACAGAAGTTTTTCTAATCTACGTTCTTCGCTTAGCGAGTGCCTTTCGATTAATATAGTTTTAAAATTGTCATATAATCTTGAATCTGGCGGATTCTGGATAAAATCTAGTACAGATTCGAGGACATTTTGAGGTAATGATGTCAGGACATGATTGTATTTTAATATGTCTTTTGAAACTTTCCCTATTACGAACTGCGCTTCCGCTTGTGCAAACCACGTAGTCGGAGAACTTGCCCAAAATGGAGGAAGTTTGATTGAAACCGAACTAACATCGCTGCAGGAGGAATTCTGGTCGCGAGTTTCAGGCTGTTCATTTTTTTGATTATTGGTTTCGGTATTCGTTTCGTTAGTACTCATTTTGTCAAATATATTCAAATCCGTTGTTATCAATTGCTTATTTTAGAAGGGAAAAGCACTGTTAATTAATTCCTAGTAATTGTACCAAAGATGTCACCAATTCGCATAGTTGCCATTCACTTGCTCGCTCACAAATATTATATATTAGTTCAATTTTACGTCTTATTTGCTAACCTAATTTTAATTTGTGAGAAAGAATGCTGAAAAGTAATCCTAGTAATCTATGTATATATATATAAGTGTTTTGTGGAGAAAAAAAATATTTTTTTGAAAGTTTTAATTTTATAATATAATAATATACTAAATGTAATGCTATGTAGATATTATAATACAATGAAATATGCTCAATATTTACGATTATGCAATTTTTAATTAAATTTTATTTAATTGTCATAAATTAATTTTTTATTCGCCTTCTAATTACTTCAGTCAAAAGTTTTACCTCGAACTGTACTTGTTGAATGCTGCTACAGTATTTGTGCTATTCCACCATTTTTGTTGTCACAGTTATGTATACACAGTATTATTGCTGGTTGCTTCGTAGTTGTTTCGATTGGCATGAACTCTGCTTGCTTCACTGCTATGTCGCTTTGAATCGCTTGTTCTGCGTGAAACGGAACCGCTGCACTTAAATAGCACTTGTATGTAGGTATGCAGTTGGATACTACTGTGCTGCAGGTAGTTCTGATGCTGCTGGAACTTTGTATGCGTACGTCACCGTTCAGCAACTGTTGTTTACTGTTATGATCTTAAGCCACAATTGTTTTCCCTGATGATATACGCTTTTCTTCCTTTTAGCTAATAATTAATTGCCGTCCTTTTGCTCGCTCGCGTTGAATATTCTTTAGGCGTAAAATTTACTTTATAATGGCACGCTGGACACGAATTTATGTGCTATGCATGCCACTGCCTGTACAATTTGCAATTGTCGGCCGTCGGGGTCACCAATGTGGTCGTCGTATGAAGGATTTTAATATGAAAACCGACTTTATACTTATTTCGAAACTTTATTCATCTACTTCGTTTTCTTAAACTTATTTTTTAACTTCTACAATTATTTAATAATTCAAACGCATTAAAGCTTACACTAAATAAGATACTGAGGCGAGCGAGCGGATGGCAGATACACGACTGACTGATTATATGACGTGAGCAAAAGGGTACTTGACTCTTCTAAATGTTAAGTGGCGGTACTGCCAGATATGTGATCTTTTTCGTATGTTATAAGTCGCTACAGCTTTACCTGGGTGGCAAGCTTGCTAGAATTTGCTCGGAAAGTTATGTAGTGTGAATTGAGTCAGCACTTTTTATGAAGTACAGGTGCTTAGATTTTAACTTGTATATATAACTGATATTAAATTGAATGAAATTTGTCATTCGTTTTTGGACAATAGCTGCGTTTTATTTAAAATATTTGTTAGTCGCTATTCCTGCCGGTACAAGAACCGAGTAGCTCGGGATATTAATAATTAATTTGCCTTTCAGGTTTATGAATTTCGTGTAATCGGTGAACCACCGAATGCACAGCAACAAGGTTGAGGTGAATCACTTCAGCCTACCAATTTTAACAGTAAGTAACATTTCAATTAGCTTTAAGTAGGTACATAGGTATATTTTTTTAACAGATTGTCATCATTGCAGTTGATTCCGAATCTATGTTTTTATCAACTGTAGTTTCAATTTAATACATATTATATTTTTATTACATCGACCAATCATTTCTTAAGTCGGTGAAAACTGGATACAACTTCCAGATTATCGGACACATGCTTGGGTAAAAGTACATTAGCTACACTATGAATATTCAACCTGTTTCTTAGCTTGGTCTTTATTAAAGTAACAGCACTAAATATTCCTTCGCATTCATGGTTCGAATGAGGCAAAGACAATATTATTTAAAACAAATCTGGATAAATTAGGAAAAAGAGCAAACCATCATCATTTTTTAAATTAAGTAGCCTATGCCAAAGAATTTCTGCTTGGCTTTCATTAGAAATGAGTTCGGGCAATTTACTTAAGAAGATATTTCTCTATTCATCATCTAAACTTTGAATTGGCATCGATCGTAAGCATTGTGGAAGCAATTGGTTTAGTTTAAGATAGAGGATAGTATATGCACTTCGAGATATGTATTGCAGGACAATCCTGCTTAAAAAAGGACAGAACAGAGTTATGCTGTCTCATCATAGAATTACACCCATCTGATCCAAAACCGATAGATAACTGTACATTATGCGATTTAAGACTCTAGAACTGATTCATATATTACCTTTGCTGTTCCCCGATCTTTATTGTCTTTGAAAACATTGACTAAATCGTAAATAGAGCTTAGTTTGATATATTTATTCCGCATTTCTTGACGGTAAAATAAAATTCAACTATAACTATATTTGCTTCTGCAAAATTGTTTACCGGTACGAAAGTGATTTCTCCGTCCCACGTTTTGAAGTTGATATTATTACAATCTGCACTTTTGCAGCAATTGTTTTAAACAAACAAAGAAACAAAGAAAGGAAAGTAACTTAGACTTAGAACTAGCAATTAGCAACACAAGCACAACAACAAGAAGTCCAGAAATCAGCATTGTGGTATCGTTGCCGCGCTTTCAGAACGAGAACGAGTCGAAAAGTCGAGAAAATATTAGAAAAAGTAATGAAATGAACTCTACTAAACTCTAATGACCACTAACAACACAACAAATCTAAATTGTTCTTCTTCTTCTTCGCGTATGTTGTGCTGTGGTCTGCGTTCAGATTTCTTCCAAGGTTCAATTCGTAAGTTACCGTACAATTTGTGCCAAAAGTGAAATAACCGTACATTTTACGTACGGTCAGAGGTCTATATATGTATATTAATATCATTTTTATGATGAGGAGCCGGAGCTGAGTAATAGCTCGCTCGCGGTCGGAGATATTTAACGGCTCCGGCTCGCGAGCTTGAGCTTTTAAGAAAATTTATTTGGCTCTGGCTCGCGAGCGAGTACATACTTATATGAAATATAATTTACCTGAATTCGTTTTACATCAAAGCTAGATGAAACTTCGACTAGTACTTCAAAATCGGAAATTCCTTGATAATGTCTATTTACACAAAAAAAAATGTTCCGCAAATATAAAATCTTTTGCGAAATTTTTCTAAATTCCTCTGCAAAAGCAACGATACAGGCAGACAAACAGTTGAGCATGCAATAATGGAGAGGATGGTTGTTTGGTTTTTAGTGATATATTGGTATCTAATTAATTTTGTCTGCGTCATTAGTTCTACGTTAGAAATCTTAAGTAAATTTTAAAATGTTCTAGAATTTCATTCCAAGAGTATTTCATAGATCTCGAAACGATTTTTTTTCGAAAGACTAGGATTATATTTTTCATCTGAACTTTTTTTATTTTTAGGAAAAAATCATGCCTACTCTCATTGACACTTTCGGAAGGAACCACACTTATTTAAGGATTTCTTTGACTGAGCGGTGCAATTTACGATGTATATATATTTTTTTATATTTTTAAGTTATTTATAACATCCTAATTTACAGGCACATATTGCATGCCTGCTGGAGGAGTTCAATTGACACGTGCAAATAATTTATTAACAACAGATGAAATATTATATTTAGCAAAAATTTTCGTGGACCAAGGTGTTCGGAAAATACGTTTGACTGGAGGTGAGCCTACTGTACGAAAGGACATAGTGGATATTATCTGTAAGTAATGATTATTTTTAAATGTTTTTAATATTATAAGTTTTTATTAAATATCCAAAATTCAGCCAGAATAAAGCATCTTGAGAATCTTGAAAGTGTAGGCATAACAACAAATGGACTTATGCTCACGAAACTATTAGTACCTATGCAAAGAGCAGGTTTGAACGCAATTAATATTAGCTTAGATAGCTTAAAACCTTCAAAATATGAGAAAATAACCAGAAGAAAAGGATGGGAGCGCGTAATCGCAGGAATCGACTTAGCAATTCAGTTAGGATACAAACCTAAAATTAATTGCGTACTTATGAAGAACTTTAACGACGATGAAATTTGCGATTTTGTTGAATTTACAAAGGAAAGAAACTTAGACGTGCGTTTTATTGAATATATGCCGTTTACCGGGAATATGTGGGAAACTAACAAAATGGTGTCCTTCAAGTAAGTAACTATTTTTTAAATATTGCAGTACTATTATATTCTTATACACAGAGAAAATTTGGACATAATCAAGGCTAAGTGGCCTACTCTAATTCCTCTTGAAAATGGACCAAATGATACTTCAAAAGGATTTGCTGTTCCGGGTTATAAGGGTCAAATTGGCTTTATTACTTCAATGACGGAGCATTTTTGTGGAACGTGTAATAGACTACGAATCACTGCTGATGGCAATTTAAAGGTAGGTGCATACAGATAGAATAAGATTTTTAATTGACAGTGCTCTTTTTAATCTATTTAAAATTAAGATTTTTAATTGACAGTGCTCTTTCGCGAGTGGGGTTCAATTGAGCTGCAGGATAATCAAATTATATTATATTATAAAAGTACGCGATTACCTTCATCTCCTTCAATATCCTGTTTTCGTAGCTTTATATATAGGTATATGTATTCATATATTGCTTTTTCGTTATCCATTTGCATAAAAGCTGTGGATATCCAATAAAAAGTTTTTACCCGAAAACTGAACATATCATTTTTATGTACCCAGAACGCAAAAAGTAATATCGTGTACGTATTCATCCTTTTGAATGCATTTCCTTTGTCTATTTGTACTGTTGCTTTTTGTATGTTACTAGCGTTATACATCCTATATATGCACCTGCCGTTTTGCCTACTCGATATAATTCCGGTCAGAATAATTTCTCATTTCAATGAGAATTACTTTTCATTTGTCATATTTAGGGTATCTCAGAGAGCAAGGTTAGTTTTTCACAAGATGATAGCTGGTATTGTGATAAGTAAAAAATTATGTGATGGAGGGAGGAAGACGGAAGGTGGAAATAATTGCTCAGTAAAGTTACAATTTTGGAATTTTTACTAAGTTTTATTAATTTAAATACTACTCCCCCATATCGAAATGTTTTGGGTGGGGTGTTTAGAGATGCAATAATATCTAAGCTATTATCTGACTCGATCGCGTGGTTCCGTACTCTGGGGTTTCACTCTGCGTCTGTATGTATGTGTGTACATTCATATGTAGGGGAGAGAGTAGCATCTACATCGACGCGTTCCACAGGCAGTGTCAAAATATATAGTGAAACACGAAATTTTTGTATGGAAAACCTATGAAGAAGCTGGCCCCATTTTCCAACTGTATTTGCAATTTTTATGAAAACGCCGTGAACAAAATATGAGCTCTCCACCTCGACGCCTTCTCAGGCAATTACCAAGTATGTAGTGATAAACAAAAGTTTTGTATGGCAATATCAAGAAGGGGTCACCAGATTTAGTCCATTTTTGAAATTTTATTTACCATTGCTATGAAAACACCACGTACCAAATTATTTGTATGGCAACCCTACGAAGGAGTTGCCCGATTGGTCCCGTTTTTGAACTTAATTTACATTTGTTTTTTTAAGAAGCCCGTGTACAAAATTTCTGCTCTCTACGTCGACGCGTGAGGCAGTGCCCAAATATATAGTGAAAACCTAAAGTTTTGTATGGCAACACCAAAAAGGGGTCGCCCGATTGGGTTCTTTTTTGAACTCGTATTTGCATTTTTCATGAAAAGGCCGTGTACAAAATCTGAGTTCTCCACGTCGACGCGTTCTCAGACAGTTTCCAAATATATAGTGAAAAATCAAAGTTCTGTATGGCAACATCAAGAAGGGGTTGCCCGATTCAGATCATTTTTATAACCTAGATGAAGTCTAAAGGGTATACTAAGTTTGTCATTCCGTTTGAAACACATCGAAATAATGATGGTAGAGCCAATATTAAAGTTATTTTGATAATATTTAAAGTTATTTTGATTTTTGCATGTCCGTCCGTCCGTCTGTCCGTCCAGCTGTGCGCACGATAACTCGAGAACGCATTCACTTAGAAAGCTGAAATTTTGTACACGGACTTTAAAAAAAAGTAAAATTAGGTCCGAAAATGAGACAAATCGGGCAACTCCTTCGTGGGGTTGACATACAAAAATTTCGTTTTTCACTATATATTTGGACACTGCCTGAGAACGCGACAACATAGAGATCTGAAATTGAAATTGAACTAAATAGGGCAACCCCTTCTTGGTGTTGCCATATAAACAATCAGTTCTAGACATTTTTATTGTATTAAAAACTTGTTTATAATATGAAATTCTGTAAAATTGGTTATAATAATTTTTTCTGTCCGACGAACCGTTCTAGAAATATATGCGAAAAACCACTGCAAAAGTCAAAATTGCGCAGATGGGTGACCATAGGAAATTTCATATGCGCATTCATCTAGGCCAATTCTAGGGTATCATACAAATTGGTCTTAGACCAATTCTAGTTTTTTTTACTATGGAAACACTATGTACCAAATTTTAAATCTCCACGTCAACGCGTTTTCAGGCAGTGCCCAAATATATATTTAAAAACGAAATTTGTCCCATTTTTGAACTTAAATTTACATTTTTTTTAAACGCCGTGTACAAAATTTGAGCTCTCTTTGGTATGACAACACCAAAAGGGGATCGCCTGATTTGGTCCATTTTTTAAATTTTATTTACTATTGCTATGAGAACACCACGTACCCAATTTCAGCTGTCTACGTATTCGTTGTCAGGTAGTGCCCAAATATATAGTAAATAACGAAATATTTGTATGGCAACCCTACAAATATATTTGCAATTTTTTTGAAAACGCTGTGTACGAAATTTCAGTTTTCACGTCGACGCATTCTCAGACAGTTTTTTAGATCTCGATAGCAGCGCCATCTATCGTGTCCAAAACGATCCTATCTTTCAAGCTGGAACCAAATTCACAAAATTTCATTGAAATCGGTTGGGTGGTTTCGGAGATTAGCGTGTACGAATACAGTGACACGTAATTTTTACATATTAAGATAAGTTAAATAAATACTTATTACACTCATATAGTTTTTCATACTTAATTAATAACTTACGTCTTGAAGTTAATGTTAGAGCACGTATAAAACATTGTTTTTAAATCGAACAATCATTTTTATGCAAATACGACAATAATTTTGAAATGCATGAAAAGTTCTCAAGGATAGTAAGTTTTTATAGTTACTGAAACTAAAACACTGTTATTGGCAACCCTGTTTTGTCAATTTCGACTACTCGTGCTGCCATATTGTGGTTCTTACTATAATTTTATAGAAAATATTTATTAAATCATCTGTCAAACATGATAGAAAATAAATGTAAGTGTTTAATTTGTAATTAAATATTGCGAAATTGAAAGTTTTAACATATTTGTTTATAGAAAAGACTGAAGTTATTTTGGACATAGTTTTTCCTCCATTTTTTAACAACAATTGTTATCACAAACGATTAAAACATTTACAATTTGACAACTTAATGTGACAGTTTGCGATTTGTACCATAAAAGCTGGAGGGAACTGTACGTGAGAGATATTGCAGTGATTGCTTCGGCAGCATTTAAATTTCAATAAACTATCTCCCTCATAACTTCTGTAAAAAATGCATGCCATCATAATGTAAATTCTGCTTAAAGATTTACCTCTTATACTAGCTCCATGAAGTTGGTCGGTTAGCTTTTACTTTTTAAATTTTTTATTGCACATATCGATTGTTGGTGATTTTTGGCATAATCTCAATATTTGTTGGATAATAGTTTTTTCGAAGATCTGAAAAGAAAAGTCGTCATCAAGTTAGCCGGAAAATTAATATTTTTAATTTATAATCAATGCGTAATCGTTTGTTGGACTCATTTTTATTACTAAAACCATCAATTCATCGCTAATTGCAAAAATAATTTATTTAAGCTTTCCAAAATATTTTCATATACATGTAGCGTGTTGATCGATTGTTCTAACTACACATGAAGCTGTAGCTGATATACTAATTTTGTAGCTGATGCTACAGTAACACCAACATGATAATGAAGTAAAAATAATTTGTTTCATGCATTGACAACCAACGGTCAAGTATATTGCCGAATTATTTAAAATTCTTCAATGAAAAATTACAGTTAAATTTAGCTTCAATTTAAATGACAGTTATGACACCCTTCTTCTTCTTCTTTTTCTTCCATTACTAGAACATCGTTTCCATGGGGACCAAAAGTTTGTAGTCAGGTGAATTGTTTGATTAGCTTCATGTTGACGTTAGCTAAATCTACAATTAATTTATATTACATGAGAGTCGAAGATGGGACTCAGAACACTAACCCATAAACAACGCATAAGTACTTAAGAGACACTTCGTTGCCAGATTGAAGAGACGTTTACGTCTTGAATATCAGACAGCGAACGTGACGCGTTCAACTGCACATGTAGCCACTATCGCTTCTTCCCGCTTTGGAACCGCTGCAAGTGCTGTGGGAAGGACAAGCACTGGTTTAGAGATTTTGGGGACTCTATAACGGCATCATTGGCATTTAACCAAATTATCTGTTTAAAAAATCTAAATTTCTTATTAGGTTGTTTTAACAAAATTCTCGTTAACTATTTTGGTAATTTTACAAGGAAGCTCTTCTTGGAACTGCCACTACCTGCATATATAGGCACACGTTTTAATTTAGAATAACTGCGACTTTGGAATTAACGCTTTATTTTCAAAGCTATCGTCAAAATTTTTGTCTTTACATTTTACCTTTGTTATTTTAATCTTTAGTGTTCTTAGTGTGCCTTATCTAGTCCTTATACCTTTTGTCTCTTATATTGTTTCTTATATGTATTGTTTGAGCCATTTGCGTGCTCTTTTAGATTGCAATTAGTTAGAGCTTTTTATACCCTAGATGAAATCTATATGGGTATACTAAGTTTGTCATTCCATTTGTAACACCTCGAAATAATGATGGTAGAGCAAAATGAATTGGACACCCACGCATAATATTAAAAGTTATTTTGATTTTTGCATGTCCGTCCGTCCGTCCGTCTGTCTGTGCGCACGATAACTCGAGAACGCGTTCACCTAAAAAGCTGAAATTTCGTACACGGACATTGAAAAAAAAAGTAAAATTAAGTTCGAAAATGAGACAATTCGGGCAACTCCTTCGTGGGGTTGCCACACACAAATTTCGTTTTCCACGATATATTTGGACACTACCTGAGAGCACGTCGATATAGAAAGCTGAAATTTGGTACACTGTGTTTTCATACTAATAGCAAATAAAATTTCAAAAATGGGCTAAATCGGGTGTTGCCATATAATAATTTTGGTTTTTTACATATACTTTGAAAACGATCAGTCCTAGACATTTTTATTGTACTAAAAAACTTCTTCAGAATACGAAATCCTATAAAATTGGTTATAATCATTTTTTCTGTCCGACGAGCCGTTCTAGAAATATATGCGAGAAACCAATGCAAAAAATCAAAATTGCTCAAATGGGTGACCATACGAAATTTCATACGTGCATTCATCTAGGGTATCATAAGAATTGGTCTTAGACCAATTCTAGCTTTTTCACTTGCTCTACTTTATTTTGAAATAATTCACATATTTAATTTATATAAATCTTTGCTTTTATTAACAAAAAAGATAATTTACTTAGTGCACTTACCTGAAACACGATTTCCCTAGTTTTTTCTTTTGTTTTCAGAGCCGTTTACATGTTATATTTTTAATTTTAAGCGTAAGTTTATATTTTATACATAGAAACTTCTTTAATTATCGCTGATAGATCTAGGGGATTTCGTGGTAGGTCGATTTGAAACACACTTTGTACGTAGGTGGCAATGTCTTTTGACATACCCAGCCAAAGATACCTTTCGAGTACTTTTTATGCATTTTGAAAACGTCCAAATAGCTAACATTAGTGCATCGTGACATTCAACTTCATTGTGAAGGGTTTCAGGAAATACTATCTTCTATCTATTTTCATAGTTTCTGATGGATAATAAAATAAATAAAATAACAATAATTTATTAAGGGCAACTGAAACATTTCTTATAGCTAGAGAAAGCTCTTAAGTGAAATAAAATTTGATTTAAAGTAGTTTCAAAAATTCTATTTGATGATACATAATATGTATTTTTAAATTTTTCCAGGTTTGCTTATTCGGGAATAAGGAAGTTTCCCTTCGAGATGCTATTCGATATAAATGTTCGGAGGATGAATTGATAGAAATAATTTCATCTGCTGTTAAGAGGAAGAAAAAACAACATGCAGGTAACTTTATTTGTAAGATTGAGATCTTGTATGATTGGTTATGAAAAATTAAAAAGAGAAGCTTTGGATTGAAAAGCCTTCCTACTATTCTGCTTCGCGTCTTTTATGAAATGAACATATTCCTTTTTAGAGTTCTTTTTTTGTTGTTGTTATATTATTAAGCAAAGGTCAGGGGATGTTAAACTACGGAACCAATATTAACACTTTCCTGCCGGCATGTACCACTGGCGGTACACTACATGGTGGACTGTCCTATGGGGCGGCATGTACTACTGGTGGTACACGGAGGTTTGTCCTATCGGACGGGATGTACCACTGGTGGTACAATGGAAGAAATCAATTTTATGTGTCTTCTTCTTAATGGACTTGGATGAAACTTTCACAGTTTGTATAGAATATCAAAATAGCTCACACGTATTTTTTAGTTTCCTCCTACCACGCACCAGAAATTTAAAAAATTCGCGATTTTACGATGAAACGTCATTTTCAAAAAATCATATCTCGAGAACGGAGCCACCGATTTTCCTAATTGAAATGCCAAATGAAGCCATAAAAAAATTTAGCAGCACCGAACGAAAAGAAATTTACTAATAATAGTATTTCGTGAAGTTACGATATTCGGTGACTTTAAAAATTCATAAACAAAATAACTTTGCGTAGCAGGGCCGTAGAACAATGCCGTTTTTTTAGTTGTCGGGAGAAAATGACAGGTGAAAGAAATTTCGCTTATAGGTTCAGGGGGTTGGGGGATTGTACCACCTCACATAGGGGGATTGTATCACCTCACATAGGGGTTGTCCAAAATGGCACGTATGGAGTTGGAGTATCAAATTGAAGAGGGAAGAGAGTGTGATGAAGTGACGGCGGTCTTTTTTGAACCTTTAAATTTCGTAGAGACGTTTTTACCTTTGAAAGCGTTTTTTTCCCCTTTGGTCATATACACCCCCTTCCTTCATTTTGCATATATTTTGGGTAGTAAATTTCATCGACGTAACGGTTCTTTGCAAACACGATATCACAATAAGACCATTATTTCACTCAAAAAACGTCCATTTTCCAATTTAAAAAGGACTGGTTTCCTGCTTTTTCGAGTTATGTTCGAAACTAATTATCGGATTTCAAAACTAGTTAGATATTTGATTAGAGGACAAAATTAAAATGCGATTTCATTCTACAAACAAGCTTTAACGTTTATATTTAAAATTTTTATAGAGTGTTGGAAGTGGACCGAATTCAGCTTTTTTCGGGTAACCTCAAATTATCTTGATCCACCAAAAACGACATTTCTGCGTATAAATGTTGGCTGGATATTAATAACTTTTTTTTCACAAATTAGCTAATATATGCCGGAATACTAGGTGTGAAAATTTAAGGGGTGGGCCCAGCTGGGTGGAGATAAAAACGACAAAATTTTCAGATATTTTAAGAAAATAATTTTTTCAAATTAATTTATTAATTTTTCCCACGGACGGCAATCGAACCTATCAGTATCAATCTTTCCACATTGCTGTGTAAATCAGTACAATTTCCCAATATCTGTGTTCAGATTCTACGCGACGTAATGTATCATTCGAGATACAATGTTGGGGTTCGCAAAATCTGAAAAAAAATTATAAGGTATTCAACATATACCCGTTGATGCACCTTTGATGATTTAATTGCTGGCGGCTTCTAATGTGTGTACTTCGTGTTGCCTCTTAGAGTCCTGTAGAGAAACTGACATCTTTTTGAAATTGCAACGCCTTTTTATAATACTTTTTTTGTGTCGATGCTTGCTGTGATTTTGCCAGATTCCACATGCCAAGTGAAACTGTTTATTCTTGTCTACTATGTTTTTTACTAATTTCTACATGCAAAGTGATTAGTAAGATGTGGAACTCAACCTTTACTAATTTCCACATACGAGGTGATTAGTAAAACATAAATTGTAAAATTTTCTTTCGAGTTCTCGCATTAGCTGCTGAAACAGTAGCAATACCTCAATAAACAAGCATTCGATTTTTTTTTATTTTACTTCTACAACTGGGCATCTGCTAACCTTTAGCTGCGCCCAACATATTAGAGGATGTCTGCTTTATTTATAAAGCTTCTCCCAGGAGATCTGCCTAGTGGATGCCTTCACTTCACTAATAGGAGATCTGCCTAATGGCTGCCTCCACTCTCAGCTACTAATAAGCCTAGCACATAGCTTGTGCATTCAGATGTAAACTGTTTACTACAGCTTGGATCAATGTACACAACGAAGTTACTACATGGCCACCATAAATTATTTACTACAGAGTTCCAACTCTTATTTGTCCTAAAAATAATTCCTTTCGCTAATTCTCGATCCGATTCTAATTACCGAATCTAAGATGATTTCTGTAACATACTACGTTTCATCGGTCATTACATTACTTTCAACGCCATCTTTCTTCTAAATTTTGCTACTTTTATTCTCTTAGAATTATTTATAATCTGTCAGCTTTCAGTTAAGAAAAACAACAAGTCATTATTCCTAGTCGTTTAGGAAAAACAAAATTATACTGCATGGTTCGCTAAATTACTTTCTAATTAATTTGCTACTGAAAAACCACCGCCCTTTACCTCATACAAATTTCGACTTGCTGCAACGAAGCCGAAAACCATCGTAATATTTTGTACATAGTTAGATAAGACTGCTAACTTAAATTAAAAATAGAAAAAAATGTGCCAGAGGTCCCCAGTAGAAAAAAAAACAGTTCCTCACAGTGCAATGCTCCTATAGTGCGTAACTTGTGGTATACGGTTACTTTAAAAATTCATATCTCAAAAACGAGGCCGAGCACTATCCCAAGTTTTTGTACATAAATATAAAATAAAAATAAAATGAAAATAAAAATAGGAAAAGAAGTGCTAGATGTCCTCACTAGTGAATAATATTATTTAAAAAAAAATACTAAATATTAACAGCATTTTTTTTACGTTCGATGATGCTGTATTGTTTTATAAAAAAAAAATATAAAGCATTAAGCTTCATTTCGTTTTTGAATCAAAAAAATCAGTTGCTCCGTTTCATCGTTAAATCACGAAATTTCTAACCCCGCTAGCGGATGGGTTGGGCATGGTAAAGGGAAACAAAAAAATATGGGGAGCTATTTTGATATTCCACAATTGAAGTGAATAACTTTACGAAAATTAACGAGACTGAGGTTTACTTACAAAAAATTGATACTTTTAGCCTAAATATATATCACATTCCGTAAGAGTTATTATCTTGATATTTAATGTTTTAAATTTTGAAAAGTGGTAAAAGTGAAAAAATTAACAAATGGAAGTTGATTTAATTGAAGATTTGTGGCTTCTATTAATTCGCAGTGCCCAAATGACATTTTATGTGTTAAATTTTAAAAAGCGGTAAAAGTGAAAAAAAAAATAACAATTGGAAGTGGATTTAATTGAAGATTTGTGGTTTCTATTAATTCACAGTACCATTTTTATTCCATTTTAAGTTTTACATTGCACTTTTAATCATTTAGTAATAAATTAACTGTTTGACACATCGCGTTCTTACGGAATGTGCGATTCTTACCGCACTATACTTACTGAAAATTGGATATTTAAACTTAACGAAAGTTCCCCTTACACGAGTTAAAGTTAATTTGTGTACGCCTGTTAAATTAAAGGGCGCGTTCGCTTTACGTATGTAAATCTACTTACGTATATTTCTATTGTAGTTCAGCCTATACTTGCATAGAAGTGTACGCAAAAGAAACGTTTTGGTGTCGTGAATGCGAAAGAGAAACGAATTATCAGGCCAAAAAGAAGTGAAACTGAAAAACGTAGACTGTCAGTGTAGTGGTATTTCGCATTCTGTACTCCAAAATGTTTCGTTTTCGAAATGAAAATTACGTTAAATTTACGAAACGTTTTGAATGTGAAGTGAATGAAGAAAACAACATATTTCTCTATTTTAATTTCTTTGGTAAAAATAGCACCACAAACCTTAATAAGAATGAATATAAAAGCGTTTATTAAAGAACGTCAGCTTATGCTACGTTACATCGTACATCGAGTAGGACAAAGATAATTGGAATTATCGATAGAGTACAAAATTGCTTAGTAAACTATCAAAATAGCAATAATAATAATATAAGTATACCTAATCCCACTTCAATATTTTAATAAACAAATATCAATTTTGTTATCAAGTCAAACAAAATAACATGCACAAAGCAGCTGTTAGGTTCTATGACACACATGTCAATAAATCCAGAGGTACGTTTTCAATACATTTTTGGTTCGCTGTGATTATAATGTTAAAGCTGTTCGCAAAGTTTACGTTTTCGTTTCCAATTTGGTGTACACTCTCAAATGCTTAGAGGAGGTACGTTTTCAATACGATTTTGTTTTTTACTCTGTGATATAGTGTTCATGTATTATAGGGCCCTGCAGGGTGTATTTGTAAGAAAGCAGTTCGTTAAGTTCACGTTTTCGTTTCACTTTAGGTTGAACCTTACGAAATTGAACGACACTGAGGTTTACTTACGAAAAATTGATATTTTCAGCCTAAATATATATCAAATTCCGTAAGAGTTATTATCTTGATATTAATGTTGTCAATTTTAAAAAGAGGTAAAAGTGAAAAAATTAACAAATGAAAGTTGTAGCACGCCACTCGATTTCCCTTAGCTACGCAGGAAGCAAATGGTTTCCAGTCATCCCCACCATACCACAGACATCGTATTCCAGTCCAGACCGACGAGGGCATACTACAAGAGAAATTTCTTGAGCAGCTGTTCAATACACCCTTATTCGCCAGTGTGTAAAAAACAACAGTGAACCACTACATCCTTATTCACCAGTGTGTAAAAAACAACGTGCCTGGTTATTGAAAAATGTAAACATTTCTACTTCACATAAAACAAGTATATTTCTCTTTGTCACACACATGCTCAATTTCCTTAAAGCTACATGCAATTCTTTCTTTCAAATATTATAATCATTTTTTTATTTTATTTTTTCAAATGATGTCCTATTCTCGTGGGTAATCTCTTTCTATCGATCAGCTGTTCAAGAAATTTCTCTTGTAGTATGCCCTCGTCGGTCCAGACCCTTTCTATATAAACAGAATACGGTGTACAAATTTGTCAGATATTTTCATAAATTGATGTAGGAGAATTAAAGAATTATATTATATATAAAAAGTATTCTTTCTTTACTCTACAATTGGCGCCCAACTCGTGGCTCAATACACGACATAGTAGTATACGCATAGAGGTATTTTTTTTATTTGATTACGTTTACGATAGTCCATTCGCTCTGCGCGCATGCTTTAGTCCGCGGTACGCGGACCGAAAGTGTTTGATTGGAAATACCGAAATACATGACAAACATTATGGCCAGATTACATTAACAAAGCCGACGTCGGCGTGGTCGTCGTTTTATGTCAAAAATATTTAGAGACAGTACTGCATGTATGAAATGCATTACATTACCCACGCCGGCGTCGTCGTCGACCCAGCCCTAATCCTAAATTTAATGCTGGCGCTCCATTGCTGCCAATATGCCAAATCTAAATCTATTATGAGAAAACAAGACAAAATGAAACGATATTTAAATTTCTGAAAATAAATGATTTTATATTAAAAAAATGTGGACTTGAAGGAAAAGAAAATATATTTTATATTATTATTTAAAATTTTATTGCAAACCGGCAGAGATTACAAGCAAATAACTCAACTGTAAAATGTAAGGGAAATTAAGATATGGCGCTGCCGCCCAGTGTTAATGTAACTTGCCCGGCGTTTTGTTCGGCGTTTGACGACGACGACGACGACCACGCCGGCGTCGGCGTTATAATGTAATCCAGCCATTACACTTGCGTCAAAGTATAAATAAATATAAGTAGAGACAGAGGCGAACAAAATTGGAAATTTTCCGTGTTTTTTAGACTGAAAGAGGTAATCTCATATACTTTTGTCTTTTGCATGAATGGGGGAAAAGAACTTGGCTATGCATTATTGTAGTGCGACTGAGACAACGAGTTAAAAACAAAAATGGAGAAAACGTAAGATTACCCGAATGATAAAATCTTCTTGAATACCTTCAAAATTATTTCCAACTATTCATAATAATGTACATTGGGTAACCCTACCTCCATTTGGGAAGAAAAAGATAAATTTCGCAATGAACAACGCACTAAATGGGGATGTAAAATTTCTATCAAATAAAATTCCCCGAATCCAGCATGAGATTCCCCCATTTAATCTCTTTCGAGTAAAACAAATGTAAACAGAAAAACGTGCTGTTCACATATCATAGGATTACAATAAGAAAACATTAGAATTCCTGCGAAAAACATTGGGACAATTTCTGAAAATCGTGTTTTCATAAAAACGCGAGAACATTTTATGAGCGTAAAATCAGAAAACTCCGCCCATTCTCTCTTATTTACGAAAATAAATCATTTGCCAGTCCATTTCGTTGTATGTAATCTTCGCTTTCACATTTTTTGTCTTATTCGTAAAATGTTCAAAGAGGGTTTGATTTTTTTTTATATTTTTCTCTCTTCCTTCCTTTTCTCGCCGTGTACATTTAAATGGAAAGCAATCGGAACACTCTTCTGTGTCCTTTCTTTTATTTAGTTATTATTTGCTTGAGTTCGCAGCAATCATTCGCTTTTTTAGGCTTTGATTGGCTTCGCATTTTCAATTTACTGTTTGCTTTACTGCATTGGTAGCAATAGATTCGATATTCGAGCGCCGTACGCGGACGAAAGTCTTTCTTTGCATACACCTACATACATAACAAACATTGCACGTACGTTCGCAGCAATCATTCGCTTTATTAGGCTTTGATTGGTTTCGCATTTTCAATTTAGTGTTTGCTTTACTGTATTGGTAGCAATAGATTCGATATTCAAGCGCCGTACGCGGACCGAAAGTCTTTCTTTGCATACACCTACATACATAAAAAACATTGCACGTGCGTTCGCAGCAATCATTCGCTTTATTAGGCTTTGATTGGCCTCGCATTTTCAATTTAGTGTTTGCTTTACTGCATTGGTAGCAATAGATTCGATATTCGAGCGCCGTACGCGGACCGAAAGTCTTTCTTTTGCATACACCTCCATACATAACAAACATTACACGTGCGTTCGCAGCAATCATTCGCTTTATTAGGCTTTGATTGGCTTCGCATTTTCAATTTAGTGTTTGTTTTACTGTATTGGTAGCAATGGATTCGATATTCGAGCGCCGTACGGGGACCGAAGTCTTTCTTTGCATACACCTACATACATAACAAACATTGCACGTGCGTTCGCAGCAATCATTCGCTTTATTAGGCTTTGATTGTCGTCGCATTTTCAATTTAGTGTTTGCTTTACTGTATTGGTAGCAATAGATTCGATATTCGAGCGTCGTACGCGGACCGAAAGTCTTTCATTGCATACACTTACATACATAACATGTGCGTTCACAACAATCTTTCGCTTCATTGTTAAGCTTTGATTGCCTTCGCTTTTTCAGGTGTAGCGCTTTGAGAACGACGGACCATTACTTGGAGCCTTTGACAAAGTTTTCATAACTCATTGTTGTGATTTGGTCACGTCAGCAATATGTTATTTCTTCGAAGAAGTCCACGCCTGAATCCTATGATGGCTATTTAGATGACAGTAGAACAATATGAATAACAATCAGCGTACGACATCTTAAAAAAGCTTCTGACATCAGCTCCAATACTTAAACAAGCTGATGATAACTTGCCATTCATAATAAAAACGGGAGGTGTTTTAATCCAGGGGGAGAGCTCAAAAGACCACCTAATAGAATACGCCAGTCGGCTTCTCACATTAGCAGAAAAGAACTATTCCACTACCGAGAGGGGGCCTTTAGCAAATTTCGTAGTTATGTTGAAGGAGGGCATACAACTATAATTACAGATCATCAGCCTTTAAAGTGGTTGATGTCGCTTAATTCTCCAACTGGGAGATTGGCAAGATGGGCGTTATCCCTCCAATCATATGATCTCACGATACAATATTCACCAGGAAGATGAAATTTAGTCGCCGATAGTTTGTCTCGATCGCCATGCAGCGAACATTCTACGGTAACCTGCAATATCTGTAGTACCCAAATAGACCTACCGCATAGAAATGCCACAGAGGTCCGACAAAAGCAACTTCAGAATGATACGCTCAAAGAAATCATTTACTGCTTAGAAGACGCTAACCCCAACGAAAAATCTATCCGATGGAGCAATCAAGGATATCTCATGACAGATGTAGTCCTACAACGATACATACCTGATGAAGATACCGAAGAAGGTCAACTCGTCGTTCCTCAGGGAGAACGCATAGAAATTTTAAAAACTCTTCATGACGCGCTGACTGCCGGCCATTATGGAGTAGAGCGTACATATCGACGGATTTCCGCACGGTATTATTGGAAGGGAGTGAAGCAAGATATCACCAAACATGTTGCACATTGTATCAGTTGTCAACGATACAAATATGAAAACTTGAAACCGGCAGGATTGATGCAAACAACGCCGAGTCGCCAACGATTTGAAATAATTGCCGTAGATCTTTTTGGGCCTTTACCCATTTCTCCAGATGGAAGTCGTTGGATTCTGATAGCAGAAGATACTGCTAGTAGATGGGTTGAGCTTTATGCACTTCAGGAAGCAACTGCTGAAGCTTGCGCTCATACACTCCTGAATGAATTCTTCCTACGGTATGGAGTCCCTCGAAGAATGATCAGCGATAATGGAGTACAGTTCATCTCTAGCATAATGCAACATCTTACATATTGTTTGGATATTCAGCAGGCATTTACCCCCGTTTATCACCCACAGGCAAACCTCGTAGAACGCAAAAATAGAGATTTGAAAACGCAGTTAGCCATCTTAATTGGAAATAATCATACTACCTGGCCAGATAAACTCCCGGCAATACGATTTGCCATTAACACTGCTTAATGCGAAAGCACTGGGCGTACAGTTGCCTATCTAACATTCGGTAGAGAATTACGCACACCCGATGACGTCCATCATGACCTTCGAGCAATAGTTCAAAGTGAGAACTTTGTGGACCAGATGACACCATATCTCTTACGGCTTAGTGATCTTCTACGTGATGCCAAGGATATCATTCACAAGGTTCAAGAGCGAAATCAACGACAAGCTGACAATCGAAGACGTCCCGATCCTGGTTATCAGCCCGGCAACATGGTATGGGCACGTACTCATACCCTCAGTAAAGGCGCAAACAAGTTTAGCTCTAAATTTCCACCTAAGAAGGATGGACCGTACGTAATTCTGAAAAAGGTGGGAGCCGTCCCTTAAGACATAGAAACTATGGAGTCACCCGATATCCCAGTCGGCCGATATCATAAGTCAGCTCTCACGCCCTATAATGGAAGCAGTGTTGAAGTACCTCAACCAATAGTACCTATTAGGCTACGAGGGCGACCTAAAAAGAAGAAGACAACACCGGAACTGACGCCAGCCAAACTACCAGAAGCGCGCCTTGTCACTAGCACCTCATCGAAACGATCACGGCGCTAGAGGGCGAGAATGTAGCACGCCACTGGATTTCCCTTAGCTACGCAGGAAGCAAGTGGTTTCCAGTCATCCCCATCATACCACAGACATCGTATTCCAGACCCTTTCTATATACACAGAATACGATGTACAAAGTTTGTCAGATATTTTCATAAATTGATGATAGGAGAATTAAAGAACTATATTAAATATAAAAAGTATTCTTTCTTTACTCTACAAAGTTGATTTTATTGAAGATTTGTGCTTTCCATATTCGTAGTACCATTTTTATTCCATTTTAATTTTTACATTACACTTTTAATCATTTAGTAATAATTTAATTGTTTGACAAATCGCGTTCTTACGGAATGAGCGATTCTTACCGCATCTATACTGACTGCAATTTGACTTTTATACTTAACGAAAGTTCCCCTCACACGAGTTAAAGTTAATTTATGTACGCCTGTTAATAAAAGAGCGCGTTCGCTTCACGTAACTAAATGTACTTACGTATACGTCTATTGTAGTTCCTCATTTTAAGTGTAAACTCTCAAATATTTAGAGGGTCTCTACAAACTGTGAAAGTTTCATCCAAATCGGAGATGGTCGGGTGAGATAGTGCCGCGCTGTCAGATGATGCGAAACGTGAATTCGAGCTCGCGCCGTCTTATACCGATTTCCATTGATCACGTTTTCTAGCAGAAGTGTTACACTTTTCTTGTAGTGTTACACCAAAATTGTTCCATTGACCTGCACTGCTAGAAATGGTGCACGTCAAAACGCCTGTGGTGCTACACTCGAATAATCGGCGGTGTTACACCGGAATACGCACACATCTATCTGAGAAATGTCACAACTGAATGTCATTGAGCATCACATATAAATCTTCAACTACTGCTCTACCAAATTCATCCGCAATCACGCCAAAATCTTTTAAATTACATTTTTCATAATTTTTACGTTATTCGTGATATTATTGTTCCCAGAAAATTTCAATCTGACAAATTACATGGATAAGAGCTACTATTACATTCTCATCGCGTCAAAAGTTGTTCCATTGAACTTGTTTTTCATTGATTGACGTGCACTTTTCTTAAAATATCAATGGAAATCGATATTACAATGAAAAACATGAATATCGGCGCCGGCGTGAGCGTGTTAGTTAGAACACACGCCTGAATACTACTCGAATAGACTGCGGACGGCATAATAAAATTAATTTTAACGAGAAGGAAGGTTTTAACGATTATTATAGATTAACCTGATTAATATTATGAAATTTATTTTATTGGATTAAAGAAAGAACGAGCCTAGTTGGTTGTGCAAGAACAATACTTGTGCCTACTAAAGTTGTTTAGTTCAATTCTTGACAAATTCATGTAAATTTAATTTCAAAATATTTGTAAAAAATATATTAAATTAACAATTCTTAAATTTTAAAAGCTACACTTACTAATAGAGCACAAGGAGATATCATTTATTTATTTATTTATTCTTCATTAAAGATCTGATTACTAGTTTACAAAAGTGATATACCTATAACCATAATAATGACAAAGGTATCTATTATATAACCATAATAACGATAAAAAGCATAAATAGCAATAATAATGAAAAAGACAAGTAACTTTAACTAAGCTGATCTCTTATTTGACTTTTTGAAAGATGAAAGTCAATGCAATCAAACTGGCTCGTGCATGCCATAGAACTTAAATTAGGGACAGGTCTGTAGTTAGAAATGTCGCACTTATTGCCGTTCGTGTGTAAAAGAATAATCAAAGAAAGCTTTTACTGTTTCGGAAAACACCACAAATTAAAGATTAATTAAATAAATAACACAAAACAGAAACGATGGACGTAGCACAATGTTTTATGAGTGTAGAA
Source organism: Dioctria linearis (assembly GCA_963930735.1). Taxonomy (NCBI): domain Eukaryota; kingdom Metazoa; phylum Arthropoda; class Insecta; order Diptera; family Asilidae; genus Dioctria; species Dioctria linearis. Next base: position 86,524,972 of record OZ005743.1, on the reverse strand, counting down.
GGAACGCCATCCAGACCGCCAGAAAAACTATCAGCTTTGCTTGAAATATACTTGGAGACAGACGCTTCATCGAACAACAGGTCTTTAGGTTGAAGAAAAGTCAGCGGAAGCTTCGTCAAATGGGTAAAATCATTATAACTAATATCACAGAAGGCAGTTTTAAAGAAGTCACCAAAAAGATTGGCAGTCTCTAAGGGATCCACTCTGTCTATGTTACCGAGTCGCAACGATGAAGGGTATCCGTCACAGTTGCGTTTAGAGTTAACAAACCTCCGAAATTGCTTTGATTCAGCACGCAAAGCTGATCTCATTCTAAATACATAATCACTTGTACGAGTCAGTCAAACACGAAATGTACTGAGCACGCGAATTAGAAAAAAATACGTAACCAGCATCACTCCATGAGGAACAGAACCTCCTCCAAGTTTTTTTAATTAAATTTTAAGATGCTTCAAAGAGCCATTGAACCACGGTTGACAATTCGAATCACGATTTGAACGAACGATTGGTACACAGTGAGTAAAACAAAGAAATAGTATGTCATAAAAGGAGTTAACAGTTTCAGCAATGTCACATTCACCCAGCACACTGGTTCAATCACAAGCGGATAACCATTAATTTATTTTATCAAAATCAAGTTTTTTAAAGTTACAACAGTAGTTACTAGAAGCATTTAATGATGAAGTTACAGGATCAAAAACAAAACTATAGTGCCGGATGATGGCTTGTTTCAGGAACCATAGGAGTTAAACAGCGCTTAACGAGAGTCCCATTGGGATAGGAAGAAAATGCCAAGTCAAGAGATTTTCCAGAGTCATTAATAACGCCGCTAGACTGCATTGGGCCTGAAGAAATAATGTTGTCAATAAAAGATATGGCATGTTGAGGAGTCGCCGAGAATGAAGGCAGCAAGCCCTCATCGTCCAGAGAGTGCTCGCAGTTAACACTAGGCAAGTTAAAGTCACCTGTTTGTACTGTCTTGTTTGAAAACCGCATGGTGAGGTAGGTAGTATTTTATCTCACCATCATCTTCGGCTGGAACCATATGACCTAAGCGTTGGTATTCCTTCATAAAATCCTTATACATGGTTTCAAATACTTTGTCTCGGTTAAATTTTCGCTCCATTTGGAACAGTCGGGCAAGCGCTAGTTCTCTTGATCTGCTCAAATTGGCTTCTTTAGGATTTTGTTGGAAGGTGAACGATATATCGACCACTCTCGTCCCGTCTGTGCGTTTGTTGGTAGTAACTTTCACAAGCAATGTCTTCTGGTGTGCTAATAGTTTCGGCTGCCAGTTCTTCGCATTCCCAAAATCTCTGCAGCTCGCTGGTTATATCTATTTCTGATACCATGGAAATAAGTTTATTCTCGTTGTTGCTGTTACTAATAGCTCCAGATTATATCCACCCCAGCTCTGTTGGTTGGGCAACGGGAGCATCTTCGGTTCCACGCAGAAGATTGCCTAGTATTACCTTCCCGAACACTTCTGCTTCTAATATGATGTCAATCCTTCCCGGCTTATGGAATGTTGGATCGGCCAAAACCAGGTTTTCGGTATGCGTCCAGTTAGTTGAAATGATTTTATTTGTAAGCAATTTTCTTGTGAGATTTTTTAATACGAGGGCTGTGGTTGTGAGAGAGAATGTTGATTTAAATCGTGGCGTTACTGTAATCTCTATACTGGATTTTGTGATTCCTGGACTGGAGCACCCAAGACCGGAAACTGTGGCTTCAATTTTTCTTCTAGGTAATCTTAATTGCTGAGCTGCATTCTCAGTAATGAACGTTGCTTGAGACCCTTGGTCAAGTAATGCCCTGAGTAGCACAGCATCTCCTGATTTATTGATTACTTGTATGAGAGCGGTTGCCAGTAATACGTCATACCCCTTTGATTTCTTCGCAAAGTGGACTGCAACCGCTTCGTTTGGTGAGCTATCATCACGAATTGCTTCCTTTCTTGGATAGTTATTACTTTGTTGATGAGATGGTGCCTGCTGGTTTTGATAATGTAAAAGAGTGTGGTGCTTTTTCTGGCATAACTTGCAGGTGTACCGGCGTTTACATTGTAGTATATTGTGGCAAAGGTTTGCCTTTTTTAAAGCTTTTAGTCGTTGTTGTACGCTTAGCTTACTAAATGTTTCGCAATGATATATGCTGTGATTTTCTCCACAGATAGTGCTTTGAAATCATTCCCAGGTATACTTTTGTATTTTTCCCATTTCTTTCGGGTTGTTTTGGTTTTGATAGCTCTACTGCTTCAAGACCTCGAAATCGATTTTCTAGGAATTCAAGAAATTTGCTTACTTCTTGAACTTCTCTTGGTGTGGCCACTGATTGTTCATAAATTCGGTGAGTTTCTTTATCCAATTTTGTTATGATTATGTGTATGATCAATGGATCCCAATTTTTCGTATCTATGCCTAGATTTTTGATGCCCTCTAGACATTCAATTGTCACGTCATGTAACTTCTTCAAGCCTTCCGATGATTCTTTGAACAGTGAAGGTTGTTTTAGAAGTATATTTAATTGCGCTGTCAAGAGAGTCCTCTTATTGTTATATCTTTTTTCAAGAATTTCCCAGGCCGTCTCAAAGTTTTCGTTTGTTATTTGTAGATGCTGTATGAGTTCACTTGTGTCACCTATGAGATTGCCTTTGAGATAGAATAATTTTTGAGCTCCAGACATCTTGTCATCTTTATAACTGAGTTCCATGAACAAATTTCTAAATGATTGCCACTTGATATAGTCACCGTTAAATGACGGAATATCGACTCTTGGCAACTTTATTTGTGTTCCCTTTGACTCGTTGGTGCTGATCGAATTTTTAGCTTGAGGATTTAATTTATTCAATACTTCTTGTAGTTGAATTGTGGTAGTTTGATAGGTATCCTCAATGCTTGAGAATATATCATTCTCCATATATTCGTGTTTTGTTCTACCCATCGACATGATCTCTCCATGGTTTCGGACAAGGTGCTCCCAATAGTCATTCACCAACTTGATTTTTTGCATACAGTAAGCTGCAGATACCTCTTGTTTAATCTCTTCTTTAATTGAAACCGATGCCTTTTGTAGAGTTTCTATAATGGCATATTGCTTCTTTATTACCTTCAGTTGATCTTGCAATACTTCAGTGATTTTCGCTCTTGACATTAAATCCGCCAAGGAATTTTCTAACATATCCCGTGTTTCTTCATACAATTTTTCCACGGTGTCATAAAAATTCTCTTTAAAGCATGGCTGTTCTGAATTAGTTTCACGGTATAGCTCCAGATCATCATTTTTTTTGTCAAAACTTTCCCATAGCTTGCTTATTTTAATCAAACGGGTTTCAAAATAATCCCTTGTTTTACGTACGTCAGAATCTTTGGTGTGGTTTGTGATAAATTTCTGAAGTTTTACAGCATCTGCCTTGTTTGCTTTCATTAACTGCTCCCTAGTAGTATATATTCGTTGAATTTTCGAGTTGCTGATGTTGCTAGATTGAACGGACTTCTTCGCTTCTCGCCAATATTGCTTTAGGTATTAGGACTGGAAAAAATATTTATTATTAGTAAATAAATTGCCTGAGGACACTAAGTTCAACAGGAATTTCTGCGCTGAATAACAATTAACTGCAGACACTAAGTTCTGCAGAAATTTTGTACTGCTTTGAAGACACTAAGTTCAACAAAGCAAGCTCGAAGGACCAGTGTTTGTACTGTCTTGTTTGAAAACCGCATGGTGAGGTAGGTAGTATTTTATCTCACCATCATCTTCGGCTGGAACCATATGACCTAAGCGTTGGTATTCCTTCATAAAATCCTTATACATGGTTTCAAATACTTTGTCTTGGTTAAATGTACACATTTCCTCATATTAACAACAACCAAATTACGTGTAGTCTTCGACGCTTCGGGCAAAAGAAACAACACCAGATGTCTAAATGATATCATGATGACCGGTCCTCAACTGCAAGGAAGCCTAATCTCCATTCTATTAAGATGGAGAAAACATAAAATAGTATTCACGGCGGACATAGAAAAAATGTACCGCCAGATAAAAGTGGATGTGAGAGATCAGCAGTATCAATGTATTCTTTGGCGAGACTCTCCAAATCACCCTATCAAGGAATATAAGCTGACGACCGTTACTTACGGCACAACCTCAGCACCGTTGGCTCTGGATGAGGCAGCATCACACGGTCAACTTTCTTCCACATTGTCCTCTTTTTTTTTCTCGCAATACGCACTCTGCAGCAACTCGCGCAAGATGAAGAAAAACAATACCCTATCGCATCCAGAATCATACTGAGCGATACTTATGTAGACGACGTAGTCTCAGGAGGCGCTTCCATGGATGAAGCAATAGAATCTTGTCAGCAGTTAATAAACATGCTAAAGGGCGGAGGTTTCAAGCTTCGCAAGTGGACAAGCAATAAATTCAAGGTTGTTAAGGATATACCCTATGAGTTTCGAGAACAACCTCGCTTTATAGATTTCCAGAAAGAACAGACTATTAAGGCACTTGGAGTGCACTGGAACCCTATAACCGACAATTTCAAAATACACGTTTCAATAAGCATGTACGACAACCCCACAACAAAGCGGAATGTAGCATCCGAGGCGGCGAAAGATGGAGAAAACATAAAATAGTATTCACGGCGGACATAGAAAAAATGTACCGCCAGATAAAAGTGGATGTGAGAGATCAGCAGTATCAATGTATTCTTTGGCGAGACTCTCCAAATCACCCTATCAAGGAATATAAGCTGACGACCGTTACTTACGGCAGCATCACACGGTCAACTTTCTTCCACATTGTCCTCTTTTTTTTTTCTCGCAATACGCACTCTGCAGCAACTCGCGCAAGATGAAGAAAAACAATACCCTATCGCATCCAGAATCATACTGAGCGATACTTATGTAGACGACGTAGTCTCAGGAGGCGCTTCCATGGATGAAGCAATAGAATCTTGTCAGCAGTTAATAAACATGCTAAAGGGCGGAGGTTTCAAGCTTCGCAAGTGGACAAGCAATAAATTCAAGGTTGTTAAGGATATACCCTATGAGTTTCGAGAACAACCTCGCTTTATAGATTTCCAGAAAGACCAGACTATTAAGGCACTTGGAGTGCACTGGAACCCTATAACCGACAATTTCAAAATACACGTTTCAATAAGCATGTACGACAACCCCACAACAAAGCGGAATGTAGCATCCGAGGCGGCGAAAATCTTTGATCCTGTTGGATTACTATCGCCGGTAGTAATGTCAATCAAAATTCTTCTACAGAATATTTGGCTAGAGAACCTCTCCTGGGATGAACCATTATCAAGTACATTATTAACTAGATGGTTACAAATAAAGTCTGAACTCCCAAAATTAGAAGAAATTGAGATTCCACGATGGATTGGGCTCACAGGAAAAGACACTAGCTGCGAGCTTCACGGGTTTTCAGATGCGTCAGAAAAGGGCTACAGTGCAGTAATATATCTGCGAATTACACGAAAATCGCATGTTCAGACAAACTTAATAACCGCCAAAACTAAGGTAGCCACACTGAAAACAAAGCTGACAATTCCAAGATTAGAATTATGTGGAGCAACACTACTTGCTAGACTGATAAACGAGACTAGAAAAAGTCTAGAAATCGATGACTTAAGGTGCTATGCCTGGACATCCTGGAATCGAGTTGCACAAATACATGGATTATCAGACAGAAATACATGGTTTTACGTGCGATCATTCGAGAACCCTGCCGACATCGCCTCTAGAGGAATATCGCCATCGCTGCTCAAAGATCATACTCTTTGGTGGCATGGACCTTCTTGGCTTAGCTCCAAGGAAATATCGTTTCCATTAAACCCAAAGGAGACAACTGACCTAGAGAAGAAAGTGTTGACGGCACATTCTTGTTATGATTCCAAAGCCGAACATGAGAAAGATGATCTTCAAGAACTAAACTTGTATCAAGAGTTGCTCGAAAGATTTTCAACATTAGGAAGATTACAAAGAGTAACAGCATACATTAAAGGTTTGTGCAAAATATGAAGGTAAGCAAGGCGAACCGTACGTCTGGGTACTTGACAGTAAATGAAATCAAAGAAGCACTAGTACCACTAGTGAAGACTACCCAAAAGCAAGTCTTTAAAGATGAAATAGCCCAGTGTTCAATAGAACAACCACTAAATAAGAAGAGCAGATTACTTCCTCTATCACCGTTTATAGACTCTAAGGGGATATTACGAGTAGGCGGAAGATTACATCAAGCAGAACTATCATACGATCGCAAGCATCCTATTATACTGCCCTATAAAAGCCGGCTGACAACACTAGTGATGGACAAAATGCATAAACTTACCTTACATGGAGGAAACACCTTGACTTTGGAAGTCACAAGACAGCAATTCTGGATATTAAATGGCCTGAAAGCAGTTAAAGGGTTCATACATCAATGTATAAGCTGTCATAGAAACAAAGCTCAAATGACCGAACAAATGATGGGAATGTTACCTAAGGCAAGAGTGATCTCTACTCGACCCTTCAGCCAGTCGGGGGTAGATTATGCTGGACCATTCGAACTTTTACTGGCCAGAGGAAGAGGAAACAAATCGCACAAGGGCTATGTGGCAATATTCGTCTGTTTAACGACAAAAGCGATTCACTTGGAGGTAGTAACCGACCTCACATCTCAGGCATTTATAGCTGCCTTCAAGCGATTTGTCGCGAGAAGAGGACACATCGCTCATATTTACAGCGATAATGCAACTAATTTCGTTGGCGCTAATAACATACTTAGCTAATTACATACACAAAAGTCGTATAAAGATGACGTGCAGAATGCACTACAAGAAATCGGCACACAATGGCACTTCATTCCTCCAGCCTCCCCTCATTTTGGTGGCCTATGGGAAGCGGGTGTCAAAGCTATGAAACATCATATGCGCCGTGTAGTCGGTGATAGCAGGCTGACATATGAGGATCAAAAACAAAACTATAGTGCCGGATGATGGCTTGTTTCAGGAACCATAGGAGTTAAACAGCGCTTAACGAGAGTCCCATTGGGATAGGAAGAAAATACCAAGTCAAGAGATTTTCCAGAGTCATTAATAACGCCGCTAGACTGCATTGGGCCTGAAGAAATAATGTTGTCAATAAAAGATATGGCATGTTGAGGAGTCGCCGAGAATGAAGGCAGCAAGCCCTCATCGTCCAGAGAGTGTTCGTAGTTGACACTAGGCAAGTTAAAGTCACCAAGAAGCAATAATTCGTCGGCAGGCAGCAAAACTTCAGTAAGCCTATCAAAACATAAAGCCAGCAAATCATTAATAAACAGGGTAAAAAAGAGAGCCTTGCGGAACAACATAAGACAAAGGCACGAGCGAAGCTGCAATCCCATCTACAATCTCCTGTTGAGACCTGTTAAAGAGGAAATGAGAAATGGATTGCATTGAGAATAAGTCAAAGCAGGTTATGAGTGAAAATTAAAAACAGGGATGGAGAGATAATAGAGTCCGGAAGTTATAGATTGAGGTTGAAATGTACATGAAACGCCATACAACCCGTATTAGTCGACCAACTTCAATACATATTAGAAGATTAGATTATGTCTCGCCTTATAATCATAACGTGATTGGATGAGATATTATAACGTATTTTAACTTTAAATCACTCGGCTTATTACATAAAGTTTTGAAACTGCGATGTTCTGTACATCTGTATGACGAGCTTCAATTCAGGTCTGCGAGAAGAACAAATTTTATTATGCCCAGATCGAGGTTTTCAATTACTAGACGCCTGTTCTTCACCCACGTCATAAAACTTTACCCACTCATATTAAGAATTCTATTTAGATTTAATGTTAAAAAAAAAAATTATGAATTCCTCATTTCCATCTGAGTACTATAATAAACGACATACGACATGCCAGGTCCGATTGATTTAATTATCGGTGCAGACACTTTTGGAGATATATATGGTATTTTATTGAATGGTATAAAGAAAATTTCTAGAAAAATTCTAGAAAGCTGAGTTTGAACGGATCTTATCTGGATGTTCCGAATTAAACCAAAACACATCCACAAGAATACTATCTATGGTATCTCGTGTCGACATAAGTAAGCAATTACAACAATTTTGGGGGATTGAAGAAATGATGTCTGATCCTGTCATCTGAAGGAGACAAAGTATGTAAAGAACACTTTAAACAGACATCAAGAAGAGATTTTTATGGAGCATACGCAGTTCACATACCCTTTAAAGAAGGCAAAGAACGACTAGGAGAATCAAGATCCAGAGCCTTGGCCAGCCTGTATCAGAATTTGCAAAAGACAAAGTTTGACAGAAAGAGTATTGTGAATTCATGCAAGAATATCTGAAGTTGGGATATATGAGACCAGTAGCATTTGAAGAGCATCTCCCTACAACCAACCTTTACTACATGCAACATAAAGCGGTAATAAATGAAGATAGTTCAACGAAATTGCGTGTCGTGTTCGATGCTTCCACTAACACAAGCACATGTATCAGCCTAAATGATAAGATGCATAGCGGACAACGTTTGCAGCAAAACCTTCACAATATATTACTAAGGTGGGAAAAACATCATTGGGTTTTTACCGTCGACATAAAGATGATGTACGGCCAAATAAAAATAGCAGAAGAACACAGAATTATCAGCGAATTTTAGGGAGATTTTCAACCAAGGGTAAGATACAAGAATTCAACCTTACAACTGTCACATACGGTACCAAGTCAGCTCCATATCTTGCAGTAAGAACACTACAGATTACTACGATTTAATGTCGGGAGCTTATTCCTTACAAAATGCAAAAGTTTTACAAAGGGAGCTAATTCTGGTACTTAGAAGGGGTGGTTTCAACTTACGAAAATGGAAAAGCAATCATAAGGCACTACAGGACAAACTTTTAAATGATATGCGAGATCAACGCGACATACAAATAATGGAAGGCGAAGCTGTTAAAACAATAGGAATGTACTGGAATCCTACCAATGATGAATTTCAGTTTAAAGTAAAATTAGAACCATCAACAAAGTAAATAACAAAACGATCAATTTTATCTACTATTGAGAAACTCTTCGACCCTCTTGGGTGGCTAGCTCCAGTGATAATAAAAACAAAAATGTTGCTTTAGGAATTGTGGTTAAAAGTATATTCATGGGATCAGCTACTACAAAAATAAGTTACAAAAAAAAAGGTTAAAATTTAGAGATGAGCTACATAAAGTTGAAGCCATTAGCATACCGCGCTGAATCCACAATAGCAATAAAAATAAAACGAGTGAAATATATGTAACAAGTCATGGTAGTACTATTGGGCGTGAAGTCCAGTCTGTGAGCTGACCTGACAGCTCACTCCGTGGACGGCTCTGGAGGGCGGCACCTCGGCTATTGTGGGAGAGTTTGTTGGGTGGGTAACGAACCATATTTATAAAAAAAAATCGTCCCTTTAACAAAACAAAGCACACCATCCGGTTCTGAAGGGACCCTTACACCACTTACCTTTACCTGTTGTCGAAGACATAGATGTATCGCCTTCATTGCCGTGCCCTCTCCACCCAATGACATTGCGGGCAATATTTTGCAATGTCCCTATGATACCTCGAAAATGGTGAAATGGCGGACCTATTCAATCATTGTCATTGAGAAGCGCTCCAGGAGAGTGAAGGAGTAAGAAAGAAATTTTACTGTGGCATTACGTTATAACAATTTTTTTCATAGTAAAAAAAATATCGGAGTAAGTGATCAATCTAAACCTATTTTCAGTGAATGTCCACAAAATTCAATATTTACACGAAGACCTTCTTCCTTTTCAATTCACGATACTCATTGGTCTTATGGCACGATACCCCGGGTTTTGATTAAGTAAAGTGTCATTGCCGGTTCCTCTTTAAGGACATAACGTATAATTTCAAGCCAAATGTAGTTTTATGGAAGACTGTTCTTCCTTAGTAACCGTAACAAATATAATCTCAATACGTTTATGGCTTGAATATTTGGCAACGAATGCAGACACATTCAACTGCACATGGCAACCACTATCGTCAATGCAGGATGGAGCTCTTGTTTTTCGTTGGTTATAACAGGCCACAGCATTTGCAACACTAGTCCACGGGGCTCCTCCCCGCTTAGGAATCGTTGCAAGCGCTGTGGGAAGGACAAGCACTCTCTTAGAGATGCTAAGCTGGAGGGATGATGAGGGCAGTTTGCAGAGGTCTATGATACTACAGGTTGCTCACGCGGGACTCTGTAACGGTATCGGATAATTTTTTTTCGATTATTAATTTTTAATTCGGCTTCGGTCTCGGTGCAAAATTGCAAAATTTATATGTTGAAATTTCTATCGCTTAGGAAATAATTTTTATTAGATAATTTTTGGGAAAATTTTGAGCTTCTTGGAACTGCCACTTACTCTATGGTCAAAATAGGGACAAGTTATAAATTCTTTGTTTTTCATCTTTTAGGCATTTTTCTGGACAAGTCGTCAACGGACAACAGCTATCAGAATATATTCGAGACTACTACAGTAGTCTCTATTCTGAATCGACGTCGACAACATCCTCGACCACTCATGAATTTCTTGAGTATATTCCTACTTTCTCTGAGGATAATAAAGAGCTCCTGGATACAGTGAGCTCATTAGTACATGATCGCTGTGATAAAGGATCTAAGACGACACACTTCACCTGGTTATGACGGCTGGACTCCAGAATTCTTCATACGTTTCAGGGTTTTGTTAATTCCTGACCTTTTGGAAGTCTTTAATTCGGCGGTTGAGACACATTCAGACTTTCCTTGTAGCTGGAGGAGGTCTGTTATGCGATTGATTCCGAAAAAAGAATTTTCAGAGGATGGGGAACTGGAGGCCAGTAACCCTATGCAATGCAGTTATACACCCAGAGCAGTCCTATTGTGTATCTACGACAACATCTCCGTAGCCAAACATTTGCCTACCATGACCAGACAGGTACACAAATGGATATGATTTTACTAGACTAACGAAAGGCACGAGTATCTCTTGACTGCTCTTGAAGATTTTCGGTTTGAACCCAGGTGGCTCTATATTGTCGGGAAACTGTATAGAGATTCAGCGATTTTAATTAAGCATCAAGGACAAATTTTGGCTCCTTTCTCGTTTCATCGAGGTATCAGACAGGGCTTTCCATTATCAGGTATGGTTTACGATCGTTCGTTGGAGCCGCTAGTGGTGAATCTTCGTCGAATGCTCGGACAATATTCAGTTCATCTACCATATACCAATATGAGGCCTCTTATGTTGGCATATGCGGATGACCTTTCTATTTTCGTGACAAGAGATGAAGGTTTTCCGGTCACTCGTGCTGTTTTCGAACAGTACGAACGTATAGTGGGCGCTAAAATCAACCTTAGTAAGAGCCAAGGCTTGTGGTGTGGAAAGTATAGAGATCGTACAGATACTCCACTGAACATCCAACGGACTAATACTTGCCTGAAGTATTTAGGTGTGTATGTCGGAAGAAACTCTCTAGACCTGTAAACTCAAATCAAATAGAATCTTAGGAAAGAAGTAATTTTAAATAAATTTCAACTCAAAGTATAAGTCTAGCCGAAGTCTTCAAATGAAGTTCTACTAGAATATGATTTCACCTGAAATCTTATCGTAGAAGTAAAATTACTTGAAATAACTTCTTACTGCAGACCCATTTTACTTTGAGCATGTATGCGTGCGCATGGGCGTACAAGATCCTAATTAATTTCTGCAAAAAGCTTTCTCTAAGACCGCTATCCACTGCCAAGTAGGATCGCCGTATCCAGGCCTGTAAATATTACGCCAGAACAGTGTTCAATTTTCCTATTCCTTGAGATAAAAGATAGGCACTTTAATTCCGTCCGGGCTCAATTTATTCGAACTCTTTGAGTTTCGTTCCTTTTTCTTTCCTTAAGTATCGCTAATTCAGAAAAATTGCGCTAGGGAGACAAGATTCACCAGTGTTTTCCTTTTACTTTTCGTTAAGAAATTTTCTTTTTCTTTTGCTACGTTGCACGTTTTTCTCTATTCACGATTTTTATACCGCGGGAAAACTTTTTCTTCAATCTCGTGAAGCCACTCAAAAAACAAAAAGAGCACTCCAAAAATGTCGCCCTCCTTCTTGTCCGCCAAAAACTCTTCTTCTTCCCTCTCAGTTTTTGTTCACCCGCCTGAGCTTACTCGTGCAGTAACAACTGCATGTAACAAGTGGGAGTACATTTGCCGTGTGGGTTGGACCTAGTTGTCGCTAGAGGACAGAGCCACACAATGTAGTATACTACCTTGTGTGGTCCTGCGACCAAAACAAACTAGTTACATCGGAAACTAAGGTAACTCTACTCAAAAAGGTGACACTTCCTCGACTTGAACTATGTAGAGCAGTTCTACTTGACAAACTTATCCAGCAAATAAAAAAGGCCTTGGAATAATGAAAGAACGTGCTTGGGCTGATAATATTAACCATTAGGAAAGCCGTAAGATGGAAAACATTTGTATCACACCGTGTAGAAAAAATTCAACAAAATGTAGGTTCAACGAACTGTAGGCATGTTAGATCAGAGGATAACCCAGCTGACTTAGCTTCAAGAGGAATTGATCCATAGTTGCTTAAGGATAAAACACTTTGGTGGGCAGAACCTTCGTGGCTCAAATCTTCAGAAAATAACTGGCCAAAAACAAAATCGAATATCAACAGTTTGAAAACCTGGAAACTCATCAGAGTGCTAGCGTACTGTAATAGCTTTATTCTAAAGCGCAGGAAACAAAAACCGAAGCAAATTAGCGCTGAGCCTGCAATAAAATAAATACAAACGATACTGCAACAAATTATAAAAATGACACAAGGAGTTGAATTTTACACAGAAATAAAACAATTAGTCTTAACACAGGAATTAAGTAAGAAGAGCAGCATATTATCCCTAAGCCCTTTCATCGACGAAAATGTAATAGTACAAGTTGGAGGCAGGATCGAAAACTCAAATACCATTATGACGCAAAGCATCAATTGTTTTGCCACGGAGCCACCACGTTAGAAATCTACTTATTAAAGAAGCTCACCTTTCAACCTTACACGGTGGATATCGGAGAACACTTGCCTTTATAAGATGAAAATACTGAACGAACTGAAGAAATGTGTTAAGTGCTGCAGATATAAGGGACAGTTAATTATGAAAATAATGGGAATGCTGCCACCACTGCGACTCACTCCATCAAACCCATTTACACATACGGGTATCGATTATGCGGGGCCAATTCAGACCCATAAAGGATATATAATAATTTTTGTCTGCCTTGCAACTAAAGCCATAGAAGCGGTTACAGATATGATGAGTGAAGCCTTCCTAGCGGCATTCAAAAGGCTTACAGCCTGACGAGGACTTTTATGCTGCATATATAGTGACAATGACACTACTTTTGTAGGAACCAAAAAGATATTAGATATGGACCTTCAGAAGGCTATAAAACAAGCGGCAAGTTGGCAATTGATTGCATACAATGGCTATTTATTCGATCAGAAGCTGGGATGTTGGTGTAAAGTCCATAAAATATCACTTTAAAAGAGTTATAGGTGATACCGCGCTAACCTTTGAAGAACTACTGTACTACTACACTACTGTATGAAATAGAGGCATGCCTGAACTTTAGACCTTTGTGTCCACTAAGAGCTGATCCAGGCGGTGTACTTGTTCTTACACTAGGTCATTTTCTTGTTCGGAAAGCGCTACTAAAACCACCAGAACCCATGATGTCGGACACTGATGTACGGATGTTGACACGATGGAAACCAATTCAAAAAATAACACAAGACTTCTGGAAAATATGGTAGAGGGAATACTTTTCTCGCTTGCAACAACGACACAAATGGAAGTCTGGAAACCATAATGTTTCAGCCGGCAGAATCATGTTAATTAAGGACGAAACCTGCTCACCATTCAAATGGCCATTAGAAAGGATTATTTAAAGCTACCATTAAACATCCAGTAACGAAAATATGTCTACTTCCTACAGAAGATAAGGAAGTAGAAGGCTCTATAAAATAACCGAAGGACGATTAAAAGGTTCAGAGTACAGCACATATACAAATATAAATAATGATCCGAACGCCTTCAGATCAGACAAAATATAAGACATGGCCAATCCTCAACCTGTCATAAGAAATAAATTCAAAGAGAAGAAAAATATACCTCATCACCCACTCAAAGGAAGATTTCTTCCCATCAATCCAAATTAGGCCCAATATATATCTGACCTTAAGCGAAAGAAGAAAGAGCCGACCCAAAATCCTGGCACTTCTTCCACGTACATTGCTAAATTACTATTGACCACAATGATAGTCTTATACCCGACACAGACTTGGAAATTTCAATATTGATATATTGATTTTGCAATTAAGTCAATTGCAATATAAAAGTTCAGAGATACACTTGCAGTTTACGATCCTGGGAAATTAATTAGAGAACTGTCATTTGATTTGTCATTTGACTTACATAGTTTGGCATACGTACAAAATGCGAACAAAAATATTGTGATATTACTTATCTATTTGGAAAATAAGAACGAAATAGATGAACTGGATGCTCAATCCAAAAAATATAGAGTACTAACTTTTCGTTCATTAATGAAAATTAAGTGGATATGAAGAAAAAGATTGTTAACAAACTGAAGAAGAAGGAGATATTGGTCACTAGCAAGGTATATAGAATACAAGGTATTCTCATTAAAATTTTGACACTAGAGCTGCGACGTGTTTCGTCCTATAACGTATATACATTTCTAATGAACTTTCCTATACATTCGGACACAAATGGCGGAACGTGTTTCGTAATGAGAATACTTTGTATCTCTGTACCGTGGGTCGGTTGCAAGTAATCTCTTCCGAGTGAATAGAGGCACTTTCCACGAAATTGTATCCCAAATGCAAAATTAAAAAAAGAGAATACGCCCATGCGCGATGCAAATACTCTAGGAAAAAGAATTGCAATTGCATTGAATGCGCTTGGCTCTTCATCGGAGTACAGAACAATAGCTGATTTGCTTGGAGTCTGATGAACAACAGTAGGTGAAATTGTACTTTAATTTTGTGCAGAAACATCATCTAAATATAGCAATTGCTTCAAAGAATTTTATCCTTGCACAGAAAATAAAATTAAGGAATACGTGGAAGGTTTTAAGAAACTCGGGTTTCCGCAGTGCTATAGCGCCATATAAAATTAAATCCATCAAAGAATGAGGCGGCGGACAACTAATATTTCAAAGGTACTTTTCGACAATATTATTTCGCACGGTGGACAACAGATACCGATTTATGTATCTTAATATCGGCGCTCCTGGGAGAGCTAATGATGCCACAATATAAGAAAACTCTTCTTTAAAACGACATCATGTGGAGAATTCTGTGCTGTATTTAAACTCTTTGCAAAAAACCTGGCAGACGTTTGCTCCAGTTTTATTAATTGGAGAGTCGGCATTCAAATTATCAGAAATCATCATGAAGCCATTTCCATTCACTGTTGATCAATGCGATGACCAGTAAAAATTCAACTATCGTCTGTCAAAATGTAGACTTATTGTGGAGAGTACCTTCGGGCATTTAAAAGCCCAATTTAGAGGAATACGCAAATCCCTTGAACTTAAAGTGTAAAATGCTCCAACTATTATAAAAACATGTTTTATATTGAATAATATTAAAAAATAAATAAATGTTTATTATATTGCATGATATTTTTTATACTAAGGTTTTGAATTCTGTTTTTTTATTTCTGCTGCTGTGAGTTGTATATTATATACTTCTTTCAACGTACATTTCATTTTTGATATAACGTGAGAATTTCTTTTCGCAGATATCAAATCAAGGGCATGTTGTTGCCAAACATCTAAGAAACATTTTAGTTCCTGTCCACCTAAAATTTTTCTTATAACAGCTTTTTTTGGACTCATTTCATATGAAAACAAAGTTTTTTCATCTTCAACACGTTATACTATATTTTATTGCAAATATTTATTAAATTATCTGCCAAATGAAAGGAAATAAAAATACCTTTATAATTTATAATTAAATATTGTGAAATTACAAATTTTTAAAGATTTTTTATGGAAAGGATTGAAGTTATTTCGGAGGTAGTCCCTCGTCTAAAAAGAGGCATTAGCGCATCCACACATTTGAAATTGTAGTAGTCCACCGTTTCATTCTTCATTCGGAAGCGATTTTTAAATTTTTGTTCGCTAAAATTTAAACAAGATTATTTGCAATAATTCCAATAACTTAACCTGTTATATAAATGTAGATAAACTATTTCGTTTTATAGTAGTAACTTTTAAAAATTTATTAAAAGCAACCAATTTCTCCTTCTTCTTCGGCTTGGCAACAATCATTTCCTCCATATTCATTAATGAATGAAGAGCTGACAGTATATTTTTTGGATTGATCATCCAGGTCATCTATTTTGTTTTTAGTTTCCAAATAGTTGAGTAATCTCACAATATTTGCTCGCATTTTGTACGTACTCCAAAAATTCTCAAGTCAAATGACAAATCAAACGACTGTGAAGTCCACACACATTACAATACATTTGTCACTTCAACTTGACAATTGTCAAATATTGAATGTCAGAAAGAGGTTCGTGTATTAAACTTGACAAGTGTCAAATATTAAATGTCAGAAAAAGCTACGTGCATTAAATGAATATGATTTCAATATTGATTTCCAATGTACTACATACTGAGTGTACATCAAGCTTATACCGAGCTTTTTCTCTGTATATAGAGGCAGACTTTCGGCTTAGCGCAAATTGCAAGTCTGTCTTCGGTATTAGGAGTGGTAATACAGTAATAATACAAAATTAAGCAGCCTGAACCTGCTCTCTATATAGAACTTATTGAAAGAGCGAGGCTGAAAAAAGGAACTCTAAGCATCGAACTTAACCTTCCACTGAATATAACAGCTGAGAAAAAAAGAATCGATGTCATAATGAAAGAAATGAAAAACGCATGTAATCAGTCTACGAAATTCGCGAAAGATACTCATTACAATACGCTATTGGAACATTTAAAAGACAAAAAGAATGCGATATTGAGTGAAATGGAAATATTGGAGGACAAGGAAGGAAAAAAAAGATCAAAAAGAGGTTTACTTGGAAAACTTCTACAATTTATCTTTGGAGTAAATGATGAGGAGTACACGGACATCGAGACTCTGGAATACAATCAACAAATTCTACGACAAGCAACGAATCATCAAGCAAACATAATTCTACATATATATTATGGCAAGGATGAATGACACCGAAAAGAGGATCAACTTAATAACGAACAAATTGAATAAAGTGAAAACTAAAGTAACAAAGTAGAAGGGTGGTATGAAAAAAAAGCGATGGTAACAAGGCCAGTATTCACATATTGGTAGCATACCAAGCTATCTATTGATGTGTTTGAAAATATAGAAGAACACTATACTAAAATACTAGCAGCTACATTTGGCCGAAGTAGTCTGATAGTAAGATCAAAGACATCATCAATAAAGCTTCAAGTAAGATGTAATTTAATATGGAAATAACTCCTGAACCTGAAACCAAACTAGAGTTTGTGATGAATAACACCAATATAATAATATATGGATATATATATGGATAGTAGAAATTAACGAATATGAATTATTTAAAGCTACCCCGATACCAAAAAGAGTAAAAAATAACACCTACATCGCTACTGACATTTCATTCTCTCTTCATGCCACCAACTTCAACAATCAGCGATATTTCGAGCAAACTGAAGAAGAATTTAAGAACTACATCAATGTGGAAAGATATCAAAAATTATGCACACCTACAACAATGTCAACAACATTAAAACCAATCCAAATTGTATCAACGACAAGACAAACATGATTGACCGATAAAAGATTGCAACACAATCAGGTCACTATGCCCGGCCAGTAGCATGTTTACGAGGGAAACATAAATATCTAGAGCAATAGCATTCACCTCTGCGAAGAAATGTAGAAATGCTTGCTGCTGAGGTCATGCTGCTTGAATTAAGCAATTCACGGCCTGCACCGGCACTCACATTTTTTTTGCAGTAAGCACATAAAATAAAAATAAATTAATTGGTACAACTATTTATTGTAAACGTTTTTTGTAAACAATTATTGATTATAAAAAACAATCATTTGTACAAAGAAGTCAGTAGTAATAAATTTTGTTAACAGGAACGAGTCCACTTCTTACTTTGCTACTATACCTGCCTAGCGAATTCCCCCCTACCAAAGGTAAAGGTTCAATAGGTTTCTTTCTTATTATTCATCAGCACATAAACATCATTATTCAAATTTTAGTTTTAACATATTTAAAAATTTCAAAAATTGTTATTCTTTGTAGGAATGCTGAACTTATCAAAAATGGAGAATCGCCCAATGATTCTAATTGGGGGATAGCGTTCAGTTAGAAACGATCAAAAGGTTAGTCCAATTTCAATATAAGCTCAGATTGATAAGTTGCATCTTCATAAATATAGGAGACTTATTAATAAAATAAGAGACTTCCCAGTTCTATAAACATTTATAGCATTTATAAGTAAGGTCTAACTGCATCAAAATTTTCTTGATAAATTGATTAATCGCTGTGCTGGAAGTTTTTTGATTTTAAACAAAGATTTTGGTGAGGAACGTGAAATTAGTCTTAAGAGAAATTGTTGGTTGTTAGACGTTATGGTGATGATCTGTAGAGTTTCACCTAGAATGTAAAATCCATTTTTTTTTTTTAATACAAACAATTTATAATTGTAATGACTATAAATTATAAAATAGATGAAGAAAAAGACTGCATAATCCACTTTCTTCCATCTTCTCTGCGGGGTTGTGTATATGTGTGGGTGTATATATACTCAGCCCCTTTAAGTCAAAATCGCACGTGCCGGTGAAATCAAATTTTACGGGGGTGGGGAGTTAAGTATTTTTCGTTAAAAATGTTCTGATTTTGTTAATGCTTTGTACTTTCTTTGATTCATTTTTCTTTTACATATTATGAACTGAAAATATCGGTAATTTTTGATTCTTTCTTCTGAGAATTATTTTTATTTTATTATTAATAAAACATTCAATGTTATTCAAGGACACTTGAATCTTTGTTATGGATACTGTTGTGCCTTAAGTGATCTAAGAAATGAGAACATTAAGTCCTGTTAGCTGAACGAAGTTAGCTGCTCACCCCGTGACAGTTGTCGGCAGGCTGGCATACTTGTGAGCTCGCTTTATGGAGAGGGTGGGGGGGGGGCGTAAAAATGAAACCGACCTCATGCCCCAGCACCACAACTAAACTAGGATGAGGAAAGGATTGGGATTGGATGTTGGAAACTAAGTAGGAGGAAAGGGATAATTAACATTGATTCAAGCTCGATATCGGGGGGACCTGCTAGTGGTGGCCCCCAGTATTGTCCTCGCCCCATCCATCTCGTGGATATTCTGGGCCATGATATCGAAATACGTCCTCTTCGTTATATCGCAGCGAGCGACCGACAAACAAACAAACTGTATGGGGTTGGGTCCATATAAACCGTTTCGGAGTTAGAGGGCGATTAAGAAAATATACTAGGTATTCACAAAACACCTCTCAGCGAAACATTTGTAGAGTTTCGCAAATGTGAACAAAGTCACTTTGACCATTGGAAAAGCTTATAAATAAGTAGGCCTTGATACTTTTCGAAAACAGGAAAACAAAAACTTTTATTTTAAAAACAATCCCCGAGCCGTCACTTATCAAGTTAGTTTGTTTTGCACAAAATAACAGCGGGCAATTTTATTTATTTTTTTTAAGGCCGTCCGAGTCTAGTTTTAAGTGTATCTACCTGTCCGTCCGTTCACTCGTAAATTAACAAATTCAGTTTACATATTATTCCGCTCGCCGGATATTAGTATTACGCAGTTTGCATTTTGTATTCGTATTTGTGTTAGCCTGTGTTGTGTTAAGGCTCCAAAACTGTCCACCTTTGTTGTGCCGAAAATATATACCCAGAACAAAGCAATTCTTTTCTTGGGTAAAACTTCTCGGCACAGACTCAGAAACTCGGAAGGAATGTTACAGCATCTTGCTGCATCTTAGTGCCATAATCGAGGTTTCAATAGCTCCAAGGATTGAGAGTCTCCTCACCTTTTAGTTGAGACACCAGGACCAACATTCTCGAGACAACAAACAGTGGCACCTGCACCAGGGCCGATGCTAAGAGGCCGTAAGTTACCCTGCTAGAGGAAGTTCATCCTCATCCAAGTTAATACTGAGAGTTCTCCTCACCTAATAATTGAGACTCTGGCTCCGTGGAAGACTGTGAAACACTTCAAACGCCGATAACTATTTCAAGCGACATAGCATCATAAAGCTTCGCATCAAGACTTCTCAACAGTTTGAGTGCAGATAGCTGTCACCAGCAGTACATCAGCCGCCCAATACTACTTCAACAAATTGTGTGTTTGGGTAACCGCTCCAAGAAGTGCGCCCACAACACCAAAGTCTTGTACCTTAAAAAATGCAGTGGTACGGTCGCCATCAAAAGCTCATTGTATGCAGAACTGGATGGCCTTTCCAACGACTGCTCAGCCCCGTACTCCTCTACTCTCAGAACTTATGGTAGTCTAAACTAATAATTTCGGATTTTCTTATCTTTGTTTTAGTTTTACCTCTTTTTTTTACAAAAAGGTGATTAACATAACTTTTTTTTTATAAAAACTCTAAACTGTGGACTCTCCTCTTTAATTTGACCTATGACAAACATGTCCTAACTGTAGCCGTTTAACAGTTATTAGCTCATCACTTTTTAACCCTGACCGTATACCCTATACTTAAGATACAAGATGTTTTGTGAAAACGTAGCATATTTTTTTAATCACCATGTAACTCCGAAACTGGTTGATGTGACCCCCCCCCCCTGCCTTACAATTTTTTGTTTGTCTAGATGAGTACTATCATCCCTAACTCACTTTTTTCCAACTGACGACTTTCGTTTTTCAATTGTAAGTCCATAGAAAACTACATTCCGCTAAATCTTTCCGTTTTCATGACTTTAGAACAACCGATATGTACGTATTTGCCTTTTCAAAGTGAAAGGTTATCGGAGAGGTCGACGTAGCAAATGCAGTACTAGAAATAATGACTAAAATCCTGCAGGTTGCAGTATTGGGTGCGTTATTTAAGAACTTTTAGTTTGTGTATGTATTCCTTTCCTTTTAGGTGAATATCATCGTCTTTGGACACAACAAGACTGATGCGCTTATATAACTTGTTCTATATAATTCATCTTTAACTATTGAGGAAAGTTTAATATAGTTTGAAGTCTATTTTCGAATGGTGGTTAGAATATAGAGCGTGAGATTCGACCTCGGTGATAACCATATAATTTCCGTTTGTGAGATTACCGACTATATTTTTAACTTGTAATAATTTAGAATCGAGGGTTTTAGCTTGATTTTCTGTCAGATGGTTTTGGTTGTAACGTAGTTTTTCAATCTGCTTGTCGTAGTTCTTAGAGGCTTCTTCGTTCAATGTCTGAACACATTTTTGCTAATTATTCCCACGGAGTTGAACAGAGCGCGTTTACTATGAGACCCATGTGTTAGTATAGTTTTAGTTTTTGCCGTATATCATGCGTTATATCTCTGGTATTATGATGTTACATATAGGGAAATTTTCCGTCAAAAATTTGTAGAAACTACTGTCCATACTAGTGAAGGGTCGGTCACGAACGATTCGATCGTTTTGATCGGGTCAGTACACTGAC
Organism: Dioctria linearis; assembly: GCA_963930735.1. Classification (NCBI taxonomy): domain Eukaryota; kingdom Metazoa; phylum Arthropoda; class Insecta; order Diptera; family Asilidae; genus Dioctria; species Dioctria linearis. Next base: position 86,503,204 of record OZ005743.1, on the reverse strand, counting down.
TCAAAAGACCTAAGTCACCGTTTCAAACTCAATCGGTCACTTAGATTCAAGGAGAAAAGAAGCAACTTTTCTTGACTTATTTGTTAAAGCCATATTTTCAACCGATCTTAAGCTTTTTATTTACAGGGCTATGCATACAGCTAAGTCTTCAGCTATAATATTTTTTCACATTGAATAAAACTTTTGCATCTTGTTCCATTGTATATATTCCACCCAAAACTCTGTTTCGGCTGCGTAAGAAACAAAAAAATGTCGTTACTAGGCATCCAGAATGGTATGCTTTCTGAATTAATTTTTATTGCTACTATAGTCCCTCAACTGTAAACTCTGTCGCCAAATCGTAGTAGGTAGGTATTTACCTCTATGTACATGCGCAAGGGTATACAGGAGTGACAAGTATTTAAAAACCATGATGGATAAAATCTTTATAGTTTACAATATTATTATATATTTTGTTGCTCTACCTGCAACGATAGACGTGAGACTTTTAAGTTCGGTCATACACGCACATACTGGTCCCTATTGCTGAATCCGCCGGGAGAACAGATCAATCAATCGTACGTAAGTTCATTTACTCATGTACTTAAATTCATTTAGACTATGGCGCCATCTTCCACGCTTGTTAATACTGCTCTTCAAGAAAGCACTAGCAGTTATACATTTGCTCAGAGCGAATTCTGGAATCCCACACGACATCAGATAAATCCCAATACTTATTTGGCAGACAATAGACCTGTCCAAAACGTCCACAAATAATAATTAAAAAAAAAAATCCGCGATATCTTCAGCCCCTATTTAAGCGAAGTTGAGAAGATAGAATATCTTCCCTACCATCCAGAAGGTGACGCAAGAAAAGTCATAAGTCATTTACAGTTAAAAAATTACAACTATAAAGCTACCATCCAGTTAATTCAATCAAGGTTTAACAATAACAGAAGATAATATCATGGATGTAAAGAGAGTTGAATATAGATCTCAGGAAGATATTGCAGGTCTCTATGACATGAAAAGAGAATGCCTGGAAGCGTTAAAAAATCAAATCCAATGATGGTGTGCATAATAAGCAGAAAAACTGATGCAGAAAGTAAACGACTTTTTGAAGAGAGGCTTGCAAACACAATGTAGATGTGATCTACGCCTCAATTGCATAATTTTTTAGAATTTTTTTGCATCTTCTGCAATAAAGAGCGTACCATTTACCAATGTGCAGAATTCAAAAAGATGAGCCTGCATAATCGTCAACCATACATCTCAAAGAACAGTCTGCATGGCTCACATAAGATCTGAGAAATGCAAGGCCATCTTCATCAGAACGGTCAAAATTTACGGAATACATCCTGCTCTTACATGACTATGAATACGATTATAGAAAACATTCCAAATGCTGCTTTACAGGATCATCCAAACAATAATTCAGTTATTGCCCTCCACAACAAAACTAAAATGCCAAACGTGCTATTTTTTTTTTAAGCAGGGGACAGGAGGCCATAGCGGCCCATTGTGCTGTCCTGGTAGAAGCCCATTCATCAAAACCTTCCTTTCCTCTTAATGAAGCACATTAGGTTTTGGTGAGGAAGCTTTTTCAGTTCATCCACAGATAGAAGGGCAGATCCTAGAGTATCCATTCTGCTCCGGGCGAAGGCCGGACACGCACACAAAAAGTGTTCGGTTGTCTCAAGCTCTCCCTCTAGGCAGGACAGACAGTCAGCTGTCAACAACTCCCATCCCTGTTAGATGAGCGTGAGTGAGCTGTGGCCGGTGATGATGCCAACCACAGTTCTACATTGTTTCCTTCCGAGCCCATGAGAAAATCGGAGATATTCCCATTGGGCCCACCAAGAAACAGTCTTGAACACCTGCAAGTACTCTGGTTCGCCCATCTCTGCTGATCATAGTACATATGAGCTTCCGCATTGCTGCCTTTATGTTCCAGGGGCCGGATTCACTAACTCGGAGAGTTTGGGAGATGAGAATTTTCGTTTTCCTCGGTCAAAACTCCCTAACTCTCCATTCGAGATTCTCTAACATACTTGATTAGTTAAAGAAAACGTCAGAAGTATCGAAATATTGAAAGACGGATAACTCTGTGTGGGAGGGTCGTAGAGCATTGCGGTTTTTTCCTACGGATTTAGGGTCTAGAGTACAAAAATATATGTGAACAATTTCTGAGGGAGGGGCTTTTGGGGATGGGGGTCGTACCACCCCCCATTGGGGGTTGTCCAAAATACGTCATGTTTGATATCATATTAAAGAGAGAGAAACGGGTAATCGAGTGGCGTAGTTTTTTTTATCATTTTAACTTCATAACTGACTTTTTACCGCCGAAGGACGGATTTTTTGCACGTGGGTCATATACACCCCAGTTCCTATATTTTGCATATATTTATTCCGTTCTTTGCTTCACATCCATTACTACTCTGTTGTGAACATTTTTCTCATAGAAAGTGAATTTCCACGACTTACCAGTTCTTCATAATGATGAGTTGAGTTTTTGTACAAGAAAACGGCCATTTTTTCATCTTAAAAAGGACTGATTCACTTCTTTTGCAGTTATCTCCAAAACTATTTACCGGAGTCAAAAACTAATTACATATCTAATTAGGGGACAAAATTTAGATGCGATTTCATCCTACATACAAGCTTTAACGTGCATATTTAAAATTTTTATAGCATCTCTTCTATACTGGAAGACGACTAAATTGACCATATTCGCGTGAATTACAATATTTATCGGTTACCTTGAGACACAAAAATCCTTATTTCTCTGTCAGTATTGCAAGGATTTCCATAGTTTGTTTTTGTAAACATAGCCAGGATATGCAGTGAATACATAAATCAATTTGAAAATCCTAGGTACATTGGTACCTTCACAAAGGACAATAAAAGCAGCCAATACTGTCAGTTGAGAAATATTTTTCTTACTTCTCCACACCTAACATAGCCGAGAGTTTTGCCGAATTGAATAGAGAGTTTGGTAAATCTCAATACAAATTCCACGAGTTACAGAATTCCGAGTGGAGAGTTAAGTGGCAAAAGAACTCTCATCTTCACAACTCCACAACTCTCCGAGTTAGTGAATCCGGCCCCAGGCCGTGACATCGAATTCTTTGAATGTATTCGAGTGGTACGATTTCGTACTTCTCTTATACCCTAGACACACAGCACGAACTAATGAATCATTTGTACAAACCATTCATTAAAATGGCGTGTGTTATGCCTCAGACACACAGCACTCTTATACCCTAGACACACAGCACGAACTAATGAATCATTTGTACTAACTATTCATTAAAATGCCGTGTGTCAAATAGTATATGTCATTATAGCTCAAAAATCAGATGATAATGAAGTACACTAATGAAGTGTTTTCCTCCTTCATTATAGCTATAATGAGGAAAAATGTGCTAGATTTGGCATATAATGTAAATCCGGAGCTCCGCTGTGCATCTGCCGATTTGAAAAATAAGAAGAAGAAATGCAAATTACAATTTATATTATTAATATTTTTTTTAAATAAAATGTGTTTCTCATTTGGAAATTGTTAAATTGAAAATAAAATAAATGAAAACAAAGTTTATCGCGTTAATTCGATCCATATTGCTTCTTTAATGTGATAAGTTCATCAAAACCAGTTTGACAGCACAACTTAATTAAAGAAATGGCTGTGTGTCCGCAGTTTATAATGAATCATTATAGACTAATGAGTCGTTAGTTATTTCTTCATTAAGAGTGCTGTGTGTCTAAGGCATTAGCATTTGTTCTTATGGAAAAATGCATTACTATCAACTTCAACCTTCTGCACAATGTAAATAAGCCTCCGTACTAAAAGTTTTATTCAGGAATTTTGTTATTTAATTCCTTGTGCATTTACCAGCATAAAAATCTAAGTACTTTCTTTAAGAAAATTGTTTAAATTTTATTACTCAAACATAACACTACACATAAAAATGAGAAAATGCGTTGAATTCTGTTGCCTTCATACCAGCTTTCATTTTTCTGTGTGTTTTATCACAGAGAAATGAAAGCTCACTTCAAAGTGGGAGCAAATAATTCTTAAATCAGATTTACTTTTGTTTGAAACTGCTTTCCTTTTCAAAATGTATAAAAACCTAAAGTATAAATTATACTACCATAAAGGCAACAAATTTGCCTATAAAATAGGCTAATATTTGAATTACCTTTGAATTATAATTTAAAAGTTATGAAGAGTTAAACACAGAAAACCGTTGCCGTCCGTTCGATTCACAGAGCAGTGAGTAAGCGCAGCTTGTGAAAACTTGAGGCGAATGTATACCTCTGCCGATTCATTGGTTAAAAAAATACTTTGAGTCATGTTTGAAATGAAAAAAACTGAATTATATGGTATGGAATGAGAGAAAGACTTATTTTTTTTCATATAACTCATTAGGCAAGCACAAAGCTCTGATTGCTTTCTAGTGTGATTTGTGGTATGAAGGCAACAGAATTCAACGCATTTTCTCATTTTTATGTGTAGAGTTATGTTTGAGTAATAAAATATAAACAATTTTCTTAAAGAAAGTACTTAGACTTTTATGCTGGTAAATGCACAAGGAATTAAATAACAAAATCCCTGAATAAAACTTCTAGTACGGAGGTTTATTTACATTGCGCAGAAGGTCGAAGTTGAAAGTAATGCAGTTTTCCATAAGAACGAATGCTAAGAGAAGTACGAAATCGTACCACTCTAATACTTTTGCAAGTAGCAAAATCGTATTGTGTCACGGCCTGAAACATAAAGACTGCAATGGCTTCGGCTTTTCCATAATTACTTCTATTATAACAGCAGCTGATGCAGGAGGGTATGTAACCTTTACATATTTGCTGATATGCGGAAACTCAAAATCTTTTGATTCGTTGAATAGTTTTCTGCAATCCATAATACCCTGAATCGTCTTAGCATGTTTTTACTATTTTCCATCATACAGAAGATGACACAACAAACTTTAGTAGATCATCTACTAGACGGTACAGACCGTTTTTTCGGTTATTGTGATGTGCTACTTCGGCTCGATTAGCTGCGTTATCCACTACTGGAATCTTATCAATGTCCTCGGTTTGAAGAGTTTGTAATAACTTATTCTCTTTAACAGAAAATCGGTTGCTCCGTTCTTGAAATATGATTTTTTATGACGTTTCATAGGGAAAAGCACGACCCCCCCAATCCTCACGAATGCGGAGGGGGGGGGGGGGTGGTAGGGGAAACAAGAAATATATTGTTGCGAGCGTGGCCTTTGGTTCGTTATTAAAACATAATATTAAATAATTAATATACAAGTTCTTTATTTCACTCTAATCATATAAAATTCACAATTCCTCAATTAATCAACTCAATTCTAATTATCGCTAACACTGTACTTTCAATTATCGCAATCTAATTACATACACTTTCGCTTCTTTATTACTTTCGCTTGTTAACACTGCAACGTCTAAGACAAGACTTTTTCTGGCGGTGACAACTGTTATATTTATACCCTAGAAACTCTCCGGATTATTCTGGAGTGTTCTATTCCATAAGCTTCTTTACTGTTCTAATCATTCTTATTCCTGAACCTTATAATCGATTCTCAGAACCTGAAGTCGTTTACTCTCCATTGCCAGTAGATGTCACCAGTTGTCTCTTTCTATTGCACGTAACAATATTATAAATATGTAAAATATTATAAAAGATAGGTTTAGGAAACATCATTCTGAAATTTAAAAACTTTAAGAAAGATGAAGACTGGTATGCATCTTTTGTACATAAATATACTATAAAATGATGTTTCCTAAACCTATCTTATATAATATTTTACATATTTATAATATATAAATTTGTTATTACATGTATTTATTAGGATCAGAAATTACGTCGGTCTAAACCAGTGTAGGGAGTAATCTGATTCCAGTGTAATTTAATTAATAATTCCATTACAGTTTAGTCAAATTACCAAGTAATCTAATTAAATTGTATTTGATTACATTTCAATCAGATTACTTACGAGAAAATATGTAATCTAGCAAAAATGTGTAATCTGTTTCAATATAATTCGATTATTTTGTAATCTAATTACATTATAACAGATTACTTTATAGATTTTTTAAAAGTAATTAATATCAAATAAGTCGTTATCTGCATAGTTTACGATTTTAAACTAAATATACCATTCGACATAAAATTTTATATTTTATACTATTATTAACAAAAGAATAACCACTCAAGTAACCAAAAATCTCAAATTATTTCTTCAAGAAACAGCAGAAGTAGACATGCTACCGAGAAGTTAAAAAAATTGGTCAAACATCAATGCAAGTGCAGATAAGTTGTTATTTTAAAATGAAATTCCGACTTTGTTTTTTTCAATTTTCATTGTTTTGTTTGATTTTTTTCCAATTTTTATTTGTGTATGTATTAACAACTATAATAAAAGATGCCGTTTATCAATACCAGTATTAACAACATTCATTTTCATTTCCAGTCATTTTGGCTGATAATATTTCATGGCTTTCCCAATTTTTGCTTATTTTTCAATAAACTGCATAAGTGAACTTCTCGAGTAAACCGTAAGTCGATGTGTAACGATTACTGTTTTCAAATAACTATTCATCTTCAATTGAGTCGTTAGTTCGCACACAGTACATCGAAAAAGTGTTATAATTGAGAGCGAAAAATATTGTATGTGCAACTTCTTCGCTATTTTTAGCAATTTTTGAAAAAAAGTATCAGTACTGTTATTAAAATTTATTTCAAAATGTTCTGTGAGAAAAAGAAAAAGAAATTCCACAAACTGATGATTTCCCAATACTTTTTCTCACTTTTTTCCACTTTTCCCTCGTTTTCTAAAAACTGGCTTTTTGCAGATAACGAGTTATTTGAAAAAACCACAGATATAATGAAATGAATTGAAAGAAAATAGTATTGTTCTCGCACGAAAATAGTTTTAGGGACTTTTATGAAGAATTAGAATACAAATATCTTAAATATAATCACATTAATTAGATTAAGATGTATTGGAATTAACATGTAATCGATTAATGTGTAATCAGATTAACTTGTAATCGATTCACATGTAGGCGATTACATTATGTAATTATGGAAATGGATTACATTAGTAATATGTTATAAAGTAATCTGATTACAGATACATGGTTAATTGCATTTGTTAATCGTTAATCAGATTACATTTTTCCCAACACTGGTCTAAACAGAAAAAATCGGTTTTTTTACTTTTTTTTTTTACTTTAACGTCTATTTTTTTTGTAAAACGGTCATTAATATAACTTTTTTTTATAAAAACTATAAACTGTAGATTATCCTCTTTAATTTAATCCAGTATACCCCATGTGTTATTAGCACCCGTATTTTGAAATGACTTGTTTTCAGCCACTAAGGGAACAAATTATCTTTGAGAATAGATTTGAGAATAGCTTTCAGAATAAGTTTTGAGGTAATAACTCTTAAACGGTTGCAGATAACAATAGGGTATAATGGATCAAATTAAAGAAGAGAGTCTACAGTTAACGAACGTTTCGCAAAAAAAAAAAAATAGAAATCAAAGTAAAAAAAATCCATTTTTTGTTTTTAGACCCCCATAACTCCCGAGAGGATAGCGTATGGGGCTGGTAGGGAAGTTGTGGAATAGGCCATGAAGTTCTGCATATAGCTCTGAACTGTGACCTTACGCCACGTGGTTTTCAAGATACAGCGTATTTTGTGAAAAACTACCTTTTTTTCTTAATCACCCTGTAACTCCTAAACAGTTTATATGCCTTCGCCTGCCATACAGGGGCGGAAATACCCTGTATATATTTATAGGATCAGCGTTTTACATATAGCTTTATTTTTTATAAACGATCTTCTATTAGATAATGTAGCGATACATATGTATATAACATGCAATGAAGTTCACTTATGTTATTACTCTGATTGGTATCCATATTTTTACTAAAATCAAGATAAATAATTCTCAAAGCTTGCAGTGCACATTTTAAAAGGATGAAATGTGAAAAAGAACTGAAACATAACTTTGTCGGACCGTCTTCAGACATACATACATTAAAAAAAATTGTTCTTACCTGTGCACACGAACCAATCGAAATAATACAGATTTTGGTGCGTACCCATGATATATTTAGCCGAGATCAGTGAATTATTGAGGTTTGCTACGAGCTTTTCTCATACATTTCATTGTTAGTACAGCAGTCGATATCTGTGTATTTCTTATCTGTCATTCTACCATGGGAAAAATTAGAGCACAATTTCTTTGAAAGAATTAGAATATGTACTTTATTTATGTAGATAAAAAAGGAAGCTTTGTTATGTATAGCATTTGTGAAGAACAAATGCTTTGAATAGGACGGAATACATTTGGGAGTTGAATATGTAGTTAGTTAATTCTCATTTTAATTTTCAAATGTATGCTTCATCTTCATGTAGAGCTCACCAAACAACCAATTAAAATAGATAATTACAACTCTGATTAAGGTGCTATAAATATTACGAAATCGTCTAGATGAGATAAAAATTTACTACGTTAGGTTCGGATTATTACACATTCTGTTACTGATCTCTATGTATTATTATTATTATTATTTTAAAATAATAACAAAGGTAAGCAAGAATAGTGAAATGTAAATTAATATTAATCTAAAATCTCATGGAACAAATCTTATTTATTATTAGAAAATTATTTTTCAATATAAAAAAAATTAATACTTGTAATGATATCTGTGGTATAACATAATATAGTTTTAGCATCAAAAATATCTACGCAGTTCATATTTTTACATATGAATAAAAACTACTTTATTTTTCTTGTAGGCTCGGAATTCATACAAAAAGTATCAACACAAAAGTTATGGAACTTTAAAATGAAGACATTTTCAATCTTATCTATTAAAAAAAATCATCGAAGTTTACTTATGCGGAAATACAGTACAACAAAATTACCTGAATTAACTCATATTAATCCCGAAGGGAAAGCAATTATGGTGGATGTATCAAATAAAACTAGCACAAAACGATTCGCATCGGCTCAAGCAACTGTTCATGTTGGGCCTATTATATCTAATTTAATACATAAGAATGACATTGTCAAAGGCAATGTGTTATCAATTTCTCAAATTTCCGGTATTTTAGGGGCTAAAAAGACTTCTGATATTATTCCGCTTTGTCACAATATCGCACTTTCTTCTATTCAGGTCAAGGTGAAATTGGATATAAAAACTAGTGAAGTAATTATAACATCTACCATTCAGTCCTGCGGTCAAACTGGTGTGGAAATGGAAGCGCTCACAGCTGTTTCGATAGCAGCACTTACAGTTTATGATATGTGCAAAGCTGTTTCTCATGACATTACCATAAAAAATATTATACTTTTGGAGAAATCTGGAGGAAAAAAAGATTTCAAAAGGGACATACAAAATTGAAGAAAACAATACTAACTCAAAATAAGTGGAAAAATATTTAAGCATTTTAAAATTATATACCTACACTTTTATATATCTACGTTAATATTTTTTATACTCCGATTGTAAAATATTTTATAACTGTTATTTCATTATTACTGGGTTTAATAAAAAATATATCGATAATCTAATGCATTAATAATTCTTTTACATTACACATAAAAAAAAAGAGTTGTGTTTGCTTATGGAACTAACACTGTTAGATAGCCGCTGTAGAAAAGAAATGTGGATGATGGAAACAAAGAAAAAGATTAACGAGAAGAGAAATGACCTTACAACTAAAGGAAATGCAACAAATCTGGAAAATTATAGAGTTTTCCACTATGTAGTATAATTCTGTTTATTCATGGAAGTAGTACATCTGAAATATATTTGAGGGGGGTTCGGCGTAATTATTTAAAATAATACAAAATTGTGAACTGCCACTGAAACTTTAAAGAGCAAAAAAATGGAAACATACCACTTCTAGGCTGTACTGTCGTTACACTAAAATTTATTTCAGAACCAATTTAGTTCAGCGATACGCATATACAATAACAATATTTACGCTGTAATGTAAACAAATGTAAACAAAGAAATATTTTGAACAATTATCTTGATAATTCTGTTTACTATCCTTTTTTCATTTCTTTTGGACGTATTTAATTTAACATTTTAGCTTAATTTCAGGACCTCAATTTGCCTTGAAAACGCCTTCCACGATTATTCAAACAATACCACACAACACAATTCATTGTTGAAATATTCACATGTTTATGAATTTTTATGTCCTAGGCTTAATCACTAAATTGTGACTTCATTGTTGAAATATTCACATGTTTATGAATTTTTATGTCCTAGGCTTAATCACTAAATTGTGACTTCAAATGTTTTTATTTAAAATTAATTAATTATAATAATTAAAGAAAACACAAAATACAAAACTTGACAAAAACACGAATCTGACTTTTAATTCGCAAGTTCAACTAAGTTAAATTCTTCTTGTCTGCACTACTTCGGCCTTCCTCACTCCCACGGGGGTTTTACGATATTTCGCTTCTTTTATATTTATATATATTATATAGTTATAATTTAAAGGAATGGTGAAATGAAGGATAGAAGGAAAAAATGTGAGTGGGGCAAAAAGTAAAGCGATAACAATGAATCAATATAATATATAATTTTAGTGTAATGTTACTAAAAAAACATTACAGTGTAAAAATTCTATATAATTGGCAAACAAAGAAAAAGTGGAAAATGGCGGATGGCCGAAGGAAAAGACCGTGCTGCCCAAGTAGCCATTTGTGAAATTTGCACGACAAATTATCGAGAAACACATTTCGTCTAACAAATGTCACATTCATCACAACAAATTTTTCATACTTTGTGGGTACTTTTGTTATAATTTGTTTCAATATTTTTTGGCATAATTAAGAGACAAAATCTTCACAAAAACTAATCACAGTTTTTTGACATTTTTAACCAAGTAATGTGTTATTTTTGTCGTTAATCTGTGTGATTTTGCTGGCATTTATGTCAGCTTTTATTTTATTTCGGGAATCCAAATTAAAGTCTTGTTTTAGTTCAAAACTATCCTATTTATTATAAAATGTTTGTATAAAATTATGTTTTCAAATCTTTTATTAAAGTTCTCTAAACGTAAAAATCACTAGATGCTGACGGTATTTCTTCTCTGCCCATAATTTATTTTTTTGTTTAACACTAAGTTTTTAACAGTTTTTTCTTTATTTATTTTATATTTATATTGCATGCTTAATATAGTTTATTTATTTATTTTTTTACCTCTTTTTAAACACAAACACCAAAAACACAACGAAAACGCTAACAGCAACTTTCGCGTTCTACAAAATATCCAAAATGGCGATAACCCGACAGCAACATTTTCATGTCTGCCATTCACTTTCTGATTATAATTTGTGGCACTGTTTAGTGTTTACACCAAATAGTGACCCAAAAAAGCTGTCAGATCAATGTCTTAAATTTGTGACATTTAGTTGAAGCAATATTGCTAATCACATTATATGTAATAATTATGTGACAGAAAGTTCACTAATCCTGTCGTCACATAGTTTCGCTACTTGGGTAGTAATCAGCCGCGACCAAGTTTAAATCTACCATTTACTACGTTTATGCGACAGTCCCAAATCAGGAGGGTGATTCTGATCTCTTTGTCGTTCTATTTAGTCGTGAATTTTGACATATTTTGTCGAGCTTTTTCTTTTAACATAGTTCATTTTGTGTCTTTACTATTATCTACCACAAAAGGAACTATAATGAATTTTCGGTGAACAATCGTCAAAAAACACGACTAAGGGCCATATTCACCAAGCAAAATTAAAAAAAAAATCAATTAAACCTATTCACCAACCACACTAACCGAGTCGATTTAATGAAAATATAATTTTAATTTAATTTTAAGTGAGGCCTTACCCTCTCTTAAATAAATTAAATTTCGATATCAGCTGATTGAAGTGTCATGCAGTCAAATGTCATATTTTTAAAAGCGCAGTTAAAAGTTTGAAGAAGCAATTGCTTAATATGGGCTATTTTTAATTAAAACGAATTGTACATATATTATAAAATATTTTTAATAATACATAAAAGCTTCTCTATTTATAATTCATAAAAACTTCTTTTAATTTTTTTAATAATATTTAAATTACATGAACTCTCACGAGAACTGTCACTTGCCAAATTCGGAAATCTTGCAGCTGATAGTCCGAAATGTTCGAAATTATTTATTTTATTAAGGTTGGTGAATAGCTACAAAAATTTAATTGCGGTCCCTCAATAAAAATTAAATTAAAATTAAATTTGTATTAAATGGCTTGGGTGAATACGGCCCTAAATATACGACAAATTAGTCAACTGCTCCAGAAGTTGTGACAAAAATTTTACACTGCGGTAAATTTATATTGTACATCTAATTACAGCAATACAAGTGCTTAAATTCGACCTCCAGGAGGGTGATTCTGATCTTTTGTCGTACTTTAATGTCAAAATATACGCCTAAATGAAATGAACTTTTCTACTGATTTTTTCGTGCTTTTATCCAGCTCAGCAAGCCTTGCATTACATTGAATGAACTGAAAATGACACTTCGCATTACAAATTCAAAATAATATTTCGAATTTAAGCACTTGTATTGCTCTAATTAGATGTAGAATATAAATTTACCACAATATAAAATTTTTGCCACAACCTCGGAACCAGTTGACTAATTTGTCGTATTTTTAGGCGTGATGAAAAGGATAAATCAAAATGAATATGGTGAATATAAAAGTACGACAAATTTGAGGTGAAGTGTCAAAATATGTGACAAAAATATACGCCTAAGCTACGACGAAGAGATCAGAATCACCCCCAGGACTAGAAACCGGTTGTAGGCCACAATCTGGGCTACCCGTATAAACGGCACAAATTGAACTAGGAAATTTGCACTTGTGTGCTGGGTAAGCGAAGCATATGACATTTGACGGTTTGTTTCAGTTGCAAAAATGGAAGTTGCTTTGTTATCAAATTTAATTAATGTTATAATGGCTTAGTATATGGAAATTAATAGAATCAAGAAAGATGTTCTTTAGAAGAATATTGCACTGTAATAATTTGTAAGTTTATGGGTGAAACTAAAGCTTTGTAATTAATATTAAATAATTTTAGAAAGACAATGCGTCGATTAAGGAGACTGGTGGCCAGATGGCGTCCAGAGAGATTATCCTGATGAGGAAATGCTATCAAATTTTAGGATGACGAAAATAACATTTTTGTGCATAGTGGAAAAACTGTACGATGATTTAAAGCCTTCAGAAAATGCATTTCAACCCTGTTTATCAGTGGAAACATTAATAGCAATAGCCATTTTCAAATTAGCAAGTTGTGCGGAGTATCGTGTAGTTGGCATTGCTTTCGGTGTGCACAAAAGTACAGTCAAGAAGTGCCTATATAGATTTTGTGACAGCATTAACAAAATACTGTTAACAAGAGATTTACATGGCTATCGTAACGGGTGAAATTAAGACAATAAGGGATAAATTTGAGTCAATGGCAAAATTTGATAGAAAAGGATGGCCATCCATTGTGCTGCAAGTTGTGGTGGACTCATTTCTTCTATTCCGCGACATAAGTGTGCATCACCCGGGAAGTGTACACGATGCAACAGTTTTCAAAGACTCTAATCTTTATAAAAACTGGGAGCAGAGAATGCCCAACGATGAAGAAAATGTGGAAAAAATTCCAACCCGCGCCTTCCTTGTCGAAGACCCGGCATATCCACTATTATCATGGCTCATCAAAGGCTTTACACCAGTCAGAAACTAAGAAGAGGAATCTTTTAACGGTTATTTAAGTTCCGGAAGAGTTCTGTGCGATCAAGCCATCGGTCGACTTAAATCCAGATGGAGAATATTATGCAAAAAAATTGACATTAATTAAAAGTTGTTAGTTTTACAACATTTGTTAAATTAAATAATCTTATTTGAAATTTTTTTATATATACTTGTGTAACGTAGTCTTCTTTATCAACAAGTGTAAACACAGCTTTATATTATATAGTAGTTTCAGAACGCACCCCACTTCAGATGTCATTATAAAAATATTTTTACTCAGTCAGTCTAATAAAGGTTATAAAACGAAACACATTGTTTTTCTGTCTTTCTACTTTATATGGTGATGATAGCACGCTTTCAAATCCAAGATCATCGGAGTATTTCAACCACTGACTTATAACAATGGACTGAGCGTATTGTCATTTTCCTTTAGGAAAGCATAGCATAAGTTTTATAGTTCTCTCTTTCGCCCTATGGCAGAGTTGGAGCTACCAACACAAAATATTGCATTCTGGAACGTTTGCTTATGCCATTTGATGTCTTTATGTTGGCTACAGATGCAATCACTGCAGAAGGAATAAGGTAAATATAGTGTTTACCATGCTCCGTCTCTCTTGCCCATAAGCAGGATTCAGTTACGAATAACTTTTGAAAATTAAAGTCGGAATGAGTTTAATTCCTTATAAGCGATTAAAATATCATTTGGGCACAAGAAAATATATTTTTTTAATTTAATTCGATTTTCGGATGTAAGATTTCATCTGATTAGTTGAGTTTTACATGTTTTTTATGTAATCGATTTAAAGGGTGCTCTAACGGTGATATAGAGAAACACAATATTTTTTGTGCCACATGAAATAGCAAATCGCTCAGTCCATTGTTATAAGTCAGTGATTTCAACAGGTTTTGGGCCCGGATTTGCTATCACATCAAAAACATTAAGATAGATATTAATAGTGAACGTAATATTTTACGATATTTTTTTTTTGATTATTTTTTTTTCGTAAAATAAATAACCTTTAATTTTGACCGCTACACCACAAGAAAATGCCGGAAGCAGCTAAGCTACAAATTACAAAATTGAATAATGATAACTACCAGGTATGGAAATATAAAATTGAACTTTTATTAATAAAAGAAGATTTATGGTCAATTATCAAAGAAACAGCACCTATAGATACAACACAATTAGCCATATGGAACAAAAAAGATCAAAAATCAACTTTATCCAATAAAGTTCGACTTGTAAGACGGTTATGTCGAATGATATTACCTGAGGGAGGAAATATGAAAATTCATTTAAATGCGATGGATGAATGCATGGATGAATTGAACACATTAGGTGAGCCATTAGCGGACGCTTTAGCAGTAGCATTGTATTTGTCTAGCCTGTCTGAAAGTTATAGTGTTTTGAATACTGCACTGGAATCACGTGCTGAAGCAGATTTGACTAAAACTATGGTCAAAAATAAACTTTTAGAAGGGTATCTTCTTTTATACAAGATACAGAAAATATAATTGAAAGTGGTGAAAATGTTTATAAAGTTAGTAATGTAAATAACGCTTTTGACAGTTCTAAGGTTTATTGTTCTTTCTGTAAGAAAAAGGGGCATATAAAAACTGATTGTCGTAAATTTGCAGCGTGGAAAAAGAAGAAAGAAAATGAGAATCATGTACATAAAATTAACGTAGTGCAGAAAAACGATGAAGATAAAAGTGATTGTGAAGATATTTTAATTTGTTTAATGGCTAATCAACAGAATAAAGTAAATTTTTCTGAATGGTGTATTGATTCAGGTGCGTCTTCACACATGTGCAATAATGAACCACTTTTTACAAAACTAAATAAATCAGATATAAATTCAGTAAAACTAACTGATGGTAGCAGTCTACCAATAAATGGCACTGGCATAGTTGAATTTAAAACTGAATGTGGTAAAATTAAACTGAATGAAGTCCAATTCGTACCGAAACTTAAATGTAATTTACTATCAGACAGTAAATTACCTAAAAACGGATGCAGTATTATATTTAAAAATGAAAAATGTGAAATAAATAAAGATGGAAAAACCTTAATGGTGGTGAATTCACGAAACGACATTTACAAAGCAAACCACCAAGCCTTCAACGTAATTAATCCGCAAAAATCGAAATGTATTCACGAATGGCATAAGATACTTGGACATCGAAATTTAATTGATATACGTAAAATGACCGAACTGGCAGTTGACATTAAAATTGAAAATTGTGATCATAAAGATATCTGTGAAATATGTCTACAATCTAAACAAACCAGAGATCCATTTCCACAAAAATCATTATCCAAATCAGCTGATAAGTTGGATTTAGTACACACAGATGTATGTGGACCACTACAAGTTTCTACACCTATAGGTAATAAATATATACTTTCATTAATTGATGATTATTCTAGATATAACCACATATATTTGCTGAAAGAAAAATCCGATGTAAAAGAAAAATTAATTGAATTTATAGAAATGATGAAGACAAATACGGTAAAGTGCCCAAAATTATCAGGTCGGACAGAGGTGGTGAATATATGAAAAACGAACTACATAGCTATCTCAAAAATAATGAAATTTTAACGCAATTTACTGTACCAAAAACTCCACAGCAAAATGGTGTTTCTGAGCGTTTTAATAGAACTTTCATAGAAATGGTACGTTGTATGTTAAATAGTTCAAATTTGCACAAACAATATTGGGGAGAGGCGGTGAATACAGCAAATCACATAATTAATCGTTTACCAAGTAAAAGTATAAAATCAACTCCATATCAACTCTGTTACAAAAAAAAACCAAGTTTAAATCATCTTCATATTTTTGGTAAATCAGCATACATATGTCCATATTCCGAATGACGAACGCAAAAAGTTGGATAATACAGCTGAAAAATTATATTTCGTTGGATACGAAAGCGGTACAAAAGGCTATCGTCTTCTAAACAGTCGGACGAACAAAAACAAAATCAGTCGTATTGTAAAATTTATTGAAGCTGAAAACGAAGTAATACCAAACGAAATTCAAAATGAAATACAAGAAGAACCAAATCATGAAGTCGAAATATTAAATTCTGATCCAGTAGACGAACCAGTTCAACATGAAACAGATGTCAATCAAGAAACTATAATAGTTGATAATGATCCAGAAGGGGAATACAATGAAAATCAGAATGTAAGATTTTCTACAAGACTAAACAAGGGTGTTCCACCAAAACGTCTGATTATGGAAGCAAATAAAGCCACGAAACAAAGTGATCCAGATCCAATGACATATGAAGAAGCTATACATGGACCAAATGTAGAAAATTGGTTAAAAGCTATGTCTGAAGAAATAAATTCACTCCACAACTATGGAACTTGGAAAATTACAGATTTGCCTCCAAATCAAAGCGCTATTGGATGCAAATGGGTTTATAAAACAAAAACAAATCAAGATGGTAATGTAGTAAAGTTTAAGGCACGTTTAGTCGCTCAAGGGTTTTCACAAAAATATGGTCGTGACTATGACGAAGTTTTTGCGCCAGTAGCAAATCCAACAACACTAAAAATTTTGCTAACTGTAGCTGGAATGAAAAACATGGTAGTTAGACATTTCGACATACAAACTGCATATTTAAACGGCGATTTATCTCATGAAGTTTATATGAAGCAACTTAAAGGATTTATAGTAGGTAATACCAATCAGGTATGTAAATTAATAAAAAATGTATATGGTCTTAAACAAGGCGCTAATGAATGGAATAAGAAATTCGATTCAATTATAAAGAAAAATGGTTATGTACAAAGTAAAAATGATTTATGTTTGTATACAAGGAAAATCCACCAACAATTCATTTATATTTCAAATCTTGTAGATGATATCGTAATAGCATCAACAGATATAAAACTTGTTGATGATTTTGAAATATTAATGAATACTGAATTTATTATCAAAAATCTTGGCACTTTACAATATTATCTGGGAATCCAATACGAAAGAGATAAAGATAATATATTTCATATGAATCAAGAAAAATATATCTTAAACAAATTATATGAATTTAATTTAGAAAATGCCAAGGATTCAACTACACCAATGAATGTTGGTTATTTAACACAAAAAATGAACGAAGAACCATTTGCATCACACGAGGTTTATCGAAGTGCAATCGGATCGTTGTTATACTTATCAACAAATACAAGACCAGACATCGCTATTGCAACATCAATATTAGCTAGACGTCTAAGCGATCCAAAACAAAGCCATTGGAACGAAGTTAAAAGAGTTTGCAGATATTTGAAAGCAACAAAATCGTATAAATTAAAATTAGGTAACTATGATAATGATGGAAATTTTTATTGTTATGTAGATGCTGATTGGGCCGGAGACCAGATAGATAGGAAATCAAATACCGGATATTGTTTTATTTTCAATGGAGCACTAATAGGTTGGACGAGTCGTAAACAAACATCAGTATCATTGTCTTCGACTGAAGCTGAATTTATTGCTTTTGCTGAATCACTCCGCAACCTAATCTGGATAGTTTGAGTATTAAAAGATTTTGACCAGAATATAAAAACCCCTATCAAGATATTTGAAGACAACCAAGGATGTATCAAATTACTTAACGATCGTGCCTGTCATCAACGAGTGAAGCACATTGATATAAAATACAAATTTGTGCATCAACATATATCTGAAAAGGAGATTGCAGCAGTTTATTGTCCTACTAACAACATGGTTGCCGATATGTTAACCAAACCATTAGATGGACCAAAGCTCGAAAAACATGCAAGAACAATGTTATGTTAATTTAATTTCACTATATGTTGAGAAGGGCTGTTAGTTTTACAACATTTGTTAAATTAACTAATCTTATTTGAAATTTTTTTATATATACTTGTGTAACGTAGTCTTAATTATCAACAAGTGTAAACACAGATTTATATTATATAGTAGTTTCAGAACGCACCCCACTTCAGATGTCATTATACAAAATATTTTTACTCAGTCAGTCTAATAAAGGTTATAAAACGAAACACATTGTTTTTCTGTCTTTCTACTTTATATGGTGATGATAGCACGCTTTCAACGCAAATGTGGTTTCATCGTGTTGCATTCTTCATAATATAGTAGAAAAACACAGAGACATATATCCGCAGCTGGGAAGAAGAAATTTCTCAATGGCAGCAAATTTTCCCTCAACCTTCAAGATTACACTCCACCTCCGTATTATCATCTGGGATTGCAGTACGCTTAAGGCTAAAAACACAACTCTGCCGAACCGAACCGTTAAGACGTTCCAATTTTCTGTAAAAGTGGAAAATAAGTACACAAACGCTTTAGAAATATACTTCTTTTATTTTATTTCAACACGAACATTCAAATTAAAAAAACAAAAACCTTCTTGGTATAAAAATAAGCTGTCTTCTTGACATGAACATAGTAACAGTATTTTTGGTATAAACATTAGTCTCTTTATAAAACAGTCGTGTTGTGTAACTACATACTATCACATTTTTAAATGGCACTTTAACAATCCTCCCTTGGATCAAATGAGCTCAAAAAATGCTGAACATCAGATGACGATGAAGACGTTGAGAGAATCTTTCTATTGTCTAAACGATTCATTACACTTTCTACCGTCTCTTTTAAAGTTGTCTGGAATTTTTTAACATTTCTCTCTCATATTATTTTTCCCACCACTGTTGATTTCTTCTTCTTAAGAGTGTTCCTTTGCCTCTTAGGCGGACTTAGCCCTCGATGCATTTTCTAAGAATAATATGAATAGTGAGGAGTAGAATTTTTATTTCTTACAGATCACTTACCACAGTTATTGTTTATTTCCACATCCGGTAATGGTTTCTTAGGACCACTTTCAATACCATCTTCTGTAGTTATAACTATTGGTCCATCGCTAAATATTTCTTCCAAAATATTGAAAAATGGACACTCTCGCTCTCTGCACCGGAAACCGATATCAACATATTCCTTCCTCAAGTGTGTGATTTGTTCAGCGGTTCGCACGTAACTATGCTGGGCCATTTCCTCCGCTACAGATTTGTATACCTCTAACCTTCGATATTTCTTCCCGTCGAGAAGTTTTAAAATTCCTTCTGCAATACAAAAGTTCCATTAATACATAAATTTACAAAACTATATAGTTATCTTACTATCTCGCACAATTATTAACATTTTTTCCACCTCCGCGGGACTCCAAAAAACTTTCCTTATTGTAGCAGACGCTATTTTTACTTTATAGGCTGAAACAGATTACACTTTAGTGCGCGGCGCGACAACGCGGCAAAATGTTAGAGAACATGTGTTTCCTATTGTGCATCACGCATTGAACGCGGCGCGACAGCGCGGCGAAAATTTTTGCCGCGTAGTCATTTCTAATCCTAAATTTGCTGCTCACTTTCAGTGGTACCAACAAAAAAATTATGTTTGGGGTAGGCAACTTCTCATGAAAATCTGTAGTACCAATATAAGAGCGCTGTATCTACACTGCTGCGCTCTTATTGCAATCTGTGACACAGCGCGGCGGAACAATTTCATCGTTCATTTTGCCGCGATGTCGCGCCGCGCACTAAAGTGTAATCTGTTTCAGCCTTAAGACATACACCACACACATTCAAATAAATCAGGCCTAGGCCCCTAGGCTCAATTCAATTGGGGTAAGTCCAAGTTTCGGACTTGCACGTTTATACGGAAAAAAAAATTCGGACTTTGGCTTACTCTAGGCCAAAGTTCCGACATTGGTTATTGTATAAACCTAGTTATTGTATATTGTATTATATTTGAGGCTAGGGACCACACAAAGAAGAGGAAAGTCCAATAAGACCAGGGGCAAGATGTTATAACTTCGAAAGATTCGACGTTCGACAATTTATCGATAGTCGGTATGTTGTAACACTTTCGACAGGCGATAAATGCGATAGAATATCACTGAGTTTTGCTGAGAGTGATAGTACAAGCGAAGATTAAAAAATGTATGTAAAATTAAAGAAATTAGGTTCAAATGTTAAATTTTTTTTTAATTTATTCAATATAAATGATGTTATATATTAATTATATAGATTCTTCAAACTGAAGCTATAAAACTTGTAAGAATATTTCTTGAATCCAAAAATTAATAAGGCAATACATTTTGTTAGGTATATCCATAACATAATACCGCTGCCTTAAAAATTTTCTTTTGTCCCGGTAATTAATAATTTCTTTGTCATTTTTGTTATCCTCCACAAATAAAGCCACTGCGCCTGAAAAATTCATAAATTCCAATTTTATTATTATTAAAATTTATCAACAACTAGAAAAAGAATCTATAAATGTCATTTGTGCTAGGGAAAAAAATTCGGAAATAATTTCGAAACAAGCAAAATCGCCTGTCGAACGAAAATCTTATAACATACCGCCAGATCGAAATCTTCGCTTCGATGATCGCTTTCGATGCGAAGTTATAACATGTCGCCACAGGCTATCAGGTATTTTCACATATCAAAATTCCAGCGAGTATCTATTAAGTGCTGGGAATTATCAATGAATATCAAGTGCTTTCAGAAGCAGCAGAGAAGTTTTGTTGATTAAAAAAATTTCAATACATATCGCAATAAGAAGATCAACTCATTACCATCTGGGAATCGGAGAAAGTTCCTTGTGGCACAATATTATGGAAGTGATATGAGTTTGTACTCATAACGGCCGATCTACCTGTATCCATTACAGGCATAAGCATTTACGTGTAAATATGCACGCCCTATAGAAACAAGCATACAATGGTACAATTCAAGTAGGAGACTGGGTGGAGGCAAAATTGGCAGAGACGATCCTTGAATTTTTATTTAATTATACATACTATCGCCGTTTTGCGTTTCTCTCGGAAACCAGTTAGTCCTTTTGAAAAATATTGTATATTTATGATCCTTGAATCCTTCCGCTTCTTTTGGGCCACCTACATACCTATAGAAACAAGCATACAGTTTGTACACTTTGATACTTCCTTTGAACATTTTTTAATTATTAAATCGGCTCGCGGTTATTTTTCTCTGCGCATTTTTATCGTGAAATCTCCGAATCAGTAAAAGAAACCAAGAAGCGGCGTTGGTAGCGGGCGATATGTGTGGCGGCCAGCGTGAACCGTCGCGGCGTGACCACTGCGTTTATGGATGATATCTGATACCTGCTTGGCTTGAACGGGATTTATTTGCTTGCGATCCCAATTTAATTAGTTAAATCAAAATTTAAATATGGTCATGAATTGTTGTGTACCCAGTGCTCTAACAAATTCAATAAAAACAAAATTTCAAACAGATTTCATCAGTTTGTTATATATTTTCTTATGGTACTCTTACCTTCTTAATCCCTTTTTAGTTCTACTTGCTGGTCCAGTGAATTGGCGAAGCACACACATAAGAAAATACATACCACCTTTTTATTTTCTTTTTTATCACACTTTTCCTTTAAACTCTGGGAAACTTAATTATATTTCTCGAACACCAATTTGTCAAAACATATAAAAATGACAAAACATATAGAAACCGTGGAAAACTTAATTATATTTCTCGAACACCAATTTGTCAAAACATATAAAAATGACAAAACATATAGAAACCGTGGAAAACTTAATTATATTTCTCGATCACCAATTTATCAAAACATATAAAAATGACAAAACATATAGAAACCGTGGAAAACTTAATTATATTTCTCGAACACCAATTTGTCGCGTTTTTCTCCAAAAACCGAAACCGCCGAAGTCGCCATGCCAAAATTTAAAAACCAACTCGATCCAACTCCTTTTAAAAAACGACTCAACTTTTTCTTTTAATTGTTCGCCGAACCGCCGTATTATCGTTCAAAAATCCAACTCAACTCTTGATCACATTCATCGTGATCAAGAGCCGTTGTTCAGGATCGAAAATGCTAAATTGCATTTTCTTATCCTGAGAAAATTTTACTTTTTCAATTCTGGACTTGTTCAAACATGTCCAGAATTATTCGCGTTGAACGATGGCTTCAAAAATGTAATCTTACACTTTTTAAAACATCAGCCACCGTTTGAAATCGCGACGCGTATATACATACTGTTGCGAGCGTGGCCTTTGGTTCGTTATTTAAAACACAATATTAAATAATTAATATATAAGTTCTTTATTACACTTAAATCACATAAAGTTCACAAACATTCATTTAATCAACTCAACTCGAATTATCGCTAACACTGTACTTTCAATTATCGCAATCTAATTACACTCTTTCGCTTCTTCAATTACTTTCGCTTGCTAACACTGCAACGTCTAAAACAAGACTCTTGCCCTGGCGATGACAACTGTTATATTTATACCCTAGAAACTCTCCAGATTATTCTGGAGTGTTCTATTCCAAAAGCTTCTTGACTGTTCTATTCATTCTTATTCCTGAACCTTCCTGTCGATTCCATAATCGATTCTCCGAACCTGAAGTCATTTACTCTCCGAACCTGAAGTTGTTTATTGCCAGTAGATGTCACCAGTTGTCTCTTTCTATTGCACGTAACACTGCCCCCTTCTTAAACTTGTTCGTCCCGAACAACAGGCGGTCCACGGTCTTGATGCTCGTAGTATTGACACAAGCGGTCCAAATGAACAATTTTGTGCTTGCCTCTTGTGCCACGCTGAATCCTGTATACCACGTCATTAATTCTAGTTACTACTGAATATGGTCCTTCCCAGTGTTGTTGCAATTTTGGAGAACGTCCCTTACGTCGTTTCGGGTTGTACAGCCAAACAAGATCACCTTTGTTAAATCCTGCGGAATTAGCGCGTAAGTCATAGCGGGTCTTCATCCGATCAGTATTTGTTGCTAATTTCGTCCTCGTGGCCTCGTGTACATCGGCTAATTGTTGTTTGAGCTCCGATACGTAGTCTTCTGGTAATTTTTGTTCTCCTCTGGGGGTACCGAATTTGAGGTCGCTAGGTAAACGCATCTCTCTTCCGAATATGACTTTAGCTGGGGTTTGTCCGGTAGTACTATGAACGGCTGATCTATAAGCCATTAGGAATACAGGAATATGTCGATCCCAATCGCGTTGATGATAGTCAACTACTTTCTTTAGATGCTCGATCAATGTTCTGTTGAAGCGCTCTACCATGCCATCAGATTGTGGGTGTAGAGGAGTTGTTCTAGTTTTTCTTATTCCCAACATTGTACACATCTCCTGGAAAGTCCGCGATTCGAAGTTCCGTCCTTGGTCCGAATGAAGTTCGTGAGGCACACCAAACCTACTAACCCAATTCGTTATTATTTGTTCCGCAACTGTGGTTGCCTCTTGATTAGGGATTGCATAAGCTTCAGGCCATTTACTGAAATATTCAATGGCAACTAATATATATCTGTTACCGCCATCCGTTTCTGGAAAAGGTTCAGCGATGTCTATAGCTATCCTTTCAAAGGGGGCTCCGACATTATACTTATGCATTTCTCCTCTGCTTCTGTGTTGCGGCCCTTTGCAAGCAGCACAGACAGTGCATCTGCGGCACCACTCCTCCACATCTTCTCGCATATGTAACCAATAAAACTTTTCTCGTATTTTGGAAATGGTTTTGTTCACTCCCAAATGTCCTCCAGAGGTTCCACCGTGCATTTCTTCTAGAACATCTTTGACGTTTGATGCCGGCACGACTATCTGCATTCGGAAAGATTCGCCATTAGGTGCTTCCCACTTGCGTTTTAATATACCACATTCAACATGAAGGGAGTTCCATTGAGCCCAGTAACTTTTCAGCTTCTCACTTCGTTCCGAAATATCCTTCCAGTCTGGTCTTTCCATGTCTTCTTTCCAAGCAAGAATAGGTGAAATGTCCGGATCTTCTCGTTGTGCTGTTCGCAGTTCCTCGTTGTCCCAACCTGCAGATGGTTCCACGGTTACCAACTGTATAGTTGCTGTGGTTTCTTTTTCTTCCATCCGGGCGCAATGTTTGCATTCAAGTTTGCATGGACGTCGTGAAAGAGCGTCTGCATTTCCATGGATGCGACCTCTTCGGTGTTGTATTTCAAAATCATAAGCCTGGAGTCGCTCTATCCATCTAGCCACTTGTCCCTCAGGATTCTTAAACTGCAGAAGCCATTTAAGTGCTGCATGGTCGGTGCGAAGGATGAATTTCTGTCCGTAGAGATATTTATGAAAATGCTTTGTTGAACTTACAATGGCAAGTAGCTCCTTTCTTGTAGCACAATAATTTTTCTCTGACTTTGAAAGTGCTTTGCTATAGTAAGCTACTGGAACTTCTTGACCATTCTCCTCCTGAGAAAGCACTGCACCAATACCTTCATTGCTGGCATCCGTGTCTAATGTAAATGTTTTTCCCAGCTTTGGATAGTGAAGTACTGGAGCCTCACAGAGCTGTTGCTTCAAATTTTCAAAACTTTCGTTGCATTTATCCGACCATATGAACGGCTTTCCCTTTTCGGTAAGTTGATGTAGGCTTCTTGCTATATCTGCAAAAACTTTCACGAATCGCCTGTAGTAGGTAGCTAAACCAAGAAAACTCCGTAATTGATGTTTATCCTTTGGAACTGGCCAATTTTTGACGGCTTCTATCTTCTCTGGATCGGTTCTCACTCCTTGTGATGAAACTATGTGCCCTAAATATTTAACTTCATTTTTGAATAGAGCACATTTACTCGCACTGAGCTTCAATTTTGCATCTTTGAGTCTTTGAAGTACGTCCCGTAAGTTGTTTTTATGTTCCATGAATGTCCTTCCGATTACTATTATGTCATCCAAATAGACAAGACATGTTTTCCAGGTTAAACCACGTAGAACACATTCCATTAGTCGTTCGAATGTGGCTGGAGCATTACATAACCCAAATGGCATTACTTTGAATTACCATAAGCCACTGCCAACTGAGAAAGCCGTTTTCTCTCGGTCGTCGGGATGTATTTCCACTTGCCAGTAACCACTCTTCAAATCCAGCGTGGAAAACCATTGCGCTCTGGAAAGGGTATCCAATGTGTCATCAATCCGTGGTAATGGATAGCTACCTTTTCTCGCCACGTTATTTAGTTGGCGGTAGTCTACACAGAATCGGGTGCTGCCATCCTTTTTCCTAACCAGAACAACCGGCGATGTCCAAGGGCTGTTAGATTCCTCTATGATGCCTTGTTTCTTCATGGAGTTCATCATGTCTGCAACTTCTGGTTGTTTGGCTAATGGCAATCTTCGTGGTGTCTGTCGAATGGGCCTGGAATCTCCTGTATCGATTCGATGCTGGACAAGATTTGTTTTACCGTAGTCATCATCATTCATTGCAAATAATTCCGAAAATTCATCGATCACCTCTTTGGCATCGTTGTGTTGTTGTTCACTTAAGGCACTGGACGAAAGAGTTTCTGAGCCTGTTGAGCTGGTATAGTTTTTGTCTCCTTATCATTACTACCATTATCCAAATTGACGATTTGGTAAATGGGTTCACAATTTCCAATTATAGCACCTTCTTTTAGCTGTACCTCATTTTCGGATGTGTTGAGCACTCTGACTGGTATTAATGTTGCACCTTCTGCCTTCACTAAAGTCTTCCCAACAATGATGCTGGATGAAACTTTTGTGGGGTAAGGCTCCACCAGATAGAATCGGCAGGTCCCGATGTCATCAGTAAGCTTTGTCCATATTAGTGTCTCGGAGCATGGCGAAAGAGTAATATTTTCGCAGACCATCGTCCTTACTTTCGCAGGCAAATCTGCTCCTTCTCCTAGTCTCATAGGAATTTCTATATTGCCATATTTGAGAATCCGCTCTCCGACATCCAGATTTATTTTGTATGTGGTCATGAAGTCTATTCCAAGAATGTATTCATCCATTATGTCTGAAACCAGGAAAGTGTGAGGAAATAGTAGTTCGCCTAGTCGAACATCTAAAGTTATTTCTCCAAACACCTGTGCTGCTGCTCCAGTTGCTGTTCTTAGTAGATATTTGGTGGTGTTGTGAAGCCATTTGTTCTTAACAAGATCTGCTCTAATAATTGATCTTGAAGCTCCAGTATCGATAGTAACTGCGCAGTCATGTTTTCCTACACTTCCATATATAATAAGACTGCTATTATTTCTCTGTAACTGACCTACTTGGATGATGACTTCGGGGCTGTCGATTCCACCAACCAACTTCTGCCCCACAAAGTTGGTTTTTACTAGTTTTCCGACTGCTCAACAGGAGAGGCGATGCAACTAGTCGCTCCTTGATATCTAGTCTCTCCACGAAAAGCTTGTTCCCTGGCTCGACATCTTTGGCATTCTTCTTTCCCCTCTTCCTCTGGTGATTCCACTCGTCGACGTTTTCTGCAGTCTCTTTGAAGGTGCCCTGGTTTATTACAATTCCAGCATCGAGGGACACCACGTGAAGGCGGGCTCTGTAATGATTGCACTCTGTTACAAGTACATTCTTCCACTGAAATTTTTCTCACTCGTACTGCACTCCGTGAAGCTTGTCTGGCGGATTCGTATGCTAATGCATAGGCTAGTGCTTCTGCTGTTGATTTCTTTCCTGCTAGCCTTAATGATTGTTGTAAATTTTGATCTGTAATAGCGTTCACAAATGCCTCCGTCGCCACTTCATTGAGAAAATCCGCATTCACGCTGGAGTATGACAGATGCGCTAATCTTTCTACATCTGCCTGCAGTTGTTGTAGTGATTAGCCATGTTTTGAATCCTGTTGCGCAACTGTAGGCGATATACTTGCTGCATGTGCTCATCTCCGTATCGTAATTCTATCGCCTGTACTAATGAAGAGTAATTACGTTGATTTTCAATCGGTACAGTTTGTAAGAGTTCTGACGCAGGACCTCGAAGTGCTAACACCAGAGCTATAGCTTTGTCTTCATCATTCCATCCATTTACCTCTGAAGCTGCCTCGAATTGTCTCTTGAAGATATGCCACGAATTTCGTCCATCAAATATGGGAGGTTTCATTCTACCTGCACCGGATATTTCAGTTGCTACGCTTAGAGGCTGACGAAGCTTTATTCTTTCCAGATCTGCTTTAAAGTTATCAAGCTGTTCGGTGACATTTTGTTGTACTCCCGACACTTGTTGTCGAACTTCTAACACTTCCTGCTGTATTCCTTCAATTTTCATATTTTGTTCGTCTAATGAAACTTTCAGAAATTTCTTCTGTTCCTCCAAACAAGTTTCTAGACAATTCTGCAAAGAATTCTTTTGTTCATCCCAACGGGATTCCAGAGAATTCTTTTGTTCCTCAAAAGCATTCTTTTGCTCGTCCAGACGGGTTTCCATAGATGTCTTTTGTTCCTCGAGAGAATTCTTTTGCTCATCAAAACGGGCTTCCATTTTACTCATTAAAGTACTCAAAAGCTGTTCCATTTTCATCGCAGGCGCTTCTTCAACTTCGATTTCTTCCAAGTTCTCTTCGAAAACAAATGTTTCAGGATTCTTTCCTTCCTCTATCAATGATTGTCTAAGTCGCTCAACTAGAACTTTCTTTATGCCTGTCGTTTGTAATGACCGGTTCCCTAACTCCACTTTCAAATCCTGCATTCGAAGCTCGTCCACTTTGCGCCCCATTATTTTAGTAATTATTTTCCAGAACTTTCACAATTTAACACAATTTCTCAAAACTAATCACTCTTTTAATTTTTAGTCAATTGCCACCACTTTATTTCTCAAATTTATTTCACTTCTGACACCAGTTGTTGCGAGCGTGGCCTTTGGTTCGTTATTTAAAACACAATATTAAATAATTAATATATAAGTTCTTTATTACACTTAAATCACATAAAGTTCACAAACATTCATTTAATCAACTCAACTCGAATTATCGCTAACACTGTACTTTCAATTATCGCAATCTAATTACACTCTTTCGCTTCTTCAATTACTTTCGCTTGCTAACACTGCAACGTCTAAAACAAGACTCTTGCCCTGGCGATGACAACTGTTATATTTATACCCTAGAAACTCTCCGGATTATTCTGGAGTGTTCTATTCCAAAAGCTTCTTGACTGTTCTATTCATTCTTATTCCTGAACCTTCCTGTCGATTCCATAATCGATTCTACGAACCTGAAGTCATTTACTCTCCGAACCTGAAGTTGTTTATTGCAAGTAGATGTCACCAGTTGTCTCTTTCTATTGCACGTAACAATACAATGCATTTATGCTGCACGCGTTTCTTATCGCGAAAGCTTTTTTCGTAATATGTATGTACGTATGTAATATGAATGTACGTATGTACATACATATTGTATTTTTCGCGACAAATCGTACTGAAGGTACTGAAGGTACGATTTGCTTTTTGATTTCTTTTTTAATTAAATTGTTGAAATGACAAATTTTGCTGAAGGCAAAATTTGTCGTGGAAATTTTTAAGTAAAACGACTTGGGTTGTAAACTGAAACTTTTGTTTTTCCCAAGTAGTTTTATGAGAAAAATTTATGGTATGTGAGGAAAATTGCTGATGCAATTTTCTTCACCCATTTAAGAGATAAGCTAACCATGTTTTAAGCATGATTAGCTTATGTTAAAATTTATTGAATATTATTTTTATGTTTTGCCCTTTTTCAGGTTTATGTAAAAATATTATATATTTTAGGTATATGACAAGTTTCCTAATGGCTGATTTACATTACTCGAACATGCGATTTTACTGACAAAGTGAGTGAGAGGGTCTTATTACTTTGCACTATTAGAAAAAAAGGAAGAGGTGATCGACTGTCAAAACATTATTTCCCACTCTTTTATAGCGAAGTGTCGCTTGTGACATTTCATCAAATTGTCAATTGTGTTCAAAATCA
Source organism: Dioctria linearis (assembly GCA_963930735.1). Classification (NCBI taxonomy): domain Eukaryota; kingdom Metazoa; phylum Arthropoda; class Insecta; order Diptera; family Asilidae; genus Dioctria; species Dioctria linearis. The sequence goes on along the minus strand of OZ005743.1, from coordinate 86,473,621 downwards.
GAGACTTGACACTGCTCAAATAGAAAAAAAACATATCGAAAATGCTATAAATGTAAGTATTTAGGAGTCAATATTCACTGGGATTTTGTTATGAAATATTGGCTTTTGTAGGAAACAGCTTTTCTTAGCATTGGCTGATTTGGCTAATGGTTGCTCCAAATATTCTGCCAAGAGGACCACTTCCGAAATTCGTTACAGCAGGTTTATTACAAAAATGGCCAAGGATAAAATCAGCTACGAATACATGTCGATTACAGTATTGCACACAGCAAATAGTAGTTTGCCGAGCTGATCTTATTACAAAGTTTTCTCGTAATACTATTCATTTTCCCGATATAGACCAATTGGATAATCACGTAATTATTTTCTTGAAAATAAAAGAAGCAAACTTATTCTTTTCCATTGTAGTTCGCGCGAACCTTAATTTGTCAGGGAACGCTCTCTCCTGTGCATCCAATTGCGCTTCCTATATATTGGGACTATGATGCCGCCCTATCTCTTTACCCTCTTCCAGACCTAGTAGTTGTTGGAGATCCTAATCATCCGTTTAACACAACACAACATGGTTGCACCATTATAAATACAGTAAGTATAAAATTTGATTTTTTAATATATAAATATTTAAATTACAATTTCAGGGATCCTTCATTAAAACGAAATTCTCGTTCAAAGTTTATGTTCCTTCTACAAAAACTGTCGAGGATTCGGAAATACCTGACGAGGACAGTTAATATTTATGTTAGCTTCAATTTATATCTGTGAACTTATACTGTTGTCAAGATTTTTTTTTTTTTAATTTAGATTGCTTTTTTCACTAGATCTAATGTAAGAATTCACCGTTTTTTAAATTATAATTAAGAGGAAAAAATTGCGTTTATTTATAGTACACCTCTAAATCTAAATATACATATCAAGCTTAATTGGGATGATAATATTTCTGTGCGATTAGAAAGTAGATCTTAAGTATCTGGGTATAACCTGAAATATAAATAACATGCAGACGATATTATATGGGGAGACTCCGAAGTTTTTTTTTCGCAGAATAAGTATTTTTTACAATACATCGGTTTTACCACACTTTTATATGCGAGTTCTTAAGGAAAAGGAGCATTTCAGTAAATGTCTTATGAATTGATTGATGATTATATGTGTCACTTTCTATGATAGCCTTTCTCATGCATCGTGACCACAAGCAGTTTCATCAAAGGCAAATTTTGCGCAACCGGTGGACATTATTAGTACTGCATTTAATATTTAATAAAGCCACAGAATTTGATAATTGTAATTTTATTATTTCATTTAATATAAATAGAATCACGTGTCTGATACGAAGATCTTACTTTTGGCCAGACCACGACATTTCGGGTCTGATACGTGACTCATTTTAGGCATAAAATGGGTTAAAGGCAATATAATCGACTTGTGGCTAACATTAGTGGAAATCATGTGCCTGTAGCTGGAGCACAGCCGAACAAGTTAGATTCAACCTGTGCTGTCTGTATATCGTGTGTGTTATTTTCATAATTGCTATTTTAAAGAAAGTCCACCGTAATTTTGGACAGGATTACTATTGAGTTGAGATGTATCCTATGGTGGGAGAAGGAGAATATCAAGAATCGCGGATTAACTACAAACGAAGTAATTTGATTAGATCTCACAATATTCCTCAGATACATCACTCTGTACTGATAGAACTTTGGTACAGAGAATAGCCAAGGTTAAAACAGTTAAAATTAAAAAAAACTAAAATTTCAGTATTTCGTGATTCTTAAGATATGCTTACTAAAATATAAGTTAAAAAATTAATGGTAATTAATTTTTTAAAAAAAATTATAATAATTTTATAAAAAAAATTAAAATTTTTTAACAACTTTTTAAAAAATTTATAAAAAAAAGTTTGTAATCATTTTTTAAAAAATGTTTAAACATTTTTAATAAACTTTGACACATTCCAGCTGATGTGATGCGACTTTCCTCAAATATTTTTATTTTGTGTGTGTGTAAACAATTATATTCGTACACGCTTGTAGTTATATGTATGAGTTTGCTGCCATAATAGCAAAATTTACTGCCATAAAATATACTTCTGGCTAGAACTTTTTATGGCTAATTATGGCAGTAAAAATTTCCCCTTCGTAGGGGAATTTGACATTTAACTCAGTAAAATTTTGCTGGATTATCTTTTGTCCTTATCGTTCTAAAGTATTTTCAGATAAGGGGAAACTACTTACTCTGTTTTCTAGCAATGTTCGAGTAATGTAAATCAGCTTTAAGGACGAAAAACTTAAATCTGAATGGATTTGTAAGTTGGTAAGTTATGTCGCGTTAGCAGCACTTGGGAGCACTTTACAAAGAGTGAATATAATATAACGTGGTTAAAGTAATCAAAGGTTGCAATTTTCATTACATGAAAGCAAACATTTTATCGAACTATTTCTGCAAGAAAAAAAAAGCTAAAAACAATTTGTTCCACTTGCCATTCGGCTTGCTAGAAATATCAAACTGTCACAAACATTATTTTCATAGAAAATGTAGCAAATAGGAATTGATGAATCGTGTATATAATGGCTGAAATACTATGACTGCGACACGCATTTGTCGACGCCAAAATAATTTTCGAATACATGTTACGACATTAGGGCATAGCAATGCTGCGACGCGATAATGTCGTCGTCAAAAAGCAGAGCAAATTTCTAAAATTGTCGTTGCGCAGTGCGACATTTGAGTTTGACAGTGTTGGTACAGTTCACGTACTTTTCTTTTAAAACTGGCATAACTGCATATAAGCTTTAATGTAACTTGTTCTTAAAAAATATAAAAATAAAATCCGTAGACATCACAAAAAAGCAAAACTCAACTCAACTGTCTTGAAATGACGACGATAATGTCGCATTCATTGTACTACCTCTGCGACAAACGACGACGCCAATTGTGGCGCATTCATTGTATTTCAGACTTAATTCATGTAAACGAGCGTAATTTGTCAAAGGTTCGTGCATGATTGTCAAATGTGCTTTTGTTTTGTGAGCAGATTTAGTCAATTTAAAATTCTTTTGTGAAATTTAACAAAAGTACCGAATCAATTCTTTTCAAAACTATTTATCTTTGAAGTTTATTTAGTGCAAAGTTTTATAGTACCATTATTGCCTACTAAAATCTTCATATCAATTAGAAAAACAGAAATGAAGTGCTCGGTTAGTGCTTACAAATATAAATTGGATTATAAACTAGGGAATCCTGTTTCAGGCAACTGATCTTTTTCGTTAATAGAAGCAAAGATTTATATAAATTAATTATGTGAATTATTTCAAAATAAAGTAGAAAAAGAACATTTTTTACCACAGATGCTCCGCTCAAAACCTTTGTTTACTTTTTGCAAATTGACAAGTTGCTTAGAATAGGGATGGTGTGTAAATACATGTAGAAATGGACTACCAACACAACCAGAAATTCATTAGGCAAAATCTGGCCACCATTCCTGTTTGCTATATATTCTAAGCTTAGAATATAGAGCAAACAGGAATGGTGATAAGCCAGATTTTGCGTAATGAATAATGGTTGGTAGTCCATTTTACATGTGTTTGCACGCCATCCCTATTCTAAACTTGTCAATTTGCAAAAAGTAAACAAAGGTTTTGTGCGGAGCATGTGTGGTAAAAAATGTTCTTTTTCTACTTTATTTTGAAACAATTCACTTAATTAATTTATATAAATCTCTTCTTCTATTAACAAAAGAGATAATTTAGATAGTGCAGTTGCCTGAAACAGGATTTCCCTAGTTTATAATCCAATTTATATTTGCAAGCACTGACCGACACTTCATTTCTGTTTTTTTAATTGATATGAAGATTTTAACGGGCACTAGTGGCACTATAAAACTTTGCACTGAATAAAGTTCAAATATAAATAGTTTTGAAAAGAATTGATTCGGTACTTTTGTTAAATTTCACAAAAGAATTTTAAGTTGACCATATCTCCTCTCAAAACAAAAGCACATTTGACAATTAATCTAAAGCTTTGACAATTTCTCTATCCAGCATCTCACTTACTCCTATGTATAGTCGTCTCCTGCTCTTGACAAACTACGCTCATGTACACGAATCTTACACGATTCAACCATTCCTGTTTGCTATGAGTGCTTTTCTTTATTCATTCCGAATATTCAAAACGCACCAAAAGTGTTTATTTATCCATTCGGAATATTCCGTTTATTCCATTCTGTGTTTCCTTATTCGCAGTGGTGTATTCTGAACGTATTCTTTTTAAACTACCTCCTTAGTTGGAATAAATGGAATACAATTTGACAAATGTCAAATGGTAAACATCACTCCAAGAAAATGGAAGCCAGCAACAGCAGAGACACGAAAAATTGATTTAATTTTGTAATTAAAACAGGATATTTTATTTTCTGAACCTGAAAATTGTATATGATGGTCTCCACGTTGCGTTATGCACAACTGTCAAATTTTTATTCTTTTCTGTTTACTTAATAATTTCTGTTCCGAATATTCTTGTACCACGTGATCAGTATTTTATTCCTTCTATTCCTTCTACAGAAAAAATAAAGAAAAGCACTATATTGTTACCCACTTCGTAATTAAAAGACCGACTACTGACTTAATGATTTAATTACAAAAGGTTACATAAATTACTAAAATTATATCTTTCTGTGAAGCCGACAAGACGCGCGTACAATATGTGAAGTTGGACTCAAACCTGTCAGTGTCCACGTCTTGAATTGGTTGCGTTCAGTCTGAAGATGCCAACACCTCCCCTTTTAGGTTGAATAATCTCGAAGGTAGGCTGGCGGCCTGACTACTCTTCCAGCTTTAGTGCGTACAGGATCTAAATTTGATGTGAGGAATATTGGTTCAGTTGCTGACTCTTCATCTGGTTGCTCTGTAATTTCAGCACCTGATAACGTTGATGACAATGATAAGTGCTCTACTTCTAACTCGTGCTCTGATTGTATTGAAGGCATAGAGTTAGGCTCTTCACTATTTGAATCGCTTCGTGAAATGCTGAATGCATCAAGCAACGTTTCAAAAGATATATCGCTGTTAGCAACGACAGCGTCGCCTTGTTTTCGATCCCGAAGCTGGTTGGTATGTGATCGAATTAGTCTAAATTTGTCCTCATCTGATTGGACTAGGACGTTGTAGTTAACATTTCCAACTCTTTCGATGATTTCGCCAGGATTCCAGTGATATTTGTTTTTTTTAAAAAGTTTAGCATAAACCAAGTCTCCAGGTTTATACTCACGGTATTTAGCTCCATGACGGCGATTGAACTGATTATTCTGCTTTACATTTGTTTTAGGTGAAATTGTTTGTCGAGGCTTAAGCAGGTCTAAGGTTGTTGCAATTTTTCTGCCAATAAACATCTCTGCAGGTGTTACAGAATTTGGTAAGTTCCTAGTAGGTGTCGATCGGTATGTTTGAAGAAATGTCTCCAAGTTATCTATACTCGTTCCTTCCTGCTGAAGTTTCCTCAGAGCACGTTTGAGTGTATCCACGAATCGTTCAGCTTGGCCGTTCGACCGTGGGTGATACGGCGCTGTTTTAAGATGTTCTATCCCTCGAGATACCATGAATTTGCAGAATTGTGCACTAACAAATTGTGTGCCATTATCCGTTACAAGTTGTTGACAATTCCCATATCGAGAGAACACAGTTTGAAGTTTTTCAATGACGTCAGTCGATGTAATTCTGTCCATTTGGAAAATTTCGGGCCATTTTGATTAGGCGTCAATTATTACCAAATAAAATTTCCCTCCACAAGGTCCGGCAATGTCCATGTGTAATCTTTCCATTGGTGAATTTGCTATAGGCCATGAATGAAGTGTTGTTTTTACAGGTGGCTTTGCTACACTAGCACAGTTTTGACATTCTTTGACATATTTATAAATGTCATCGTCAATATTTTCCCAGTAAGCATGACTCCTTGCTACAGCTTTCATGCGCTCTATACCCGGACACATCCTTGAACCGCTGATAAAGATTCCCTTCGATTGAAATATGAAATCAATTGTGAATGCAATGGATGTTCCTTTGATATTGATGCAGGCCATCCTTGTACAATGAAATTTAAGACAGTGCGAAGAACTCTATTTCGTTGTGTTTCTCGTTGAATCATGCGAAATGTGACTGGCAATGCTCTGATTGCTGAATATAGATCTTCTTCAATAGTTTCTTCCAGGCGAGTGCAGGCTATCACATACTCTTCTTCTGGTTTTGTATGTGATTCGATAAGTCGTGACAACATATCAACACATCCAAAATCTTTTGTGTTGACATACTCGATGTCGAAATCGTAAAGCATCAAGGTTAATGCCCAACGTTGTAATCTATTCGCAGTATATATTGGTATACTCCTTTTAGAACCAAACACAGCCACAAGGGGTTTGTGATCGGTCAAGAGTTTAAACTTTCTACCATATACGAACCGATGAAACTTAGTTACGGCAAATATTAAGCCAAGGGCCTCCTTTTCAATCTGGCTGTACTTTTTCTCTGCATCCGTGAGTGATCTGGACACATGAACAATGACCTTTTCTGCACCATTCGGTAATGTATGAGCAATGTATGCTCCAATACCATCGTTGGAAGCATCTGCTGCTACTTTGATTGGTAACGCTGGATCAAAATGAGTCAACAGTAAGTTTGATGAAAGAATCTCCTTAAATTTGTCAAATGCGTGTTGACACTGAGATGTCCATTTGAATTTTACGTTTTTCCTTAGAAGCTCATCTAATGGTGCTCTAAGTTTTCGCATTTGTGATATGAATTTGCCATAATGGTTTACTGCGCCAAGAAATGATCTCAGCTGTGTGATATTTTCTGGTTCAGGAAGTTCCCTGATTTTGATGATGTTATCCGGATCAGGTTGTAGCCCCTCTACGTCAATAATATGACCAAGATACTTTATTTGCTGTGATAGAAATTTACATTTTGATAATTTTACACGGAAACCGTGGTCAAGTAGCCGTTGTAGAACTTTTTCCAGATATCGCATGTGAGATTCCATGTCCACCCCTGTTATCAAAATATCATCAAGGTAAGCTGCAACACCATCCAACCCAGCTAGCATTGTATCCATAATCTGTTGAAATGCCCCTGGTGCAGCTTTAACTCCTGGTGCTAGTCGATTGAATGAAAATAGTCCCTTATGGGTGCTGATAGTTAATAGCTTTCTAGTTTGTTCATCGACCGGTATCTGAAGATAAGCGTCGGATAAGTCGATGTGAGAGAAAAATTTGCTGTTTGACAATGTAGCAAATATGTCTGCTGGAACAGGCAATGGATACTGATGTGGTTGTAATGCGTCGTTTAACCCTGTAGCGTAATCCCCACAAATCCTGATATCCCCGTTTGGTTTTTTCGCAGCAACAATAGGTGCTGCCCAGTCTGAATATTCAACTGGTGATATTATACCCATATCTTGCAGACGCTGAAGCTCGTTTTCAATTAAAATCTGCGCTGAATATGCTACAGGTCGTTTCCGTCGAAACACTGGCTTTGCGTTGTCTTTGAGGTGTAGATGTACAATGACGTTTGTACAAGTTCCTGGTACCTCTAGGAAAAGCTCAGAAAATTGACGCTTGATGGTTGCAATTTCTGTTTCTCTGTCCATTGATTTGATTTGGTAACAGATTGAGCTCAGAGGTTTTTCCCACAGATTGAAAGCATCACACAAGTCAATGCCCAGAACATTTAGGCTACTAACATTAGTTACAAAAATTTGACCTGAATGAACTTTCCCATTTAATTGAATATCGCATTGGAACTGTGCGATTATGTTGATTCCATGGTGAGATGCACTTTTTGCTTGCAATTTGGTATCCACTGTAGTGACAGGGCGCCCTAACTCCTCCCACACGGGTTGACTGATAAGAGTTATATCTGATGCTGTGTCAATTTGCAATCGAAGCGAAGCATTAACAATGTCATTTCTACCAGGAATATTGTTGACTTGAACTACTGTATACCGCCGCCTATTTTGATATTGAACTTTGTTGACATTGGCAAATACAGCTAAATTGTTGACTATAGACTTCTTGTTATGATTAGAAGAGTGTGGTTTTCTAGATCTGGCAAACTTCTGTGATTGATCTGAAGTAGTTGCAGTTTTCCGTAAAAAACAATCACAATATGCGTCCTTATGACCAACTCGACTGCATTGATTACATTTATGATTTGAGTATGAGCAATAACGTATGAAATGAATGCCTCCGCATGCCCAACACGGTGTTCGTGGAGTGTCAGCAGTGCTTGATGAAGCTGACCGCGCTAATTGAGTGATTGATTGACGCTTTTTATTATTGGAGAACCGCTTGTTTTGTTTTTGATAAATAGCGTTCACATTTGGCTTGTTTGGAGTTTGACCAATCAAAGCTGTGTCTAGCTTTAGATTGATGATCCGTTGCGCTTCTGATACCAATTTATCAATTGTCAGTGGCCCATCAGTTTCAGTTTCAAGCTTTGATAAAAGTCTAGCTCTAACGTCCGCATCTTTTGAAGATTGCAGCCCAATAACAAAAACTAAACACTTGAACTGATCTGAACTTAGTTTTGCCAAATTAAAGTCTTCACAATTTTCGTTGACTTTAGCCGGAAATGAAATATAATCATCCGAACCTGCTTTTGACGTTTGTAAGCATCGATATCGAATGTTGAACTGCGATTCCTGAATTCCAAATATTTTTGTTAGCGTTGCAATTGTCTCGTCGAACTGAAGGTCTCTACTGTGCTTTGGAAGTATATAATTTACATATTTCTCGTGCACCAGTGGATTTAACTTTCGCATGAGAAGTCTAACTTTAGCCTTATCGTCTAGTTTAGCACCATCCTCCTTGAATAAATCTTCAAAGCGGGAAAACCATGCGTGAAACGTTACTCCATTATCTGGGTCGTAGAAAAATTCGGTAATATTATTTGCTAAGGAATCCATTGTAAATTCGGTTCCTTTTCCCAAAGTCACAGTGTCAGAATTACTTGTTTGAAGTGTTTTGAACATTTGTTGTTGAATCTCCAACAATTTCTGTTGTTGTTCGATCAACTGAAGCAATTTTTCCATCTCCGCCATTTTGCAGTGAGCATGAAAATTCTCGAACTTGTTCCAATTAAATATATATTTTATATTTTTCCAAATCCTCGTCGCCACTTTTGTTACCCACTTCGTAATTAAAAGACCGACTACTGACTTAATGATTTAATTACAAAAGGTTACATAAATTACTAAAATTATATCTATCTGTGAAGCCGACAAGACGCGCGTACAATATGTTAAGTTGGACTCAAACCTGTCAGTGTCCACGTCTTGAATTGGTTGCGTTCAGTCTGAAGATGCCAACATATATATTCTAACATTCTGAGGTTATTACAGCCGTTTTGCCTGTTACACTGGGCGCGTTTAGGCGGAGACCAAACCAGTTTGGGAGAATTGGTAGCGTTTGGTCACAACCATGTAAAAATACCAACCATTCCGGTATGGTTTGTAATTATGTGGTGGAAAAATCGGTAATTTTGACCGGGTTGGTCTCCGCCTAAACGCGCTCACTGTCCATGGAACGAACACCACTTTGCAATCAAACAGATGTTTGGTATGGAACAATACATTTGCAGACTGGATGCCTAGATGTGTACTTACATAAAACTAAAACTTCTCCCGACCATTCTAGCTATTGTTCGTTCATTTACATCCGTATCATACTTAATAGTTCCCTCTTATGGGACAAATTTTGAGGTTTTTTTTTGTAATTAAAATTCTAAAATTCACTTTTCAGTAGTTTGTTCTAAGCTGAGCTACTGTATAAATATTTTATGTCATTGGGTTAATTCGGCGTCACTTACCATATTTACATGCAAGGTTGAACCATGGTTCAACTCGGGTTCAACTCTATGTGTACGCGACTCGAGTTGAAATTGGGTCGACTCGACTCCTCGACTCAACCACGCTTGGGTGGCGTAGTCGCGTCGAAATAGTGTCCTATAAAAACGAATTGAGTAGTCGAGCTGGCAACTAACAGTTGGAATTTATTTTATTCATTCTTTACTCGAAAGTTTTATAACTTTTATAACTTCATCACAAAAAATACCATAAATAATGTTATGTTTAACTGTCACTTCAACTATAGTTGGATCCGTTCTCTACTCAATATCTCAACCCTGCGTCACCCTGCGTGCTCAAAAACACGAGTCGAAAACTTAACCCAATCTCGACTCGATCTTTGAATTCTGCATGTAAACATGGTAATTTACGACGACAGTGTCGTCGTAAATGCCGTGTCGGCTTGTTTGTATTTCGGCCTTTATGAACGTAGTCAATCCATATTATACATGTCAGTGGGTTTGACAAATGTAAAGCACGTGCCTTTTGCTCTTTCAGAAGACTGCCAAGATGGGAAAAAAAACTAAATTGGGAAGGTTTCGGAAAGATAAGTTTTACAAACTAGCAAAAGAAACAGGTTGGTTGCTTGAAATACAAGGTAGATAATAGAATGCAAATAGCAATGTCTTTTAGGTTTTCGTTCAAGAGCAGCGTTTAAATTAATTCAGTTGAACAGGAGATTTGGTTTTTTACAACAGAGCCAAGTATGCATAGATTTGTGCGCAGCTCCTGGAGGTTGGATGCAAGTTGCCAAGCAAAACATGCCAGTTTCATCAATTGTTATTGGTGTGGATTTGTTTCCAATTCGTCCCATTCCGGGATGTATTGGACTTGTTGAAGACATTACCACCGAAAAATGTAAAATCTCATTAAGTCGAGAAATAAAAACTTGGAAAGCAGATGTAATCCTACATGATGGCGCCCCAAATGTAGGTAAAAACTGGTTATATGATGCGTATCAACAAATCTCTCTTACGCTAAATGCTCTAAAACTTGCGACTAATTTCCTGAGAGGAGGAGGATGGTTTGTTACAAAAGTATTTAGATCGAAAGACTATAATGCACTACTTTGGGTGCTTAAACAATTATTCAAAAAAGTTCACGCTACTAAGCCAAGTGCTTCACGAAAAGAATCTGCCGAAATTTTTGTTGTATGTCAAGGGTACCTCGCTCCAGACAAAATAGATCCACGGCTTCTAGATTCAAAATATGTTTTTGAAGAACTGGATTTAGAAGAAAAAAAGCAGTCCACATTGTTACACCCTGATAAGCAAAAGCGTATTAAAGCTGAAGGTTATACCGAAGGTGATATTCTTCTAAGAAATCAACTTTCTGTTTCGGAATTTATGCAGAGTTCTAGTGGATTGGCTGCATTGCAAGGTGTGAGCAATATAATAATTGACCACGATGGTGTTAGAAATCATCCCAAAACTTCCGCAGAAATTCTAGAATGTTGCAAAGATTTGAAAGTTCTTGGTAGAAAGGATGTTAAAGGATTGCTTAATTGGTGGAAGCATGTCAGAGAAGACCTTTTTAATAAATCGGAAGCAGAACTAGTTAAAGAGAAAATACAACCGCAGAAAGAGCTCACAAAAGATGAAATCGAAGAGATGGAATATGAAGAAATTGAAAAGCAAGCCGCTGAATTAGCAGAAGAAGAGCAAAGAGAATTAAAACGAAAACGAAAAAAAGTTCAGAAAGAGCGTGCCAAATTGAATGAAAAAATGAATCTAAAAATGGTAATAAAGGGCGATGAAGGCCCTAGAGAGCAGCTTGAAGACGAAATTTTTAACTTAAAAAACATCAGCACAAAAGAAGAGCTTGAAGCTCTTCAGGATGTCGCCCCTGATGTAGTGATAGATTTTGAAGAAGAAGATAGGCCATTTATACCCAAATTCAAAAGGTCAGTAATTCATCTAAAATAATTTTAATCAAACTTCTTGATAACACAATTTTTCTTTCAAATTCTACTGTCATTCCTTGAATAGTGACGTGAATTACGTCTATATATAAACATATATACCGAGCTCAATTCTATTATTGAATCGGGAGCATAGGCTGTGTTCAATTATTGGCTAGAGACGGCTATAGCCAGAATAAGGTCGTTCAGTTATTGGCTATAGTCACTTTTGAGCCAAAAATAAGAGCTATACATGACGAAAAATTATATCTGTATATGTTAGCTCAATTTCAGAATTTAGTGTTCAACTCTTGGCTGTAGCCAAATTGGTTAGTGCTCTGGAGGTGAAGCCAAAGTAGCTTGACGTTTGTTTGTTTAGTTTTTGATGTCAAGTAACCAAAAAAATCTGAATTTTTTTACTGTGTGCATAACAAAGGTGAAATTTAATAAGCTCAAAGCGAAATATATTTAAAAAAAGACAATAAAGGTCTAGGCTTCAGTGGTGCATCGCGGTTCGTTTTGAATATTTCTTGTGCCGTTCGATTTCTTAATTCAATTCATTCTTTAATTATAGGTGCTATTGCAACTAATTTACTTTTATTACTCGACATAATTCTTACAATGAAATTGAAACAATTTATGGAATGACGCAAGTTTGACATTTACTCACACAAATAAGAGCCCTAGCTACAGCCAGCTAAAGCCGGCTCTAGCCAAAAATTGAACACAGCCCTAGTGGTCAGTGCAATTGACTGCAGTCAATGAGTGCGTTCACTGCCTTTTTGGTAGCGCAGTTGGGTCGTAGTGTAGTTATGTCAAATCGACTACGATCGATTATCCTCCTGACCGTAGTCGAATGTAGTCTACTATTTGGTACATTCAAAGTGCGGAGTGAACGATAGCCTTAGTTAAGCATAGTCGTTAACCATGATACAAAGATTAACAAGGTATGGCCGGAAAATCTGTCAATTGATTGCTTGCCTCCTTTGGCGACAAATGTCTGAAATTTGTTCGTCTCAATTTCCTTTCACAGTGAAAAATTTTTTCTATTTTTAAATTTCTTTGCTTTCCCACTAGCACATAATTACTTTTCCCAAAGTGATTTAAACGAAGAAACTCATATTTTGTTAAATATTTTAATATATTCAAAACGTATTTCAGTCAATAAAACACGAAAAACTCAAAAGAAATTCGATGGAAATGACGTTGCAACACAAAAAATTCCTCTCCAATCGGCCATACCTTGTTATCTTTGTATCATGGTCGTTAACCATGCATTGAATAAATAACTAATAAGGAAGCGGGGTTTAGTGCGAATACAGTGTACGTGAGTAGGCAATTCAATGACAGTCAAACCCATGGAGCGGGGGGAGAAATGACAAGAGGACTGGTCACTTATTTGAAAATTCTGCTGACAAGTCACTTAAATTATCATAGGCAACGACAAGAAATATTTTCTGAAGATAAGGGGGCGCCAAAAATTTGTTAATTTTACATACCAATTTGGATTATAAAAAATGTCCCCCTTCAAAATTTCACGGTTTCACTATTGCCATGACGAAACGAATATAAACACAGCACACTAATACATTTCGCCGAGTGGCTTAGGTTTTCACCCGATATGCCGTTTCCTTATTAGTTATTTATTCAATGTAACAATGATACAAAGATTAACAAGATATGGCCGGAAAATCTGTTAATTGGTTGCTTGCCTCCTTTGGCGACCATTGTCAGAAATTTGTTCGTCTCAATTTCAATCGTCCTTATCACAGTGATAAAAATTTTCTATTTGGAAATTTCTTTGCTTTTCCAGTAGCACATACTTACGTTTTCCGAAGTGATTTAAACGAAGAAACTAATGTTTTGTTCAATATTTTAATATATTCAAAACGTTTTTCTGTCAATAAAATACGAAAACTCAAAACAAAACACATTATTTGCAAAACAATGAATTTGAGAAAACTGAGATCAAAACCCGTGGTGTTAAAATTAAGAAAGGGTTTAAATTATAGCTGAATTTGGACTCATTGTAACAAAGTATACACATCTTTGATACTTTTAATAACATTCTATACAATTTCTTCATTTAATTCTTGGAGATTTGTAAATATTAGTTTTTATTTTTTGTAAATTCACAAAAATAATATCCTGAAGACAAATAAAAAACTCATTTTTCCACTTTAAGGTGTTTTTCATTTTTAGCTTAGCTAAAATTGTTTGCTTGAGAAAATATAATAAGCATTTAACTACTTTAATGCGTTTTTTTGTTGAGATAATACATTGCCTTCTTTATTACAGGCCGTGGCGATATAAAATGCATATGTGTGAAAAACGTGCTGTTTGAAACCTTTTAGCATTGTGCATTATGGGAAAACAAACACGTTTCATGTTTAAAAATTTATGTATAATAAACAACGCTTCTAGTGACGACAATTCTAACGCCTATTTATAGGTCAAAATGTTCACTTTTAGAGAAAAAACCGTAATTGTAATTATTTGAACAAAATTACGAAGAGTTTCTGCATTTCCTAAACTACCCAATTCGCTGTGAAATGAGAGTAAAACTTTCGCTCAAGACGAAAATTAGTTTTTTAAACTTGAAGTCTATTTCCCCTGCAAATCATGAATATAGTTTTCTAATGAATGACAACATCAAATGCATAATAATTAAACTTATCAATTAAATGTAACAATTAAATAATAATTAATAATTACATTTCATTTGTTTGTTAGACTTTAAAAACATTCATTTCAAGTTTTTGACCATCAAATTGACATTTTCTAATTTTGAAAAATAAAACAGTACTCTTCGAAATGCAGCGAAAGTTTTTTTTTCTTTCTCTTTTCGCTTCCAAACAACTTTTCAAAATTACAGAATGACATATTGGAGGCAAAAAAAGTGAAAATTATTGTTTTGTGGAGTCCAACAAACAAATGTGATGCAATTGAAAGAAATTTAATTATTATATTAAAAACATACGTTTCATTATTATGTATTTAAATTTTTCATTCAATAGAAAATCATATTCGTGATTTTCAGGGGAAAGAGATTTCAAACTTAAAAAAGAACGTTCGGCTTGAGCGAAAGCTGTACTCTCATTACACAGCGAATTGGGTAGAGTTTAATAAAATGCAGAAACTCTTCGTAACTTTGTTGAAATAACTACAATTACGGTTTTTTCCCTAAAAGTAAACATTTTGATCTATAAATAGGGGTTAGAATTATCGTCACCAGAAGCGTTGTTTATTTTACATAAATTTTTAAACATGAAACGTGCTTGTTTTTCCATAATGCGCAATGCTAAAAGCTTTCAAACAGCACGTTTCTCATACATATGCAAGTAAAGAAAAGTTTTAGCGCCACGGCCTGTAATAAAGAAGGCAATGGATAATGTCAAAACCAAAAATTTTATTAATAAGTAATAATTATTATTATGATCATGAATTTTATTCTTAAATTCTCCAGGAATGAAATTTAACTTTCACATGATTACTGATACTCTAAGTTACTTACTCCATGCATCTTTGGTAAATAAAATACTTAAATAATCAAAATAACATTCACATAAAATGGCTTTTGTGTAAAATACATATACTTTGCAGAATGGTAAAAAAAAGCACGCTCTACGAACGAGTATTTCTAGATTCCATCTTTTAGCAAATCCTTAGCATTTTCATTTACAGGTAGATTTTTCCAAAACGTTTTTCTCTCTTCAGACATTTTGCAAACTATTTCCATAACTTTTGCAATCTTGTCCGGGTGAATTCCTCGCATCCTTTCTGGCCTTAGTTTTAGCTCAATATCACATTTTGTTGTTTGAGCAGGTTTTCAGTTCTATTTTATTCGGTCTGTTTAAAGCTCACTTTATAATTTATTCCGAAGGAGCCTCTTATAAATTGCACTTCTACAAGTTCTTGAAACAGAGGAAGGAAATCTTTGTTACGCTTATTTCTCGCCTTTATATTTACATTAATTATATATTGATTCCTTTTACTCAACATTTTGTTCGTCTTGTTGAAGTTTCCACACATTGGACAAAATCATCAAAATCATAAAGATAGCACTTTTTCCTAATTTTCTGTTCGATGTGGCCATGGATGCCGTCTGCTGTCATAAAAGTATGTTCTGGAACTAGATACTTAAGAGTTATTGAATAAGTAGAACATAAATTTGAGTTCAAATAGCATATCAACGCTGAAAAAAGTGCGAAATTCTTGTTTTGCCCATTACAATTGTCAAGCCAAATAATAATATTATCTTCGTCTCTTAATTGTTGTAAAAAAATTAAAAATGCGTTGGCTACATCTTCCTTTTTTCTACCAGTAATGGCTTCATGCCACAAAATATAGAAATGTTGCCCTCTTTTGTTCATCTTTGCAAATGTTTCGTTGAATGCAATAAGACGTGGAGTAAAAAAACATTCTTTTAGCGCGGGCATTCTAGGTAATAAGCTCACTTTTTGCAAGTCTCCGGCATATACTTCTACATTAGTGAGTAACCTATCAGCGTTGTAACATACTCTAGCTTCTTTAGTCTGTTGAAAAAAATATAACGTTAAATATGATAAATCGTGTTTATGTACTGCCAAGTTACCCTTTCCAAATGGTTAAATGGAGTAAATGGTTTCAGTGTAATAAATTAAAGCTTAATATAAATAAATTTAAGTGTATGGTATTTAAACGCCAATGTAGTGTTAACTTACGCATAAACAGTGAACGTTTGAACAAGTGGAAGAAATCAAATATCTTGGTGTAATTTTGGATGGTAGACTTAAATTTAATCTTCATGTGAATTATGTTACGAAAAAATATCGGAAAAAAAATAGTTTTTTTTTTAAAGAATAGGGAATAGATTAGATACATTACAAGCAATAAATATTTACAATTATTTCAAATAGTCCTTTATGATGCGAAACTAGCGTTCCTAAAAGCCATTTCATTAAGTCGCCTGTTCTACGATATATGAAGTGCTATTCAATGAGCCATCCGGCCGTCGGAGAGATGTATTTTTCTACGTCTAAGTAAAAATTAAATTGTTGAATCTATTGAAAATTATTAAGGCTCTGATTCTGATCGTTGAGTGGACTTAAAATATATTTATTTGTTAATGTAAAAATTCGAGTATAAATAATCGGGAAATCGAATAAAAATTAAATCTGATAAATAAATTGTTTTTGTGGTGAATGCAAGTCGGCAAGAGCAACGGACTCTGTATTATGCCAAGGCGGTTACGGTAGTTTATTTTTTCCATTCTTGCGGAAAGTTCCTTTGTACAGGATAGTGTTCAGGAGAGAGATATACCTCATCTTGAACGAACTAGGGGCTTCCCTTATCATGTGATAAGAGATCCTGTCGGGGTTGTTCCTTTAAGAAGACTCAAAGTATTACTGAGTTCTGATTGAGTATGAGTGAATTCTGGCTGGTATAAAGCCCCATTTTGAATATTGTTCAACTGTGTTGTACCTATATGTGTGATGAAAGTGCGTTCACGAGGATTCAAAGGTTGCAAAACAAAGCTATGAGAGCTATACTGAAGTGCAGGAGGTACACAAGAATATCAGATATGTGAAGTGCATTGTGTTGGTTAAGTGTCAAACAGCGTGTAGCTATGAATGTTTTATTGTTTGTTGACAAAATTAGAATAGGATGTATACCTAACTATTTAATATGCCCAATTAATTATGTTAGAGATATACAGCCATACTTGTTAAGAAATACAAATTACTTTTGATAGCCATTATTTAGGAATAGATTAGCCCAAAATAGTTAAGTGTGCTGCGTTCCTTTTCTCGTTCAGAATGAAGTTTTTCAATCCATGTCGTTCTTTTTCTCAGGCAGGACGATTTAATTTCAATCTGTCATCGCTTTTTTTCGGACTTTTTCTCGGATTTAAGCAGAACGATTTTAATTTGTATTCGTGAAAGTGTTGTTTAAAATTTGGACGAGGTGGTAATAGTTGAGTTTAAGCTACCTTTGTTGGAAAATGGTTTTATTTTTCATAAACAAAAATATTTGTTCAAGAAGGCATTTTTTTTATTTAAAAGTAATCTCTATTTTGTAAACAAAAATGTTTACCAAAATATACTTGCTTTTATCAAATGGAAGAAATGCCAAACATTTGAAATGGTTCTGTTTCGTTCCTTTTCTATGAACACAGAGCTAAATTATGACATCGTTCTGTCGATTCATACAGATTCATTCAGAACGAGAAAAGGAACGCAGCAGTGTATACAGGTTTTCAGTTATTTAGCATGTTACCATCAAATGATAAAACAGAAATAAAATTGTAAAAAAAAACACATTATAGAATTTGTTGAAATTGTTTCTAGAAAGATAATGTCATGATATATGTAGTATCACTAAATAAATCAAATCAATCAATCAATCCAATTTTGGTAACAACGTCCATATTTGTCCTAAGTTATATTTGATATTCTTATCGATCATTTCAAATAGTCCTTTATGATGCGAAACTAGCGTTCCTAAAAGCCATTTCATTAAGTCGCCTGTTCTACGATATATGAAGTGCTATTCAATGAGCCATCCGGCCGTCGGAGAGATGTATTTTTCTACGTCTAAGTAAAAATTAAATTGTTGAATCTATTGAAAATTATTAAGGCTCTGATTCTGATCGTTGAGTGGACTTAAAATATATTTATTTGTTAATGTAAAAATTCGAGTATAAATAATCGGGAAATCGAATAAAAATTAAATCTGATAAATAAATTGTTTTTGTGGTGAATGCAAGTCGGCAAGAGCAACGGACTCTGTATTATGCCAAGGCGGTTACGGTAGTTTATTTTTTCCATTCTTGCGGAAAGTTCCTTTGTACAGGATAGTGTTCAGGAGAGAGATATACCTCATCTTGAACGAACTAGGGGCTTCCCTTATCATGTGATAAGAGATCCTGTCGGGGTTGTTCCTTTAAGAAGACTCAAAGTATTACTGAGTTCTGATTGAGTATGAGTGAATTCTGGCTGGTTCGGGTGAATAGGGCGTATCCGTTAAGGAAAAATTATGCTTGCTGCTTCTAAAATCTTGGGTGCAATTGTTATCAGACGAGTAACCCGACCAAGTTTGCGGGAACTCGTAGGCAATATCCGTGGAGCAAGTTATGTTCCTGCTGGTTGTCGTCAGGTTGGTCAGGTTGGCAATGAGACCAGCAGGTCTGTTAATGGATATTGATCTTACCTTTCTCCACGCGTCGGCGATAACAACAGTGAGATTGATTGTGTTAGCAAAAAGTTCCCAAGGATATCTTTTCGTGTTCTTGATATCTTTCTTGGTATTTGCGGACTCCCTACGATAGCATTGCAGGTTTTCTGTCGTAGGATGCCTTTGGAATCTCTTAATAATAATAATACTTTATCAGCTCCATTTAGCTTTACAATACCCATTAATAATCATAATAATACATACTTCGTTTTGATAAATTCAATGCATAATTTCTTAAATCTAAATAAATTTCTTTCAGCTCTATCACATTTTAACTTATTGTACATTTTTAATCCCTTATATAAAAGTGAATTTTGAGATCTACTTGTACTGCAAAAGTCAAGTCTAAATTCATTGGCATTCCTTAAATTTATTGAGTGAATGTCCCCTGCATAGCTCAAATTTCTATATAAATAATCAGGTAGTACCTTATTCTTAATCTTAAAAATAAATAACAACACATTAAAAATTATTCTTTCTTCAATATTCATCCATTTCAATCCACTTAACATTAGTCTTTTAGGAATATATCTGTTACACAGCAATATAATTCTCATAGCTTTATTTTGCAATTTTTGCATCCTACTCATCATTTCTTTGTTACTTAAAAACAATGTAGATGAGCAATATTCAAAATGAGGTCTAATAATCGAATTATAAATTTGTATTGCAGTTAACAGTGTTACCTTATTCCTAATTCTCTTTAAAAATCCAATTTTTTTACCAATTTTCTTACAAATATAATTTACATGACTCTTAAAATTTAATTTACTATCCAATAATATTCCTAAATATTTAATTTCATTGACTTGCTCGATTTCATCACTACCCATTCTAATTTTACCACAAAATTCACCATTAATTGCCATACATTTTGACTTCTTCACATTTAGTTTAAGTTTATTCATTTTCAGCCACGTGTCCAAGGCGGATAATCCTCCTCTAATAGTTTAATTCCCGCATTAATTTCCTTACACTCTATATAAACCAATGTATCATCCGCAAACAGTACAATTTTTGAGTGCTTCATAACCGTCATAATGTCGTTTATATAAACTAAGAAGAGAAAAGTTCCCAGTATGGACCCTTGGGGACCCCAATCCTTACTTCCAGCCTGTCCGAAATAGCGTCACGTACTCGAGTTCTTTGGTACCTTTGAGATAAGTATGAGTTGAACCATTTATACTCTTTATTTTAACACCATGTCTATATAACTTATCCATTATTATTCGGTTCTCAACAATTTCAAATACTCTTTGAAAATCGAGAAATACAGCTAGCACTTTATTTTTATTTTCCAGTTCTTCCTTCGATTGGATTAACACCCAATTCAATGCTGTCTCACAGGAATGACCTTTGCGAAAGCCGGACTGTTGTTCCGCGAAAAGTATGCTCTTGTCAAAGAAATCTTCAATTTGTATATGAACCACTTTCTCTAAAAATTTTTCATGTATTGCCAACATATTTATTGGTCGAAATTCTTCAGCCTTTAATGCATTTTTTACTTTTTATATGGGTATTACTATTGACTCCTTCCATGCATTTGGAAATACCCCTTCTTCCAACGATTGGATAATGATTTTCAGCATTGGTGGTCCTATTTCTTCCCAATTTTCAATAAATATTTTTGTACGAAGCATATTAAAGTCTTTCTTTTTATTCATATTAAGAACTATTTTCTTTAGATAATCATCAGATAATCAGCCCTATTAAATTAAACTTAAACTCACTATCAGCTTGAAGCAATCTACATATAACTGTATTGCACATGTGGGATTGAATTGCTAATGTATTTATACTTTCAATAAAAAATCTGTTTAAATATTCTACTATAT
The DNA here is from genome assembly GCA_963930735.1 of Dioctria linearis. Classification (NCBI taxonomy): domain Eukaryota; kingdom Metazoa; phylum Arthropoda; class Insecta; order Diptera; family Asilidae; genus Dioctria; species Dioctria linearis. Next base: position 86,452,783 of record OZ005743.1, on the reverse strand, counting down.
CTGTGTCTGTAGTATAAACTTTATCGCCAATCTTCACTTTTTTTATATCGTTTCTATCCTTCTTCATTACATATCTTTTAATGGCTTTTCGCATTTCTTTAGAATTCTCCGCTCCAATGATTTTACTCGTAATATAGTCTTTCTTAGCTGACCTTATTCTTTTAGAATAGATGTTGTGAATAAGTTTATAATTAAACCAGTCACTTGCACTATTCGTTAATGTTGCCTTATCGTATCTTCTTCGTTTTTCTTCCTTTATTCTTAATAAATCATTTGTGAACCAGTTGCCTCCATTTTCCTTTACTTACTTCTTTACTGTAAACTCATTTACGATATTTTTTAATTTCTTTTCAAAAAGCTGTGCAGTGAGTTTTAATAGGACTGGCACCTGTTTTTTTAATTGGCTAGCATAAGATTCTTTATTTGCAGTTTTGCAGCTTATCTTCTTAACCTCATTTAATACTTCCCCATCCGTCTTATTCATTTCATTTAGCTTTCCTAATATTTCTTTAATTTCACCGCCTTGATTTAGAATTTTTGATTTATTCTCACACACAGTTTGGAATACTTTCTCAAACATATTAATTATAGCTTCCTTACCTTCCACACAGGCATCACACATATAAAGAACATTGTTCTTTGTTGCAATTAAATTTTTATCATATTCCGTCAACGTCGTACACTTTTCATGGAATAGACCATTACAGAACCCATTGCACAGATATCCAACCTCATTTCTAATGTTTTTATTACACTTTATACACAAAAGTCCAATCGTTTTTTTCAAATTTCTTCTGACGAATTTCTTTGTTTTTAAGTTAACCGACTTAGAATTGACTATCAGATTTTTTGGCGCATTTCTAATAATCACTGTGATATTTCCTTAGTCACAATTTATCCTAGTAATCACTTATTTATTTTTTATTAAATGCAAGTTCAAATTTATGATGAAATTTATCAAAATTACAGAGCAAAAACCTATTGAAACTGACACCTTTGACAGCTAGCGATCTAGTTCTTCTTCCAAGTCCTATTTTTTGATCTTATCGTCGAGAGGATGTCTTGGTTCATCCAGCAGGGCTGGGTGTTTGGTTTTGGGGATGATGGTGGAATGGAAGAAGACGCGACTGACTTCAATATCTTTTTGATTCTAGCGGCTTCTTGGTTTATTTTCCTCCTGACTGGTGAGTTGATCACTTCTTGAGTTACTAAAGCTTGGAATTTAGTCCAGTCAGCTTTAACCTCTTGAAATCGGGCCGGGGAGCGCCAGAATAATATCAATGTGGGTAAGGGTGTCTAGTGTGCTCAGATGGGTTGGCGATCCGTAATTGAGTATGGTGTATCCCTCTCCACTGATCCTGTTTCTGACAATGTTGCCTTTTTGACTGAGCCGAATGGATCCCCAAAACGGGCTGTGGGAGTAGAAATCACCCGCTATTATCGGATTTGATGGGGTTGCGTTGGCGACTTCTTGAAGGGTTCCAATTGGAGGTATACGTCACGCTCGCATTCGTGATACTTACTGGAGGGTGTGTCTCCACCTTTAGAGTCAGTGTTAGAATGGTGGTGGCATTTGGAAATGTAAGGTAGGAAATCGAATTATGAACTAGGGTGGCTCCATTTCGTCTTGTTTCGTATGTTTTGTTGTTGTAAGCTCACCTGTATTATCCCATTCGTTCTGCTTCATCGCCTTCTAAGAGCTTGGTTTCTTGTAGTAAAATTATGTGGGGTGAGTATCTAAGGATTAGGTTTTGGAAAGGGAGTTTATTAAAGAAACCTTTAATGTTCCACTGGAGGATGATACGACCTCCGATGGAGCTTGTCAGAGATGTTTGGGTGGTATGCTGGGTCTATTTCGATTACCTCTGCCTCGGGCTTCGATTTGCTCGGGGCTAGGTATAAGTTTTGGTCCATTATGTTTAGTCCGCCACTATTTACATTAATTATTTCGGTGCGGTTTATAATAATAATAATAATAATTTATTAGTTCATATAAATTTTAAATTGACAAATATATAGATTTCATTTAAATTATGTATTATTTGTCCTTAAATATTCAAAACATCCTTTTTTTAAATAAGTAAATCTAGTTTCACGCTTTAGTTCCATTGGTAGGTTGTTAAATAGTTGTAGTCCCTTATACAATAATGAATTTTGTGCCCTATTACTTCTTCTGTTGTCTAATAGATAATTTATATCTGCACCTCGCAAATTGTATGGTTGTACATTGCACACAAGATTCAGTTTAGTTTGTAGATATTCAGGTAATTGTCCTGTTTTTACTTTGAATATAAACTTAAACACATTAAATTCAATTATCTTTTTGCAGTTCATTCATTGCAGTGCTTGTAGCATGTGTCTAACTGGCGTAAATCTGTTGTATTTTAGTATACACCTCATAGCCTTGTTTTGAAGTATATGTAATCGATCTAACAATGCTTGATTACATAGAAACAATATCGTTGAACAGTACTCGAAATGGGGCCTAACTATGCTGTTGTAAACCTGTATGGCAGTCATTAGAGACATCTTGCGTCTAATTCTTTTGAAGAAACCAATTTTTTTCCCAATTTTTTTGCAAATATAGTCTGCGTGCTGTGCAAAATTCAACTTTGTGTCTATTATGACATCCAAATATTTGATTTTACTCACACTTTCTATTACCTCTCCATCAATATCAATTTCCATGTCACAGTTAGCATTTATGATCATTAATTTAGTCTTTTGCAAGTTAAGTAGGAGCTTGTTCATTTTTAACCATTTGCAAACAAAATTGATCTTCCATATTTCATCACTTTTTCCATATCATTATCATTAATATATATTAAGAACAGAATGGTTCCAAGAACTGATCCTTGGGGCACACCTAAGATTATGCCTTGTGATTGTGATAAATCGCAGTCACTGGCGCTGCTAAGACTTTCAACTATTATGTTATCAATAATGGCTTGAGATTTAAGAGTGAAGCTTAGTAGTTGTTTATCTTCAACGAAAGAACTATGTCTTGTGGGTGCTGTGTTTAGGTTAGTATTCATTGTTGTCATTTAGGTTACTCGCTGTTTGTAGCATGTTTATATGGTCAGGGGTGTATGAATGGGTTTCGTATTGTGGTTTGTGATGGTTTTGTTGTTTCCTTTTGCGGTTGCGGAAACTACGGTGTTTATAATATTTTGTGCGGGAGGTTTCCTTGTTACTGTGTCAAGGATGGGTTCTTGCTGTTTGTTTGAATTGGGTACTGTGTTGTTTGTTAGTAATTGTTGTGATATACCTGTTTTTCTGTTTGTACTGAGTAGCGGGGGAGAGACTAGTTGAGGTAGTTGGGCGGTTGCAGAGTAGGATTGTGGGATAATTGCTCTTGAGCTAGAGAAAGCACTGTTAGCGAAGTATATTTCCTTTGCCTCGTATTTGAGCACTTTTTCTGTGTTCTTATTTGTAAGATGTCTTTCTCCTGTATGTACATTGCACTATTTCTATCCGTAGAGGGATGCCCCTCTATTTTACAATTGACGCAGGCTGGTATTATGCCTTCATGAACTTCATTCTCATGTGGTAGCTCCTGGACATAGAAAGCGTAGGTGTCTTTTTCCGCGGATCACCACTTGTTGTGTGTTCTAATTTTTGGCACTTTCTGCATCTCATCGGGGTAGGGATGTACTCTCTAACATGGACAATTTCGAATCCGATGGTGATCACCTTGGGAAGGGAGAATCAATCGAATGACGGATTGTTAGTCCTGTTTTCTATCTGTTCTACCCGTTTTTGTTTTTATGTGCACAGTTTCAACAACTAACTCTACAGCTGCCTCTGTGAGGTTTATTGAGGGTTTCATGGTATGAACAATTGATCGGGATATCCCCTGGCAACGACGCTTACTTAGTCGAACCTCTCGCTATGAAAGTTTGCCGATGACTACAGAAATATTGTATTGTTGGGGACGTCCAGCCATAAAACCTGCGAGGAAATTTCGGTTTCAGTTTGCAGAGACGGAATCGTTATTGTACAAAGTTCTAAAATTGCTTAATCATTTGCCTAATACAGTGCAAAATGAAAGAGTGTTAAATTGTTTCAAAAGAAATTTGTCTGAATATATTTTAGAAAATGATCATTAAAATTTAATATTATGTGTGTAATGAAAATTGCTTAATAGTCATATATATATTTTAGTATGCTTTTATTCTATATAAAATATGACCTAAACAATCAGTCAATCATTCAACTCTTTCACTACTACAAAATTCTTAGATTACTTACTTCATACCCTGAAGGAATGCTGCTATGTATAAGTATGTAAAAAAATAAAGGTCATTATCACTATCAATTATACTACTCAGCTGCTTGCTACTTTGGTATACATAATTTGTTGACAATTACACAAAAGAAAATAATCACGTCAACCCAAATTCAATAAGCAAACAACACAAAATCACACGAAATACCTAACGTCCTACATCAACCTGCAATATGCATGACAGTTACATAAATGTGTCATCAACATTCTATTCACAATTATACACTCTTCATTGTGACATCAATAAAGAGTAAGCAAGTTTAGAAATGTGCAATTATTAACATAATTCTTGTGTATAAATAAGCTACGGTGAATTGTAAAAACGGGAGTCTTTAAACATTCAATAAGATTAAAACAGGTTAAGAGTTACGAATTAAATATATCGCTACTAAGAGATATACGTTGTCCTTAATCATGGAAATTGCGCTTTACATAAGCTCCTCCCAATCACCTAGGAGCTGAGGCTCACTAAGCTACTCCAACTGCATCTATACAGAAGCTTAGTTTTCCAAGCTACCTCTAGTCATCACAATTCATTGAGTTGAGCCTTGTATACAGGGTGTTTCCCACTAGGAGGTCAATAGCAGGAGGTGATAGTACTCACCTAGACAAACCAAAAATTGTAAGGTAGTGGGTGGGGTTGGGGGGGGGGGGGGCATATCAACCGTTTCGAAGTTACAGGGTGATTAAGAAAAAAAGCTAGTTTTTCACAAAACACCCTGTTTCTTAAAAACTGCATGGCGTACGGTCACAGTTAAGAGCTCATTGTATGCAGAACTTCATGGCCTTTATTTTAGTCGATACCCAGAATAAATATCTTTATCTCAGTCGAGACCCAAGATAAAGTTGTGATGTTAGTAAATTTTATTCCAGTCGAGAGTCAGAATAAATGTCTAACTCCGCCGATACCCAAAATAAAGTGAGTTTGTTAGTAAGAATTATTCCAGTCGAGTCCTAGAATTTGTATCTTTATCTTAGTCGATACCCAAGATAAAGTGAATTGGTTAGTAAGATTTATTCCAGTCGAGACCCGGAATAAATATCTTTATCTCAGTCGTTACCCAAGATAAAGTTATTGAGTTAATAAAATTTATTCCAGTTGAGACCCGGAATCAATATCTTTATCTCAGTCGGTACCCAAGATAAAGTTATGATGCTAGCATTTTTTATTCTAGTCGTTATCCAGAATAAAGGAAAGTTGTTAATAATGTTAAGGTACTACCACTAGCCAAGTCGATTCCAAATGATGCACAATCTATGAGAGCTGGACGCGAAAAGAAAAAGATTCTAGTTGGCCTGCGACTTATATTGCCTCGAATTGCGCACGGCACCAACAAATTATTTTACATTGCGCATAGCAACCCAAGTACGTTGACCTTAGCAGCTGTGCGTAGGTAGCAACAGAAAAGTCCGTTGGCCTTAACAGCTGGGCGTAGGTCAGAAGAGTACATTGACCCTAGCAGCTGTGAATAGCAACTGGAATTCTGAGTATTTATGTTGCCGTTCCTGATTTTGCCTAGCTAAAGATATTATGATTACAAATTATAAATGCAATATTGTTAATTTGCTACTTTGAAAGATACATTTAACTGCACAGATGACTTAATCTGATTCCATTTGATTTGCGTAATGTTAATCGAAGACAAGTTACTTTCTCTCATTGGATTCTGTCCCGGATTAGTTTATGTGGAATGTAGCCATAATGTGTCGATTGTTGTCTCCACTAAAAACTGCCTTATCGACATGCTTGTAGGTAGGTATACATAGTTTCGTTCCCAACCTAGTTTCAATAATTAGTAATACTTGGAATTAGAATCTTTTGAACGATGTTACTTTCAGGTGGCTTTTTAATGTTGTTTTCAACATATTTTCCCCTGTTGAAAGGTTGAATTTTATTAGAAAATTCAATCTTTCAAGTATTTGATATTATAAATTAATTGGTGACTTTTTTTTTTAACTTACCTAAGGAATTATACCTTGTTATTACCTTCCTAAAGGTTCCAGCGATCGGAATCGGAAAGTATATGGTGTCTGTTGCTATTAATTGATTAGCTGAGGCAGAGTAGCGCATTCCTTTGGTGTCGTCTGTCTCATTAGCAATAGCTTCGCGATGGAAGGCCTTTAATTCTCATGTAACGCGCCGGGTTTTCGTTGGCAGCATAGCCGAGTTGCGCTGAGCGCCGATCCGGTGTTACGTTTTAGGTCCAAAATTCGAGTCTGGCGGATTAACCTTTTTTTTTTAAACATTTTTTTTTATTTTTGTCTGAAAAAATAATCTTTGTTATGAAGAAACGATAGCAAAGAGGACTTTAAATAATTGTTATTATGCCTCATTTTACTAAATGAAAAGGGTTTTGTAATTTGTACTGCAGAAATTGCAGCATGATGAGATCTTTACACGGGAAAAGTTCTGTGTTTTGAAACAGCTTTTGTATTAATTATTAAAATGGGCTTACGGTTGTACGTATGTGTGTATGTATCTATAGCTTATAAAATTAATCTAGAGTTTATATAGATATTATAAAATGTTGTTATCTTTCATAGGTTTTTTTTTCCTTTTATTAAGGCGAAGAGATATTTGAGATTCGAGTAGCAAAAGTATTTCAATCTTGTATGCACTATAGGAATACTTAAGCGAATGTGGTTTATTTCTCATATGATGCTCATGCAAGCGAAGATAATATAGAAAACAATACATTGCGTAAGCGCAGAGATCGAACTTCCGAAATTTCTACAAATGTTTTGTAAAGATCGGCATTTTGAGGTGGTTTCTTTTCGAGGTTATAAAACCTGTGTAAGTTCAGTTAGTGCGTGTTATTATAGTCGCTACCCATAATAAATATCTTTATCTCAGTCGAGACCCAAGATAAAGGTTTGAGATTAGTACGTGTTATTCTAGTCGCTACCCAGAATAACTTATCTTTATCTCAGTCGAGACTCAAGATAAAGGTTTGAGTTAGTAAAATTTATTCCAGTCGAAACCCAGAATAAATATCTTTATCTCGGTCGTTACCCAAGATAAAGTTATTGAGTTAGTAAAATTTATTTCAGTCGAGACCCAGAATAAATATCTTTATCTCAGTCGTTACCCAAGATAAAGCTGTTAGTTAGTTATCTTTATTCTAGTCGTTACCCAGAATAAAGTAAATAGTTATTACCACTAGCCAAATCGATTCCGATGTGTGTACCACTAAGTGCTGGTTGCAAAAAGAGAAAGATTCAAGTTAGCCTGTGACTTATATTGCCTCTGAATTGCGCACGGCACCAAAAAATTACTCTACACTGCAATTCTGAGTATAAGTGTTGCCGTTCTTGATTTTGCCTAGGTAAAGTTATTACGACTACAAATTATACTATTGGATACCTATTGCAATATTACTTTATTTGCTACTTTTTAAAAGATAGATTTAACTGAAAGATAACTTAATCTAATTACATTTGATTTGCGTAAAGTTCATCGCTGACAAGTTAATTTCCTCTAATTGGATTGTGTCCCGGTTTTGTTTATGTGAAATGTAGCCATAATGTGTTGATTGTTGTCTCCACTAAAACTGCTTTATCGATGTGCTTGTAGGCAGGTGTGCATTCCTAGTTTTGATAAATAGAAATTCTTGTAATTAGAATCTTTTGAACGATTTTACTTTTAGGTGGCTTTTTAATGTTGGTTTCAACAGTATGATAAGAATCGATGCACACATTTCACAATCAAATCATCACTATCAATTAAAACTACTTAGCTGCTTGCTTTGCAGTGTACATAATTTGTTGACAAACACACAAAACAACACAATCTCTCGCAATCGCGCCAACCCAAATTCAATAAGCAAAGCAATTAATACATGTAATGAGCCTATAACCTCATCACTTTCTCCATTGCCCCAATAGGCTAAACGCCAAAGCTCCATCAATTATTCATATTTTCATCATTTAATTCTCGAATATCAATAACATCCGGAAATCCAAATTTCAATTCCCACGGTAGAGAAATTCTAAATTCTCAGGGAAGATATTTCAAACGAAAACAAACCTATAAACCTTCAAAAATTCATCTTAAAAAACCAAATGTATACTTACATGCATTAGTTTCGCTTTCTAAGAGCAAATATTTTCGCATAAACAATGCGACACATTTCCACATTAGTTCCACATGACCAATTGTTCAAAGAACAAACATTCCCATATGTGAAATTGCAGTCGCAAACTCATAAAATGTCGCAACCCATTTTCAAGTACACGACGCTTATGCACTTGAAAAATTGACCGTCATATACACCCCACAGCGCTGGGTCTTGCATCATGGAAATAAACAAACATGCACCATATGTTTACCTTTGCCATGATTCAAGCCACTGCACTGCTGGTCGTGACGATATGTCGGTATACGTACAAATTATGTATTCACTATTGCCCAATAGCAGGCATTTTCTTCGCATTGTCTTTGCTCATGCTTGAACGGCTTATACATGTTATGTATAACATTGCCCAATAGAAGCAATTCAGCCAATTCGGCTTATGTGCCTGAGCTGCTGCAATGATATTATGCAGCTGGGCGTGTTTCATTTTTTAAAGATGAGGAAGTAAATTCCCTCCACGCGGATTTCCGTGTTTTGAATGGCAAGTACTGAAACTGCCTAAATAAATAGCCGCGTTCTAACCAAGTACGCACAGTCAGTTTTCGCGTTCATATTTGGAAGTCTAAAGAATAAGGTTGACCGCCATCAGTGGTAAAGCACCTATTCTGTTAAAATAAGAAAGAGTTATAGGCAGTGAGTTTTGAATGTTTCGACAGTGAACTTGAGTTCTAACAAGTCAAAAGAAGGCAACCTATTCGATAGCTAATCAATAGTCCAGTATAATTGTAATAACTTTAATCGTGTTTAAAAGTGAGCCTTGTGAAAAAGCGCATAGTATATGTATTGAAATTGTATTACTACAGCCACGATTCCACAAATTTAAATAAATATCAAATACTAGATCTACTGTGTTTCATTGGACGTAGCTAAAGGGCCAGCGACCTTCTCTTCGGAAAGTACATCGCAGTCCTTGTCGCGACGAACGCACTAAAGAGGAACCCGCGACAGAGCATACACATTCAATCACATCAATAAGAAACATCATAAAATCACACGAAATACCTAACCTAACGCCCTACATCAACCTGAAATATGCATGACACTTACATAAATGTTCATCAACATTCCTTTCACAATTATACACTCTTCATTGTGACATCAATAAAGAGTAAGCAAAACGGGAGTCTTTAAACATCCAATAAGATAAAAACAGATTAAGAGTTACGAATTAAATATATCGCTACTAAGAGAATATACGTTATTCTTAATCATAGGAATTGATCTTTATATAATCTAATCCCAATCACCTAGGAACTGAGGTTTACTAAGCTACTCCAACTTCATCTGTACAGAAGCTGAGCTTTCCACAATTCATGTAGCTGAGCTTTGTATAGGTACTCCCGCATCGTCAAAATACATATCTACAGCATGCTATCGCTGTACGCTTTAAATTATAATCAACTGGCGACAGTAATATGGATGCATAGTTAAAGTAATATGGATGCAAGTTTAAACGTTTACTACATGAATACCGTGACCGATTTTCTGTTTACTACAGTATAAATTGCTTGTGTAGATAAGCGGTCTGATTTTTCAATCAAGTCTTCAATACCGAAAAATAATGTTGCTCTATTCGTTAATTTTGTTATCTATCCGACAGTACAAAAATGTATGTATACATTAGTTATCTAAATAAATAAAAAATCTTTACCTATTCTGCAAAAGTTTATTCTTTATTTGTATTATGAATTATAAAGATGAGAACCCTTCGAAATAGGTAAAGATTTATAAAACGCGACTTTAATGATTTTTGTTTTTTTAAGTAAGGTCCATAAATTTTTTTTAAGATAAATAACAAAATTATCATAAAGGTGGTACAACATGTTAAAGTCAAAATTGATTGATTTTTTATAGAAAAAACTAAATTGTTTGTGTTTTGTTTCATTCCAATTAGAGACAATATAGTCTGCGCTCATAAAATTTAGTTCCAAATAAATATTCGTTTCGCAGTCGCATCAAAGCAAATAACCCAAAATTCAACCCAGGGAGGAAACTATGCCAGTCAATCTAAGTTTATATTACATTACCGGTAAATTGCTTCCTTTATTCTACGAGAATTACGAACATTATACAATAGAAATCTATTCTCACATGAATGGTATTATACATTGTATCATAGATGGCACAAGAACTAGATGTCGTATCATATTTCTCATCATTTTTCTTTTCATGTCGCTGTACTGATTAAAGTAAAGGAATGATGCACAGCACAACATATTTGGTTCGATGGGAGGGACGTAAACATTACTCCTTTCTTGTCTCGTCTTTGGAAATAAATTTTATTTTGCTGTAGTTATTAGGATTTGATGATTTTGTATGTGAGATTACATTTTAAATTTATACTCAAAATTATTATTTAAATTATGAAATTTGTTTTAAAATATTTTGCATACAATACATGGAAGCAAAAGGTAAAGCAAAATGGGATTATGATTGAAAACTCTTCAGGTGATTTTTTCGTTCAAAAAGTATCATTAACACGTTCCCACCGGCATGTAATACTGGATGTGTATTGCGGAGTGTCCTATGGGGCCGCATGTACCACTGGTGGTATAGGTACAAAGGAAGATATCAATTTTATGTCTTTTTTGTTAATAGAATTGGATGAAACTTTCACAAATTGTATGGAATACCAAAATAGCTCACACCCACCCCCGTTTGGGTGGTTAGAAATTACGTGATTTTACGATAAAACGTCACTTTCAAAATATCATATTTCGAGAAAGGAGCAACCATAAAACTATAATAAAATATAGCAGCTTCAAACGAAAAAAAATTTGTTAATAATAGTTTTCGTGAATTTACGGTACACGGTGACTTTAAAAATTCTTTACAAAAATAACTGCGTGGGGGGACCGTAGAGCAATGCCGTTTTTTTAGTTGTATTTCTCACATTGAGGAGAAAAAGATAAGTGAAAAAAAATTTGCTTGCTGGTTCGGGGGTTGGGGTGTTGTACCACCCCGGAAAAGGGTTGCATAAAATGTGAAGTGTTGGGTTGGGCAAATTAAAGAGGTAAAAGAGTGTGATCTAGTGCCGGGGTTCTTTTTTTGATCCTATAAATTTCATACCGACGTTTTCACCGTTAAAAATACATATGTTTTGCGCGTTCTTTCTTTCGTACGCATTAGCGGACTGTTGTGAACGTTTTTTGTTTGGGTGGCAAATTTCTCCGACTTAACTGTTCTCCGCAAACACGATATTAAAATAAAACCATGCTTTGTTATGGTCGTAGCGTTCTGCCTATAGCAGCATGCTACATTGAGAACTACTGCAGCACGGATTCCGGCCGGCTGCCATATCGACAGTCACACTCACCCTAGCTCGGAGAAATCATACCTGGCGTTGACGGAGAAGAAGAAGAAATCTTCATTTCCTGTCACATCAACCGGCCAGCAATAGAACGAAGGATTACAATAAGTAGAATTCTGTAGACATCGGAAAGGAAATAAAAATTGTAAGTAAATTTAGAATTTTTTCCATTTCTGGTATTAATCTATTGTTAATTACTAGCAGTATTAATATCGAAAGCATCACGTCTTAACCCCCAAATTAAGGCAACATTTTTTGATTCAGCTAGGAAGATTCCGACGTTTCGGGCTTATTTGCAGAGTTCAGGCTGTGGGCAATGTCTATTTTTGTCCCGAATGCGATAAAATATTCAGGCAGTCAAGAGAACTCGTGGATCTATGTCGTTAGAATTGACCAATCAATCAACAGCACGTCCACCGATGTCAAACAGCCACCGAAAACGTAATTGAAGAATTAGACCAAAGGGGTAATTTGTTTGGAATCAACATGAAAAATAACCATTCCTAGAATGTCTTGAAACACTCTTCAAAACCTATAATTTAAGGTAGAGACTCATTTCATAAATAACTATTTTATCATAGTGTTTAAATGCCATAATTTAAGCGTTAGACAAGATGCCTTGGCATGAGAAAATTCAGATACAGTTCATATAAAGAATAAAGTTCATATTCTTTATCTTGATATCAGAAATCCCTCTTAATACATTTTTTGAATTGTTTTACGTAAAGTTAACAAAAATTACATTATTTCTAAACAGTCTCAACTACTGATGATTATCAATTAAACTTTTATCAGTGTTTTAAACTATCACAAAAGTGAAACTTGCACATTGTTCAAACTTGAACATAAATAACTGTAGATCTACATAATAGCAAAATTGTTCAGATTTGTAGATATATAGTATAAGACAATAAATCTGACTGTAGATATACAAAAGGTCAAAAACTGCATAGCATAAAAACAAATAAGCAATAATTGTTTGCAATAATTATTGAACTCTTGCTTACTAGGCAAATTGCGCAAAGTAAGCAATTGCCCCCAATAATTATTGAATTCAAGACAAATATTGCTTACTACATAGCACCTCAAGTTCATTACACTAAGTTGCTTAGTTAGTAATTTTTAAGCATTATAAAAGCAGTAGTAATGTAAGAATTTTTAAGTTTTAGCCTGCCTTTTGCTTTACTAGTATCCAGCACTTGAGCCCCCACCAGTGGTAAGCTTGAGTGAATATTAACGTTTATTTACAGCTCTTGAGCCTAACGAGAGGTCCATTTCGCTACGCCGAATCCTAAGCACACGAGCTAAAGAAAGATTGGTCCTTCGAGAAGAACAACCAGAACCAGCCATGGACACTTCAAAAATACAGCAGCTTTTGAAAGATCAAAAGCAAATTGCTGGGATTATCGAGGATACGCTGGTCAACATGAAGAAAGATGGCCCTATTCGAAAAACACTAGCGTACATTGCAGAGAAAGAGAAGCTTTTTCTACAATACTGGATGGAATTTAAATCTCGACACGAGATTTTGGTAGAGAATATTTCAACCGATCGTAGCTATATAAAAAACGACTTTTACGGTCAAGTAAAGTGTTTTTATGAGGAAGCTATGAAGCGTATCAGCACATATAAACAGTATGTAAACGATGAAGGGGAAGAAGACGATGATCAAAGTAAGAAAGATCAAGATGAAGAACCTGCAGTTGGAACTTCGCCAATAGATGGTAATATAAACCGTGACACGACCGAAGAAGAAGACGACTTTAAATTAGTCACCCCGAAAAACAATATTGAGCAGATAGGCAGACTCAAAAGACAAAAGTTAAAAATAAATTCCATTAGGAGAATAATAGGAGACATACATCGAAACAAAAACAGCCCTCACACAAAAATGTACTATGAATATAAAATATGGAATCTACATGAGCAGTTCAACAATATAACAGAACTGCACGAAGAAATTAACGAATTCGAGAATGAATTCAATGACCCGTACTTCCAGTCAGGTGATTACGAGAACTTGGAAACAGCAGTACAAGAAGTAATGATATTACTACATGAACGACAAAAAACAGATGAACCCAGTGAAACGCACACAATTGAAGATGCGGGGTTACGGCTACCACGGCAAACAATACCTTCATTCGAAGGTAATTATAACAACTGGCCAGCTTTTAGAGATATTTTCTCAAAAACAATTCATTGCAACAAACGGCTGTGCAGTGCAGAAAAGCTCCAATACCTTAAAACGAATATCAGGGGCGAAGCGGCAAAAATTATAAAGCACTTGGAAATTTCCGACTCAAATTACCAAGCTGCATGGGAGCTAATGAATGAAAGGTACAACAACAAAAGAGCTTTATTGTTCAGTCAACTTGAAGTACTTTTCAATCAACAGCACCAGAACATAGAAACTCCAGGCGGACTTAAGCATATTCACAACACTACACGTGAATGCATGTATGCTATACATAATTTAGGAATTAGCACTGATACCTGGGGACCGATCATCGTTTTCTATCTTTTAAAAAAGTTAGATAGAGAAACACGACGCTGGTACGAGCAGTGCGTCAAAGAACCACGAGAAATCCCAGATCTGAATGAATTTTTAAAATTCATCGAGACCCGCTTTCAGTCTTTAGAGAATTTTAAAGACCAAAAGAAAGCTTATGACTCTTGCAAACTAAGCGTGACGTCAAGATCAATGACTAAGACATTTCATGCAATCGAAGTCAGATGTAAATACTGCAATGAAGCTCACTCAATCTACAAATGCAAGAAATTTGTAGCAATAGACGTGAATGAGAGATGCAGATTTATAAAGCACAATAAGTTATGTCCGAATTGCTTAAATCACAAAGAAGACATCAAGTGCTTAAGCAAACAACGATGCAATAAATGTAAAAAGTATCATCATACTGTATTACACATGCACCAAGCAACGTCAGGACAAAGCGATGAGTTAAGACAACCAGTATCTTCACATGCGGCATCAACCAAAACCACACAAGAAAGCATAGAAGAAACCAAGAAGGCACGCTACAATGTCAAACTACAGAAACAAGTAATGTTAGCTACTGCATTGGTAAAAGCACATACAGCCATGGGTACTTATGAGCTACTTCGAGTACTAATAGACCCAGGATCACAAGCTTCATTTGTGACAGAAAAAGCAGTTCAAACACTTGGCCTACCAAGAAATAAAATTGAAATCGAAATCTCAGGTGTAGGAAACAACGGCAAGCACATCAAGAAGCCAAGTTTTGCTAAACCTTTCACCTCGATTTCCCTCTAGCTACAAGTTGGCAGTAGAAACATTAGTACTACCCAACTTAACACAAATGTTACCCTGCACACCAATATCACCTGGCGAGTTATGTGAAAACCACAATTTTATATTGGCCGACCCAACCTTAAACACACCTGGGCCAATTGATGTGCAACTGGGTGCAGACGTATACGGATCTATTCTACTCGAAGGTATACGGAAACCAAGAGATGAGTTGCTAATTCAAAATACAACGTTTGGTTGGATTGTGACTGGGAAAATCGAAACTCAAAAGACAACAACGCAAAAAAATGTAATTAGCATGGTATCAATGGTCAAGCTGAACGAACAACTAACAAAATTCTGGGAGATAGAGGAATTACCAACAAATTCCAGCCTATCAGAAGAGGATAAAGTTGTCCAAAAGCATTTCAAAGAATCAACGTTCGAAATTTCAATGGGACATATACAGTGTCAATGCCACTAAAAGAAAACGCACACAATCTTGGCGACTCCCGTAAGATAGCTATGGCCAGATTACTTCAACTTGAAAAGAGATTTCGGAAGAGTGTGACTTTAAAAAAGGAGTACTGCAAATTTATGTTGGAATACCTAAATCTAGGACACATGAAGCAAGTTTCACCAAAAGCGGATGGTATCACCTATTATCTACCTCATCAACCAGTAATAAAAGAGGAAAGCATCACGACAAAATTACGAGTCGTGTTTGATGCCTCCGCTAAAACCAATACCGGACTGAGTCTAAATGATATAATGTACGTCGGACCACGCTTGCAAGAAAACCTATTCGACATCCTACTACGTTGGCGGACACACAAATATGTGTTCAAAGCCGACATCGAGAAGATGTATCGGATGATACAAATCGATGATGAACAACAAAACCTGCAAAGAATACTGTGGAGGTTTTCAGAAGACGAACCTATTAAGGAATATGCTCTAACGACGGTTACATATGGCACAGCCTCAGCACCGTACTTGGCAGTTAGGACATTACAACAATTAGCAGTCGATGAGCATAACAGATTCCCTCAAGCTGTAAACGCCACTCTAAAAGACTTTTACGTTGACGATTTAATGTCTGGAGGAGATTCAATGCAAGAAAGTATGACCACTATGCTCGAATTAATTGGGCTGCTAAAAGCAGGGGGTTTCAACCTAAGAAAATGGTCAAGTAATGATTTAAACCTCCTCAAAACAATTCCAGAAGAATTACGGGAGAAAGACCCAATTGAGATCAGCAACGGAGAAACAATTAAAACCTTGGGAGTATATTGGACGCCTGCAACAGACACGTTCCATTTTAAAGTCAATCTTTGTGATCGAAAACAACAAACAAAACGAACCATGCTGTCAGATATCGCCAAACTGTTCGATCCCCTTGGATGGCTTGCACCGATAATGATAACAGCTAAAATCATGATGCAGGAACTCTGGATGGAAGGAAACTCATGGGATGAGAAAGTACAAACAGATGTATCTCAAAAATGGGAAAAATTCAAGAAGGAGCTCCCACAAATTGAGTCAATCTCCATTCCAAGATGGATGCAGCATACCCTTTCAAATCAAGAAATAGAACTGCACGGGTTCTGTGATGCATCCGAAAAAGCGTATGCTGCGGCAGTATACAGCAGAGTTATTAAGCAAGATTGAACAATTCAAACAACACTACTAACGGCTAAAACCAAAGTAGCACCCATAAAACTTAAGAAAACACTTCCAAGGCTGGAATTATGCGGTGCAGCACTCTTGGCAAAATTGCAACACCAGGTAAAAGTCATCATGCATTTTCAACACGTTATCACATACGTCTGGACAGACTCAACAATCACATTAGCTTGGATCAAAGGAGGCCCAGAAAAATGGAAAACCTTTGTCGCAAATAAGGTAGCTGAAATCGTAGAATTAACAACACCTACCATCTGGTATCACGTTCGGTCAGAGCATAACCCTGCAGATGTGGCATCTAGAGGAATCAACCCATCAAGACTTCTTGGCTTAAATTTATGGTGGCATGGGCCTACATGGTTGATGGAACAAAAGAGCAAATGGCCATCCCTTGCATCACCTGAACTATCGACAATGGAAGAAATGAAACGCCAAATCACATGCGGAAACATATCAGAAAAGGACGCGTACCAAGAAAAAATCTTCTTAAAATACAGCAAGTTACCTAAACTCTTGCGAGTGTGGGCTTATTGTCAAAGATTTATCAACGCTTGCAGAAGGAAACCAATAAGCAAAATGCATATTACAGCACCAGAGATATTGAATGCCCTCAATAGCATAGTCCGTATCATTCAGCAAAATGAATTCACCTCTGACATCCACAACTTACGCAAAAATCGAAATTTAGAAAGGAAAAGTGCACTCTTATCACTCAACCCGTTTTTAGACACAGAGGGACTCATCAGATTAGGAGGGCGCAGCGGTAATTCCAACGTACCTTACAACGAAAAGTACCCAATAATCCTACCCTCGAGTCATCACATAACCAAGTTAATTATTCAAGAATCCCACGAACGGACACTCCACGGATCAAACCAGACAACCTTAGCACTCATTCGCAGAAAGTTTTGGATTATCAGAGGCAAGAATACTGTTAAGAACGTATTGAACAAATGTATTCGTTGTGCCCGTTTTAAGACGCAAAACCCATCTCAGCAAATGGGCGCACTACCAACACCAAGGGTCACACCATCAAAGCCATTCAGCCACACAGGAATAGACTACGCTGGGCCAATAAAAATCAGAGCATCTAAAGGCAGAGGAATCACAAGTTATAAAGGTTACATTGCAGTGTTTGTATGTCTGACCACTAAAGCCATACACTTAGAGATCGTAAGCGGCTTGACAACAGAGGATTTCCTCGCAGCCTACAAGCGATTCATTGCAAGAAGGGGCACGTGCACTGACATCTATAGTGATAATGCCAGAACCTTCGTTAGTGCTAATGAAGTACTTAATAAAGAAAACGTGGAAAGCACAGCTTCATATCTAGCAAATAAAGGAACGACATGGCACTTTATTCCCCCCGCAGCTCCTCACTTCGGAGGAATTTGGGAAGCCGGTGTTAAAGCAGTTAAGTATCATCTGAAGAGAATTATAGGGGAAACCACACTTACATATGAAGAAATGTCAACTTTACTCTGTCAAATTGAGGCTTGTCTCAATTCAAGACCCCTGTGCCCAATGACGGACGATCCAAAAGGCATAAACACACTCACTCCAGGACATTTCCTTGTGGGAGAAGCACTAATTGTGCCTCCAGATTCAACGGGATGGGAGAAGGAACAGCACAGTCTCTCTCGATGGCAACATATCCAAAAGATGAGTAAAGATTTCTGGCAAGCATGGACGAAGGACTACCTTAAGCAATTACAGCAACGGTCAAAATGGAAAAGCAAGACTAGCAATGTTAAAATCGGACAAGTTGTACTTATAAAAGACGAGGGTACACCTCCCACAAATTGGCCACTTGCAAGAATCACAGAAATACACCCAGGATCGGACAACTTAGTGAGAGTAGTAACACTAAGATACAAAGGTGATCATACCATAAAACGTCCAATAGCAAAAATTTGTCCCTTGCCTGTGGAAGAACACGACGACAATAGTCTAACCCAGAGCTGCGTAAAGAGAAAAATAGCTGCTCATTCAATGAGCACGCTAAGAAGGAGACAGCCAGCTCAAGATGTGCATACAGACCAGAGGTTAGTTAAGAGAATGAAAGTAAGCAAAGTGAGCATGTCCTTCGCAGACCAGTCAGCCGGTGAAAACGAGACACTAGGAAACATAGCTTCATCAAAACCAACTCAAAAGTTCTACGCAGTAAACAACGCATGCGTCAATGTCCCCGCATTACCCTCACATCGGGATCTAGCAGTAAATGGAAATGAAACCAAAGGGCGTTCAACAGCAGACAAGCAGGAAAAAAGAGACACCTGCACAGACACGGCATCAAATTATAAGGCACAAGTACATAAATTTCGACGCGATCATATGCAACGTAAGCGTAATGGTGTTCGAATTTACCCTGTAACAACTGGGTACAAAAATTTAGTACCTATAGAAAAACAATTACAGGCAGTCAAGGCTTACGAAATGCGCTAACTTCGCGAAAAGATACTATTCTGAAGAGTATAGAAGGCCGACTAATCATGGAGGACGGTGGACAACAATACACCCAACCATACTCTGCCTCCTGATACTCCTATTTGTGAAAGTAGGGCACTGTTCCTACAACCTAACTCAACCAAAAGCAGGCTTGTACGTTGAGCAAATGGGCGATGTCCAAGTGAAGCGAGGCACCTTCAGAATTGAATTGAGCTTGTCCTCAGCAGAAATAAGTAATGATAGCAGCATGTTAAAACAGACAATGAATCAAATAAAAACACTCTGCGACGAGACATACAAAATATCCGACGAAACACATTGCCAAGGGTTAATACATCATCTCGAGGAAATCCACACGGAAACCCAAAACCACATAGAAATGTTGCTATCCGAAACAAATAAAAGGGTAAAAAGAGGAATTCTGGGGAGGCTATTAGAGACGGTATTCGGAGTCAACGATGAGGTGTATAAAAATATTGATGAACTAGATCATAACCAAAAGCTCCTACTTCAAACGATCAACCATCAAACGAATATCATGCTTACAACTATCGCAACAGCCAACGAGACAGAAGCAAGAACAGTGAAAAAGCTAAACACTTTCACCGATAGATTGAACCAGGGATTGACAGCAATTAAAAAGATGCAAGCACAATGGTTCGCAGGGCCCGACACAAACAAATTAAACATACACTTCCTCGCAGCATACCATGCTGCAGCTAATTACCTAGAGGAATTATTAGAAAAATATCACAAGATCACTAGGGTTTACTTCCATTATGGAAGTCTAATAGACTTTCTGAAACCTGCCCAAATATCAGAAATACGAACCAAAGCCAAAGGAAATCTGCCATCGAGTTTAGACATTCTACCATTCCACAACGCCAAAATTGAGCTAGAATTCTCAGCAGAAGAGATTAAGGTATTAGCATACCTCAACATAGCCGAACTATCCCAGTACAATCTAATAAAATGTACAGCAATACCTCAAAAAAAATCAAACAATCAATACGTGGTCCTAGATCTTGCGACTCCTATTCAAGCCATAAACTACAACACACAGTCTTACTTTAGTTTAACTGAGATGGAATTGGATAGCTGCGTAAATACAAAAAAACATATGTTACTATGCACGCCAACAGTCATATGAAGCATCGAGAATCATCCGAGTTGCATCATAGATGAGCTATATCACCGACACGAAGGCAATGAATGTCCAATCAGACAATTCAAACTAACAAGCGTTCTATGGAAGCACCTTCACATGATCAACACCTGGTTATTTGTTGCCAACAAACCCACCACAGCAGCAATACAGTGTAATGGAAATCATGAGGACGTCCTTTTAAATGGCACTGGAATCATCACAATTTCGCAAGAATGTACAATAAAAACGAAGCGAAATACACTCAAATCCGAATACTCGTTGAAAACACCAGTCATCGCGTCCTTTATAAAACCTGTGCCAATCAATGTCTCCCTACCAACAATTAGCAGCTTAACAATATCGACAGACATGGAACCAGTTATAAAGACGTCCGACCAAATCTACGAGGCATTGGAAGCTGAAGGTGACAATCTTCATGTTGAGGGAAGCTGGGAGATCATTCATCACCACATCACCGGTGCAAGCATCTCAACCACCACAATACTCATCATAGCAGGGATTATCACAGTCATAAGATGCAAGTGGAAGCGAAAACTCACGTTATGAAGTACTGAGGCAACACCCATAGAGGACGTGGAGAGTATGTCAGAGTTCAATCTTCCTCCAATCGCGTCCCCCGGCAGAATGTTCAAACTTGAACATAAATAACTGTAGATCTACATAATAGCAAAATTGTTCAGATTTGTAGATATATAGTATAAGACAATAAATCTGACTGTAGATATACAAAAGGTCAAAAACCGCATAGCATAAAAACAAATAAGCAATAATTGTTTGCAATAATTATTGAACTCTTGCTTACTAGGCAAATTGCGCAAAGTAAGCAATTGCCCCCAATAATAATTGAATTCAAGACAAATATTGCTTACTACATAGCACCTCAAGTTCATTACACTAAGTTGCTTAGTTAGTAATTTTTAAGCATTATAAAAGCAGTAGTAATGTAAGAATTTTTAAGTTTTAGCCTGCCTTTTGCTTTACTAGTATCCAGCACTTGAGCCCCCACCAGTGGTAAGCTTGAGTGAATATTAACGTTTATTTACAGCTTTTGAGCCTAACCAGAGGTCCATTTCGCTACGCCGAATCCTAAGCACACGAGCTAAAGAAAGACACATCATTAATTAATATTATAACTTTGGGAGAAAGGTATAAGAATAAGGAAGCATGCGATCATAATAGGTACGTGCATTTGTCAATTAATTAGGCGACTATGACAACAATAGAAAACTATACAAAAAGTGAGTAGCATTACCTTTGAATGTAGCTATAACTATATCTGTACGGCCATAGAGCGCAAGATATTATAATAATATATACATATATATATCTGCATATAAATTTAGCAAGGGGCGATCGCATTACAAAAAAAAACAAAGACAAACAAAACAAGAAAAACCCTTTGCAATCGAATTCATAGAGACTGGATTTTTAAAATAATTGTTTCGATTCGTATTACTTTGTGTGGTTATCAATTTTCCTTTTTGTTTAAAGCAAACAGCTTAAATGTTTTCTTTGCCTTATACCTAGATATTATTACATTTAATTAGTAGATAATACATATTTACCTCTAGTAATTTTTATATTTACATCTACTCTATTACATATATTTATTTTTTTTAAATTTACCAGTTAAGAGTTTTGTTCGTTCCCGGCATATTAACCATTGAAACTAAACGGGTTTATAATATTGAATATAGGAGAATTTCCGTAATATAGTTTATTGATAGGATTCTCCTTACGTTTTCTTGTCGGAAATATTCATATATGCATATGTGTAGCTACATATATAAACGGACTCAATTATATTTGCCAGTCTTAACACCAAAAGGAGTATGGATTCACAGTATACATTACGGATAACTTTTAAATGATTTACTATTAAAACTAGATATCTCATTTGGTGAAACTGAAATTTAGTAATTTTAAGTAGATATTCTATTCATCCGCCGATAGCTCATGTAAATAATTAAAGAGAGGCTGTTACTACTAAAACTAGATATCTCATTTGGTGAAACTGAAATTTAGTAATTTTAAGTAGATATTCTATTCATCCGCTGATAGCTCATGTAAATAATTAAAGAGAGGTTGTTACTATTAAAACTAGATATCTCATTTGGTGAAACTGAAATTTAGTAATTTTAAGTAGATATTCTATTCATCCGCCGATAGTTCATGTAAATAATTAAAGAGAGGCTGTTATTATTAAAACTAGATATCTCATTTGGTGAAACTGAAATTTAGTAATTTTAAGTAGATATTCTATTCATCCGCCGATAGCTCATGTAAATAATTAAAGAGAGGCTATTACTATTAAAACTAGATATCTCATTTGGTGAAACTGAAATTTAGTAATTTTAAGTAGATATTCTATTCATCCGCCGATAGCTCATGTAAAGAATAAAGAGAGGCTGTTTATTTTATTATTAAATCACATTGTACACGGGAAAGATTATAACGTAATCATGAAATTCTAAAAGTTTTAATTCTCCTCTCACTCTCCTGGAGTCCTCGCACATGAAGGTCGTCTAGGCTCGCCCAGTCTCTCTCTCTCTCTCTCTACAGGTCAACTAGGGACACTGTAAACTATCTGCCCTTAGTGTCAAATGGGTGGTTGGGGCATGCAGTAAGGCCGAAACATCTGCGCCTTCGAGGATAAATATAGGTATGTGACGTAAGGGTCCCTTCAGGACCGGTGTGTGCCGGTTGTGTTGATAGGCACGAAATTTGTTTGATTATGGCTGACGGCAGCGGCAGGTTTTTTTGTGGAACCTCCCCACACTCCCCCAATAGCTGAGGCGAACTAGCGTGCCGCCCTGCGGTCAACGCTGCCCGTCGAGTGATCTGTCAGCTCATACTGACAGTCGGGACTTTACGTCCCAAGCAAATCACTAACTATAGTTCCATAACAGCTTTCACTCAAAAAGCGTCAATTTTCCACTTTAAAAAGGACTGGTTTCCTTTCTTTTCGAGTTATCTTCGAAACTAATTATCGGATTTAAGAACTAATTAGATATGCGATAAGGAGACAAAATATAGATCCGATTTTATTCTACAAACAAACTTTAATGTTTATTTTTAAAGAAATTGGAAGGCGACGAAATTGTGCATTTTTCAGGTAACCTCAAATTAACTTGATACATCAAAATCGACATTTCTATGTAAATTTAAGGGGTAGGCTCGTCGGAGTGGAAGAAATAAAATTGTCAAAATTTTCAGATTTTTTAAAAAAATATGTTTTTGAAATCAATTTTTTAGTTCGGAAGTTACCTAGGAGGGCTAAATAGGGGTAGTTAATTAGTTTATTACAACCCCTATTTGTTCTAAAAATTGTTCTTTCTACAAAGCCTCAATCGGTTTCTAATTACCGTAAATTGTTACGTTTCATCAGGCATTACATTATTTCAATGCCATCTTTCCACTAAATTTTGCAACATTTAAGCCATTTTTAACTCTTAAATTTATCTATAATCTGTCATCTTTCATTTAAGAAAAATCACAAGTAATTATTCCTAGTCGTTTAGGAAAAATTAACAAAATTAGATGGAATGGTTCGCTAAATTACTTTCTAATTAAGTTGATCCACACAGTTGTGTTACTGAAAAACCACCACCCACCGCAATTTTTTATACAAAGATAGAAAAGGGCTTCTATTTTCAAAATATAAACACAAAAAAATGTGCCAGAGGTCCCAGTAGAAAAAAGAAACAATAAACACCTATCAGTGCAGTGATCATAGATAGATATGGTTTCTTGTTTAAAAATAAAATTAAAAAAAGAGTGCTAGAAGTCCTCTTCTATAGAACTCCACAGTTTTTCTCGAAATTTACAATTCGCCCTGTCTTTGCTGACGTCTTTTATACATCTGCACACAATTCAAATGCTTCATTCACGTATAAGAGCCTTGCGGTTCCCTTCTTTTACTTATCTATTCGTAGATTATGCTCGTCTCCAGTCGCCACAACGACCGATCATTGCCTGCATCTATTGAATGAAGATCGCTCTGAGTGCATCTACGCTCCACCCACAGTACCGAATATGTTGTGCTGTGCATTATTCCTTTATTTTAATCAGTACACCGACATGAAAAGAAAAATTATGAGAGATACGTCAAGTGATTCATATTTTCCCGCATCTACCATGTTGAAGCAGTCGACCAAATGTATACAAAACTGCTGCCAAAGCAACATTTGTTCTCGATGCCTCAGAAACATGTTGTGGTCTATTTCGGAATGGACCAGCCATTTAAAATCTGTATACTTTTCTGTTGTATGCCATGCGGCATCTAGTTCTTGTGCCATCCATGATTGTATCTAACCCTCTAAAAACATAACAGTTCAAAAACAACTTCTGACATATGCAATCTACTTAAAAAACATTGGGATTTCTTGAAAATATTCTCACTTTTACATATTTTTTTATTACAGATATGAAAAAGACAGTCAACATCTTGATGATGATGGGTTAGTTGGAAATGAAGAAAACAACGAAGAAGAAAACGAGTCAAAATCCGAAAGTGATTTTGATAAAGAAGGTCTAGGTTTAAGTGACGACTCAGATCAAGAGAATCATGTTAAGAGGAAAAAGAAAAAAAAAGAACATCCTCTTATAAAACCGTGTGATTACAGAGATAAGGATACAAGACGAAAGCAACGGGTTCAGTTGTGGTTTGAAAAAGAAAATTTGCAGAATGTTGATTCTGAAGATGAAGAAGACTACGATTTAGACAGATTAGCTGATGAGTATAAAAGCAAAGGTGTTGAAGTTTTAGGCGAAAGGAAGGACACAAAAGTAAATACCAATTTTGAATTACCTTTGGGTAAACGTGCCAAACGCAAAGCCAAATATGTAACCGAAAAGGATTCTTCCAGTTGTGACAGTTCCAATTCAGATGAAGAGTACGATGTTGATGTGCCACTTAAGAATGAAAAAACAGGAAATTCTTCAGGTATTTTTTCTACATAATAATAATAATAATAAATAATAAAAAATATTTACAGAAGCATCAAAGTCGAAAAAAATTCGTTTAACCGAAGACGAGTTAGCTCTTGGCGCAATGATAATAAAGAGTCGAAAAATGAAGCGTGACTTAATTGATAGTGCGTGGAACAGGTACACTTTTAACGACGAAGGACTTCCGCAATGGTTTGTTCAAGACGAAGAACAGCATATGCGTCGACACATTCCAGTACCAAAAGAATTAGCTGAAGAATATCAAAGTAGAGTCCAAGCGTTGAATGCGAGACCCATTAAAAAAGTGATGGAAGCGAAAGCAAGAAAAAAGAGACGAGCCATGAAGCGATTATCTAAAGCTAAGAAGAAGGCTGAGAAAGTTCTTGAGAATGCAGATGCAAGCGCACAAGAAAAAGTGAGACAGATAAAAAAACTGTACAAGAACGCTGAGGAGAAGAAAAAAGAGATCGCTTATGTTGTATCCAAAAAACATTTAACTGGTAAGAGGGTTCGAAGGCCGCCGGGTGTTAAAGGTAGATTCAAAGTTGTTGATCCTCGAATGAAAAAAGACAAGAGGGCTTTGAAAGCTAAAGAAAAGAAGTCAAAAGGAAAGAAGAAATAATTTGTTATTTAAGGAATGTTAAATTGCATTTTACTTAATAAATTGGGAATAACAACTTTAAATTGTGCAGATTTTTTTATTTTTTCTAATTTATGAACTAATTATGAAAATGCTAGGCTGACAGTGCTCCGTCAGAGACGATACTAAATGTCAGTAAATCCTGCTTATTTGAGGCAAATTTCCTAGAATCGGCACGAGTACTAAAACAATAGAGCTCTAAATTTGTTCCGCTTTATTGGGACATACCTGGGAGCTCGGTAGGTACCTGTCTATTAAATTTATAGTTTTAAAAATGAGTTACATCAACTCAAAATTTTCAACAACAGTAACTGAATTCTGAAATTTAAATCAAAGTTAAAATAAAAATAATTTCGGAAACAAGCAGAAGAGTTTTCCGAATGTTGCATTTGAGCGCCTTGAGGGGCCTCAAAAAATTGGCGCGTGATCATGCCCACGATGGCCGCTGCCTAAAAAGAAAAGCAAATTTTTGTACCACTTTTTTTACTTTTTCGAATTTTTTAAAAATAGTAAAAATTGAAATTTTGGGATGCGGCTAGTTCCGGACATAGACAAGTCTATAAAGATGACTCAAAAAAATGTCAAGTAAATCGGTCCAGTAGAACTTGAGAAATCGTGGGCATCGTCTTGAAAAAGGCAGTTTCGAGAAAAACGCGTTTAAGGTGTAACACCACTAAATTTTTTGAAAAATCGTTTTTTTTTATTGGCTTAAAAAATAGTTTAAACCCTCTAGAATAAGAAAAATAAAGATCTCGTGCGAGAAAATTTTTGTTTCCTTTGAAAATGGAGGTCGACACCAAGCGCGTCAAACTTGCTCCGAAACATGTCCCAGGAAAATGGCTGTGGAGCCGCCATTTTGTTTTTTTTTCGTTGTCAAAAATTTATCAATAAAGTTCAATGTATGCCCGATAATACCCTTAAAAGGTTTTTTTCAAACACCTTTAATTTTGCGAGAAAAAAATTCGTGAAAAAACCTTTTTTTTAGCCGTTACAGAGGCGTTACCCCTTAAAGTCCATACGTCCACGTGGTTTGGAAGTTAAAATTCAACTGTTAGCAGCTGGATGCAAGTGAACACTAAATATAAAGGTACAAATTTGAAAAATTCTCTTGTAGGCATATTCTTGAATAGTTAAACTTTGAAAATATGAAAACAAAAAAAAATCGATTTTTTCGAATTTCTAGACTAGAATGCCCCCTTAGTTCGCGAAGAGCGGAGTGGAGGTGGACAGAATGAAGAGGGAGGGTGTCAACATAAATTTACCTGTTGAGCTCTGGATGACCAGATCTTATTATCCTCATTACCACTCCCCCAATCCTTTGAACATTCGGGGATTTATTTCCTGAAAAAAAAGCATAACGAGCGAAACAAGGAAAAGCTGCGGGAGCGAGAGAGAAACGATTGGTGGCCTTATCACTTCATATTCAGGCTATCAGTTTCATCTTCTGGGGCCCTATTCTTGAATAACGAAGACAGATTCCGTATTCGTTATACTGTCAAAACCATTCGGAATCGTATTCTTGAAATCCGCATTCGTTATATACCGAACGCAAACCCTTCGTTATTTAACGAATGGGTTCAACCATTCGCTATGCCAAACGAAGAGTGAATCAGCTGCTACTTTACGAGTGATAATGGGAGATAGAAGATGTGCGAAAATTTCATATGCTCAAAAAATTAAACTAATTGAGTTTTGAGAGGAAAACCTGAAACTGAAATTTGGTAAATCCGATAACTTTTTCAGTTTAAAAGATGCCACGGAATTGTGGCAAAATAAAATCAGTATTAAATTCCATACCCCCCGGAGCGCAAAAGAACCAGAAAAGTTTTATTATGATATTATATTAAACAAAGCTAATAGAAAATTTCCAGAGTTGGCAGGATTTAAAATGTGTGGTGAAAGGAAAATCTGTGGCGGATAAAAAACATTGCATGGCACTGGTGGAGATCCTCCTGCAACATTTTTCTATTTAGCGTTGAATTAAGGGTGCAGGAATTGATTAACGATCGACGTAATTGATAGTCCATAGATTCTTTAAAGATTTCAGACGTAAACAATAAACATTTTTTACAAATTATACTTTAAAACATGAAACAGCTGACATTATTCAATTTGTAAATTGACAGATCTAATCTTACCACACTCGTTATGTTGAAAAACTTTTTCACCACTTCGAATTTATAACGATGAGGTTCAAGAATACGAACGGTGTATACGATTCGTTATCAACCATTCGTTATATAACGAATACGTTAAAACCATTCGTTATTCAAGAATAGGCCCCCTGGGCTTTATGAACTAATTCATGTGTGATGTCAGACAGTACAAGGAGCGAATTTCTTCTCGCAATATTTGTTGCATATCAACCACGATAAATAAAAGTAATCAATGAAAAGATGATAAAATAAGTAAATTGACACACATCACTATCGGTGACAGTAGATTACTGGGGGGAAATTCGCACAACATAGTGCGAATTTCCCTTGCACGCCTAGTAAAAGTGAAATTCGCACCGTCATTTTTTTTAACTGGAAATGCACATACAGTAAGTAGAAAAAATGATCGTGCGATTTTCTTCCCTATAGGAGGAAATTCGCACCGATATAAATTTTTTTCACAGAAATAACCAATTTATAAAATTTATAACATAGCGTAAAGGAATATTACAAAATATGGGTTTAGAGATCCAGCGGGAATTCTATACCTTATAGAATGTTCACATAAACAGAATGTTACCTTGTAAGTAGCTATAACTTCAAGTTCAAGCAGTTCAGCTTATAATCGAGAAGATTTACCTGTGTGCGAGTTTTACAAGAGCAATTATTATGGTGTGAGTTATGGCTTTGCATTTAAAACGGTGCGAATATCACAGGTGCAATTATTAGAAAAACAAATAAGAGCATTATAAATTAAACAAGGTACGAATGTCACAGATGCAATTTTTGGAAAATCAAGTGAAAGGGGTCATCTTTTAACAGGGTGCGAATCTTATACAAATAGTTCTTGGAAGTTTGAGTGATAGCCATTTATTTTAAATAAGGTGCGAATATTATAGGTACAATTTTTGGAAGTTCGAGTGATAGCATTCTACTTTAAATAGGGTGCGAATGCTACAGGTACAATTTTTGGTAGTTCGAGTGTTAATCTTCTACTTTAAATAAGGTGCGATTGTTAAGGGTACAATTTTTGGAAGTTCGCGTGATAGTCTTCTGCTTTAAACAGGGTGCGAATGTTAAAGGTACAGTTTTGGAAATTCAAGTGATAGCACTCTACTTTAAATAAGGTGCGAGTGCTACAGGTACAATTTTTGGCAATTCGAGTGATAGTCTTCTGCTTTAACCAGGGCGCGAATGTTACAGGTACAATTTTTGCCAGTTCCAGTGATAGCCTTTTAATTTAAACAGGGTGGGAATGTTAAGGGTATAATTTTTGGCAGTTCGAGTGATAGCCTTCTACTTTAAACAGTGTGGTTATGGTCGTATCCTACTGCAGGCAGCAGTATGCTACCCGACGGCTAGCAGCAGCACAGAGTGGGCCACACGGCAAATGTGTTGTCGACGAGACTCGACCATACGTCTCAAGTCTAACTGGGACGAGTGCCTGAGAAGAAAAAAAGAAGAAGAGTCGAAAAGATTGAAAAAAGTGGTGTGTGACATTTTTTTGCTAGAGGTTTCCAAAAAAATTAAGTGATTGCAACTTTAAATAAAGTTGAAATTTTGAAATTGTTCGGATAAATTAGAAAAATCCTGAGGGATATTCTAAGACAGTCGATGAAGTTATCGCAATAGCGATTTAAACAGATTTTGTATGAATATTTCCGTGAAGGAATGTAACAATGTGATGTCACGCTTCATCTCGCAAATTACACAGTTCATCAGCTAATTGTATGGAATTCCGATTAAATGTCATATGATGCAGGATTATCTAAATTCATTCTGGATTCTGCTGTAAGATTTACCCGGCTCCGAGCGAGGATTTTATTTTTGGATTCCGGATCTCAGGACAAGCAGTGCTGCTCACTGTAATAGAGCTTTTCATTCATGCTTAATGTGCTCTAGCCACTGGGTCAAAAGTCAAAGTCAAAGTTCATTTATTTGAGACTAGTATACACAGATTACTTAAGACTATACATGGAAAATTTTTTTCAGAACTAACAGAGTTACAGATTTGTCTGGCTATATTACAGTATAGTTTGTTGTTAAGATTATTAACTAATCAAAAGTGCTTCACGCGTCTTTTTTTTTATTTAGACTACAAAAGAAAGAGTACACTTGCTCCCGGCGTACTAATAATTGTTGCCTCCTATGGCCCTTAACCTACTTACAACTATATAACATGAACAAGAGCTCAATGGAGCCCAATACATAAAATTTTAATGTATATGAATATATTAAGTGTGTGTTGCATCACAATTAGAATAATGCATGGCAGTAATATTTATGTTATCCAAGTATAACTCAGACTACAGCATTAGCTGTACTTAGAATGCTAATTACATATATGTATGTATGTTTCTTTATTTTGTTTTTGTTATTTCTTGTATATTAAATTTAGGTAAATTCAGTCTCTTTTATTCTATGAGGTAGAAGGCCCAGCTGGGAGCTGACTTGTTTTTTGATTAAACACTCTTCGGTGTGTGTACACATTTAAAAGAAATGGGATAAGTCTACCCTCTGTAATTCGCAATAGATGCCTTTTAGTAAAAGGGGATTTTCAGGCTATTTCCCGGCCTACTTTGCAAGAAAGGTTGAGAATTATTGTGGAGTATATTAACAGGGGATAGGTAATAGTTATCTAGAATGGAGTCATTCCGGTTTTCTTCGATAATTTGTCTGATTAAGGGGTTGGGATGATCTATGAGTCTTTCCAGAATTTTTTGTGAGTGGATTAATGAGTACATTAAAAGAGGAGGGATTTCGGCTTCCTTATATAGGAAGGCGTTGGGTTACCATAAGTAGGGGTAAGTATAGGTCGTATTAGAGTATTATATATCATAAGTTTAGTTGAGTGAGACAGGTGTCTAGAATTGAGAAGAGGTCTAAGGATTGCTACTGCTGCCTTAGCCTTTTTTAATACTTTTCTTGCGTGTGTGTTGAAACGGAGTTTGCTACTGAGGTGAATACCAAGATGTTTTATTTCCTCTTTTAGAGGTATTTGATTTGTGTTCATATTCAAGGTGAGAGATTTGCTTTCTCTTACCGCAATATGGTGGCCTTTCCCACTCGCATTTCGAAAGCAGATTAGCCCGCATTTCTGTTCATTAATTTTGAGCCCACATTTGCTGTAGTATTCGATGATGTTAGGTATAATCGATTTGATATTGTCTAGGGCTTGGTAAGGTCTTTCGTGTTCACACGTGATAATGGTGTCGTCGGTGTATAGTAGAGCCGTCCGATCACTTCTTACTGATTCCACTAGTGGGAAGAGCTTCGGGCCCAAAATTGATCCTTGTGGAACTCCGGACTTCACTGGGATTAATTCGGAGGATATGTCGCCAATGAATATTGATGTGTATCTGTTGCTAAAGAAGCAGGACAGTAACTTGATGAGGCTAGGTAGGCAATTGATGTCAATTAGCTTGAAGAGTAAGCTCTTATGCCATACCTTGCCAAACGCCTTTTCAATGTCGATGTCCAGGGCCACCGTGCATATTTTGTTGTGCAAATTTTGAGTAACCTTATTGACCAGTGTAAGCACTGAGTGGTCTGTGAACTGGGATCTCCTGAACCCAAACTGGTTGTTGGGAATAACGTTCTGTTCTTCGCAGAAGTCATTTAATTTGTCAGCAATGGTTCGTTCAAAAAGTTTCCCAATGGTTGACAGTAACGAAATTGGCCTAAAGTCTTGGATACATTTACTATTCCTTGTTTTCGCAAAGGGAATTAGCTTCGCTTTCTTCCACTTCAAAGGGAAGTAACCATTGTTTGTACAGTGGTTGAACAGGGTTGCTAATTTAAAGTCTATGGACTTCGGACACTTCCGTAGAATATAGTTGGAAATACCGTCAGGGCCGAATGACTTCTTGTTATTCAGAGAGGCCCTGAAGGAGGCAACTTGGGCTTCAGTGGTAAATACCGACAGTTCGCTGGGCTTTGAAGCAAGGTTATCTGCAGAGAATTGTGTTAGTGCTTGTTGGGGATTGCTGTTTTGAAATTCATTTAGTCTCCTTTCAACCAGACCTGGAAATGGCCCATCGCGTTGTGGAGTTGTCTCAGAATAGAGTGTGGAGTAAAAGCTCTGGAAGGCACTTAGTTTATCATTCGTTGATGATAATTCCTGATGTTCGAACAGCAGAGTGTTGTTTACAATGTCTGTTTCGAAGAGCTTTCTACCCGTTATACGATCTATTTCTTTGAACGCTTGCGGAGATGGACTAGCCTATCATGGAAAGCATTGTTAAGATCTAATCTGACCCTGTCTTTGATTATTTTATTTAGACATTTGATTCTAGCGTTCAAGTCGGCGTATTCGTTATTGATTCTATTGAGATGCCTGTGGAATATTCTTTTTAATCTTCTAGCCACCTTTTCCTTGTTTTAATAAGTTCTAATGTGGTTCTCGACACATTTTGGTATTTGTGGTGTTTTATATTTCTTTTAGTGGAGTGTCTTTCTGTACAGTCATTGATATCCGCTACAATTGTCTCCACGGTGGAGTCAATTTCAGAATTTGTGATGTTATTTCTTTCTGGGATTATTGACGAATTTAGTTTGCATTGGAGTTCAAATCTGAAGGCCGTCCAGTCAGTCTCAGAGTAACAGACATATTCTCGTGGTGCCAGGGGAAAAATGGCGAAGCCTTCCAGTGTGGCGTTTGCCACTAATCCAAAATGGTCAGATGGAGAGGGAACAGTGTAGCAGGAGAAGCTGCATCCAGTGGTGCCCGGATCAAGGAACGAAGTCGACACCAGGAAAAAATCTAGTGTTGAGGCAGATCTTGGAAAGGTTGGGCCACTGGGGGTAGCCACGTCAAGATTCAGGAAGGGTCTGTTAAGGAGCCAGTTAGCTAGAAGATTACCATTTCTATTATTTATTGTGTCACCCCAGTTCCTGTGTCTCGCGTTCAGATCTCCACCTATAATTGTGAAGTCAAAACTATTTGTGAAGTCAAAACTATTGGAAAGATTGTTTTTGTTGTCTAATTCATTTACTAGAAGGTGGTCAGCGTTGGAGGGGATGTGAATTCATCCCGCGAGTAATTTCTTTGTTTGACCCTGGTTATCTATAAAAGGGAACTGAGATAAGACAGGCGGAGCAGATACTACTGTTGGAAGTTACTTTTTCAAATTTTACTTTGTCATTGAGGATCGTTGCTGTGCCTCTTCCGTGGTCATTTCTTATAATGTTATAGCCATTCAGAGATACACGGTGCTTGTTATGTAGTCTAGTTTCGGAGATAAATGAGATAAGAGGTTTAGTCTATTCTAGAATATTCAAAAGGTTTAGCCTCCTTTCGTGTGAAACTAGGGATTTTATGTTGAGTGCGAAAATTTTGACAGACGACATTACCGTACTATTGAGGCGGCGAATTGGAGATAAGCAAAGCTTTTTTATCCTGCGATTTCATGGCTTTATATTAGTATATTTATAGTTCATGAAAAGGAATTTTAAATAAGTTGTTAGATTCGTTTAGAAATTCATTTAATGTATTAGAGTATGATACTTTGGGGTGTACGTTTGAATTACTTTTGCTGCCTCTTAACACGTCTGCAAAAGTTGTTTGGGCCTTAATGTAGTTCGCTATTGCTTTGTTTACCAAGTTGCTTCTTTCAGCAGTTTTTTGTTTGATTTTAATTTTTAAGCTCTCTTTTTTTATTCTGAACTTTTGGAACTCGGGACATCCGCCGTAACTGGCCGGGTGTTCATTAGATTGACAGTTGGCGCACCTGGGGGGGGGGGTCTCTTCTCCTTCTCAGAAGAGATACAATGTGAATAGTCGTGATTTTCACCACATAGGACACATCTGGGATCATATGCACAATAGTCACCCGTGTGACCGAATCTCTGACCACGGAAACATCTGAGAATTTTCTGAGATCGTTTCTTTTCCCAGTATACGGTAGTGAGGAGATTGACCCTAATCTGAACTATTTTCTTCAGGTCTTCCTCTGAATCCATTTGTACCGAGAATGTGTTCAAGGGGATATTAATTTTTCTCGAGTAAGGGGTTGAAAATCTGGAAATATTCGTGATTTTTACTTCAGGCACTTGGGTATGCAAGTCTTGTAAAATTTCTTCAATTGGGGTATCCCCGTCTAATTCCTTGATTAGGATGGTAGATTTACGAGCCTTCTTGGGAGTAAAGGACAAGGCATCTATTGCAGAGTCTCTAAATAATGCTACCATCTCCCTGTGTAGGCCCACGTTATTGACAAAAAAAATTGTTTTTAAATATTCAAGGTTAACAAACCTCATTTTTAAATCCACTACATTCAGTCTTATTACTGTTCTATTAATAATTTCAGATAATAATTTGGTGTTGACACCAAACACAAAAATAGGAGGACAAAATTTGATTCTTTGTTTATCTTGTAAAATATCAGAGTTAATTGTATTTTTTATCTTTGTATTGTCATACTGTACTTTACATGTTTATTGCTTATCTCGGAAATCTGTTGAATTTCGTCCTCTACATCCATGCCGTCTATGTCGTCTGGTTCAGCCAGTATTGGAAATTTATTTTGTTTTGAGGTTCTGTTTTCCTCTGATGCTCCACTCTTAGACAAGTCATCCGTTCTGCGTCTTTTCCTGAATCTTTTAACCATGGTAAATCCATCTGCAGCTTGTTTGAGGTGGTTTATAGCAAGGCTATCAATATTAACTGCATTGGAACTGTACGTAGCTTTAGATTTGGAGTCAGCATTGTTTGCTTGCTTCGTTTTGGGTATTTTTCCGTCATATTTACTTGTTGAGATGTTGGCATCTCCTTTAAGTGCTCGTTTAAATTATTACTGTTATTAGCCAATTTGGTGACAAGCGTGTTCGCTAGTTGCCGCTGAGAAAGCTGTTCAGTCGATTGCGCGTTAATGATAGTGGTGTCATCCGCCATTTTGGAATTTTCGAAGTTTTTTACAAAATCACTGTTTAGTTTTTCAATTTCATCCTGTGAGAAATGTTGGGATGGCAATTTTAATGCCCCACCCAGCCCACCGCTAGTTTCGCCCATTATGAGCCTATTAAACACTTCAAATTTCCGGTTAATTAATCGCTTACTGATTGGAGTGGCGCCACTCCTCACAGCCGGTTAGCCAGTGAATATATATTACTAATTTTGAGTTAGCTATAATTATAATTATTGCTCGGTTCCACTGTTAAATTATTAGCGAAACAAACTATTAAAAGATTCCGACCTTACAGCCCTTTATACACAATAAATTATAATTTTTAATTATCGCTTGTCTGTCTACACATCTGGCATGCTCTGAACAGATGTGAAGGTTTCAACCCTGACTGGATCAGCGACACGCAGCTGCTAAATTAAAACTCAAGTCTCCAGTGCCAAGTATTTCTCATTTCTTTCAATACTGTAGCCAGTTTTTATATTATTCACATTTTTGTTCTTATTACTTAGAAAAATTTTACAGGAATTATTAAAGCATATACCTAATGAAATTCATTAAGCAATTAGTACATCGAGAGTCACGTTGCTGTGGAAAAAAAAAATTGCGGCTATCGTTTCTTATTTTCATTACCGCGACAGTTATTATTACCAAATCTAAATACATTTCAGTTTGATTAACTAATTATTCAATATGTAAATTGTGCTTCATATATGCACGGGTTTCAGCTATAGTTATATGCCTCTAATACATAATTCAAGTCATACGATGTATCTATATATTCAGTTTAGTAAGTAAGTAAGTAAGTAATTTTAGAACTAAGCAGCAGTCTGCTATTCCCCCCTTATGGGGCTAGGCAGTTTTGTTTTTCACACCTCACAGATTTCGTATCGTTTTACCATACGTATTCGGCAATAAGATTATACGTTATGTGATGTCTGTATACACTCATTCTAGCAATTGGCATGTACGTTGAGTTACATACGTGGTACCAGCAAGTATTTTCACTATAGCATTCGCAGATTTATTTAAACCAAGAGCAAATAAGTTTAACCCAAGAGCAAATAACTTTAACCCAAACACAAATAAGTTTAACTCAAACACAAATAAGTTTAACCCAAAAACAAATAAATTTAAACTAAGCACAAATAAGTTTAACCCAAGAGCAAATAAGTTTAACCCAAGCACAAATAAGTTTATCCTAAGAGCAAATAAATTTATCCTAAATTCTCAGTAAGACATTTTAATACAAAAGCTTTCAATTTCCGTTCAAATTCACATTTTATTACTTCATTTTGTCATTAACCCAGATAAGCCTACTGTCCTATATATAGGTCAGTGAAAACAACAAAAATTATCTACCTACCCACATAAGACACATAAATTATTTCAAGTTGTATGCAAGAAACATATTGTTAGCTGCTACAAAAAAATATAAACCCATAGTTATTTTAAGTTTTCAGTGAAATATTTAGGCACAAATTGCATAATAAACGTGTTCAGCAGATATGGCTGATAAAAGGTAAGCATAAAAGTTGTTATTTGTTTATTTTTCACATTGTGTTGCTGTTTATTTTATCTTGATCCCTTACCTCTGGTGGGGGGTGAACAAGGTGATTGATTTAAACGTTGACTGATAATTAGCAACTGATTTATTAATATCTTAACACCGTTTATGTACAATCAGAAAAATGCTTAGCTTAACAATAACAATAATAATTTCTTAAGACGTGCAATACAAGGTTCAGCAAATTATATTTTGCTTGTGACCTATTGAGCATAAATGTGCTTGCATGGTGATCTGTTTATAGTTTATTGACCGATGAATGCAATTTATTGATTGTTGCATAAATTGCATTGTCATCTTTGCTATGTGTTCTGACTTGAACATTCTCCCCCTTGGTGACTGCAGTCGCAATATGGTCGTGTGGAGGTAGTTTTAAGGTGAATCTCGGGTTTGTTGATGATCCTGACTCTGCATGTTGAGCTAGGCTGCTTCGTTTAGCGGGTTGCGGAGTCGTTTGGCTTAATTTAATGTCGGGGATGCCTTCAACCTTCCTTCGGGTTAGCGGGCAGCAGGGTTGTACTTGTCGCCATAACTTATATGCAAGTACGATTAGTAGGATGGTAATTACGATTGCACTGACTGCCGATGCCTCGTGGTGGCCAATTGATTTGAATATAGTTGAGGTTGACACTAGGTCCTGCTGTAGTACTTCTTGATCCCTAATTGCATCGAATAAATGGTCGGATGATTTTAAAATTGGTTCACGTTCAATGATTTCTCTGTCTGTTTTTCTTGTCATTATAGTGGTGCTTATGTTGAAATTCATTGCCTTGTTAAATGTCGATTTAACTGGTATCTTAGCAGTTATTGTTGATGTTAGTGTATTCTTCTTAGTTTGGGTGAGGCAGTTGTTGCCGATCTGAATTATTCCTATTTTATCGAGAATGATGTCTTCTCTTACTCCGTTGCATTTGACCGCTGCGGTGGTGGGTGAGCTGCTGATAAATAGCCAAGTGTTGGCCATGTAAAGATACTTCCATAATGTGATTGATAGAGAGAACTGCTTCAAGGAGCAGTGTTGTTTTTCTTAGCGCTGGTAGATCTCATCAATGATACAATTTGGGTTTGTTTCGATACTGCTGACAACTGTTGGAGTTCACAACATCAAGTGTTTTGCTTGGGTGATACAATTGGCTAGTTCTGCTTCAGTAAGCTCGAAGTAGGTTTGAATGTTATAGTTTGTACCTATTATATATCTGCTAATGGCTGGTGCTACGTATGTATTGTTTTTAATGTGGTAGGGTATAGCGGTAGCCTTCGTTAGGGTGAATTGATCCCTTTCCATGATGGGAAGATATCCATAAATAATAATATTTCCGTTGTCTCTGACTATTTCCAGTCTTTCTTCTGGTGTGCCAGAGACCTTTAATTTGGATGGAATTTGGTCGGAGGCTTTAATGGTGATATTTGCTATTTTTGCCGGTGACATGAATTCAAATAGATTTCCCCTTTTCATGGTAATCCTCGCGAGTCTTATATAATGTTCTTCTAGGTCACCGAGGAAGTTTATGGCAAGTTGATATGCGGCTATGATATTGATATTAATCCTGTTGGTGTCAGTTTGGGAGAACCATCCTTGAACTTTGTTGATTTCCTCTAGAGCTTTGTGTAGTTTGTTTGTAAACATGTTATTTTTTGAGTTACGCGGGCTTCTGTGTCGTTAACTACGGCTATTGTAGAGAGTATTAGACTTGATTGATGTTGGGCTGCTTGTTGTAAGATTTGTTGGTTTTGACGAAGAGTGTTAATGTCTGTATATACATCTTCATTGACTCCAAAAACGTATTCTAGTATATTGCCAAATATATTTCGCCTTTTTCGTTTAGTATCTAGATCTTTTAGCAATGTCATTTCATGGGATAACGTTCGTCCTTTTTCCTTTAAATGCTGAAGTAGTAGATCACAATGGATGTCGCTAGACAGGTGCCGGGATCTGTTACATACATCTTCCATTTGTGATAATGTCTTGTCAATTTTATCTTCGTCTGATTTTATATTCAATGGATAGCTCAGCTCGACTCAAAGCGTTCCTCTCTTCAGATTTGCTTCACCGATATGCTCGATGTACAACCCTGCCTTGGGTTGTGTTATGTTATAGGAGCAGCTCCCTATCTTTGCAAACAGTATGAGTAGGAGACAAAGAATGGTTGGATGTGTTGTTGTCCACCCTCCTCCATGTCCTCCGTGATTTATGGAACTTCTATAGCTCTCAGAGTAGTACATCTTAGCTAATTTAGGCAATTTGTAGCGTTCTTCGTCAGCCTTGACTGCATGTAACTGTTTCTCTATCGGTACTAGTGTGTTGTATCCTGTTACAGGGAATATGCGAATACCTTTACGTTTCCGTTGCATGTGTTCGTGTCGGAATTGATTTAATTGTGTCTTGAATTTCGACGGTGCGTTTGGACAAGTTTCCCTTACTGGTTTCTGAGATCATTTCTCAATTTTGGCTTTTACGTTGTTGGGTTCGTTGTCTGTTAACTTATGCTTCCTGTTATTTTTTGGTGTGGTTTCCTGTGTTGGAAGCCTCTGTACTAGAACTGTTGTAATATTCGTGTATGGTTTGATTGTTGCTGGAGGTTCAATACATTCTTGCTCATTTTCTATGGGTAGTTTGCATAATTTTGTTACTGGTCTTTTCAAAATGAGATTTCCCTTGCATCGAAGACTCACTACTCGCGTGAGTCCATCCTTGCCGGGATGTGTCTCAGTTACACGTGCAAGGAGCCACCTTGTTGGTGGTAGGTTTTCGTCCTTGATTAAAACAAGTTGTCCAGGCTCTATGTTATCTTGTTTTGAGCGCCACTTGGGTCTCTGTTGTAGCCGTGACAAATGTTCTGTTGACCATATTTTCCAGAAGTCTCTTTGATGCTTGATTACAAGTTTCCATCTTGTTAAACTGTTAATATTTGTTTCCTTTTCAGCACAAATGGGTGTGCTCAGCGGTGCTGTGCCCATCAAAAAATGACCTGGTGTTAACGCAGCGAGATCATTTAGGTCATCACTGAGCGGACAAATGGGTCGAGAGTTGAGACATGCTTCTATTTGGTATAGTAATGTCGTTAATTCTTCAAAGGTTAAAGTTGTTTCTCCAATAATTCTTTTAAGGTGGTGTTTGATGATTTTACACCAGACTCCCAAAGTCTGCCCATGTGATGTGCTCCTGGTGAGTTGAAATGCCATTGTGTCCCGTCAGAGGCTAGTAGATTCACTACCGCAGGCGTGTTGTCGGTTATCGCCTTTTGGAATTCTTCTTTAAGTATTTTCTGTGCTCCCACAAAGTTAGTTCCACAATGGCTATAAAGATGTTTGCAGAGGCCACGTCTAGCAGTAAATCTCTTGAATGCCGCTAAAAATGCTTCTGTGGTTAAATCACTGACGACCTCAATGTGTATTGCCTTTGTTGCTAGGCATACAAAAACGGCTATATATCCCTTATAGGATTTATGTCCACGCCCCTTTGATGCTCTTAAATGAATTGGGCCAGCGTAGTCGACGCCTGTGTGAGTGAATGGTTTAGATGGATTTATTCTTGCGACTGGTAGGTTGCCCATTAGTTGTTGAGTTACTTCTGATTTAAATCGAAAGCATCTTATACATTTATGAACGAGGTCTCGTATGATAGTTCGTGCCTTTGGGATCCAATATTGTTGTCGGACGTATGCCAGTGTACTTTGGTTACCCCCATGGAGTGTTTTTAGGTGAGCCTGCTGAATTATAAGATTAGTCAGATGGCTTTTGTGCGGTAAAATTATTGGATGTTTTTCACTTACAGTGAGTGTTGAGTTTTCAAGTCGTCCTCCCACTCTTAGGATCCCTGCCTTATCTAGCACTGGGTTGAGTGGCAAAAGCTTATTCTTGGGACTGAGTGCTTTACCTGCTCTTAATTCTTCAATTTCTTTGTGAAAATGCGCTGCTTGTGTTAATTTTACTACTTGCATTCTTGCTTCTTCAAGTTCGGAAGTGCTGATTATTAAGGCTTGACTTCTTTGCTTTGTATTTCGACAATTACGAATGAATTTGTTGCAAATGGCTAGTACTCGTATTAGTCTGTGCATGGTTGAAAACCGTTCGATTATATTGTCGGTAGATATCACTGTTGTAAGTGTTGCACATGTTGGTTTAATTTCCAATGCAGTTGCCCTAGCTTTTATGTTAGTTTGTGGCCACCGTTCCTTGGGGTATTTTAGCCACCTTGGACCTGTCCACCATAAGTTATGAGAATTAATCCTCTTGAGGCACAGTCTGCTGGATTCTCGTCCGACTTGATGTAGTTCCATTGGTTTGGGTTAGATAGTGATTGTATTTCTTCAACTCTATGTGCGTCAAAGTTTTTCCATTTGCCTGCATCACCCTTTATCCAAGATAGTGTAAACATTGAATCAGACCATAGAAAGACCCTTGTGTTATCGATTTTCATGGTTTTCAATGTGCTCTTCATTAATTTTGCAAGTAGTAATGCACCACACAGCTCTAATCTTGGTATTGTTGTCTTTGATTTCACGGGAGCTACCTTTGATTTGGCTGCAAGTAATGTGACTGTTGGACTCTTTGTTTGGGAAGTCACCTTGATGTAAATCACTGCCGCGTATGCCCTTTCAGATACAACGCTGAAACCATGTAGCTCGACTGGGTTTGTGTGATGGGTTTGACAAATCCATCTGGGAATGCTTAATTCTTCTATTTTTGGTAGATCGTTTCTGAAGTTATTCCAGTCTGTTTTAACTTGAGAGGGGAGTTCTTCGTCCCAGGTCACACCTTGTAGCCAGAGTTGTTGAAGTATAAGTTTAGCCTTTACTGTTACAGGTGTAAGCCATCCCAACGGATCGAAAATCTTAGCTATATCTGATAGTAAGATTCTCTTTGTATTTTGTAGATTTACCTTGATGTGGAAAGTGTCAGATTTTGGAGCCCAATGGACACCCAGGGTCTTGATGGTATCTCCATCCTTTATTTGAAGGACATTCTGTTCTCTTAAATCCTCGGGTATTCCTTTTAACAAACCTTGTTTGTTACTAGCCCACTTTCGCAGCTTGAATCCACCTGCGGATAATAAGTTAATTAATTCATTTCGTAATCGCTTCGCTTCCTGAACTGTATCTGCTCCGGACATCATGTCGTCTACATAAAATTCTGTTAGGACGATTTTGGAGGCTAATGTATATCTTTGTTCTTTGTCTCTTGCTAATTGCTGCATAGTTCTAATTGCTAAGTATGGTGCAGACGATGTGCCATATGTTACTGTTGTTAGTTTGTATTCCTGTATTGGATCGTCTGGTGAGAATCGCCATAGTACTCGCTGTAAATCTTGATCTTCTTCGTCCTTTTTTATTTGCCTGTACATCTTTTCTATATCAGCTGTAAAGGCGCCATCGCAATAGGATAGCTGGTAAGTCTTGTTGAAGCTGAGGCCCTGTTAGCATTCTTTCGTTTAAACTTTTTCCTCCAGCAGTTTTTGCTGAGGCGTCAAAAACTACTCGCAATTTAGTGTTTGTGCTATATAATTTGTTCACCGCATGCTGTGGAAGGTAGCATAAGTTGGATATGGACTCCATGGGAGTTGTTGCAGGTACCATATGTTTTAACTTGATGTATTCCATCATAAAATGTTTGTATTCTCTTTCCAATGTCTTGTCAGTTTTGAATTTTCTTTTAATCTGAAGTAATCTAGCAGAGCTATTTTCCTTGAAAATACCAAGTTTACCAATGGTTCCTTAAAAGGAATATTAACTGTGTACGTTCCATCTTGGTTTCGGTTATAAGTTGCTTGGTAGTGTTTTTCACAATCGTGATCTTCCTTAGACATCTGATATTCTGTAGATACCTGTTCTAATTCCCAAAATCGTTTTAGCTGGTCATCTATTTCAACATTGGAGATCATACTGATAATTTTCGGTCGCATTGTATTGGCATGGGTTTGTCCTGATATAATCCATCCCAATTCAGTATTCTGTGTCAGCAGTCCGCGATGATTTTTTCGTACTCCTTCTAATATTATTGAGCTGTATACGTCTGCCCCTATAATGACATCAATTGTGCCAGCCTTGTCAAAATTTGGGTCTGCCATGATAATATTCTTCCATGGTATGTCCAGATTTAGGTATTTGTCTGGTAGAATGCTAGTGAGTCTTGGTAATACAAGAGCTTCGACTTGGTGTTTGTTTAACCTTCTCTCTGTGCACATACATTTTAACATTAACCATGTACAGGGCTGCAATCGCACCCCATACAATTTTATTGTAAAATCTATGTGAAAAACATTGTCTGCATAAATAATAATAAAATTTTATTGATACAGTACCAATTTAAAAAACAAAATTAATTAAAATTAAAAAATATCAAAGTTAAAAAAAAAATAAAAAAATTTACGATGCATCGTCCGAATCTATATATTTCTCTTACCCCATCATCAATTTCAATCTTGATACATTCATTACAAGCATTTTTACTATGCTTTTTACAGGTTGGTTTTTCGCAAATGTGGCAGATCAAGCTGGTCATGATGGTATTAGAGCGAGGACATATGTAGCACCTGCGTTGAGAAGATCAGGCACGTTGTAGCCGACTTGTTGCATGGCAATCTTTACGCTGGTTTTTAACTATTTTGGACTTGACAGCCTACTTTTCACAGCATAATCAACCAATTGCGTGGATAAATATTTTAGGATATCTTTCCGTTCTGAAAATTGCTTTTGTATATACAACTGTGGTCTTGATAGCCTATGCAAGATCAAAGTAGCAACTCCCGCCAAATCAATAATATTGAGAAAAGGAATGAATCATAAATCGTTTCAAAACGAATATCGTAATCGTAACCAAGAAATAAATAGACATGTAGACACAATAAATGTGAAACAAGTCAAACAGTATAAAAATACTAACGCAGCTGCTTACAACATCCGGATTTTAATGAAAATTTTATAACAAAACTTCGGGGTGCATATACACCCCTACACACAGTTAAACTCTCAGGTGCCTTTGTAGTTTCACTACTTCATCCATATTTACCAATTTCAATCCGTTTTTGTCTTCCAGTGTGTAAAACATATCACAGATAGCATTCCTGGAAGGATTTTGTTAAGTCTTGATTAATTAATTCTTTATTTACGTTTTTAACAGGCTGGGGTGGATTTGCACCCCTGTACACAGAGAAAAGGTTAAATGAAGATGAAATTCTTGGTTGTATTTCCATATGAATTTTGCTATGAGCTATTCCTGCGTTAGCTGCACCTATTCCTGCTATTTCGGCAAATATTTTTATTCTGGGTAGTGATAAAAGTTGTTCGATATTCTCTGGCACGTATGATGCCTGTGAGCCCGGATCAATGACTGCACGCACTGTTTCTAGATTTCCAGTCGCCGAT
The DNA here is from genome assembly GCA_963930735.1 of Dioctria linearis. Taxonomy (NCBI): domain Eukaryota; kingdom Metazoa; phylum Arthropoda; class Insecta; order Diptera; family Asilidae; genus Dioctria; species Dioctria linearis. The sequence goes on along the minus strand of OZ005743.1, from coordinate 86,408,900 downwards.
CGTACTCTAATTAATGCTGTTGCCAGAAGAACAGTATTATTTTGTTGTGCTAAATGGTTCTGTACTTTAGCGGCTTCAATCAGCGGTTTCACTTGTATGTTTTTGTTGATACTGCCCTTGGAATTGTTATCTTGATAGACTTCGTGTAGTAAAGAGTGGTGAGTTTTGCGGCAGATATTGCATTTGTGTTTGCTTAAACATTTCTCTTGTTCATCATGATTTAAGCAGTTTATACAAAGTTTAGTTCTTCTTATAAACTTTCTTTTTCGCTGTACTTCGAGTTGCTGGAAATCATGGCAATTATATATCGCGTGATCATTTTGGCAGTATTTACACTGCTGAGTTCTCTTCGAATGGTAGTTCTTATATGTTATGGTTCTTGTTGGTATTTTATCATATTTCCACCTTTGAGGCAATTCACGCCGTTTATTGTCTCCAAATGCTTCAAGCGATTGGAATCTAGACTCCAGGAATCTGTAGAGTACTTCAAATGTCGGAATCTCCTTTGGTTTATCTAAGGTTTGTTCATAGAGCGTGTGTGTTTCTTGGTCAAATTTTTGTATGCATATGTGTACTATAATTGGTGCCCATGATCTAGTATAGATGTTTAGATTGGTTAGCGCATGTAGACATTCTTTTATAGTATTGTGCATTTTCCTTATTCCACTTGCAGACGCAATATCAAATTTTGGTAGCGATAATATGTGCTGAATTTGAGTGGCCACAATCTTTCTTTTGTTTTCGAATCGTTCTATTAATATGTCCCAGGCACTTGCATAGTAGCAATCACATATTTCCAGGTGGCACAATAGCTTTGAAGCTTCACCTTTTAAATGCGTTTTCAAGTATTGCATTTTCTCTATGTTTGATAGCATTTTGTTATCATGTATGAGTTTCACAAAGATATCGTGAAAGCTTCACCATGCCTCATATTTTCCATCAAACGTTGGAATTGTAAGTCTTGGCAATCTGATATCATTTTCAGATGGCGTGCCTTGAAGAGACGTTTGTTTCTCTTGAAGAGATATCATGGCCTTGTTGTAATTGTATTTGGTTGCTGAAAAAGGTCTATTAGGCTCTCCATTTCTTCTTCTTCATAATTGTCTGTTTCGCAGTATAGCAGAACTTCTTCATGCAGTTGTTGAATGCTTTTCCAATTCTCGCTGAGTATGCGGATGTAGAACTCAATTCGAGTTGAATTGAGTTCATTGTCATTGTGTACTTGATGTACTTGTTCCGTGAAAGCTGCAATGCGAAGTCTTTCTCGTTTACGACGGACCTCATTCTCATTCTCGCTGGTTATTAGTGAAAGTTTAAATTGCTTGTTTGAGTGGCGTGATTCATCATTCGGGGTAGTGTCTGCTTCAGCTGCCAAATCTGCTTCGTAGATTGCAAGTTTTCTTTTTATGAGTGTTGTTGCTTCTTTTACCTGATCGTAGTAAGCATCCGTATTTTATTGGTGCTCAGGTTTGTTAAACGCAGCAATCTCTTCATGGCGGGCTTGAAATTCTTCCCAAAGTTTCTTGTATTCCTGTTGTTTTTTTATGATAAGCTCTTTTGTTCTCCTATTCTTAGGTTGTCTTCGGTTGTTTTCCAAGAGTTTGGTCAATTGATCACCGACTTCAAGTTGTTTGTTGGCTAACTCTTCCATGACGATGGTTCTCTCTCTGCAAGAAGTTTATAATTTTAAATTAAATTTCTGCGCTTACTGATGTTTTTTTTTTTTGGCTGATGACTGTCGCTTAATCTGCTCTTCAGATTCTGTTATGGCTGGTGAATCGTGAATGCGGATGATGGTAGTATATCGGTGGTAGTATGGCACCTCTGAGTTTAGTAAGTTGGTACTGTTTATCCCTTCTTTGAAATGATGCAGTAGTCGCGGTTCAGTTTTTGCTCAAAGGACCAATGTTTATTTTATCTTGTTCCCTTACCTCTGGTGGGGGGTGAACAAGGTGATTGATTTAAACGTTGACTGATAATTAGCAACTGATTTATTAATATCTTAACACCGTTTATGTACAATCAGAAAAATGCTTAGCTTAACAATAACAATAATAATTTCTTAAGACGTGCAATACAAGGTTCAGCAAATTATCTTTTGTTTGTGATCTATTGAGCATAAATGTGCTTGCATGGTGATCGGTTTACAGTTTATTGACCGATGAATGCAATTTATTGATTGTTGCATAAATTGCATTGTCATCTTTGCTATGTTTTCTGACTTGAACAGTTGCTTTTTTTAGTTTCGAATAATGACTTTCTTACACATAACCTATATTTCTTTAGCTTTTGACTTTCTACCATGTATACATTTGATTTGAAATATTGGTGTTCTACATATAGTCCAGTAGGATAATAAGTAGTTATTTTTTGTTTTCAGACCATTACCTGCTCATGAGATATTAGACATCTTGGAGAATATTTCCGACGATGAAGATAACCGGGAAAGGGTTATATGTATTTTACCTCCTCCTGTAAATCCAGATTGCCCTACTGATGAAGATTCTGGAGACGAGGACAATGTGACAATCAATAACTTGCCCAGGAACATTTTGCTTCAACCCGCAGAAATAACCGTTCAAGGAGAAGATCTGTCTAGTGATGACGAGGAACATGAACCCACTGATCGTTGTCCTAAACGAAGACGTACTTATTCATGGAGAAAGCGTGACTTAGAAAACCGCCTCTGGAATGGCCGAAGGTTTCAGGTGCGATTCAAGAAAAAACTCCTATGGAATGGTTTCAAGTTTTTTTCGATGATGAAGTTATGTCATTGTTGGTAGTAGAGAGTAACAAGTACGCCATAAAAACAACCTTGCTGGCGACATAACCCTTGAGGAAATGAAATGATTCATAGGCGTTTTACTTGTAAGTGGGTATGCGTGACTGCCTCGAAGGCGAATGTATTGGGAAAATTCTCCTGGCTCCAAAAATGAGTTAGTAAACTATGCTCAGGGACAGGTTTGATTATATTTTTCGTCATTTTCATATCAACGATGATTTAGATCCTCAAGACAAGTACACAAAATTCCGTCCACTTGTGACACTACTAAACAAAAAGTTTCACGAATTTGCTACACTCGACGAACACTATAGCTTTGACGAAGTCATGATCCCTTATTATGGCCGGCATGGTTGCAAGCAGCATATCAAAGTAAAGCCGATTAGATATGGCTTCAAGTCATGGGTTGGCGCTACTCGACTTGCATACGTATTATCGATGGAACCTTATCAAGGCGCTAGGACTATGTGCGATCCAATATATAAACATTTGGGCCTAGGGGCTAGCGTCTTGATTTCTAGAAGCTATAATCTCCCGTATCACATTGTATTTGACAACTCCTTTACCGGGACACCGTTGATAGAAGAAGTAACTAATAAAGGTCTTCGTTGCACTGGCACTGTTCGAGAAAATAGGACTTCCAGCTGTCCTCTTACTTCTTCTAAAGTATTGAAGAAAAAAGAGCGAGGTTCTTTGGATTACAGGTCAACTCATGACAATAAGTTTATAGTTGCCAAATGGCATGATAAAAATATATTTAGTATTGCTTTAAATGCTGTTGGCGAGAATCCTAAACAGCCAGCAAAACGGTTCTCGCAGAGTGAAAAGAGAAACATTATGATTGAGGAGCCTCATATTGTCGCTATATATAATAAACATATGGGGGGAGTGGATAGATCAGACGAGAACATCTCTCATTACCGCGTTGGACTAAGGGAAAGAAATGGTATATGCCTCTGCTTACGCATATGATCGATCTGGCGGAAAACAATGCCCGTCAATTATATGAAACCAATAATGGTAAGCTGGATCATCTAGGTTTTCGAAGGAAGGTCGCAACAGCTTTGATTGAGTCGAATAGGAAGGAGGGAAAGAGAGGACCAAACCGACCTTCGCACCATGAACATGCCGATAGTCGAAAAGACAAAATAAATCATTTGGTTGTCCCACAATCAAAAGAAACACGTGGTTGCCAATGCCATAAAAAATGTGCGATGTTGGAGTATGTGTCAAATGTTTTGAGACCTACCATTCATAATTTTTTTTATTTAGTTAACTACTAATTAGACATAACCATAATTATATTTCATTTTTGTAAACCTTTTCAATTATATTATTCTAAATAAAGCTGATTACAGAACATTTATGGTTTGAGTATTCATACAATAATTTACCATGTATTATCCTACTGTCCTATATACAGGTTTTTTACATTAAGTTCGCCCATTTGCAATTGGAACTCATCCTTTTGCAAATTAAATTCACTTTATTGCAAACGAAATTCACCATTTTGCAAATGAAATTCATCCTTTTGGAAATCAAGTACTTTTACATATCTATATATTATATTTATAAAAAACCCTAATATTAATTACATATTAAGAAATCAAAATTTTTTATTATAATTCATATTTACATATGGAGATGAACATATGTATGAAAACAAAAAAATTCAAAAATGTAGTATAACATGCTCTATAACGGTTCTCCTGTAGCAGCAGCTGGTAACTTAACATACATATTCATGTAATAATTATAAGAATTAGCTGACGTAATCGTTCCAACAGAGTTATTAATTACATCTATCAAATTTTCACGATTTAAAGGATCAGCTAACAAATTTCTTGCATTAAACTTGATTTTTGAAAATACTTCTTCAAGAGGATAACCATTGGAGAATATGGTGGGAGAAAAAGTAGAGTATGCCTTGTCTGACCAACAAGATCACGCACTTCCTGCGTCTTGTGGATACTTGCGTTGTCCAAAAGCAGCCAAACTTCGCTCAGATTATCATCTTCCAATTTCTGAAATAAGAAAGTTGCAGAAAATATTTGAGTTGACTGTAGACTGCTGAATTACTTCATGGCAAAAATGTAATATACTATATGTAAAAGTACTTGATTACCAAAAGGGTGAATTTCATTTGCAAAATGGTGAATTTCATTTGCAAAATGGTGAATTTCATTTGCAATAAAGTGAATTTAATTTGCAAAAGGATGAATTCCAATTGTAAAAGGGCGAACTTAATGTGAAAAACCGTATAGGACGGTCATTTCCCTGAAAGCCTTACATGCAGGATTTTTTTCAACATTTTTACCTGTTGTCTAGGACCTATACAACTAGAAAAATATAAATTTTACCAACATTTCGAGAAAAGATAGTTTCAGGTATATCTGGGTTAAAAACAATATTATCCTTCAAATATTAGCAAAAATTTAGAGCAATATTCGTCGAAAATACATAAAGCACCGCGAACCCAAAAATTGACAGAATAAATAATAGCAAAACCTTATCGCTAAGAAATGGTGTGACGTATTTTTCAATTAGTTTGTGCAGATTCCATCACTTATCACAGTGTTCAGTTTATTTGAAGCAACAGTACCGATTGCAGATTTAAAGTGGTATTCTATAAAATTTTCTTTAATTCAATAACATGAGAAATGACAGATATTTCAGCGCAAACAGTTCTAATGAATGGCAACCCAAGCTACCCAAGATGTGGAGTTGCCAAGCAATAGTAGTGGAGTTGGAGGTAAGGAAGAGATGGACGGCGTAGTCATGACCAGTTTTAGGTGATGTAAGTAGAGAGCATAATATTGTTACAGTTATTGAAGAAGCCTGCAACAAGTCACACCGACTGACTACGCCAATTACTTAATGGACTTGGTTTTACTCACCCCTAAGGCAATGGAAGGGCAGCCTTTGCACTGACCATTTGTTCAGAAATTTTATCTATATCATCTTTTATAATATCTTTCATATTAACGTCATGTTTGAAGAAGTTGTTTTTAATGACAAAATGAAATAATAAAATGTTGATTTGAATTGAAATTGAAAACTTATTTGCTCTTGGGTTAAACATATTTGTGCTTGGGTTAAACTTATTTGTGCTTGGGTTAAACTTATTTGTGCCTGGGTTAAACTTATTTGTGCATGGGTTAAACTTATTTGTGCTTGGTTTAAATTTATTTGATCTTGGGTTAAACTTATTTGCTCTTGGTTTAAATAAATCTGCGAATGCTATATATACAGAACGGAGTTGGCTTGCATTCCGAGAATACGGAATTTTCTTCTCGTGTTCTGTCAGTTACAGAAGTTGTGTCATAAAGGTTAGCGTTGCTCTCCCGCTATTTTTTACCCAGCTTGCACTTAATAAAATTATTAAGGTCCTGACCAGTTTGATAAAATTGGGTAAGTAAAAAAAAGAGGTAAAATGTGTGTTGAGCTAAATTTCGTTTTCTGAATTTATAGAGTGGACTGCAGGGAACCAGAGCCCTTTGCAAAGCATTATACAAGATTTTTGCGAGTATGCTTAGTGGAAAAAGCAAGCTGCATGGCTTTGGTGACGGATAAGTACTACGGGCGATAAAACAGGTACCGTAGGCCTTTTGATTTAGAAGACGCCAGGAAATAGAACCACGAAAATCAATCTGATGCTATAATTGTAGAATAAGGCTTAAGAAAATATTAAATTAATTTATCAATTTTATAGAATTAAGATAACAAATGCTAGCGATATAGACAGACAACAAGGCCAAACTTGAAGTCGATAGAACTGAGACTGTGTTGAGTTACTATTTTAAAAGGCAAAGATTGTGAACGTCATTTGAACTGAAGAAAAGATCTGCATAACTCAACCAAAGGAGTCTATTTGTTATAGATAATATTGATACAGGCATAGATATAGTAAGTTCTAATGATGATACAAATCCTGATATACATGGTACAAGGTCAAATCCATGTAAGCAATCAATTTCATCAATTTCTGGCCACATAATATAAAAAGCCATTAATTGTTCTATCTTAATTTTTTTACATTCCCACGGGAAAATTCTTCGCGAATTCAAAATATATTTTAGTTCCCATATTTATTCCTACATAATCAAATATTCTCACGTACAAACGCTCGAGCTCGAAAATATAAAGACATCAGATTTCATTAATATATTTTTGCTAGACACTACGTCAGCAAAAATAGAATAAGTTGTGGGAAAGAAGATTTGCCTGAGCACCAAGAACAGTTAGTGTGGAGGTAACCGTCGCGACAAAAATTAAAACGTTCTTCCTTACAAAATTCATTAATAAAGATTATTATTAAATAATTTTAGTTATTAAAACTTTCTTGTATCGATTATTCTTTGAATTAGCTAGAGAAACAGTTCAATAAATCTTAGTGTAACAAATCTCGGTGGTCTTATTTATTTTTTTTTACATTAACTGAAATTGAAAGTGAAACTTCTATTCTCGTGAATTGCAAAAGCATGAAAAATTTGTTAGTAATGAAATGCAGGAATTGTATACAAGACTTCAGACGGGAAATCCGATTTTGCAAGGAACCAATCATACAGTTAGATTAGAGTGTCATATTATGACACAAATTGAACAGCTAGGCTTTAATGGAAAATTTTCAAATTTAAGGATGAGCCAGAGAAACTTTAGTATATAGGTATATAGATTAATGAATGAATTCATAGGTTTTCAATAAGGCAGAGAAATAAGTTACGAGAGCGATACTCTCCTGGAAGGAATTTTGTTTTTGATCTTAAGCTTGTAAGTGAGGAGATAAATGTAAATATCGTTAAGGATGTGTGTAGAGCTGAAAAGAAAAATGGGTGTCTAGGCAACTAGGACGGCATAGTTAAATAATTTGAATTGATGGTCCTCTGTTGCCTATTTTAAAATATTCCGTGCTCATTAAGCAACACCACTGATAGGACCTGAAAATCTTTTGTTCTAGAGATATCATAACTTCCTCAGCCTTTTTTCAGCATTTAGATTTCGTACAGCAACTACAGAGAGCTCCTGCGAGGGACTGGCGGTATGTAAGTCATTTTTTTTTTTTGATTTTTGTTGTAATAATAGAATCTAGATGATAGTGGCTTATTGAACTCCCGGATGTTTGTCCATATACGGGTCAATCGTGTAGCACTCCCTCGCTTGAGAATGCCAGTTTTAAAGTGGACGCGAAACAAAATATTTGTACTGTGAGAATTAATTTTTTTTTTTTTGTTGTAAAATCACCCCCTTAGCTGGGGGTCTATTATTGAACACGAAACGAAATTTCGGATAACTCGAAATTTATGTACGAAAAACTATGTTCGAGCTATGATTGAATACGAACGAACTCTGTCAATCTGTCAATTGTTATAGTGATGTGTTCATTCCTTTCAGAAAAATATTCAAGTGTAGTTATTTTAAAAATGGATAGTATTGCATTATTTTTTAAGAAGAGGAGGAGGGAAATTTAAGGATTATTCGAAAGGGAATTCGCGATCAGTCTAACATATTTGAGACACCTACGAAACAGTAAGGCTTTGTAAGCATTTACGACAAATCAAATTCATATTAATCTTTCAAGGTTCATGAAAAACTACAGGCTCTCAAAGAATGCATTTAAATATTTATTAGACGAGATGCAACATAAATTTAAACCAACCGTCCGCTCTACATCAATACCACCGATACTAAAAATTGCTGCGGCACTGAGATTCTTTGCTGAAGGTGGTTATCAAGGTGGGACGGGCCAAGATCTAAATTTTGGAATGTCCCAATCCACTTTATCTGTCGTGTTATCAGAAATTCTAGAAATTATGGAATTGGAAGTATGTCCAAAATGGATTACTTGTGAAATGAGTGAACAAAAAAAACGAGCATCCAAATCTAATTTTTTTAACGTTACGGGTTTTCCTGGAATAATAGGCTGTGTTGGCGGGACTCACATAAAGATAATTGCCCCATCTTAAGATGAGCATTTATACTTTAATCGAAAAGGATATCACAGTCTTAATGCTATGATCGTAAGTATGCATTGCTCACTTGGAGGTAAATAATTTTTCAAAATAACATTTTCGGTATGCGACTATAAAATGAGGATATGTTGTATTGATGCCAGATATGGAGGGTCTTCCCATTACTCGTTAGTATGGAGTTTCAGCGACGAGATAAATAATTTAAAGACCAATTATGAAAATGGTGATAGGAGTAGTTGGATACTAGGTAATTATTAGGAAAATGTAGGTAAACCGTACATATAAATACATAAACAATTTTAGGTGATTCTGGATATCCTCTCCAACCTTGGTTAATTACTACATATAGGGCAGCTTCAGAAAGAAGCAGAGAGGCGATATTTAATACTGTCCATTCAAAGGCAAGGAACATTGTTGAAAGAACAATTGGAATTCTGAAATCTCGTTTTCGGTGTTTATACGAAGGAAGAGCGCTTCACTACAAACCATTCAAAGCTGTGAAAGTAATAAAAACGTGTGCAGCGTTGCACAACATTTGTATATTCTATAAAATGAATTGCGCCCATATCATCTTGCCTCCTGAAAGTGAAGACGATGAAGAAGAAGAAGTAGAAATTGATACGAGCACAGAAGAATGGGCAGTAGCCATTAGAATCCGTAATAACATTTTAAATTCTTTATTTCCGTAAAAAGGAACAGATAACTTCTAGCTAAGGTATATAATAAATATAGGTATATATTAAGATGTTGCAGTTTTTTTATGCGCACAGCAAATCAGTTATTGCAGTTTCACATTTCCCTTACAGCTGGCTCACGCTCCTGCAAATCAAGTGTAATTCTCTTGAGCTCTAACTTTTCTTGAAATTGTTTTTATTTTTCTATTTTATATTTCATATTTTCTTTTATTTCATCTTTCCTTAAATAGTATTTTTTTTCCTTTAGATGAAATTTCTTCTTTTTGAGCTCAATGTTTTCTTTGTTTAATTTTACACAAATTTTCCTGGATTTGTATTTGCTTGGGTGATATACAAGGTAAGTCACTTTGCTCATGTGAGTTCTCATCAGATTGATTCGAGTTTGATGAAGGATCATTCTCAGTTGGTGCTGAATCACAGCTATTGCTATTTGGCTGGGATGAATCTGCGGAACTAAGTGCTGGAAATCAGAAAAACTTAAAAGCTTACAAGGGCCCCCCGCCTGTACCACTTAATTGTGTTTTGTTATTGCGGAGTTTCTTCTTAATGTGGAACTTATAATCTGCCCATACCTATAATTACTATGATGTAATTTTAACTTAAAATGAAATCCTAAATTCCACCTTTTCCCAAGCATCCGCGGTTCTTTTTGGTGGTCCTTGGGAGTTTAGATCCCCAACGGGCCATTGTTGTTGCTCTAGCTTCACTTCCCATTGTGTAGCCGTGTGCCAAATCTTAATGGCTGACCATAAAATTAACCAAGGTTTTATATTGATTTGTTTTCGTAAGCTTGGCCCTAAAAATAATGCATTTTATTATCTCATTGTTTTTAAAAGTAAAAGTCTGAATACAATTAATAACAACTACTTACATGATTGTTTGTTTGCAAAAACTATTCCGCACTTCAATAACTCGATAAGTGAAATGTCAACGAGAAAATGTCCGAAAGGTTCCGGTCGAAAAATTCACTTTTTCGTGTTCAATGGTGCCAGATATTCAAAAATTTCCATACCAAATTTCGTTTCGTGTTCAATAATAGACCCCCTGATTAAGCAGTACGGGATTTTTGGCTATTCCATTTTTGTGTTTAACATTAAGGACTCTGATTTTCTCATGCCGCTATATGGCTCACCGTGATAATAAATACCGAATTTTAACGTAGACATAGATTGCGGGATACTCACATGTTATATGACCATTATAACTTTTGTCAATTTTGCCATTATTCTTATTTATCATATATAGATAATGCATGTTTGTACAAAATTTTTCACGGGAATAATTGAAACATAGTACGAAGTGAGCCCACTTCTTAAAAGCACATCCGTGCATTTAATCTTTTTGAATTGTTATATAATTCCCAGAACAGGAATCCTTTTGCTAATTGCTTTGCATTCTCGTATTCATTGAATTTTACTATGTTTTGTGATATTTTGTAATATTAAAGAGTAAACCATACAAAGAGAATAGTTGAATCCTCTTGGTCTACGCAGCTTTCCAGACGTTGTTGTCGCTGCCGTTATTGTAAACGATATCAGTTAATCCTGTTATAAGATTTATATTGTTAGAGGGTAGCATTAATAACTCAGGTATCCCATAATTGTTAAATGCAGGACGTAAGGTAGTTCTAATTGGCGGAGCTCTAGCCCTTATGTTGTATGAACGTTTGTAGTGATAAAACTTTGGTTTATAACGTGATGAAGACCTAAATTTTTATTCTTTCTCCTTCACCGGAGCCCTCTCTTAGTGATGGTTGACCAGGTCCGCTACTCTGTGTTGTTGGGTGGATGGGGCAAGCAGAAAGAAGGCAGGGGGTCTATTATTGAACACGAAACGAAATTTCGAATGGAAATTTTCATACATCTGGCACCATTGAACACGAAAAATTAATTTTTCGAGCGGAGCTTTTCGGACATTTTCTCGTTGACATTTCACTTATCGAGTTATTGAAGCGTGGAATAGTTTATGCAAACAAACAATCATGTAAGTAGTTGTTATTAATTTATTTTATTGAAACTTTTACTTTAAAAAATAATGAGATAATAACTATGCATTATTTTTAGGGCCAAGCTTATGAATACCAATCAATACAAAACGTTGGTTAATTTTATGGTCAGCCATCCAGATTTGGCTCACGGCTACACAATGGGAAGCGAAGCTAGAGCAACAACAATGGGGCTCTTCCTTCGTATAAATACCGAAAACGAAATTTCAGAGCTCCAATTGTCCTTTCAACAATGTTCCTTGCCTTTGAATGGACAGTATTAAATATCGTCTCTCTGCTTCCTTCTGAAGCTGCCCTATATGGTGTAATTAACCAAGTTTGGAGAGGATATCCAGAATAATCATGGGGCAATTATCTTTATGTCAGTCACGTCAACACAGCCTATTATTCCAGGAATACCCGCGACGTTAAAAAAAAATGAGACTTGGATGCTCGTTATTCTTCTTCACTCATTTCACAAAAAATCCATTTTGGATATACTTCCAATTCCATAATATCCAAAATTTGTGATAACACGACAGATACAGTAGATTGGGGACATTCCAATATTTAGATTTTGGCCTGTCCCACCTTGATAACCACCATCAACAAAGAATCTCATTGCCGCAGCAATTTTTAATATCGATGGTATTGAGTAGAGCGGACTGTTGGTTTAAATTTATCTTGCATCTCGTCTAATAAGTATTTAAATGCATCCTTTGAGAGCCGGTAGTATTTCATGAACATTAAAAGATTAAAATGAATTTGATTTGTCGTAAATGCTTACAAAGCCTTACTGTTTCGTAGGTGTCTCAAATATGTTAGACTGATCGCAAATTCGCTTTCGAATAATCCTAAAATTTGCCCCCTCATCTTCTTCAAAAAATAATGCATTGCTATCCATTTTTAAAATTACAAAACTTGAATATTTTTCTGAAAGGAATGAACACATTACTATAACAATTGACAGATTAACAGAAAATCGAGTTTTTGTACTAGATTACTCTTTTTTTATATGGTAATGCTTTACATAGAGTTCGTTCGTATTCAATCATAGCTCGAATATAGTTTTTCGTACATAAATTTCGAGAGGTCAGAAATATTTCGTTTCGTGTTCATAAATAGACCCCCAGAACATTTGCGCCTTCACAGGAATTAATGGTAAGTGATGTAAAGGCCCCTTATGGACCGGGTGTGTTGCGGCTTTCTTGTTTTGTCACGAACATTTTTTGTACATGGCAGGTGACAGCGGCAGGTCGTCGTGGAACCCCCCCCCCCCCCACACTCCGCCAATAGCCGAGGCAAGCTAGCTCGCCGCCCTGCACTCAACGCTGTCTACCGATTGATCTGTCAGCTCATGCTGGCAGTCTGGACTTCACGTCCAAGCCAATCACTCAACATAGTTCCATAACATCACTTATTATAATAATACTTTATTAGCTGTTCATGTACACAATAGCTGTGTTCTTCTGGTTCCGTGTAGTACACTGCAGAGCAAAGGAGATTGCGAATTGAATTAAATTGACTTGTAGGCTGCATTGAAGTAGAAAAGGTTTTGAAAGTATAGAGAAAATGATCAAATTGCCATGACTTGAATCCTTGCAAAATGTCAAAATAGAACTTGAAAAACTTCGGGGCAAAATTTGACAGATTTAACGTTTTCTAAGAATTAAAGTCATGGCACCTAGATTATTCTCTCTAGGTTTTCAAAAAATTGTCTACTTCTATGCGCCCTACAAGTCAATTCAATTAACAATCTCCTGTGCTCTACAGTGCACTGCTCTGTGACTAGGTTAAAGGAATTTTACAATAATCTTGTTAAAAGCAAATATTTAGAAATATTTATTTTATAACCCACCTTTTTTTTCATAGAAATCCAAATTAGTATTTAGAACGACAAAATTAACAGGAAAATTGTTATGATCGTAGCGGAATGCTATACTGAGACGTACCGCAGCATGTATGTCGGCGGGCTGCCAAACCGACAGCCCGAACGCACCCCAAAAGCGAAGAGCTGTGACGTGTTGGTTGAGAAGAAGAAGACAATCGTCTCTGTCTTGTCAAACTTTTAACACAGTGAAGAACGAAAAAAGTGAAATTACAATCATCCGAAGACATCGGGAAAAAATCAACCCCTCACGTAAGTTCAAAAGAGTATTTATTTCTACTAATAGCATAGTTTCAATTAGTAAAAATATTCTCCTCATTAGAACAAGAAAATCCGGAGAAAAAGAACAAATCGAAATTCCGGCAGCAGCAAAGTCTTCTACGCTGCGAATAAAAATATTGGCGAGGATAAAGACTGTGCAGGATTTTAAGGTACAAATTATTTTGAAGCCAGTTCCTCGAGGTTATTTAAGTGGAAGTGAAACACAGCAAAACCATCATTTCCTTTTGCATATCAAATGCAAAATCTTAATAATCACCACCACCACGATCTGCATAATAATCAGCTACGGAATCATCCACCTATAAATTCAATAAATCCACAAACAACAATATTAAGTAAAGGAACAATTTTCGAAGCAGCAACGGGTGGCGGTGGTGCATTAGTTGTACCAGAAATTTCATCCAGAAATAATAAGAAGAGTCCAAATCATCAATATCAGGAGCTCCAGCTAATGTCTTGCAGGCTGTAAGATTTTTAATTTATTTCTATCGATATACATAGGATAATTTTATCACAAAGTCAAGCCTAATAAATTTTAATAATGCAATAATTTTCAAATATGACATAGAAACTAGGCAATTCTTAGGGCAGTTTCTCCGAAAAAGAAAATCAAACCTTTTTGTAATCAATTTTGTTCCTTTCTTGCCAAAATTCGCGCATGCAATACGAAAAAGTGATTCTCATTTATGCAAAATGGATTGATCTTGCATTTTTTCCATCAGTGCTATAGTAAAAAAGGGTTATTTTTTTCATGTTCACATTATACTTACTTAAATGCATATTCTCCGAAGTAACCTTTCTAGTTGTATAATCCGTCCGCCTCTTTTTCATGTTAATCCTTAGGAGCTATATTTTGTTATAATCAGGTATACATTTATTTCAACTCGATTAAATGCAAAAATACACTTTCAGTTTCTCACGAAATGCTACTGAAAATATCAAATGTTGCATAACGTAAACATGAAAACAAAAAAAAGAGATTCATAGTATCGGCATTGTTATGTTTCCTACCTTCCCTGCTCGCTGGGCGTGGAGGAGGCGATGTATCCACAAAACACAAATACTGTATCAAGCATAAAAGTTATGGCTATAGTTACATACAACTCTTTCTTTCTTTTAAACAATTTATTTTCCTTTTTGTCTTCCAACTAGCTTAATAGTTTGACAATTTTTCTTTAGGCGAATCTTTAACACCACTACTTTTCTATTACCAAATTTCACTTAACTTATTCGTTTGACAATTTAGTCGAATCTTCAACACAACTATTTTTCAAATTTAAATTAATTTATTGGATTTTCAAGTTAACCGAATCTTCAACACAACTATTTTTCAAATTACAATGAATTTCTTAGTTTTTCAAGTTAACCGAATCTTCAACACAAAAAACGCGAAGCAACCCCGGCCGAGATTTTTAATCAACTCAACTCTTGATCACCTTTATCGTGATCAAGAGCCCTTGTTCAGGGTAGAAAATGCTTAATTGCATTTTCTTACCCTGAGAAAATAGTCCGATAAATTCTGAACTTGTTCAAACATGTCCAGAATTATTCGCGTTGGACGGTGGCTTAAAAAATGTAATCTTACACTTTTAAAAACAACAACCACCGTCCCGTCGGTTGAAATCGCGGCGCGCATATACATACATACAATGCATTTATGCGGCGCCCATTTTTTATCGCGAAAGCTTTCTATGTAATATGTATGTACGTATGTACATACATATTGGATTTTTCGCGGCAAATCGTACTGAAGGTACGATTTGTTTTTTAATTAAATTGTTGAAGTAACAAATTTTGCTGAATGCAAAATTTGTCGTGGTAATATTTCTGTTAAAACGACCTGGTTGAAAGTTGACACTTTTGTATTTCCCAAGTCGTTTTATGAGAAAATTTTTTATAAGCTACATGGAATGTAAAGAAAATTGCTGATGAAATTTTCTTTATTCATTTAGTAGATAAGTTAATCATGTTTTAAGCATGAGTAGCTTATGTATGAATTTTATAAAATGTAATTTCTATTTCTTGCCCCTTTTTCAGGTTTTATATGAAAACTCTATTTCTTGCCCATTTTCAGGTTTTATCTGAAAATTCTATTTCTTGCCCGTTTTCAGGTTTTATATGAAAATTTCAATTACTTTGGGTATATAACAATCCTTCCCCCTGAGAAAAAGAGAATTATTCTTTGAAGAGAAATAATTCTCAGGGGAAGTTGTTGTTGATGCGCCTTTGGTGGCTGGGTATTGGTCGGTTTTCGGTTGAGTTTTTACATTTCTTTTTTTTTACATAGAATTTTTTGTGCTTGTTTCAAAATTACGTTATTCTAGTTTTAGTTTTGTATCATATATATTTTACTTATTCTATTTTCTATGGTCCTTATCAGTTTATCTTATTGTCTGTAAAAAATAGAAAAAAAATGTTTTGTTTTTAGCGATATTTTTTATTGATTATTCTAACTCAAGAATCTCTTTGTATATAAAAAAAATTCTGTTTGATAAAAAAAAAATGTCATTTCATTTGAGCATTCACACATACATGTCTAAATAAATTCCGTCCAACCGGCTTCTGTGATCGTAATTTAATATCGCGTGCCGCTGATAAGCGAAGGAAAAGACACGGACATAATTTTCTACTGTAGGTAGAGCTTTCGTTTGCACTTTGCAAGTGCAATTGTATTATTTTTTTTTTGTTTTTTTGTTTAAGGGTCGGTGTGAGATATTGACATGCATCTTACATCGGCTTGGAAAGAAATAAGAAAAAACAATGTTTGGGATTTGTGTTTTTGTAGCTATATACATAATGCACAAATTGCAACTTGTGGAGGTTATTTTGTGTGCTTTGAAAGGATGAAAAAAAACTACCTTTGCTATTGAGGTTGCGTGGGATTCACCGAGATAAGGGCACGACACATGCTAGGTGCATCTTAGCTAATTTTTGCCAATGTTAGCTGTTTTGCCCTTTAAATTGGTTCGCGCGACCGATGTGAATAGTTTCCACAGGGTGGAGCTCTGTTTGTCCCCCCATGGCGGGGCCTCTTGGATAGCTTTGGGTACGTTTTGATTATTATTTTGCAAAACGAATATTTTTCTTTATTCTCTTTTTTCTTTTTCTTTTTAGGGGCGACGATGGCTCTATCCGGGAAGGGCGGCTGGTGTTGCTGCCTGACGTACAAGGCGCATCCACTATACATGGTGCACGAGGACGACGTGGCAGCTTTGGGTACCTCCACCCCTGTGGCTGGCTGGGGTCCTCCGGTAGCAGCATCGAGTCCTTTTCTCGCGGAGAATTGGGACGACATTGCCCATGAGGACCTGAATGCGTCAGACGTGGAGTTAGGCGAGGACTGGACCTCCCAGATGAAGGGCCTGGTTCTGCCCAGGAGAATTGGGATCTTCCCGGTGATGCTTTTGGTCCCGCCCATGAATAAACCACCCTTTTATTCAGGTAATCATGTTTGATTTTCCAGATCAGCTAAGGTTTGAGTATTTACCTCTAATGCGCTTAGTCGGCTGTACACCTCTTGCTCGTTTCCACTATCCATGGTACCAAAAGGATAATTCATCGCATTTCCAATTCCATCGAAGATAGATCGGGGCTTGCGTGATTTGGGCACTGCTTCCCTAAGAACACTGGTACGTCTGTTGATATTTTTCATCAGGGAGTGTACATGTTTTGTCTGCAGCGTACAAATGTCCTGTATAGAGGACCCATTTCCACACAATTGGTGTATGTAGTGTTCCGCTCGTTCTGCTAGTCGCGTCTGATTTTCTAACTCAGCTAGGTCCAACTCAGTGATAATGCTCCAAGTTTCGTGGTAAACCGATAAGCTTCCGAGATCCTCAAATAGTACTCCCGTATTATTTAGGGGCGTTATAGAGTAAGGTTCCTCCGCGAGGGCTCCTATCGTGATCAGGAATAGCCCGTAGAAAATTATTGACAGCATTGTTATCTAGGAGAGGATAGGATAGGGTATTGAAATGGATTTTCTGTTGACTTTGTAGCTTACATGCTATTATATATGTACCTTAGAATTACTTAGATTATATTGACACCATGTTATTCGTAGAAAGGTTTTAGGCGATTATTCTGTACCGTCACCTCTCGTTTACGAATTTTAATTGCTGTATTTACTGAACTGGGGATGCCGGTTATCGTATAGGGTCCTACCCAAATCTGGGAGAGCTTATGTTTACGACGCTTGCTCTTGAGTAGTACCTTGTCTCCTCTATGAAATGTCAGGGGACGTACAGCTTTATCATAGTAATTTCTCGAGCGCTGTTTACTCATCAGAAGATATTTTCCTGCCATGGCGTAAGACTTCTGAAGCTTATACCTGAGAATGTGGTAGTAGCTCCCGTGGTTATACACGGGTTGGGGGTCTCGCCTTAAGTTGGACGGAACGTCCGCTGTAAAGCCGTAAAGGCAGTCCATGGGAGTTAATTTTGTTTTGTACACGAAAGCAGCGGTTCGCAGATAACTATCCCATGACCTGGGATTTTCGTCTACTATAGTTCGTAGATATTCAATCAATGGTCTATGTGCACGTTCGAGTGCTCCATTTGATTGGGGATGATAAGCTGAGGTTTGCAGCTTATTTATCCTGAGGAGTTTGCATACCTTTTTGAATATGTCACTCAGGAAATTACTTCCCTGATCGGTGACTATTCTTTTGGGAATGCGGTAGCGCGTGACGATTTCGTCAAAGAAAATTTGCGCTACCGTTATAGCTTCCCCATTCGGTATGGCATACCAATCTACAAACTTCGTGAGGTTATCCTGAAACGTTAATATATATTTGTTTCCGGATTCAGTATCCTCTAGTGGGCCAAATATATCTAGATATATTTTATCGAATGGTTGTTCCGCTATGTCTGTAATCACCATTGGCATTTTATACTGTGGTGAGGCCTTCATGGTTTGACATTTGGCACACCGCTTAATGTGCTTTTTGATGTCACTAAGCATGTGCCTCCACCAGTACTTTCTTCGAATCCGTTTATAGGTTTTTATCACTCCCTGATGGCCGCCAAAGAGAGAATCATGATAATCTTTTAAGATTAATTGAATCTCCTCTGGGCTTCAGATTACTTCAGGGGGACGAGTTTCGTCTATAATTTGTGGATTGATACTAGGTGGACTATCAAGGTCTGCGGCCTCTTCTGGATGATGAGTTTGTTCTTTTCGTTCTTTTCGTTTGGCCTGGCTGTCTGGATTTGTGCCACTTTCCTGAATGTTTCCTTAAGATCCGATGAGTGTTTTTCCTCCTCTATATCCGAGTCCATTTGATGGTGGACTATAGCTTCTACCGTGAAGGTTGTAGTTTCCTTGTCTTTGCCATTATTCCGTGGAGTGCGGCTTAAAGCGTCGGCATTCGTGTTGTACTTTCCGGGCTTATACTCAATTTTATAATTGAACTCGGAAAGTTTATGGTGAAATCTCACCAGACGGGAAGTGGGGTCCTTAACATTGAAGACACCCTTGAGTGGTTAGTTATCTGTATAGACCGTGAACTCTTGCCTTGCAGATAACACCTGAAATTTTTAGTCGCCCAAACTATAGCCAGCAACTCGTTCTCAATCGTGGAATAGTTACGTTCGGCTTTGTTCAGTGTACGGCTGGCGTAGGCAATTGGCTGGTCACTTCCTCCCTCTCCTTGAGATAGGACTGCTCCCAAAGCCTTGCTGCTGGCGTCTGTGGTAAGGTTAAAGGGTTTTGAAAAATTGGGATATATTAAGAGGGAGGGGAAATTAAAGCGTTCTTAATGCTTTGAAATGCCTCTCGGAATTTCTCAGTCCACTTAAACTTTACATCCTTTCGGAGTAAATTTGTTAGAGGACGTACTGTTTTTGAAAACTTGGGTATGAATTTTCTGTAGTAATTGGCAAGGCCCAAAAATGATTGCACTTGCCTTACTGTCTTAGGAATGGGGAAAGTTTGGACGCATGCCGTTTTGCTAGGGTCGGGTAGTGCTCCTTGGTTAGCGCCTGAGAAATTGACATTTCTCTGGTTGAAGTTTCAGGTTATTTTCTCTTAACCTGTTAAAGACTTTGCGAAGCTTTTCGTTGTGGTCTGCCAGACTTTTTCCATAGATGACGATGTCATCTAAGTAGACGAAACATTCTAGGCCTTGTAGGCCAGTTAATATGAAATTCATTAAACGCTGAATGTGGCCGGGGCGCCTTTGAACCCGAACGGCATGCGTTTGAATTCATAATGCCCGTAGTTGGTACTAAAAGCCGTTTTTGCTCGATACTTCGGATCGACGAGTACCGGATGATAGCCATTGGCTAGGTCTAGGGTGGTGAAGTATCTTGAATGGCCCAGTTGATCGAGGATATCCTCAATCCATGGTAGCGGGAAAGCGTCGCCAATCGTTTTTTCGTTCAACTTACGGAAATCAACGACGACGCGCCACCTTTTCTCACCATCTGGTCCCGCTTTTTTTGGGGACGACTAGCAGTGCGAGTTCCATGGGCTTTTTCTGGGCTGGACAATATCGTTGTCCAGCATTTCTCGGAGTTGCTCATTTATGACATTTCGCTGTGTCTCTGGTAACCGGTACATCTTTTGGTTAATAGGTGCTTAGTCTTGCACCAGAGGGATGCCGTGGGTGATGGCATTGGTATGTGTAAGCCTGTCACCTTTTAAAAAGAATATGTCATCATATTCGTAACAGAGATTTGTTATTGAGGATTTTTCGTCAGTATTTAATGTTCCATCCAGACTAAGTTCTTGCTCTAATCTGGTGAAGCGGGGCTGAATACTGGTGTCTTCTTGTTCGACATCGTTTGGGAACAGATATCGTATATGTTGTAGGGTGGCCTTCTGATCGGCGCTTATTGCCCTGTTTGTATTGTTCTTAAATCTAGACATATTTAATGATTTTATATTGTTATTATCCATATTCATTTTACCTCTTAACCTATTTCTTTTATATATGAGTGGCGCTGGGCCAGGTGGATCTGCGAGAGTTGCTAACGGCAGACCTTTTGTATGCTGGCCAGCGCCTGACGTTGGGGATGAGGGACCCGCAAGAGTCTTGGAGCAGTTTCTTATTACTGCTTAGTTGACTGGGGCTCTAATGCCCTATTTTCTTAATCTTGGATTTAATTATATTTTGATGCACACCATCGCCGTCATTTCGACTAATGGGATTCGAACGTTGGGCTGTTGCAATATCTTTATCTGGCTCTCGTTTTATGGGGACGACAGTGTAGTCTTTAATGGGAACCAGATTTAGGTTCACGCTGTTTAGGACTACTTGTGAACTGCGTGTGTTGAGGATTCCTATGGGGACTGCCTGTAACCCAGCTGAGAGTAAGCTGTTTGCTAGGAAGACTCCGTCGTCGTCGTCGTTTCTTTCGACAGACTGAGCATTTCTTCCTGCAATTGCAACGGAACTTTGACTACGATCTGAGACCTTGCTGGTACGCACACGGGTTCATTTATATTCACTTGATGCTGTCCAGTCTTATAAGCCAGATTTTTGGTAATCAAGTCACCCTTATCGCGTTCTTGTTTATCACAGCCGACTTCTTCTGGTTGAGAAGCTTTGAGAAAACTTAGGGTAGGAGGTGTATTCCCGCCGGGTTTAATTTCTTCTACCAGTGTCTCTTTGTTGACTGTGTTTCGTAACACGGGTTGTCCAATGCGATTTCTAATGGAACAGCAAACTCTTCTGGATTGATTTCCGTGCGAGGGAATCGCAGAACTTTATTGGGTCCCTCAACATTACAGTTTTTGGCTAGGAAATCATTTCCTAGCAAGCCGTCGTCAGAAATTCCTGGGATGTTTCATAGCACCTGAAAGTTGCAACGTAATTTGCTTTTTAGCATGAAGTTTCCTTGGCAACTTCCTAAGGTTTTTCCGGTGCCAAAGGGGCTTTGATGCGTTAATTTCTTGTTGGGATTTATTAGCTCGCGAGATTTGATAGCTTTTTTCTTAATTATACTGATCTCAGCGCCGGTGTCCACAATTAGATGGGCCTGACCATATAGACCTATGTCTAGAGGAAGTCTGGCGGTGGGCACACTGTAGTCGGGCGGCTGAGAAGACCCTTGTTTGTTGCTGGTAGGATTTATAGTCGAGCCGGGGAGTTTTGGGTCGACTCTTTGTCGTTTCCCTGCTTTTTATCCTCCCATTTTTGTTTTTGTCGACATTCGTCGATCTTGTGTACGCGGCGCCCACAAAAATCACATTTTTGTCTTATATTAAAGACTCTGGGGCCTTTTGTATTGTTCGTATCTAACTGTTGCGGATTATTAGGCTGTCCTCGTGTGAAACGAGTTGCAGACTGTGCTTGGCTATTTCGACAGTCGCGAATGTCATGCCCGTAATTCCAGCAGTTAGTGCAGAAGGGGGTGTTCTTGCGTTTCAGACACTCCGTGTAGGCGTGTCCCCGCTTCTGGCAGAAATTACAAGTGATGTGTTGTACCAGGTTTTGTGTATCCGGTTGTCTAGGATCCCTTCGTGGAAATGGCGGGCGTAGCGGTTGAGCATGTACATATGGGGGATTATTAAACTGCCTGGGCTCTTGTGCTCATGATGATGCATACATGGGCGGCTGATTGTAAGGGGTTCGGCTAAGAGCTCGAACTAGAAGACTTGGATCTATTGGTGCCATTGGATATGGCTGTTGCGTTAGCGGCGTTTGGACGAAAACTGTGCCTGCCTGCAGCTTTTCCATATATAAAGCCTGTTGTATCAGCTGCTCTAGATCATTTTCTACCAGAGTGAGCAGGTACTGGCATAGGTGGGGATTGTTCACTCCACTTTTGAGGGCATTTTTGGCGAAGTCCGCCAACTGTGTCTTCACAGCTGGGGCTGCCGTTGCTCCGTACTTCAGTACCGCTGCCTCGTTGCACAGCATCAACAACTACTTCACTCTTGTTGTGAAGGCAGTGAGAGTTTCCAACGGGTTTTGCCTCATTGCGATCAGTTTGTTGACCAATTCTTGGTAGGACTCTCGTGGTAGATATGTTCTGTTCAGACGTTCCTCCACCTCACTAAAAGTAGTTGGAACATCCGAAGCAAACAGCTGATAGGCATCGCCACCAAGCCTTGTGGGCAAGATATGTATGAAGGCTGCTTTTTCTTCCTCAGTTAAACAGTGTAAGGCCTGTTTGCAACAGCCAATAAATGTTTGTAGCTCACGACCTAACTGTGGGGCATTTTCACCCGAAAACAGAGGAAAAAGTTGTGCCGTGAGATGGCCACCTTTGCATAATCTACCATTGTGATTATTTTCTTATTAGTAGGCTTGTAGGGTAGTCTGCTTGTGCCTTTGCTGATGCAATTTTCTTTATTCATTTAGTAAATAAGCTAATCATGTTTTAAGCATGAATAGCTTATGTATGAATTTTATAAAATATCATTTCTATTTCTTGCCCTTTTTCAGGTTTTATATGAAAATTCTATTTCTTGCCCGTTTTCAGGTTTTATCTGAAAATTCTATTTCTTGCCCGTTTTCAGGTTTAATATGAAAATTTCCATTACTTTGGGTATATAACAGCATTTAGTCTGTAATCTGAATTTTCAGCTTAATTAATACGAATTCTTCTTAAATGTTTTTTTATTGAGAGCTCAGAAAGATTTAAGATAAATTAAAATATCTGAAAGGCCACGTATTAAATTTCAATTTTTTTTTAGTTTGTAGAGCTGGGCGATATATCGATATATCAGTCATTCTATATAAGAGATAGACGGCTGAGTACGTTTCACTCGTGTTTTATCGAGCTTTTGATTAAAATGGCACTTATTTTAATTTACATCATTTTAGTTAGTATATCTCTGCCTTAGGGATTTTTTTTCTTTTTGTTCATCATTCTTTCGTTTGTGAACTTCCTCATTTCAAATGTACTTTTAAGATTTTCTTTCATTATTAGAATATACGTTCAATTCATAATAATTTCATTAGAATTAACTTTAATTTAACATTTATTTGTTTACAATGAATCCATGATTGTATGCATATTTTTTTTTTGAAAATGTCTGGAGCAAGACTTATAGTCTAGGACTCTGAATTATAACGTAAAAATGAAGTACTGAACACTTTTATTTCCCCTTTCACTTTCCTGGAGCCCTCTCACATGAAGGTCGTCTCTAGGTCCACTACGCTCTCTCTTTTCAGGTCTACAAGGGATACTGTTCAATATCGCCCGCAGTATCGTAGGGTGGTTGGGGCAACGGCGATGGAAGGCATTACATCTGCGCCTTCCCACGGGATGTAGGTAAGTGATGTAAGGGTCCCTTCAGGACCGAATATGTGCCGGCGTTTTTTTTTTGTAAGTAGGCACGAATGTTTTTGTATGTGGCAGGCGGCAGCGGCGGGTTTTCGTGGAACCACCCCACACTCTCCGCCAATAGCCGAGGCGAGCTAGCGTGCCGCCCTGCAATCAACGCTGTCCGCCGAGTGATCTGTCAGCTCATGCTGGCAGTCGGGACTTCACGTCCAAGTCAATCACTCGACATAGTAGTTCCATAACAAAAATGGCGCCCAATGTGGGGCCACCTCAGTTAGACTTCGGTGGTCTAAGTATAATTTTTACTGGGGACTGGGACTTAGAGTGAGATGGTCATTTGGCACTTTGCTAATTGGCTGACCTCAAGTCTCATATCCAGTAGAAGTTATATGCAGACTTGGGTCTCATTGGTTTTTGTTTGGAATTTTTTTAGAGTAAAGTAACGTTTATTAAAGCTTTTGAAATTTTGATTTTTGATTTGTTGATTAAAGTAGAGTAAAGTAATGTTTATGAAAGTTTTTGAAATTTGGATTTTTGATTTGTTGATTAAAGTAAAGAACATCTTTTTGAAAGTTTTTGAAAGTTCTTTGTGAAAGTTTGTAAGTTCGATTTTAGGTTTGACTTTGGTCAAGCCTCAAGTCTGAACAAGAGTAAGTTTTTGAAGTTTTTGAATCGATCTTTCCCACTGGCCTTCTGCTATGGAAGTAGTAGGTGGCCTCACAAATTTTTTTGATTGTGTTCTCACTGGCTGGACAGAGTCGTGAATCTGTGAGACGACTTTTTACTTTCAGCTAACTAGTTGACCAGATTCATGACTCTGCTCAGTTGGAAGGTTAGCTGGATATGACCATGAGGTGAAGAGGAAGGAAAGAGTTGTTGGAAGATGGAAGTGATGCTGGAGACCTTCAGTAATCAGGAGTTGGCATACTACTAACTGCCTGGCTGAAGAATCTCTAGTATCATTTTCAGTCTCTAGCTTCTCCAACCCGACTCTTCCCAGATTTCTGTGAGAACCCAAGTTTTTCATGCACACATTCACATCACTTGCCTATCTCGATTGACTTCTGACCTGATTGGAGAGAGTTGGCCTGAGGCATCATTGTGTTGAGAGTTAGCTCTTGGAGAGTGAGGGAGAAGCTGTATGATTTTCTTTTTGTGGATTTTACTTACGCTTGATCTGACTTCTTGGTAGTTTTGCTTATAAGAATTAGCATTTATATCTGTGGATTGTACGATTGCGGTAATACAAGTAATAAATTCTGAGTTGAGAGTACTGCCTGTTGATCTCTAATGAACTTTACATTGGTTATGGAATTTTGTTTGTTATTTCTTAATACAATTTCATTGAACCCTAACAAGCTCTACATAAACAAAATTCCATATCCAAATTATTTCGCAATACAATTTAAATTTTTATTCATAGCAAATAATATAGGTCAAATTTTATTGTAAATTTAATGCGAGCGTAAGCTATATTACACTCAAGTTGCTTTAATGTTAACGTAAGTCATTGCACGAAAAAGAATTTTATGCAAGCGAATGCAAGCGAATCAATTCTGTTTCTTCTAAAGGCAATAACATTAAATGAACGATTTTGTATATATAAACGGAAGAAATATCAATAAAATTATTAGTATTGTTCTACAAGTTAAGAACGCCTTTTAATTATACTCAAGTGAATCTGCTACGGCATTGATAATTTCAAGCGCTGTGCATAGGTTTTGTACCGTTGCACACTTATTACAAGTACAGGTATTTGAACCTGGGCTTAATTCCAACAAAGTACAGGTATTTGAACCTGGACTTCCAATTTACTTACTTGCAAGGTATATCTACCTATTGCAGTGATCATCAAGGCGGCAAATTAAGTTTATTTGTCGCGGTACAAAAAACATTTTGGTGACCCCGACGTGATCGCCACGAGATCAGTATATTACACATCCACGTTTCTAAAGACGATAAGGTGCTCATCATGGAGACATTAGCTTCTGAACAATCAGAGATAGGAAGAAAAATAGAAGACCTGTTGCAGGCGTTCAACACTGAGACCCCTCAACGTGTGACCCGCGGGAATCTGGAATATCTGAATAAGGTATCAGATCAATTGGAGTCACTATGGATCAAGTTCACGAACAATAACGAAAGGTTAATCAAGGTTAAGCAGAGTAATAGTGATCATCTATACTTCAAAAATAACTACTACAAAGAAATTGAAAGTGTCTACAACGACCTTAAGGAAAAAATGAAGGAGGCTAATATAAAATTATCAGCGCCAAAGCTCTCAGAAGATGACCGAGATAATACTGTTTTCAATCTCACCATTACAGATGAAAACCAAGATGTCGTGAAATTAGTCAAGAAGCAAAGATCAGCAATGAGCACATTGGTCCATTACATTCGTGACATTGAGTCTAAGGCACATCAAACACATCCAAGGCCTTACTATGAACTCAAGCTTAAATTGCTTCAAACCAATTGGGCAGATATCACCCAAAATAATCAGGTTATATGGGAATCTGTCTCGAGTGAAGAGCCTTGTGGATATAAGACAGAATTCTATTTTGAAGTTGATGACTGGGTGCAAGACACCATCATATCGCTGCAACAACAATTACGGAACTTGCAGGACTCTGCATCATCCCCACCTCAGAATACATCTGATCTTGGTACAGCAATAAAATTGCCTAAGATAACGCTTCCCAATTTTGATGGCAACTACCTAAGGTGGACACAATTCCATGACTTATATATCCAACTGATTCATAATTATCCCATCAGCAACGCACAAAAGATGTTTTACCTGGTTTCCAACTTAACTGGTGAAGCAAAAGCGTTAATACACCATTTGTCAATATCAGATGGAAATTATGAAACGGCATGGAACATATTAAAAAATCGATATAACAACAAACGACTATTGGTGACAGCATTAATCAACAAATTTCTAGCACAGCCAACCATTCAAACCGAAGGGGCTGCAGCAATCAAGGCACTGCATGACAACACAAATGAGTGCATTCTTGCCTTAAAAAACCTTGGGATCTCCATTGAATCATGGGATCCATTGCTCATTCACATACTCATTAAGAAATTGGACAAAAATACACACACATTGTACGAGCAATCATTGGAATCACCAAGAGAACTGCAAACGATTAAACATTTTTTAATGTTCTTAGAGAGCCGCTTCCAAGCTCTAGAAGCATTAGGAAGAGATAAGCGTCACACGATTCAAGAACGATCCAGTCATTCGTCAAAATCGTCTTCTTTCGTATCGACAATTAATGGGAGACAATGTGTTGTGTGCAAACAGAAACATCCACTA
This sequence comes from Dioctria linearis, assembly GCA_963930735.1. NCBI lineage: Eukaryota > Metazoa > Arthropoda > Insecta > Diptera > Asilidae > Dioctria > Dioctria linearis. The sequence goes on along the minus strand of OZ005743.1, from coordinate 86,381,737 downwards.
TATCTGTGTAAAGAATTTCTGTCACATGCGCCAGTTACAAGATACCAAATCTTGAAAAGGAACCACTTATGCATCAACTGCATGAAAGACGGACACTCAGCAATCAAGTGCTCTATGCGACATTGCTTGAAATGCTCCAAAAAGCATAATACGCTAGTTCATATTGAAGAGTCCAGTAAATCATCTCACACTCCTGGAAGGATAATATCATCAACGGATCAATTACAACTACAACCACGGCAATCAATCGCTGAGAAACGCACTGCAGACATGTTTGGACCATCCAATAATAACGCAGAGGGTAGTAACTCAACAATCCTAGCAGCACAAACAGCTCAGAATCAAAGAGGTTACGTGCTGCTAAGCACTGTCATCATCAAGTTAAGAAATAATGAAGGCAATAATGTAGAATGCAAGGCAATTTTAGATTCTGGCTCACAACTAAATTTTATAACGGAACGATTAGTCAAAAAATTGGGTTTAAAAGGCACCCCAGATTCTATGAGCATCCAAGGCATTGGTGAAGGCAAGCAGCAATCTAACTATCGAGTCAATTTAGTATTGCAATCACGATTGACCGAATTCTCAACCAGAGTAGAAGCCTTTATATTATCAAAAATAACTTCTTATCAACCAACATATTCGTTGAACACGGACTCCTGGCCCATCCCGGGAAACATAGAGCTAGCCGATCCAAATTTCAATCGCCCCAGTCAAATTGATTTTTTGATCGGAGCGGAGTTCTATCATCAACTCCTGTCGACTGGGCAAATAAAACTTGGAGACGATTTACCAACTCTGCAAAACACTGTTTTTGGTTGGGTTTTTGCTGGAAGGATACAAGGCACCAACCAATCTCAAGCAACATGTGGCATCTGTAATGAAGGAGGCCTCACTCTTGACGATAAAATTGAAAGGTTTTGGAAGCTCGAAGAAATTGAGTCGCATCCGCCAAGTTTAACTGCCGCTGAAGTTAAATGCGAATCTCATTTTAGTCAGACCACACAAAGAGACTCGTCAGGCCGCTTTGTGGTAAAACTACCTTTTTTACACCATCCAAGTAAATTAGGTGAATCCAGGGACATTGCTTTACAACGATTTCTCTCCTTGGAACGAAAATTCAGTAAAAATCCAGAAATCAAGGGGCAATACGTGGCCTTTATGAAGGAATACTTACAACTTGAACATATGGAAGAGGTCAATCCAGACAACATCACCAAGCCGTACTATTATTTACCACATCACTGTGTGATGAAACCCGACAGCACTACCACCAAGCTTAGAGTAGTTTTTGATGGTTCAACCAAAAGCTCATCAAATATCGCCCTGAATGAGCTACTAAGTACTGGCCCGAGGCTCCAAGATGATCTTTTTTCCATACTTCTGAGGTTTCGAATGCCACGATTCGTCTTTACGGCGGACATAGAGAAAATGTACCGTCAGGTCTTAATGCACGAAAACGACAGAAAATATCAAATGATTCTATGGAGAGATAATCCTAATGAAGCAATTAAATCGTACCAACTTAAGACTGTCACATACGGAACTACTTCAGCACCATATTTGGCAATTAAATGCTTACAACAGCTATCAGTGCAAGGATCTGATAAATTTCCACTTGGGTCAAGAATACTCAAACGCGACTTCTATGTAGACGATATAATGACGGGATCCAATAGCTTAGTGGAAGCTCTCGAAATGCAAGAACAACTGACAAAGCTTCTGAAATCAGCAGGTTTCAATTTACGAAAATGGTGTGCCAACCACACCAAACTACTTCAAAACATTCATAGAGACGATGTCGGTCTTCAAGTAGAACTGTATGATGAAGAAGAGGGACAAATAAAAACCCTAGGACTAATGTGGCTACCAAAGGCAGATGAATTTCGTATCAAAACTGTATGGCCAGAAGGAATCAAGGTGACCAAACGCACAGTCCTGTCAGACACAGCACATTTATTTGATCCACTCGGCGTAATGAGTCCAGTCATAGTAACGGCAAAGATATTCCTTCAAAGGCTATGGAGAATAAAACTCGATTGGGATACATCTCTGTCAACCGAGCTTCAGTCTGCATGGCTAAGGTTTCGTGAAGGATTGAAGGTTCTAAGTGATATTAAGATACCAAGGCATATATTCTCTGGAAGAATACCACAATCTACACAATTGCACGCCTTCTCGGACGCTTCAGAAAAGGCATATGGAACTGCAGTATATGTACGATCCAGGAGACAGGATGGTACAATAGCAGTACAATTATTATGTGCTAAATCAAAGGTGGCTCCTAACAAAACTACAACGTTACCTCGCCTGGAACTATGTGCTGCAAAACTCGCTGCCCAACTAGTACAACGAATTACGACCGATTTAAACTGGCATGATCAACCATGCTTTTTTTGGACCGATTCCGAGATTGTGCTTGCATGGCTGAATTCCGAGTCCTCGTCATATCATACATTTGTGGCAAATCGTGTGGCAGCTATTCAAGAATTAACAGCCATTAATCAATGGAGGCACGTCCCATCAAAGGAAAACCCTGCCGATCTAGTCTCTCGGGGAGTTCCACCGGAGAGGTTGTCAAATTGCAACTTATGGTTCTACGGACCAATATTTTTACATGGCTCTGAAAACGTATGGCCCACAAAAAACACAATAACTGATATTGATTTGGAGAGAAAACAGTCGAAAATAATCTTAGCAGCCACCAAAGAACCAACGCATTTCGTCCACACAATCAACCATCATAACTCATTCAAACGATTACAAAGAGTCGTTGCCTATGTGTTGAGATTTATTGCAAATATTCGTCAGCACACAAGTATAAAAGGGAAGATCGAGCTAACTGTGGCAGAACTAGAAGACGCTCTAACAGTCATTATCAAGGAAACACAAGCTCAGGGATTCACTGAAGACTTGAACCAATTACAACGGATCAACCATGTCAACAATAATAGCGCCCTGAGCAGCCTCAGTCCATTTATCGATGAAAGAGGAATTATTCGTGTCGGAGGCAGACTGGAGGCATCCAATTTACCGTATGATGCCAAGCATCCAATGCTACTTCCATACTCTCATGACATTACTAGATTATTAATGACTCATCTACACATTACGAATCTACATGTTGGTGCTCAAACGTTGCTGTCAATAACTCGTCAACGATTCTGGCCCATAAAGGGAAAGACAACTGCACGATCCGTTGTGCAAAACTGTCTTCGTTGTGCTAGATCGAAACCAAAGATGTTATCCCAATTTATGGGAAATCTGCCACCACATCGAGTGCAGCCAGCGCGACCCTTCATCAATTCGGGAGTTGACTTTTGCGGGCCGTTCTGGACACACTTCAAGGTTAGAGGCAAACGACCTCACAAATCGTATATTGCAGTCTTTTGTTGTTTTGCTACTAAAGCAACACACTTCGAAGTGGTAAGCGATCTAACCACAGAAGCCTTCATTGGAGCCCTCAAACGGTTCATAAGTAGACGAGGCAACTGCCGGAATTTGTACTGTGATAACGCCACGAATTTTGTAGGAGCAAGAAACCAATTGATAGAACTGAAAGATACAATTTGCTCAGATAATTCACACAATAAAATATCTACATTTTGCAGCACGAAAGGTGTTGATTTTCATTTTATACCCCCAAGAGCACCGCACTTCGGTGGACTATGGGAGGCGGCTGTGAAGTCGGCTAAACACTTGCTTCAACGGAGCTTAGCATCAGTTTCTCTCACCTATGAAGAACTAGAGACAGTAATAGTTGAAATTGAAGCAATACTAAATTCCAGGCCACTGACTCCACTCTCAGCCGACCCGAACGATCTTACTGCTCTCACTCCGGGTCATTTTTTAATCGGCGAACCATTGACTAGCACCGTCGATCCACAGGCTCAATCATTGCAGACCAGCTTACTTCAACGTTGGAAATTGGTGTCTCACTTAAAAAATCAATTTTGGGAACGTTGGTCCAAGGAATATTTACACGAACTACAACATCGTTATAAATGGAAGCAACGATGTGACAATGCTCAGGCTGGAATGATGGTCTTAATCAAGGAAGATAATTTGCCTGTGCTAAAATGGCCCTTGGGCCGCATCATTCAAACAATCAAGGGAAAAGATGGATTAATTCGTGTAGCCGATGTCAAGACCTCATCTGGAATACTGAGGAGACCAATACATAAACTTGCTCCATTACCAATCGTACAAGATCAAGAATCACTGAATGGTCCAGGCGACGCCGAAATGAACTCGCAAAGGGGAAAAATCGATGCATCTAAGAAGGAACGACTTACCAAACACAAGACAAATCAGAATCAAACCAGTGACACAACTAACGAAGAAAAATCAACTTCCAGAGAGCAAGATCAAGGCCCGTCTACGTCTAAAAAACGCCGGTATACAAGCTCCCTCTCAAGTGTACTATTCCTAAGCTGCTTGATAATGCCAGTCTTGAGCAATCCAGATGTAGAAATAAGTCCGTTCCAATCTCAACCAGGACTATATTTCGAAGGAATGGGGCCTACGCATCTAGTGTCCAATGAGTGGAACTTGGTTATTTTCTACAACATGACAACCTACTGGAAGGAATTTGAGTCGATCACCAGTGGTATAGTAAAGTTAGAAAAACTATGCAAAACGATGAAGGATAATAGCACTTGCACTCTGACGGTTTCACAGTTTTTCGATCTATTGGCCACAATCCAAATCAACAATGAATTATTACAACATCAAAACAACCCAAGAGTTAAGAGAGCTCCTCTCGATGTAATAGGAAATCTGGCTAACACATTATTTGGAGTACTAGATTCGAAGTACGCCGAAAAAATGGCTCAAACCATAGAAAATTTGAAGGATAATGACGACCATCTATTGGAACTACTTAAAAATCAAACATCAATCATAGACTCTACAGCAAACGTCATGCGTAAGTCATACAAGGTAATTGAAGGTGACCTTCGGAGTATTGACACGTACATCAACCTGACCATCGCCCACCTTAACCAATTGCATCAAGAACTGCACGAACAAAAATCAATGGAAGTCTTTAACGCAGCATCTGTTCGATTAATTCTAGTTATTACCAACTATCAAAGAATTCAATCTATATTATTAGATGTACTGGTAGATACTCATCATGGCAAAATAAACCCGCAATTGCTAGTTCCCAGACAACTAGAGACTGAACTTACCCGCATCAAGGAACACCTACCATCAATACTTCGACTTCCTGCTAAACAAGACCATCCACTAGAATTATATAGCCTAATGACGATAGAGGGAAGAGTCTTGCCAGCCCATCTAATTTTCCGACTAAAACTACCATTATTCGCTTATGAACAATTCGAAATGCTGAGAGTAGTTCCTGTGCCAATTTTAGTTAATGAAACATTCATCACAATAAAGCCATCATCTGACTATCTCATAATCAACTTACATAGGGACCAATATTACCCCCTGTCAGAGCAAGAAATGTCATCATGTACCATTATTGGCGATTCGACTCACATGTGCAAACAACATCATCCTCTTCATCGTAAAGGCTCCAATGTAAGTTCCTGTGAACTAAGCTACCTTAGCCACTCATCATCATCAGCATCCTGCCAATTCATGAAGCTCACGGAAACACCACGATGGATTCAACTATTAAGCTCAAATCATTGGATCTATGTTATGAAGAAACCAACTATAGTTAATGTCGTGTGTGGAACTAAGGTTTCGCAGCAAACACTAGAAGGTTCAGGAATCTTGAAATTAGCCAACGATTGCGCTATCAAGGAAGAATTCTTTACTATACAAGCCCATAACATCTATGCTAGTACCATGACGACATCGTTTGTATCATCAAGAAATTTTACCGAATTATTGCATTCATCCAAAATTGCTAAAATACTCTATCAAGCACCATCGCATGAAGACATAACCACGGACATTCAAGACATTCAAAACCGAATACAGCAATTGAAGAAGGAAGAACAGCAGCCTTTACAGACCCATGATGCTCATCAATTCGTCATCGGATATCTTGGATTGTTATTTATCATCGCTATTCTAGGATATCTTACATGGAAACATCAAGCCCACCGATGGTGCCCAGGCAAGGAACCCAGCGCACCAATACCCACACCCAGGTCAACATCATTGAATCAATTCAAGCTGCGGACGCAACCAGCATCATAGTTGAATTGGGCATTCAACGCGGGGGAGAATGTTGAACTCTAATGAACTTTACATTGGTTATGGAATTTTGTTTGTTATTTCTTAATACAATTTCATTGAACCCTAACAAGCTCTACATAAACAAAATTCCATATCCAAATTATTTCGCAATACAATTTAAATTTTTATTCATAGCAAATAATATAGGTCAAATTTTATTGTAAATTTAATGCGAGCGTAAGCTATATTACACTCAAGTTGCTTTAATGTTAACGTAAGTCATTGCACGAAAAAGAATTTTATGCAAGCGAATGCAAGCGAATCAATTCTGTTTCTTCTAAAGGCAATAACATTAAATGAACGATTTTGTATATATAAACGGAAGAAATATCAATAAAATTATTAGTATTGTTCTACAAGTTAAGAACGCCTTTTAATTATACTCAAGTGAATCTGCTACGGCATTGATAATTTCAAGCGCTGTGCATAGGTTTTGTACCGTTGCACACTTATTACAAGTACAGGTATTTGAACCTGGGCTTAATTCCAACAAAGTACAGGTATTTGAACCTGGACTTCCAATTTACTTACTTGCAAGGTATATCTACCTATTGCAGTGATCATCAAGGCGGCAAATTAAGTTTATTTGTCGCGGTACAAAAAACACTGCCCATGTTGACACTCCGTTATCTTCGCGTATATTTAGTACTTTAGTAATTATGATAAGAATTTTTCTGAACTTTTGGAAAATTTTCTTCGAGGACTTGTGATCTTTTCTGACCTGTTGGTGAAATTTTTCCAAGTTTCAAATTGATTTCGGTTATCTTGATTTTTAAAGATTTTGTTATCTTTTCTGAACTTTTGATTTTTTTTCTTATTTTCTTGGCATTCCTTCAGTTGTCTCGAGTCCAGTTGGACAACACCGGCCTTTTCCTTGCCCGGACCGCATAAACTTTTTACAAGTCTTAAGATTATCTAGCCTGTATTCCTGAGTTATTTTGGAACATATTGTTTTTACGACGTATCGGTTGAAGTTATACAATGGCTACAGTGCGAACACCACCGCCAGCAACTGATGTACCGATACAGGTGCCAGAAAAGTGCTCCATCTGCCAGGATGGAGACTCGCCAGAGAAGAGGAAGCCAGTGAAGACGGCCTGTGGACATGTGTTTCACAAAGCATGTCTTAAAACGTGGATTGGACTGCAGTAAAACTTCCCGAACTGCAGATTCCATCTCACTCCGTATGATTTTACCGAGTATACAGGTGCTGTTCCAAAAAAGCTTTTACGACGCCTGTTAGTCAGGACACCCGAACGGCAGCACCCGTGTTTGATTTACCACCTCTAACGATCCCACCAGTTAGTCGAGGATCCCTATCACCTGGAATGCTAGATCCGCGTTCCGTGACTTTTCAAATCCCAGCTCGCGACGAAATAGTCCGCTACCTAACGCTCAGCGTCAGAGCTCAGCAGCGACCGAAGCCTTGCTGATAGGTCTGCGCATACAGCTGCAGGATTTAGTCCGCGAAGGCCTTGAGCAGAGCCTAAATACATTGCGAGCTGAACTGGCAACTAGCGTCAGGCAGCTAATCTCAGCTGCAATGCTACCAGTTGATTTTTCACGGCCACTTCCTTCTGTGGGTGAACCGACCACCTAAAGAGTTTCACGACGTTCGTAGGCAGTCGTTTAACAGACCGTCATCAGCTCTTGGGCAGACTCTTGGTCAGCCTAGTAGTCAGCCTAGACCAAATCTTAACCAGCCTCCTCGGGCCTAGGACCACGGATTTCTGGTAGTCCCATCCGAAGATGTAATATCTCATACAGTGGCGATAGTTCTCGACTTACTCTCGACGAATTTTTTTTCAGAGTAGAAGCCCTCACGTACTCGGCCTTAGACGGAGATTTCGATCTTTTAGTTCGGCACATGACGACTCTGATTTCTGGTCCAGCAATGGACTGGTACTGGTCTCTCTTGAGACAGAACTCCACGCCTTCGTGGGACTATGTAAAGACAGCTCTGTTAGCTGAATGGGGAGTACCGAAGGATGACCTCAAGGTCAAAGTCCAACTGATGCTGAGGAAACAGAAAGCAGGGGAGTCTTTTGCTACGTATCATCAACACCTGGTACATCTGCGTTACCAACTGCAAAGTCCTTTGGCGGACGGCGAGTTTCTAGAGATTGTGAAATCGAATCTGCTTCCAGACATTCAGCAGAGAATCTGCTTGCCTCCTACTAACACCAACTGCGGAGTCTCGTGACCCAAATACAGGCTACACAGCAGCGAATCGCGACAGCGTGCAGCTGGAACACCTATCGCAGCCAAAGAGTCAGCGAATCGGATGATTGTCGTTCGACAGATGCTGAACAGCACAGATCACCTGAAAGCAGTGAGGAAGCCGCAATAGTATCTGCTCTTACAGCACCTACTAACATTAGCTGTTAGAACTGTGACCAGCCCGGTCACTTTTACCAAGACTGCCGGCAGGAAAGACAAGTCGTGCTCTGCTATGGATGCGGACGCAAAAATGTCTTCAAACCCGACTGCAGCCATTGCCGACAGAAAAACTTGAGACGGGTCGGGAATATCACCACCTTTTCTCGACCAGTGTCAACGACGTCACGCGTGACAACTGCAATGAACACTTCAGTTCAGGCCTTGAACAAGGAGGACGGTCCGCTCCATTAGCAGACCTGAACGACGAATCCCTGAATTGTCCACTGATATCATTTAGTGACTCTGATGATATCAGCAAACCACCTGATAGTCTTACCGATCGATTGATAGAGACGGAGAATTTAATAGACTTCTCCGCAGATCTTCAAGCTCCCATTTCCACCTTTGGGGAGCCCATGACACTATTAGACACTTCTTTGGAAGAGTCTTTAATTTTCGATGTCCCGATAACACTGACAGCACCTTTAGCTGACAAGGTTACTGAGCAGGAGATTCGGCCTCCTGGCATTTCTGTACTAAAACGGCCACCAAGCTCTGTTATCACAAGTGGGCGTGAGCCTGTTTTACACCCGCTAACGCCGTATCATACGCGTCTGCAGAATTATAATGCAGTAAGAGACCGTATCTTCTCAGTAGCGGAGTTAGCTGACATTGTGTATCCTGACCTAGACCTTGGAACTAGGAAGAACGATCGACCGTTCATTGGCGGGAATACTGTCGACGAATGAGACAGGAAAGAAAGGAACTGGCATAGATTTCCGTGTCGATGCCAGACGACATTCGACCGTATGCCGAAGTAAGTCTACTCGGGCGAACTGAGACTGGATTACTTGATAGTGCGTCCACTGTCAGTATTCTAGGCCAGGGAGCTCTAGAGAAGCTTGCAGAAGCAGAGGTTGAATGGAAGAGGTATCGGACACAGGTACAAGTAGCGAAAGGTGCCATGACGACTGTGCATGGTCATGTGAACTTGGATATCACTTTCCGTGATAAGACCCAAAACGTGCGTTTCTACGTGGTTCCTGGGCTCACACAGGCACTATATCTAGAAGTAGACGTCTGGCGTCTATTTGGGTTGGCTCCAGATGTCCTGGGTATAGTTGCAGAAGTGACACTAAATCTACTAGCTACTCCTGACACCGACTGCCATGCTCTTGCCAGTATAGATCAACAACGTTTAGAAGCTACTAAACAGCTGTTTCCTTCCTCCGCCTCTTTAGGCTTAGGACAAACATCTCTTGTCAGTCACAGGATTGAAACGAATGACGCGACTCCGATAAAACAGAGGTTTTATCCAATTTCACCGGCAGTACAGATTTTGATGGATGCGGAATTGCGACGAATGCTATCATTGGGTGTGATAGAGGAGAGCCAGAGTCCTTGGAGCTCCCCAGTTTTACTAGTACGGAAGCCTGGGAAGGTGCGGCTTTGTTTTAACGCCAGGAAGGTCAACTCCGTTACTAAGAAGGACGCCTATCCGCTGCAGCAGATAGATGCGCTTCTGAGTCGACTTCCTCCGGCAAACTACATCACGAGCCTGGACCTCAAAGACGCTTTCTGGCAGATCCCACTAGAGACTGAATCCAGAGAGAAGACCGCGTTTACAGTACCTGATCATCCTCTCTATCAGTACATCGTGATGCCATTCGGCCTATGCAACGCTCCACAAACGATGTGCCGCCTCATGGATAAAGTCATTCCTTTTGATCTTCGTGAGAACGTTCTCGTCTATCTAGACGATTTATTAATTCTGTCATCAGAATTTGACTCTCTTCTCACATTGCTATCCCGTGTAGCGGACTGTTTGAGGAAAGCTGGCCTCACTATCAACGTTAAGAAGAGTAAGTTTTGCATTAAGGAGACTAAATACTTACTTTTTATAGTCGGGAAAGGAGGAATCAGCACTGACCCAGATAAGATCTCAGCCATAGTTGACTATCCGTCACCTAATACTATTCGGCAAGCCCCACGCCTACCTAGGTATGGCGGGATGGCATAGACGGTTCATCCCGAACTATGCTGATTTAACAGCCTCCATAACTGACACTTTGAAGAACCCTAGTCAGTTCAAGTGGACACCTGAAGCCCAGACGTCTCTTGATTTGTTGAAACAAAAACTTACTTCTGCTCCGTTGCTAGTGAGCCCAGACTTCACCAAGCCGTTCATTATACAGTGCGATACAAGCCAACAAGGTATTGGTGGAGTGCTGCTTCAACTAGATGACGATGGCCACGAGAAGCCAATAGCCTACGTCTCGAAAAAGTTGAACTCAGCACAACGAAATTACACCGTCACAGAGCAAGAATGCTTAGCTGCAATCTTAAGTGTACAGAAGTTCCGGCCCTTCATAGAACTTATGCCGTTTAAGATAGAGACTGATCATGCGAGCTTGAAATGGCTGATGTCTCAAAAGGACCTCAGCGGTAGACTTGCTCGGTGGAGTTTGAAGCTTCAGGGTTTCGACTTCGAGAACCGAAAAGGAAGGCTGAATGTCGTCCCTGATGCGCTGTCACGCATACATTGCGACAGCTTGTCCCCACCTGAAGATCCTGGCCCGGAAGTTGACCTTAGTTCACCATATTTCAACTCGTTGTAATATGAAGAGCTGAGGCATAAAGTTAAAACGACTTCTGGCAAACTACCAAATCTTTGCGTCAGGGATGGCTTCGTTTACATTCGAACTGTTCCGAGAACAGGCGATCCGATTCAGGAAGAAGAAGTTGGAAGCCTTGGATTCCACGAGGGCTTGTCTGCGACTTTATTTCAAGAGTGCATGATCCACCTCTAGCTTCTAACGGAGGTATAGGGACAACACTGGAACGTTTAACAAGACATTTTTACTGGCCACGAATGACAGTTGATGTCTGAAACATCGTAGGCGCCTGTGACGTGTGTAAAGAGACCAAAGCCCCCAATACCATTCTTCGACCACCTATGGGAGTCCAGTCTGTGACAGAAAGACCCTGGCAGAAGTTGTACATCGGTTTCCTAGGTCCATATCCTCGGTCAGTGAAATGAAACGTCTGCATATTAATAGTTTTTGACAACTTTTCAAAGTTCCCGATTCTCAAACCTATGAGAAAGGCATCCACTCTCAATGTGTGTCAGTTCATCGAAACTGAAATATTCCATGTGTTCGGAGTCCCGGAAACCATAGTCTCTGACAATGGAGTCCAGTTTTGCTCGGCTCAGTTCTCCAGATTACTGGACAAGTAAACAGCGAGTAAACAGGGTCTCTATTGTCAGGGATTAGAGCATATATTCGGAAGGAACACACGAAATGGGATGAGAAGCTAAGCCAGATCGCTAGTTCCCTTAGGAGCTCTTTCCACCAAGCCACTGGTTTCTTTCTCTATCGAACACTCTTCGGTCAACAAATGATTGAAGATGCCAGCTCCTATTCCATCTTGAGGAGCCTTGGGACTCTTAATGAACCTCTGAGAGTAGATGCTGAAGACAAACTGAGATTGGTCCGTGCAAGAGTGCAGGAGAACTTACACCATGCGTTCGAACAGGGTTCAAAAGCCTATAATCTCAGGGCGAAGCCTGTTAATTTCAGAATGGGTCAAGAAGTATTCGGACGGAATTTTTCCCAAAGCAAGTTCCAACAACAGACTAGTGCTAAACTGGGACGAAAATTTGTTAAGTGTCGGGTTAAAGCAAAGAAAGGAAACTCCTTATACGAGCTTGAAGATCTACAGGGGAAACCGTTAGGAGTTTTTCACGCCAAAGACATCAGGCAGTGATAACCATTCTAGAAGCGTCATCTACCTATTGTCACTTTTATTCCTGGTAGCCGTAATAAGGCATCCAGCCAGCTTCACTGGCAAACTACAGGATACCAATGTTCCGCTTAGGACATCCCCAGCCTAGCGGCCGGCATACCTTTTGGCCAGTAGCGATTTTTTCCTTTCCCCCATTCCCTAGCATAGTAATGCTTCTCATGTTTCAACCCCCTCCTATCTGGTAACCCTACAGCAGATAGTTTGTCGCAGGAATTCCATTCATTTAGATGTCTTCGGAAATTTTAGGAAGAGTACCAGCGTGTCATTACTTCGATGTGTCCCCGATGCGTCATCTGTCGAACGAGCCAGAATGTCGTAGTCGATTTGTAATGCCCGCGAGACCGAGTAATGAGGAATGTTCTCATTGGGTCGTGGATCGAGCCACACATTGGGCACCCGCAGCGATGAGGCCTATGTTTAAGGCCGGCTCAGTCGACCATTTTTCAGCGTTGTCTAAACCACGGGTGGTCTAGACCACTCTGCCCTGTTACGGTCGTAGCGGAATACATATAGTAGAATTCTACACTGAGACGTACTGCAGCATGTATGCCGCCCGGCTGCCAAACCGACAGCCCGAACGCACCCCAAAAGCGAAGAGCTCTGACGTGTTGGTTGAGAAGAAGAAGACAATCGTCTCTGTCTTGTCAAACTTTTCACACAGTGAAGAACTAAAAAAATGAAATTACAATCATCCGAAGACATCGGAAAAAAATCAACCCCTCACGTAATTTCAAAAGAGTATTTATTTCTACTAATAGCATAGTTTCAATTAGTAAAAATATTCTCCTCATTAGAACAAGAAAATCCGGAGAAAAAGAACAAATCGAAATTCCGGCAGCAGCAAAGTCGCCGCTTCTACGCTGAGAATAAAAATATTGGCGAGGATAAAGACTGTGCAGGATTTTAAGGTACAAATTATTTTGAAGCCAGTTCCTCGAGGTTATTTAAGTGGAAGTGAAACACAGCAAAACCATCATTTCCTTTTGCATATCAAATGCAAAATCTTAATAATCACCACCACCACGATCTGCATAATAATCAGCTACCGAATCATCCACCTATAAATTCAATAAATCCACAAACAACAATATTAAATAAAGGAACAATTTTCGAAGCAGCAACGGGTGGCGGTGGTGCATTAGTTGTACCACCAAAAAGAACGATTTTTTTATTACTTTAGTCCTGTATATTAAGAATAATATTATACTAACAATAAATGCATTTTTTCCATCAGTGCTATAGTAAAAAAGGGTTATTTTTTTCATGTTCACATTATACTTACTTAAATGCATATTCTCCGAAGTAACCTTTCTAGTTGTATAAACCGTCCGCCTCTTTTTCATGTTAATTCTTAGGAGCTATATTTTGTTATAATCAGGTATACATTTATTTCAACTCGATTAAATGCAAAAATACAATTTCAGTTTCTCACGAAATGCCACTGAAAATATCAAATGTTGCATAACGTAAACATGAAAAAAAGAGCTTCATAGTATCGGCATTTAGTCTGTAATCTGAATTTTCAGCTTAATTAATACGAATTCCCCTTTAATGTTTTTTTATTGAGAGCTCAGAAAGATTTAAGATAAATTAAAATATCTGAAAGGCCAAGTATTAAATTTAAAGTTTTTTTAGTTTGTAGAGCTGGGCGATATATCGATATATCAGTCATTCTATATAAGAGATAGTCGGCTGAGTACGTTTCACTCGTGTTTTATCGAGCTTTTGATTAAAATGGCACTTATTTTAATTTACATCATTTTAGTTAGTATATCTCTGCCTTAAGGATTTTTTTCTTTTTGTTCATCATTCTTTCGTTTGTGAACTTCCTCATTTCAAATGTACTTTTAAGATTTTCTTTCATTATTAGAATATACGTCCAATTCATAATAATTTCATTAGAATTAACTTTAATTTAACATTTATTTGTTTACAATGAATCCATGATTGTATGCATATTTTATTTTGAAAATGTCTGGAGCAAGACTTATAGTCTAGGACTCTGAATTATAACGTAAAAATGAAGTACTGAACACTTTTACTTCTCCTTTCACTTTCCTGGAGCACTCTCACATGAAGGTTGTCTAGGTCCACTACGCTCTCTCTCTTTTCAGGTCTACAAGGGATACTGTTCAATATCGCCCGCAGTATCGTAGGGCGGTTGGGGCAACGGCCTTCCCACGGGATGTAGGTAAGTGATGTAAGGGTTCCTTCAGCACCGAATGTGTGCCGGCATTTAGTAAGTAGGCACGAATTTTTTTGTATGTGGCAGGCGGCAGCGGCAGGTTTTTGTGGAACCTCCCCACACTCTCCGCCAATATCCAAAGCGAGCTAGCGTGCCGTCCTGCAGTTAACGCTGTCCGCCGAGTGATCTGTCAGCTCATGCTGGGACTTCACGTCCAAGTCAATCACTCAACATAGTTCCATAACAAAATTAATCAAATGAATTAACTTAACTTAACGCTGTGCTTTTAGAAGGTTGACAGCTGAATTTCGTCGTTGTTTTCCGTCTGCCGTCGCAATTGTGCTTAGGCCTTTATTTAAAGGCAGAGTATGCCAAAGTATATGTGTGGCAGAGTATGCCGCTATTTGTGTAGGCAAAGTGTTCAGCTTTATAATGTGTTGCCGCTGTTTGTAGGCAGATATGCCGATGATAAGGATGGCAGAGTATGCCGATGTCTACTTGAGAAATAAAAGCACTCATTAAAGTGAAATTTAAGTCTGATTTTTATTTATTAATCTCTGGTTATTTATATAAATTGGTTACATAGGAATCCATGTTTCTTACTAATTCTAAAGGTGGGGATTATTGCAGAATTGCAATACATAAAATTAAAAATCAGATATTGTAGTTTCAGCATTTCTGATCACACAATTTCTGAATGAATCACAAACAATTTTATGATAAAGCAATGTTATGGTAAAGCAATGACCCCTGATGAGACTGTGCGAAGGTCAAAGGATAGGACTTCAGAGGAGCAGACAGCTCATGAACCTGTTGAGGTCAGTCGACCGTCAACAGATGGGATCCATCAGAGACGGGAAACAACGGGACAGGACAGAGAACAGACGCAGTGCAATCCGAGAGTTGAAGAACAACTAACAAGTACGTTAGAGACAAGTCAACCACACCAACTAGTTGTAAGGAAAAGTAACAGGGAACGCCGAACACCAAAACGTTTTGCGGATTACGAAGTAAACAAATGTAACTAGTTAACTATTGCTATCTCTTGTTTTGTTAATGTAAATATCGTTCAATTTGTAAAACGGGAGAAATGTAGTATAATCATAACCACAGTGTCTGAACACATCCCACACATTAGAAAGTAAGAACACTTCACAGTTGTCACTTAAGCCCGGTACGCTAGAGCCAAGGAATTAGGTCAAGGAATTTTTCCACTTATTTCTTAAAGCCCGGTACGCTAGAGCCAAGGAATTTTTGTTCCTATACAAAAACTATGTAAAAAAAGTGTCATGGAATGCTCAAGGAATTTTTTCTCTTGACCGATTCCTTAAGATAGTACCACAGGTACTACCTCAAGGAATCGGTCAAGAAAAAAATTCCTTGAGCATTCCATGACACTTTTTTTACATAGTTTTTGTATAGGAACAAAAATTGCTTGGCTCTAGCGTACCGGGCTTAAGGAATTTTGACGGTGGTGGAATAATTGAAAAATTGAACGAAGGAACGGCGATTTTGCAAGTGGTGTATCAATTTTAAAATGAGGTGTATAAATTTTAAAATGTATCTCTGGCTACATGTACCCTAGGTGTCACTTTTGTTTATGTTCGGTAAAGAAATTTACCCTAGCACAAAAGCCGTAGGTAAGGTTAAAATTGGAAGGGTACTAAATAGAAAAATATGTACATTCTTTTATGTGGAAATTTAGTAATACTGTACTTGTTCATTTTTTTAATAATAAGCTGGGAATTAGAATATTGGTAAATGTTTGTAATTTTGATAAAAGTAAAAGAATTTTAATATATTTTCTTATTACGGATTTACCAAAAATGAAATTTTAAGGCAAGTTATTGGGCAACCGAAGATGGAAATAGGCTTACTGGGAACCAGCAATCTCAAAAAGTTGTTTTGTATTACTAGCTCTCACTATGCTGCTGCTGGTATAAAATTTTGCGTCATACTTTCAAAAACCGCGCCAAAATCCCTTGCATAAAGTCTTTTTTCCATCCGCTTGCAATGCGAATTTTTTATAGTATGTGTATAAACTTACACATTTTTGAGATTAGCACGAAAATTGTTGTTGATGGGCCTCTCCGTAACCCCCGCAAGATACAAGCCATGAACAAAGTCGAAAAAAGAGAGCAGCGGGCCGGTCAGCAGGCGACATCCACAGTCTTCTTGCCTTGTCTTACTGAAGGAGTTTTTCATATAAAAGTTTCTTGTATTTTGTTCAAACGCTATAATTTCCATAAATTTGTTCTGCATGCAATTTTTTTTTAAACTATTAGAAAAAAAACATATTTGGCAGCAATTTGTTTTAACTTCATTTTGCTATGGGGGCGACAGTTTTGGGCTTTAGGACCTGTTTAAGATGAAATTTTAGTTTTTCCTCGATGGCGAGTATACAAAAAGCAGTGAGAGTGAGCTCTTACTGCATCACTGACATATAATAAGAATGGACTGAGCGTTCTTGCTCCAAAAATGGCACAAATATTGAACAGGCTGTGAAAACCCTTTATTTCGTACAATTGCACACCGATTCATAATTTATTATTATTTGTCGATTGGAAACACTAAAGTTGTTATAAAATAGTATTACATTAAATTAAAATAATTTAGAAAGTTAAACTTGTTTTAATTAACCCAAAAACACATTTGTAATATTACTGAAAAATGTGCTCCTCTGCAGATTTTTTGTCGAATTTCCTTGAGCTTGTAAGAGATAGACGTATAAAAACAATATATTTGTCTCAATTTGTATGTCAATTCCAATGCATTTCAATTAATACACCCGTACTGTTTCCAAAATTGGTTACAGTTCAGTGTACATTTTGAGCTTGAAAGAGACAAATAGATTATAGCAAAAATTTGTGCCATTTTTGACTATAGGAATTAGATAGGATGGCTCAGTCCATTCTTATTATATGTCAGTGTACTGCATGCTGTACCCGGCACGTTAAGGCCTTTTAATGTGTCGGTGCCTTCGCCGACTTCATGGCTTGTATTATATTCCGGGGGTTACGGCCTCTCCTTTAGTTTCTTACTCGTAGGTCCGCACAGATAGCAGTCCGTGCTTTCATGGCATGTAGCATATGCTACCTGGAATGCTACGACCATAATGCCCAATCTACAATGCATGGTTAAACCACGTCGTCAAAACGATATGGATTTTTGTGTTTGCTTCCCACTCTTGCATTTGAAAATTTATGCTTGCAAAAATGTCCGTTCTCTCTCATTCATTTGACGTCATGAGCACGAGCTTATGTGTAGTAGTTAATCAGCAAAAACGATATAGTAATACCTCAGGTGTATTCAGCATAATTTAGAACCATGTAGGGGAATTTAGAACAAAACAGCTTAAACTGGAACTTGTACTTTCAGTGCTGAAAGCAATATTTTATATTATTCGACTTGTCCCAAGCAATTTCTTAGTTTACTAAGTTTACTATATCATAGTATAAATTATTCAGACCAAATACTTCCTTTGATGTAATTCTGCAATGAAATCGAGGAAGCAATTACATTTATGATAATTGACAGGTCAACAGCTGTTTAATTTGGCAGCTTACCACTACTTACATATTTCGTGTATTTATATGCATTCTTCAGCAAACGATATCGTTTTGACGAAGTGGTTTTACCATGCATTGTAGATTGGGCATAACACATTGATCCGTTCATTCTGGTCCAGCCATTAAATGCTCAGTAAAATAAGTGGGGACATACAAAGCACCATCTATCTTAAAATAGAGAAATATTCCCCTTTTAGCAGTGAACTCCGCACTGAACTAAAGTTTTTGCTTGCGATTTTACCAGCTCTAAAATTTGTATGGAAGTGTCACATTTTACACGATACCAGGCTGGAAATATTTGGAGACTGTATTAAATTTTACTTTGCCGAACTCGATAGAAGGCTTCACATATAAAAAACATATGCATCGATCTTGACTGTATTTATATTTGTTCAGGTAAAAAGTTTATTGACGAAGTACTTTGCTTATTAATTAAAGTATATATACGGGCCGTATTCACCAAGCCATTTAATTTCTATTTTAGTACTCCCGTTAGAGAGGGTTAGGGCTCACTTAAATTAAAATTTCAGTTATATATGCGTTATTATAACATAAAATAACCCAAATTTAAGTGTGCCCTAACCCTCTCTTACATTACAGGAGTACTAAAACAGAAATTAAATTAAATTTCAATTAAATGGCTTGGTGAATACGGCCCTAAATTGTTTTTTCTTACGAAATAATAGCACAATTTAAAGAAAAAAAATTGACGGCATTTTTTCAGCACAATTAAAATAGGAAATAGCACATTTTTCAGGAGGTTTTCTGGCAACACTGCTTATTGTGTCTTTTTGGGGAGGGGAAGGAGGGGAAGCCAAAAGTAGTTTGACATTGACATTTTTTCACAATTCTGCCATGTGTTAAATCCTTAGAATATATATATAGCAAACTTCTGTTTTTCAATTAATCTGTGGTGAGGAGCTCAGAACGTGTATAAACTATTTTGTAATTTTGTATTTGTTAAATGCTAAAACCAATCGACTGTTGGCAAGATTATTCTTGAATCTTGATTGACAACAATGGAGAAGAAAATGTGTTTAGATGGAAATGTCGAAGAAGTTTTGTGCAATTTCAATGATAAAAGCAATATAAATGGTAGTCATATCTTATTTATAATCTCTTCATTAAATCAATTGTTTTCAGATTTGGAGGATCAATTGAAAACATTATGGTCCTGTAACTGGTTTCCTCTGGTAGATGCTCCTGTCTTGGCTGCATTTTATAAAACAAATTTAAAAGAATTTGTTAAAAATGAAGAGCAGAATTTGTTCAGTTCAGCAATAGCCTGTCTTCTGGCGTTTATTCAAGAGAATTTTGTTGGTCCTAGACTGAGCGGTGAGTATCAGTCGTTCTTAAAGGACAATTGGCCAAAAAACATAAATTCTGCAAGCGAACTTACTGTGGATAGTGAAGAACTGAATGCTAATGTTAAATTACCTCAGTTCCTCTTTACTGCTAAGGTGTTAATACAATATTTTCTAAGGAGCAAGCCTGGTTCACCGGTACAGTATGTTTATAAAATAATAAATTACTAAAACTACCCTTTAAGGTGCTGAATTGGTGGAAACTACGAGTGCTATACATTCACCAAAAGGTGTTAGATGAACTATCACAAAGTATATTTATGGAATTTACTGAGGTTGCGAAAATACTTCTTCACCAACTTCAAGTTTTTAGTACTTTAGAAATAAGGGCACAACTTTTAGTGGAGATCGGTTTTGGATATTTAATGTATAACCGAACGCAAAAAGCAGAAGAATATTTTCAGCAGGCGTGTAGTATTTTGAATATTGAACTAACAGTTGAAGGTAAGCTTTTATAACTTAGTAAGTCAAATCAGTCTGTTAATAATGCCCATACACAAAGCAACGTAACACGCTCGGCACTACGAGATTAAACAGCTTAAAAAATAGAGTATTATAACAACATACAATAAAATATTAACAGCAACAAATAGCTTATAGATTGCCATGACAGCGTAAAAAGAGATATAAGAATAGAATAGAAAAATCATTTATTAAAGAACCTCAGCTTACGCTACGTTACAACGTTAGGTACATCGAGTAAGTATTAGCTAGTTGGTATAATCGAAAAAAATACAAAGTCAAACAATAGAGAGCTCAAAGCACTCAACTATAGAAGTAAAATGGCAAACACCATTTACAAATAAAAATGTAAAGGCTAAGTAACAGCTGATAATAACTTAAACTTAAGAACGTAAAAGAACAAATAAAGAAATACAAATAACAATAAGATACCGCTCATCAACTGATAATCCACTTTTTATACCCTAGATGAAATCTATAGGGTATACTCTAAGTTTGTCATTCCGTTTGTAACACCTCGAAATAATGATGGTAGAGCAAAATGGATTGGACACCCACGCATAATAAAAGTTATTTTGATTTTTGCATGTCCGTCCGTCCGTCCGTCTGTGCGCACGATAACTCGAGAACGCGTATACTTAGAGAGGTGAAATTTTGTACACGGACTTTAAAAAAAAAGTAAAATTAACTTCGAAAATGAGACAAATCGGGCAACTCCTTCGTGGGGTTGCCATACAAAACTTTCGTTTTTCACCATATATTTGGCACTGCCTGAGAACGCATCGATATAGAGAGCTGAAATTTGGTACATGGTGTTTTCTTTGTACTGGCAAATTAAATTTCAAAAAATGGATTAAATCGGGCAACTCCTTGGTGTTGCCATATAAAAATTTAGTATTTTAACGTATACTGTGAAAACGATCAGTCCAAGACATTTTTATTGTACCAAAAACTTCTTCAGAATACGAAATCCTATAAAATTGGTTATAATCATTTTTTCTGTCCGACAAACCCTTCTAGAAATATATGCGAAAAACCACTTCAAAAATCAAACTTGCATAGATCGGTGATAATACGAAATTTTATACGAGCATTCATCTAGGGTATCATAAGAATTGGTCTTCGACCAATTCTAGCTTTTTTACTTGTTTTTTTTTAACTAGTGCTAGCAAGGTGCGGGTGTCCCACCACCACAACCGATTTGGTTAAAGCTTGGCGTACTTTAAGCACACATGAGGTGACATAAAGCAAGCTCTTTAAATTCCCTGTAAGTACCAGCTCTTCTGACAGGTTCAGGGAGTGAGTTCCAGAGGATGGCTCCCTGCCCAAATAGGTCATTGGTTTATGTAGGCCGGTAGTGAGCATAACACTCGAGTTCCAAGAGCTTAGCCAGGGGTTCAGGCATGAACAGCTGGACCAGAGCGGAGATGTGGCAGTGCCGCCTAAGACAAAAATGTACCTTACGCATGCTTTCAGCGCCCTATTTAATTTTGAAATTTCCGCGGCATGTAGGGCTGTACATAACAACATCAGCATAATAGAAATGCGGCATGATAAGTGACATAATCAGGGATTGTCTGATGGACTGATCAAAATGATGTGACACCGCGTATAGAGAGCGGAGTTCAAAGTAGATCCGAGAGCAAACTCTACTGATCTGTGGTCGCCATGTAAGATGGGGTCCATAAGAAGACCAAGGTCTTTAACGTGTCTTTCTGAGAGAGGGATGATCAGATTTTGAATAAGCAGGTTAGGAAGCATGCCATTAGTGCTGGAGGGGTTATTGCAAATTGTATCTAATTGCTTGCGTTTTCGCAGGGTTGAGGGTCAGACCACTAGACTGACACCAGTCTGAGATGTTGCCGAGCGTTACATTGAGCGCCTCAATCAGAGACGGAAGCTCATCAACACTGGCCGCATCATAGATTTGCAAATCATCCGCATAGAGATGGAATTTATGACCACCTAGCACTTCCGTGACATCATTAATATATATAGTGAACAGGAGTGGAGCTAGAACCGCCCCCTCCGGAACAACAGAGATAATACCCCTGGGTGTTGAGAATCGGTTATCACTATTAACGATTAGTGTCTTGCAAGTCAGATAGCTGTAAATGTGCCTACCAGCAGCGGACCCAAAACCAAAAGTGTTCACAAGTTTGGTAATGAGTAAATTGTGAGGAACGGAGTCGAACGCTCTACTGAGGTCCAACAGCACATGCACTACGTGCTTGCCTTCATCGCATAGTTTGTGGATGTCAGATGTTAAACGTAAAAAGAGTTATAGACATATCACAAACATATATAAAAGAAAAAGGTATGAAAATATTGAAAATAGCTGGACTGTAGCAGCCCTTATCGGTACTAAAAGATTTTTTTCATTTTTTAAATTTATGAATTTTATTAATTCGCACATATTTATTATTAGTTGAATCGAAATGAATCGAATGAATCGAAACTATATTTAAAATAGACTTTCTGGCATTATTAGGATTAGGGGAAAATATTCCCCCTGCTCTGATATATTTTTCTTTTTCTTACATATCTTACATATAATACCTTCGGAACTTATATCACAGCTCGTTCCCTAACAATTTATAAACTTACTCCATCATTCTTTTAACTGGCTTATAGTAAAGTTGCAAACGACTTAAATTTTCTATATGTTTACTTGATCCATTGTTCTGTGTTTGACTTATCGTTAAGTTATAGTTTGTTGCTTAAATGTTAATAAATTTACTCAACCCATTGCTTAATATGGCTTATTGTTACCGACTTTATTGCAATTGCTACAGACTTTATTTTTTATCTGTTCTGTATGAAACCTCATTTTTTTTGTTTTTCCTGTATATATATTATTTGACTTATCTCTAAAGTTACGCATTTGGAAATTTGGTTGACTGCTAAGGTGACAAGGTGATAATACATATTATGTGCTAACATAAAGTAATGCTGGCTAAAGATTAAGTTTGCTCTGCGAACCAATATTTGAAAGTTCAATCTAAAAGTTTGGATGCAATTTTAAAAGCTTTTCTTGCAGAGCTTGCATCTTTTGTATTAAATTTACAGCCACTGTACCAGCAGGCATCACATCAAGTCAATGAAAGATGTACTGAATGGAGTAAATGCAACACTACCAAATTTTACCATTTTAAATATTATAATACGCTTATGTTACTTTTGGAAGCTCTTTTGATACAAAATATTTATGCTTCACGCGGAAGAAAAATTTTGCGACAATATACAATTGATTTTGAGGTATTAGCTGCGTTTTTTTATACTGTACTGGTTCATTGGAACCCTATGTGCTGTCTGCATCCGTTAGGAGTTATTAACTCACAACTTATTGCGGTCATACCGAAATTAGCCTATATATTTTTTAAAAAACGTCACCAAGGGAAAAAATTATCTTTGAGAATAGCTTTGGGAGTAGGTTAACAACTAATAATTCTTTAAAGGGTGCAAATAGCACATAGGGTGTAATAGGTCAAATTATGCAAAATGATGTAATTTAAAACAAACCATGAATGTGTTCTCAAGTTATTGTGGTGACGGACGGACATAGAAAAACCTAAATAATTAATAATACATATGCGTGGGTGTCCAATACATTTGACTTTTTTCAGCGTGCTTTCCAATTGAGATTAGAGTCCATGGGAGACCCAGATTTTTTACAGGTTTGCTTGATAAGGCAATATTATGCCCCACGAGGATTAAATCGGAAATTACTGCTGCTAGGACGGATACCCGATCAGGCCTAATAGCATAACCAGTGGATTGTGTTTTTGTTGGGTTCAGTGTAAACCCATTAAATACAGCCCAAGCTCCAACCCTCTCCAGTGTCTCGTTGATATTTGTCACTGACTCTAGTCTGTCTGCCCGAGAGCGCCGGTGTATATCTGAATGTCGTCGGCATAGATGAGATAATATCTAACATTATCAAGGACTACTCTAACGTCGTTGATGAATAGTGAGAAAAAAAATGGAGCCAAGACAGTACCCTGTGGGATGCGCGAACGCAAAGGTCTCTCAGAGGAATAAGTCTCACTTGACTTGACAACCATTTCGCATGCAATGGATGAAAGACCAAAGAGGGATCGGAGCTTACCAATCAACTTCTCATGGGGGACCGAGTCAAAGTAGGATTTAAGGCCGAGACCACGGTTCGTGCGCGATACGAGGGTGTATTTTCCGTAATTATTTTCAAGCCAGCGATGAATGAATTCTTTTTTTAATACTCAGTCAATATATACATATACAAATTTTTGTACTCGAATCTAAAGTTTAGTTTGCGGTGTCGTTGCTTCGAAGAGGACACTCCGACGAAATTGCTGCTCGGCGGTTGACAGCGATTAAGCCATACGGCTCATCTGAAAAATGAAATAAACATATATTTAGAAACTAGACATAGCATCACGTAGGGAATTTCGATATCTAAAAAAAATGGTGGACCAGACAATTTTTTTCCGATTTTCATTGTTTATAAAAAAAAAAAAATAGAGGGGTCCCTTTATAAAAAAAAATCCCTGCCTGGTGCCATAGAGACTGGCTTTTCGAACAGATTAAGACTTGGTGCGTGCAAATCGGATGTATAGTTTTTTTTAATATGTTAACCAGGTTGGAAAACATAGTTTCGAGAAAAACGCGTTCAAAGTTTTGCTGACGGATCTATCAACATAGAAAGTAAACTAAATGGTTTCAAAAAAAAAAAATGCTGTATCTTCAAAATATTTGGTGAGAGCATTCTTAACAAATCCATCTTTCACAAAATGAAAAAAAAGAATTTTATCGTGGTTTGCGACCTTCATTTATTGAAAGCCAATGTCAATTCTAGCGTTTTCAATGGGAAGAATGAATTTCGAAACGGTTGAGATGCCCACCTGACATACAATTTTTTGTTTGTTTATGTGGGTACTATCACCTGTCCTATGGACCTCCATGTCGTTAACATCCTATATATATACAGGGTGTTGCAAATGTATGGTTACATACGCTAAACTTATATAGCTGAAGTATTTGGTAGCATATACGATTCCCTTTCCAACAATATGTAACTCAATGATGTATCTAGAGAGTTTCATAAAATAATATTCAATAATCTTTCAAGCGTGATTCATACAACAAAAATTATTCATTTTAGGGTTTATTTGAGTGGCTTTTATTACTGTCACTTGGTGCCATAAAACAAGCTTTCTAATGAGTCATGCGCATTAGCCTATTCAGAGTATACGAAAAAATCTAATTTGCTGTCGAGGAATGCCCCATTTATACCATTGAATAAATAACTAATAAGGAAACGGCATATCGTGCGAATACAGTGTACGTGTTTAATCATTTCAATGATAGTGTGACCTATGGTCGGGGGGAGAAATGACAAGAGGGCGTCGTTGATATTTTGTGTCAGTTCAATATTCTGACATTTCATAATTTTGGAAATAAGTTCTCGAATTTGAATTCGCGATATTGTGGAAAATAAAGAATTAAACGTGTTTTTTACGTAATAGTAGTGTGAAATAAGTGCGGAATATTTTTTTTGTGAACGACATTTTGTGCAATAGAGACTCCGGAGTCCTAAATTAGCATAATGAAGTGCGCTGTGCTGTGCTGCAGGAAAGAACAGAGTTATTGCCGTGGGAAAACATTCTTCAAGTAAGCTTAATAGCTTTACTTATTAATTATATTGTTTTAAACAAAATAAAAGTGAAATATCTGTAAAAATAAAGAGCCATGGCAAAAGATTTAACATTTTATCAATGCCGGTTTATTTGTTTACAATTGAATTGTCATTGGTAGATAAATTATTCCAGTCAAACAAAGGCAACGCCAAGAAATATTGCCTGAAAATAAGGGGGAGCTAAAAATTTGTTTATTTTACATAGGAATTTGGATTATAAAAAATGTTCCCCTTCAAAATTGTACGATTCCACTATTGCCATGTTGAAACGAATACAAACAGAACACACTAATACATTTCGCCGAGATGCTTACGTTTTCACCCGATATGCCGTTTCCTTATTAGTTATTTATTCAATGATTTATACTCAGGTAATAAAATAATATAAAACGTCAACATTGATGTACCTAAGTAAAACAGACTACTAAATTTTTATGAAACTTATTTGGTTACACCAAATTTTCAATATGTTGCCCATTTTCTATACAACAAACTTGTAATCTACGTCTTACACTTAATGGTATGTCAATTTCTGTCAATCTTTCTCTTACTATCAAACACGCTGCTTCTATACGCTGCCTCAAAATATCCTCGTTGTCAACTACGGCGGAATAAACTTGTTCCTTAAAATAACCCCATATAAAGTAGTCCATCGGAGTAAGGTCTGGAGATCTCGCTGGCCATGTTATTGGTCCACCTCGGCCTATCAATCTGTAAGGAAAGTTTTGATTCAGCCAATCTTGCACCGTTCGAGTAGAGTGAGGAGGTGCTCCATCATGTTAAAAAATCATATTCTGCCTTATGTTCAAAGGCACGTCCTCCATCAATTCCGGTAGCACATCCTCCAAGAAATTGAGATAAGCCTCTCCGGATAAATTATGGCGAAATATATAAGGCCCAATGAAATTCTGACCCAGGATTCCTGCCCAAACATTCAGCTTGAATCTATGTTGGGAGTGTGATTCCCTGCTTGCGTGAGAGTTTCTTTCAGCCCATCTATGTATATTGTGGAAGTTAACCATTCCATCCTTTGTAAAGTTGGACTCATCAGTCCACAACACGTTGCTTAGAAAACGGGGATCAGTTCTATCCTTTTTTAGCATAAGCCTGCAGAAGTCAACGCGGCTTTGTAGGTCCCTTGGCAGAAGTTCCTGAACGGGCGTTAAATGATAGGGATGAAGACGTTCATTCCTCACTGTCCGCCACACAAAATATGGTCTAAATTAAGTTCCACTGCCAGAGCCCTAGTACTTAAGGAGTCATCTTGCCGAATCCTGTCCATAATGTTTTCGATGGCCTCCACTCTCTAAAAGTAAAATTCTATTTATAAGAAATTTTAATTAGAAGATAAAAATATTATTTACACGTCTAGGCCTGCCTGAAGTTACTCGTCGACTGACAAGGGTTCCTTCCGTGATTAATCTATTAAAACGAATAGAAAAAAGCCTTGAACAGGGACAAGGCCTCTCAGGGAATCTTCTAACATAATCCATCCTTGCTGCACGCGCATTTCCACGACAATACCCGTAAAAATAAACCATATGCCCTAAGTCGTGTAATTCATGTCTACCTTCTACTGGAGCTGACATAATATTTGTTTTTAATTAAATTTCTTGGCTATAATTGATGAAACGGTGTCTATCAATAAGGCGATACAACTAGAGAAATTTCATTTTATGCAAAATTTTCAGATAAAATTGACTTGTTACTGCAAGCAGCAACAGAATATTTGTTTTTTGGTTCCCATAATAGGTCAGAAAACCTACTTTTATGGATTACTTTCGTTTATCTGCTGACACTGAATCGAGTGTCTAAGTACCCGAACATAACCTTTTGTTTATTTCTGTATATTATCTGCAGTTTGCACTAACTTAACATTCTTGAACAAAGTACAAGGCTGTAACTTTACCTGAGTATAAGTAGGGCATTCTCGAAAGCAAATGAGTATTTTCGTATACTCTGAATAGACTAATGAGCATGATTCATTAGAAAACTTGTTTTATGGCACCAAGTGACCGTGATAAAAGCCACTCAAATAAACCCTAAAATGAATAATTTTTGTTGTATGAATCCAGCTTGAAAGATTATTGAATATTATTTTATGAATCTCTCTAGATACATCATTGAGTTACATATTGTTGGAAAGGGAATCGTATAAGCTACCAAATAATTAAAAAAAAACAAAAAGTTTATTAGAAATTTTGAGTAAATCGCTCCCAAAGTAAGAAATTTGTAAAACAAAAGTCACAAATCCCACTTTGACATTTTTTTTATTTCGAAAGTATCCATACTGAAGGAATGAGCAATATGTTTTCTTAAAGTGAAAGATATTGTAAGTTAAACAAAATTTATTTCAGTTCTCTACGCCATTTCTTTCTTGAGATATGCATTAAAATTCAAAAGTCTACACTTTCCGGTACACAAAACAGTGTTGCCAGCATAACTCGGAAACAACGCAATGTGGGACAAAACTTTATAAGGATTTTTTTCTTAGCTCGGTCCCAGCTACCTAAGTTTAGCGTATGTAACCATACATTTGCAACACCCTGTATATATGACCGTATGTAGGCCATGCTTAGACGAGCAATATAATTTTATAGATAAAATATTTTTACTAGCAGAACCAGCTTAACACAAGCTCGCTGTAGTGACATGTTTAATAAATAAACTGTCAACAATACATGCGTTTCATCACTTAGTCCGTGTAGTATGGTATACTAAACATAAACCAAACACTAGATGAAGTAAAAATAAATCTAACAAAAAGATTAAATACAAACGTTATCAGCAAAATGCTCAGTCATATTATTAACATTAATGCACATGCGATTAATAGGTTCGTACATGCTAAAGTTAGACCTTGAGGAGTTAACATGCAATAGAGGTAGCCTAAAATTGTGCCTACTATCACGAAAAGAGAATTTGTCAAGTAACAACGGAGAATCGATATTCGCGTTTAAGAGTTGATGCAAAAAATTTACATCAGCAACTATGCGACGTTGCTGAAGCGAGTTCATATTTAAAAGCTTCAAGCTATCCTCATAGAGTAGAATAATTAATGAATTACTCTAGGGCAGGTGCCTGAGAGCAAATCGTAGGAAGTTCCGCTGAACAGACTATACGGTCGATGTGTGTACCGTAAAATAGAGACCAGACCTGGCTAGCGTATTCAAGAAGAGATCTCACAAAGCAAGTGTACAGACGCAGTGTAATGGTGGGATTCGAGAACTCTCAAGACCAACGCTTTATAAAGCGTCCATTTTAAGAATGTTAGGGGAAACCTATACTTTTCCATTTTAAACAATATCAAGGAGTGAGATAACTTGTCGAAAGCTTTAGTAAAGTCAGTATATATACAATCTGTCTGGTAGCCTTTTGCTAGCCCGCCAATGGTATTCGAGACGAATTCCAATAAGTTGGTGGTTGTAGACCTGGCCGAAATAAGCTTATGTTGGTTTGAAGAAAGCAAATTCTTACAGAAAATTGATAGCTGAGAGTAAATGATTGATTCGAATAATTTGAGCATGCAAGATAATTTCGCAATAGGTCTATAGTAGAAATATCATTTTTACTACCTTTTAGGGATAGGAATGATGAAAGAATTTTTCCACAGCTGCGGAGAACCACTATTGAGCGATTTTGGGAAAATAATTCTCAACGAGGCTGTTAGGGAGACGTAACATAACTTCAAAAGTCTGAAAGAATCCCATCTGGACCCGTTGTGAAGTCATTTGGAAGCCCATTAATATGATCAAGAATAGCCTCATGAGTAATTGTAGGGATAGTGAATGAAACGTTATGGAAGTTGTTCATATGACTAAAGTTGCTATTTCAAGGTTGGAAATTGGACGAGGAAAATGCATTGTCAAAAAATGAAACATGCATTGCAAATTTCAGACGAAACATCACTAGCATAATCTTCACTGAATAATTTCGCACGCATACTTTGAACATAGAGTGTAGAGGAAAGTTCTTTGAACTCATTATATGATGTGACGAAGTTTTTGTGACTTATAATCTCTTTATCCCTCATATAAATTTTCCACAATTTATGCTTTCTATTTCTAAGACGTTTCAGTTTTTTATTGAACCACGGCGGAGATGTTTTAGAGAGCCGCTGGCGCTCACGATGAACATGAGAAGAGAATAAATCGGAAAGAATTATGTAAAACTTAGAAACGTCTTCATCAACACTATTTCAAGGCAGCAATTCATTGAAATCAGTAGAAGCAAGTCTACTGGAAGGTTCCAAAAACTCAGCCTTTCTAAAATTGAAAAAGTATTGCGCTTCGTCACAATACGTGAAGTTTTCGGTTTCATAGCAATAATTAGTAGGGAGGGGTGGTATTTGTAAAGAGTAGACATTAGGTCTGTCTGGTAACCTTAGAGCAGAAATCTTTGGGTAAAAATGAAGTAAAAACATAACTCAACAAAAGTTACCAGACACTTCTCGAGTAAGTTTTGTTGAGCTTGCCATGTGTCAAAAAATTGGCTGCTATGTTTTCTGTCTGAAACAGAAAACAATTAATAAATTTAAAATACGTTTTCAAAAACTCACGCGCTTTAAGAGGAGTCAGTACTCAGCAAAAATTTCAATTTAGATATCAGCGAACCTGTAAGCAATAACTTTTATTATACGTAGGTTTGTGTCTTAAAAGTGAGAAAACTCATATAAAATTAGTCTAGGCCTAGACCACAGACCACATTAGAGACATCTAGCGTAAAAAACAGACACTCAACATGCGACAAAATTATACAATTTAAGACGAATAATGAAAATTTCCAGTTTAAATAAATTGAAAATTTTTAACGAGAATTAACTCTAATAAATTTTTATTGCACATAATTTGTACTGTCCGTTAGTAGAACGTACACGTAAATTTGAACTTAGTGAAACTGAAATGGATGCACTGGTAAATTTGGATCAAGGTCAGTGGTCGAATCTCTTATCAAAACAAACACTGTTCACTTCGTTTTAACTTTCAGTAAATTTTCGCACTTATTTCTTAAGATTGCCCACTAATTATATTAAGATCAGATTATGTAATGAGGTATTAGGTCAGCGATCCACACACACTAGAATACACTTATTACGTCTTATTACTATTATAACGTCACAATCCATTAATTATAATTGAAATTATAACGAAATTACTCTGAAAAGGTATGCAAAATCTCGAAAATCGATATTATAGATTTACTCGAAAACCAAGCGGAGTTCGATATAAAAGTATCTAAACTTTTTTGACCCAAATGACCTCTACTTTCATCCCCTTAAAGGATTAAAGACATTTACGGAACACTCCGTATATGTCAAATTAGTATAGAATGAAGACAAACAAATTATAATATTTGATAAATATGCACAAGAAATGTATAATATGTAAATATATATATGAGTAAATATTGTAAAATAGATGTATGAATAATATTAATTTGTTACAAGTGACTGGTACTCACCGATCTACAACTTGACGCTTGAGGGTTGGCTTTAATCTAATGTTAAGACCCTTTGTTCTAACCATTGGTTAGAACAATTCTTTATTCCCGTCGAGACCAGAAATAAAGTGTTAATGTTAGTAAGATATTATCTCAGTCGAGACCCGAGATAATATTCTTTAAGTCAGTCGAGACCCGGCTTAAAGTGTTATCTTATCTTCAGTCGAGACCCGAAATAAGATGCGTTTATTTCCGTCGAAACCAGAAATGATTGTTAGTAAATATCTTAACTTCAGTCGAGACCCGAATTAAGATGTGTTTATTCCCGTCGATACCAGAAATAATTATTAGTAAATATCTTAATTTCAGTCGAGACCCGAATTAAGATGTGTTTATTCCTGTCGATACCAGAAATAATTGTTAGTTGTTAAAGTGATATATCAGTCGATACCCGATATAAATGTTAGTCCCTACACAGCCAACTTCTCCAAGCGATGCCAAGTACAAAAAGAGATCGAGATCAGTCAGCTTGTCGTTTATATAGCCCTTGCTTGCACACCACACCACTGATGAAGTAGCAGAGGCGCATGATTACAAGAATTGGCAGTGCAACTGTGATCTTACGGTACTAGCGATAAAACAAACAAAAATGCATAGCAACAAGAAATTTAGAGCAACACATGCTGTTGTGTTAAATAAAATTATATTTGGAAAAATTTTATCTCGTATCACGTAGAGAAGAAATTCCCGTTCGATGGTACTTATAATGATGATAATGCTAGAGTTGCAAATTGATCTGCTTGATATGATTGTATTTGTGCCATGCATTGTATGCTACATGACAACACATGCTTTTAATAGATGTTGTACCTATTTTTGGGAAAATTGTAATTAGATTGAA
Source organism: Dioctria linearis (assembly GCA_963930735.1). NCBI lineage: Eukaryota > Metazoa > Arthropoda > Insecta > Diptera > Asilidae > Dioctria > Dioctria linearis. The sequence continues at coordinate 86,349,738 of OZ005743.1, read as the reverse complement.
TTTGTTTTCTTTTCAGAACTCAATTTTAGCATGGTATTTTTGGGTTGTGTACATGTTTTTTGCTTAAGAGGAGTCAGTACCAATATTTACAAGTTTCATACAATTTTCAATGCAAATTTCTGGCAAACTATTTGTAGCACAATAATGATTTATATCTTAAATTAAAGGTAATGACGAAGTCTAGTAAATAACGTGCGCAAAAATTAAAAAAAGTGTATTGGAATGGCGATATTAGCTCGGAAACTTGTAAAAAATGGTAAAAATTGAAGTCTTTTAAATCAAATTCCTGTAGGTAGGTATTCTCATTTCTTCAAATTGCGACTGTTTTACAAAGATAAGGCCTAGATCTAGCAAATAACGTCGAGTTTTTTCATTTTTAGCAGCGCTTTTTATGCTTTTTATAATTATTTGAATCTAATAGTACTTGTTTTATCTCCCGACATTTCACCAACTAGAAATTGCAATATTTATTTGAAAGTTGTTTAAATACAAAGCAAAATAGCAAATTTAACTATTATGGGCAAAAAAAAAATTGGGAGAGTTAATTCTCGTTAAAGATTTTCAATTTATGTGAACTGCAAATTTTCATTTTTCGTCTTAAATTGTATGGTTTTGTCGGCTGTTGGGTTTCTGTCTTTTGCGGTAGATGTCTCTAATGTGCTCTGTGGTCTAGGTCTAGGCTAATTTTATATGAAATTTCTCACTGTGAGGACATAAACCTACGTATAGTAAATTTTATTACCTACAGGTTCGCTGGTATCTACATAAATTAAAACTTTTGCTGAGTACTGACTCCTCTTAAGAGAAATCAAATTAGATTTAATTTTACTAAGAATTTGATGCTTTGTTTTCATGATATTTTCTTTTCAGAAGTTATGGGTTAAAATATATATTCGAAACAATTTGGTTCGATTATGCTGCCCCCGTTGAGAGGCTAGAAATGTCTTTCAAGTAATTACTTTTAACACTGACTTGTAAAGCAATGAGAGAAAATTTTGATCCAATTTATTGAGGGAGGAACTTGTCGCTGTCTTACTCAGATTCACAATTTTCACTGCCACACTATGCTACCAATGAACAAGCCGAAAGAAAAAGGAAAAAAGGGTTAAAAAAGCAAGAAGAAAAAATAACAAACAAACTAATTATTACTGTATGACTTTAATGTTGCCATCAGCTAACAATCTAACTTTAATTTTAGCCCCATCTTTTGTTGTGAAGCGCTGGTTCTTCTTCTTTAACCGTTTCAAGGCCTCATACGATACGGTGATGTTCTCTGTCATCCTTGTCTGATTGTTTACGATTGTCACTATGATGTCGCCATTCAGAAGGATTATGGGTTGAACGGTTTGATCATCGACGATGATCACCTTTGTTGTCGCTGGGTGAGCGTTCAAGCTGGTAGTCTGAAGATGATCGGTTGGTGGCTCTTGCGGAGTTTGTGGTACACTGCATTCATTCTCGGGACTCGGGGACGTGGCAGGTGCATCTTCAATAACTATGGTGGCTGTTGGTACTTGGCTTAATGTCATTTTATTCATCCCTTGGACCCCTTCATTAGCTTGGAGCGATGCTTCAAATCTTCTAGCTGCTTCATTAGCTTCTCGATCTCCACTTGTTCCTCGTCAACACTTCGTTTTGGAGATGGCGGCAATATTTCCATCTCTGCATCAAGATCCCAGTCGTCTTCCGTGTCTTGGTCCTGAACTTGATCTGGTTGTGAGGACTCCGCTACCAGTTCCCGTTCCAAATTCCAAGCTGCTTTCAGCTCTTCCTCAATATTACGCCCAGGAGTTATGGGCAACTCTTCCTCGAAATTAATTTCGTGATTGGATGTCTCCATTGTCAAGTAAAATAATCGACTAATGACTATATTGGGTTCGTAATCTTATTTATACGAACATAACGGGTTTCTAAAATTGGTCTTGCTTGCATTGCTTAGCTGTACTACAGAATTTTGCGCAATGGTGATAACAAAAATTGCGATTGGATCTTTTCTCTATGGGAACCGTTGTCATAGAAACTATCGTTTAGCGATTGAAGATAATGACGGATGGTTGCAGGTGGTTAAAATTTTAGACTTTGAGTTGCTTCGATGGTAAAACTTTTGTGATAAAAGCGACATTGGATATTTGAAAGTAACGGGACATGAATAGTTTGATGATAATATGTAACTTTAAAATAATGAGCGATTATAGCATGAATCTTCCTATTAGCGAATTTAACACATGAAGACTTTGCGTATTTTTTTTATTTTTTATTTTTTTTACGATGCGTTGAATTGTATATTTGAAGTTAAGTTTCAAGTTAACTTTCTTGTATCGGTAAGATACATATTTTGGATGTTGGTCTTTTTAGAATTCCCTTGGCAGTTTTCATGCTGACTACACGAATGTAGTTATCAGCACCTGGATAAACTTCAATGATTCGGCCTAGTAACCAACGGCAGGCTACCAAATTCGGTTCTTTGATAAATCTCCTATTTTAGGATTTGATATTGGAGTCTGCCATTTAGGTCTATTTTGTAGGGAGTTCAAGTAGTCGCTAGACCATTTGTGCCAGAACTGTTGTTGCAACAGTTGGAGATGTTTCCATCTGGTGAATGATGAAATCTTATTTTCCAGTACAGGTTCTGGTGGAAGTAATAAAGAAGTACCAGTTAAAAAATGTCCCGGAGTAAGAACATTGAGATCGTCTGGATCTTCTGTAATAGGACATAGAGGCCTGGAATTTAAACAGGCTCAATTTGTGTCAAAACAGTTGCAAATTCTTCAAATGTTCCCTAAAATTTGCTTTAAATGGAATTTTATGGATTTAACTCCGGCCTGCCACAATCCTCCAAAATGAGGTGCGGAAGGCGGGTTAAATGCCAACATATCCGTCTTGGGCTAGTGTTTCAGCCATCTGCTTGTTGTATGGCTGTTCTGAATTCCTTTTGTAGGACTTTATCAGCTCCAACGAAATTAGAGCCACAATCTGAAAAGACATCTGTGCTGAGTCCCCTCCGGCTGGAGAGACGGCGAAAAGCTGCTATGAGGGCTGCTGTGGATAAATCTGACACAGCTTCTATATGAATGGCTTTGGTGGCCATGCAAATGAAAATGCATATATACTCTTTATACGTACAATTATTTCGAAATTTAAATACTTTTAAATTGAACGGTCCAGCATAGTCTAGCCCTTTGTTGAAACGGTCTAGTCACATTAACCCGTGGTGAAGGTAGATTTCCCATAATCTGTTTTTTGATAGTTGCGGATTGCTTAAAGCAAGTTATACATTTATGTAACACTTGTTTAATGGTATTACGTCCTTGTGGAATCCAAAATTCGTTTCGAATTATGGATAATACCAGTTGCGGGCCTCCATGCAGCGCTTATGTATGAAAGTGTTCAATGATTAAAATGGTTAGTTTGTTGTCCTTTGGCAGGAGTATTGGGTGTTTTCGATTATAAGAAATGTTAGCATTTCTCAATCGACCACCTACCCGAATTTGTCCATTTTTATCTAAGAAGGGGTTGAGTGATAAGATCTTGCTTCTAACTGGAAGGAGATTTTGTTCTTGTAAACATTTAATTTCAGTACCGAAAGCGGCATTCTGTGCTGCTTTAATGAGCCGAATTTTTGCTTGAGTGATTTCTATTGGATGAAGTATCTTTGGGTCCATTGGTTGTTGTTGGATGGATTTCACCGATGCACTTTTGCATTTATTTATGAACCTAATGCAATAGGCAATTATGCGTTGTAATTTTGAAAAGCTGGAGAATTTTCCAAACAAATCGTCGATATTTGAATGAGTTATTGTGAAATGAGTTACTCGTCTTTATTCAGTTTCATGCTCATTACCTGGAATGGTTTTAGATTTCGGCCAATTATTTACACTGTCCTGCAACCAATGAGGTCCATGCCACCATAACATATGATCAATCAATAATGAAGTCCTAATTCCTCTAGAATTGCAGTCGGCTGGATTGTCAGCAGATTTTACATGATGCCATGCCTTAATGTCGATCAAGCTCTGAATTTCCGTCACCCTATTAGCCACATATGTCTTGTACTTATTAGGATGACTACGAATCCAAGCTAATAGAATAAATGAGTCTGTCCAAGCAAACGTAGGAACTTGATCAAATTTTAAATCGATTTTAACACGATTTATGAGTCGTGCTACCAATACCGCCCCGCACAATTCAAGACGTGGAAGAGATACGGATTTGACAGGCGCTACCTTTGACTTTGCCATGAGTAAATTGACTTGAACAAATCCTTCTTCATCAACAACTCTAATATAAACAGCGGCAGAATACGCTTGATTAGAAGCATCTGAAAATCCATGTATTTGACAGGTGGATAGGTTACTTGTAGTATGTAACCAACGTGGTATGTTGATGCTACTAATATGATGTAATTCTGCTTTAAATTCGCGCCACTGCTTATCAATGCATGCCGGTATTGGTTCATCCCATGAACAACCTACAAGCCATAACGCTTGCATCAATATTTTGGCAGTGATTATAATTGGTGATATCCAGCCAAGTGGATCGAAAAACGTTGCAATTTCTGAAAGAATAGAACGCTTTGTAGAGAGGCAATCTGATATCCTTTTGTATTGTAGCGTGAAACAATCAGATCCTGGAAACCAATGAATGCCTAACGTTTTTACGGACTCATCGCTTGCGAATCGCAAAGGAAGTTCAACTTCTCTGTATGGTTCGGGGATCCTAGATAGTAAATCTGAAGAATTGCTAACCCATTTCCTCAAATTAAATCCGCCGGAAGATAACAGATTGATAAGTTGATCTTGTATTTGGAAGGCTTCTTCCTTTGTATCTGAGCCTGTAAGAAGGTCATCAACATAGAAGTCACGAGACACTATCTTCGCAGCTTCGGGGAACTTGTCAGCTTCATCAATGGCTAGTTGATTGAGCGTGTTTATTGCGAGATAGGGAGCTGGGTGGTGCGAAAGGTTACAGTGGTTAATTTGTAATCTTTAATAGGTTCATTTTGATTATTCCTCCAAAGTATTCTTAGGTAGGTTTGATCTGGAGGTTGTACCTTTATCATCCTGTACATTTTCTCTATGTCAGCAGACATAGCGAATTTGTACTTTCGCCATCTGAGGATGATTGAGAAGAGTTCAGACTGCAGTACTGGACCCGTATGCAGCTGTTCGTTTAGACTTTTTCCATTAGTCGTTTTTGCACAAGCATCAAAGATGACGCGAACCTTTGTAGTGGTGCTATCTTTGATGACAGCATGATGAGGAAGATAGTAACTTTGTTCGTTGCTTACTATCTTGTTAGCCACTGTCATGTGACCTAATGTGTTGTATTCATTAATACAAGTTTTGTATTCCTGATAGAGTTCAGGATTTCGTTCTAATTGCCGTTCTAGGCTGTAGAACCTACGTAATGCCATACCGCGAGAGTCACCTAGGCTAGGACTTTCTGTGATGAAAGGCAGACGAACTTCGTAACGGCAATGTGCGTTACGAACATGAGTTTTTTGATAAAACTCTTCACATTCTTGATTTGCTTTAGACAGTTTTCTTCCTGGATTAACTCCTTCAGTTCCCCAGAACTGACGTAAAACTTTATCCAGTGAAGTGTCGTCATCGTAATGAGCCTTTGCTGTTAACGCAGATGCTGTTAAGAATGTGGATGTATTTTTTAGCTTTCCGAAAAGTATCCATCCGAGGGTGCTGTTTTGGGCAGTTGGTGTTCCTGGAGGACCTTTCCGTAAACCTTCCAAGAGAATTTCACTGTACACATCTGCTCCTAAAAGCAGATCAATTTTTCCTGGTTTAAAGAAAAACGGATCGGCAAGTGGTAGCTCATGTATATGACTCCATTCTTTATTTGGAATGGTTGAAGGAGGTAAAATGTCCGTAATTGTGTCCACTATAAGGGCTATAACTGTGGTTGCCTTAGTTGTGGCTGAATAAGGATAAATGTTCAAAGTAGTTTGTTTTTGAACATTTATAGTTTCAGTTTTTCCCAGGCCCGTGATTTGAATTTCCAGGATTGTAGTGGATGATTGCAGCTTACGTGCGGCGGCTTGGGTTACAAATGAAACTTGAGAGCCTCAATCTATCAAAGCTCTCAATACCAACATATTTCCCTTTTTTGTAGGAACGTTTAGCAATGCTGTTGCAAGCAGTGCTTGTTTGGTACGATGATTTTTTGCGTGAAGCGTGTGAAGAGAGTTATTGGATGTGGAAGGTGAATTACAAGGTTGAGCTTCTGATTGCTGCTCCCTTGGCTTGAATTGGGTCGAGACCCTTGGAGTGGCATTATTCCTGTGAAGTAAAGAATGATGCCTCCTTCCACATCGCAGACATGAAAACTTACTTGTACAAATTTTCGTGTTGTGACCCTTTGATAGGCAATTATTACATAATTGATTTGATATGACAATTTTGAATTTATTGTCTTCATCGAGTTTTATGAATTTCGGACATTTAAATAGACGGTGCTGCTCTTTGCACAAAGCACATGCTTGGGTGTATGAAGTAAAATGGGTAGATGCTCTCGGGACTTGAGCATTTTTGTTGGCTAGGGACGGTTTGGTATCGACTATGGCTTCTAAAATTCTAAATCTAGATTGTAAAAAAAATAATTTTAAGGACTCGACGGTGGGAAGTCCTTCTGCAGTATTGACCCCTTGTTCCCATGCACGGTGCGTTTCTGCTGGTAAACATTGTACCACCATATAGATGAGAATTGCATCCCATTGCTTAGTGGAAACTTGCAATGCCTCGAGTTCGAAGATACATTCGGAAGACTTATCTAGCAAGGTTTTGATAGCCTTAGCTGATTCGTGGACTGCTTTAGGTAGATTAAAGAGTGCTTTCAATTGGGCATTTACGTTTATTATCATACCTTTCAAGCAATATCTTCCATGCGCTGTCATAACTCGAGTTGGTCATAGGAAATTGACGCAGTAAGTGTTCTGCTTCTCCAGATACACTTGACTTCAAATAATGCAATTTCTGCACCGGAGATAACGCAGAATTTGAATGCACCAGGGAATTGAATAGATCGTGAAAAGGCCTCCATGAATCGTAAGAACCTGAGAATTTTGGGATTGTGATTCTAGGTAATCTCAGAGACGATGAAGTTTCATGTTCTGATTTTGGACTTGATTTAACCTTTGTTTCGAATGCGTCTAATGCATCCCTAAGAATACCTCGAAAGATAAAGTATTGATTTTCCACCTTTGAAAATTGATCGCTTGCGAAATAATCGTACTTTTGAAGCTCACTATCTTCCAAAGCCTGCGTGGCTTGGATAATTGTATAGTGATCTTTCTTATAATTTGACCAAATTTCGCTTAGAGCGGTTAATAAGAATAAGAATAACTACTAACTAAGAATTTCTCAACCAAGCATTGTTCTAGCAAGTAAGTCGTAAATTCATAAATGGAAAAGACATTTTTGGTGGTTTTTATTCAAATATAGCCACTTAAAGTTGAAACTTTGAACTCCCGCCCCTCCCAAAGCTTGCCCCTCCCGCAAAAATGAAGATGCGGAATAACGAAATCTACGTAAATATCAAGTTTGGTAAAAAACTGTTTTTTTCGAAATTACCCCCTCCATTTTCGAAATTCGAAATCGGAAAGTACCCTATCTAATAGCCAGTTCAGATTCCCATACAATGACATATAAATGGTTGTCGTAGGTTAAAAACTGTAGGAGGAGATAGAATCCTACGAAAAAACTGAAGATTACCTCGATGGGCGCATCTTCCAAATGTTTGCTTATAACTTTTGGTTGTTATTGTTGATAGCACTTAGGGAGGTCATTTTGGAAAGGGGACATAATGCGCAAATTTTTTCATAGTTTTGCCTAGTTCGTGCAATGGTGATATTTCGAATAAATGTACACTGAAGCGCGACAAAAATTTTGGTGAAATAAAAAATTCTAGAGAAAACTGTTTTTTTTAAAATAATTGAAGGCACAATTATAACTAATTATGCATTCTTAGAAAGGCCAATATGTGTTCTTTTAAATAAAGATTTGAACGTCACAACCCATTAATTACAATAGAACGTATAACGAAATTACTCTGAAAAGGTATGCAAAATCTCGAAAATCGATATTATAGATTTACTCGAAAACCAAGCGGAGTTCGATATAAAAGTATCTAAACTTTTTTGACCCAAATGACCTCTACTTTCATCCCCTTAAAGGATTAAAGACATTTACGGAACACTCCGTATATGTCAAATTAGTATAGAATGAAGACAAACAAATTATAATATTTGATAAATATGCACAAGAAATGTATAATATGTAAATATATATATGAGTAAATATTGTAAAATAGATGTATGAATAATATTAATTTGTTACAAGTGACTGGTACTCACCGATCTACAACTTGACGCTTGAGGGTTGGCTTTAATCTAATGTTAAGACCCTTTGTTCTAACCATTGGTTAGAACAATTCTTTATTCCCGTCGAGACCAGAAATAAAGTGTTAATGTTAGTAAGATATTATCTCAGTCGAGACCCGAGATAATATTCTTTAAGTCAGTCGAGACCCGGCTTAAAGTGTTATCTTATCTTCAGTCGAGACCCGAAATAAGATGCGTTTATTTCCGTCGAATCCAGAAATGATTGTTAGTAAATATCTTAACTTCAGTCGAGACCCGAATTAAGATGTGTTTATTCCCGTCGATACCAGAAATAATTATTAGTAAATATCTTAATTTCAGTCGAGACCCGAATTAAGATGTGTTTATTCCTGTCGATACCAGAAATAATTGTTAGTTGTTAAAGTGATATATCAGTCGATACCCGATATAAATGTTAGTCCCTACACAGCCAACTTCTCCAAGCGATGCCAAGTACAAAAAGAGATCGAGATCAGTCAGCTTGTCGTTTATATAGCCCTTGCTTGCACACCACACCACTGATGAAGTAGCAGAGGCGCATGATTACAAGAATTGGCAGTGCAACTGTGATCTTACGGTACTAGCGATAAAACAAACAAAATTGCATAGCAACAAGAAATTTAGAGCAACACATGCTGTTGTTTTAAATAAAATTATATTTGGAAAAATTTTATCTCGTATCACGTAGAGAAGAAATTCCCGTTCGATGGTACTTATAATGATGATAATGCTAGAGTTGCAAATTGATCTGCTTGATCTGATTGTATTTGTGCCATGCATTGTATGCTACATGACAACACATGCTTTTAATAGATGTTGTACCTATTTTTGGGAAAATTGTAATTAGATTGAATTTGTTTTCTTTTCAGAACTCAATTTTAGCATGGTATTTTTGGGTTGTGTACATGTTTTTTGCTTAAGAGGAGTCAGTACCAATATTTACAAGTTTCATACATTTTTCAATGCAAATTTCTGGCAAACTATTTGTAGCACAATAATGATTTATATCTTAAATTAAAGGTAATGACGAAGTCTAGTAAATAACGTGCGCAAAAATTAAAAAAAGTGTATTGGAATGGCGATATTAGCTCGGAAACTTGTAAAAAATGGTAAAAATTGAAGTCTTTTAAATCAAATTCCTGTAGGTAGGTATTCTCATTTCTTCAAATTGCGACTGTTTTACAAAGATAAGGCCTAGATCTAGCAAATAACGTCGAGTTTTTTCATTTTTAGCAGCGCTTTTTATGCTTTTTATAATTATTTGAATCTAATAGTACTTGTTTTATCTCCCGACATTTCACCAACTAGAAATTGCAATATTTATTTGAAAGTTGTTTAAATACAAAGCAAAATAGCAAATTTAACTATTATGGGCAAAAAAAAAATTGGGAGAGTTAATTCTCGTTAAAGATTTTCAATTTATGTGAACTGCAAATTTTCATTTTTCGTCTTAAATTGTATGGTTTTGTCGGCTGTTGGGTTTCTGTCTTTTGCGGTAGATGTCTCTAATGTGCTCTGTGGTCTAGGTCTAGGCTAATTTTATATGAAATTTCTCACTGTGAGGACATAAACCTACGTATAGTAAATTTTATTACCTACAGGTTCGCTGGTATCTAAATTAAAACTTTTGCTGAGTACTGACTCCTCCTCTTAAGAGAAATCAAATTATATTTAATTTTACTAAGAATTTGATGCTTTGTTTTCATGATATTTTCTTTTCAGAAGTTATGGGTTAAAATATATATTCGAAACAATTTGGTTCGAATATGCTGCCCCCGTTGAGAGGCTAGAAATGTCTTTCAAGTAATTACTTTTAACACTGACTTGTAAAGCAATGAGAGAAAATTTTGATCCAATTTATTGAGGGAGGAACTTGTCGCTGTCTTACTCAGATTCACAATTTTCACTGCCACACTACCAAGGAGAAAACCAATGAACAAGCCGAAAGAAAAAGGAAAAAAGGGTTAAGAAAGCAAGAAGAAAAAATAACAAACAAACTAATTATTACTGTATGACTTTAATGTTGCCATCAGCTAACAATCTAACTTTAATTTTAGCCCCATCTTTTGTTGTGAAGCGCTGGTTCTTCTTCTTTAACCGTTTCAAGGCCTCATACGATACGGTGATGTTCTCTGTCATCCTTGTCTGATTGTTTACGATTGTCACTATGATGTCGCCATTCAGAAGGATTATGGGTTGAACGGTTTGATCATCGACGATGATCACCTTTGTTGTCGCTGGGTGAGCGTTCAAGCTGGTAGTCTGAAGATGATCGGTTGGTGGCTCTTGTGGAGTTTGTGGTACACTGCATTCATTCTCGGGACTCGGGGACGTGGCAGGTGCATCTTCAATAACTATGGTGGCTGTTGGTACTTGGCTTAATGTCATTTTATTCATCCCTTGGACCCCTTCATTAGCTTGGAGCGATGCTTCAAATCTTCTAGCTGCTTCATTAGCTTCTCGATCTCCACTTGTTCCTCGTCAACACTTCGTTTTGGAGATGGCGGCAATATTTCCATCTCTGCATCAAGATCCCAGTCGTCTTCCGTGTCTTGGTCCTGAACTTGATCTGGTTGTGAGGACTCCGCTACCAGTTCCCGTTCCAAATTCCAAGCTGCTTTCAGCTCTTCCTCAATATTCCGCCCAGGAGTTATGGGCAACTCTTCCTCGAAATTAATTTCGTGATTGGATGTCTCCATTGTCAAGTAAAATAATCGACTAATGACTATATTGGGTTCGTAATCTTATTTATACGAACATAACGGGTTTCTAAAATTGGTCTTGCTTGCATTGCTTAGCTGTACTACAGAATTTTGCGCAATGGTGATAACAAAAATTGCGATTGGATCTTTTCTCTATGGGAACCGTTGTCATAGAAACTATCGTTTAGCGATTGAAGATAATGACGGATGGTTGCAGGTGGTTAAAATTTTAGACTTTGAGTTGCTTCGATGGTAAAACTTTTGTGATAAAAGCGACATTGGATATTTGAAAGTAACGGGACATGAATAGTTTGATGATAATATGTAACTTTAAAATAATGAGCGATTATAGCATGAATCTTCCTATTAGCGAATTTAACACATGAAGACTTTGCGTATTTTTTTTATTTTTTATTTTTTTTACGATGCGTTGAATTGTATATTTGAAGTTAAGTTTCAAGTTAACTTTCTTGTATCGGTAAGATACATATTTTGGATGTTGGTCTTTTTAGAATTCCCTTGGCAGTTTTCATGCTGACTACACGAATGTAGTTATCAGCACCTGGATAAACTTCAATGATTCGGCCTAGTAACCAACGGCAGGCTACCAAATTCGGTTCTTTGATAAATCTCCTATTTTAGGATTTGATATTGGAGTCTGCCATTTAGGTCTATTTTGTAGGGAGTTCAAGTAGTCGCTAGACCATTTGTGCCAGAACTGTTGTTGCAACAGTTGGAGATGTTTCCATCTGGTGAATGATGAAATCTTATTTTCCAGTACAGGTTCTGGTGGAAGTAATAAAGAAGTACCAATTAAAAAATGTCCCGGAGTAAGAACATTGAGATCGTCTGGATCTTCTGTAATAGGACATAGAGGCCTGGAATTTAAACAGGCTCAATTTGTGTCAAAACAGTTGCAAATTCTTCAAATGTTCCCTAAAATTTGCTTTAAATGGAATTTTATGGATTTAACTCCGGCCTGCCACAATCCTCCAAAATGAGGTGCGGAAGGCGGGTTAAATGCCAACATATCCGTCTTTTGCTAGTGTTTCTGCCATCTGCTTGTTGTATGGCTGTTCTGAATTCCTTTTGTAGGACTTTATCAGCTCCAACGAAATTAGAACCACAATCTGAAAAGACATCTGTGCTGAGTCCCCTCCGGCTGGAGAGACGGCGAAAAGCTGCTATGAAGGCTGCTGTGGATAAATCTGACACAGCTTCTATATGAATGGCTTTGGTGGCCATGCAAATGAAAATGCATATATACTCTTTATACGTACAATTATTTCGAAATTTAAATACTTTTAAATTGAACGGTCCAGCATAGTCTAGCCCTTTGTTGAAACGGTCTAGTCACATTAACCCGTGGTGAAGGTAGATTTCCCATAATCTGTTTTTTGATAGTTGCGGATTGCTTAAAGCAAGTTATACATTTATGTAACACTTGTTTAATGGTATTACGTCCTTGTGGAATCCAAAATTCGTTTCGAATTATGGATAATACCAGTTGCGGGCCTCCATGCAGCGCTTATGTATGAAAGTGTTCAATGATTAAAATGGTTAGTTTGTTGTCCTTTGGCAGGAGTATTGGGTGTTTTCGATTATAAGAAATGTTAGCATTTCTCAATCGACCACCTACCCGAATTAGTCCATTTTTATCTAAGAAGGGGTTGAGTGATAAGATCTTGCTTCTAACTGGAAGGAGATTTTGTTCTTGTAAACATTTAATTTCAGTACCGAAAGCGGCATTCTGTGCTGCTTTAATGAGCCGAATTTTTGCTTGAGTGATTTCTATTGGATGAAGTATCTTTGGGTCCATTGGTTGTTGTTGGATGGATTTCACCGATGCACTTTTGCATTTATTTATGAACCTAATGCAATAGGCAATTATGCGTTGTAATTTTGAAAAGCTGGAGAATTTTCCAAACAAATCGTCGATATTTGAATGAGTTATTGTGAAATGAGTTACTCGTCTTTATTCAGTTTCATGCTCATTACCTGGAATGGTTTTAGATTTCGGCCAATTATTTTCACTGTCCTGCAACCAATGAGGTCCATGCCACCATAACATATGATCAATCAATAATGAAGTCCTAATTCCTCTAGAATTGCAGTCGGCTGGATTGTCAGCAGATTTTACATGATGCCATGCCTTAATGTCGATCAAGTTCTGAATTTCCGTCACCCTATTAGCCACATATGTCTTGTACTTATTAGGATGACTACGAATCCAAGCTAATAGAATAAATGAGTCTGTCCAAGCAAACGTAGGAACTTGATCAAATTTTAAATCGATTTTAACACGATTTATGAGTCGTGCTACCAATACCGCCCCGCACAATTCAAGACGTGGAAGAGATACGGATTTGACAGGCGCTACCTTTGACTTTGCCATGAGTAAATTGACTTGAACAAATCCTTCTTCATCAACAACTCTAATATAAACAGCGGCAGAATACGCTTGATTAGAAGCATCTGAAAATCCATGTATTTGACAGGTGGATAGGTTACTTGTAGTATGTAACCAACGTGGTATGTTGATGCTACTAATATGATGTAATTCTGCTTTAAATTCGCGCCACTGCTTATCAATGCATGCCGGTATTGGTTCATCCCATGAACAACCTACAAGCCATAACGCTTGCATCAATATTTTGGCAGTGATTATAATTGGTGATATCCAGCCAAGTGGATCGAAAAACGTTGCAATTTCTGAAAGAATAGAACGCTTTGTAGAGAGGCAATCTGATTTCCTTTTGTATTGTAGCGTGAAACAATCAGATCCTGGAAACCAATGAATGCCTAACGTTTTTACGGACTCATCGCTTGCGAATCGCAAAGGAAGTTCAACTTCTCTGTATGGTTCGGGGATCCTAGATAGTAAATCTGAAGAATTGCTAACCCATTTCCTCAAATTAAATCCGCCGGAAGATAACAGATTGATAAGTTGATCTTGTATTTGGAAGGCTTCTTCCTTTGTATCTGAGCCTGTAAGAAGGTCATCAACATAGAAGTCACGAGACACTATCTTCGCAGCTTCGGGGAACTTGTCAGCTTCATCAATGGCTAGTTGATTGAGCGTGTTTATTGCGAGATAGGGAGCTGGGTGGTGCGAAAGGTTACAGTGGTTAATTTGTAATCTTTAATAGGTTCATTTTGATTATTCCTCCAAAGTATTCTTTGGTAGGTTTGATCTGGAGGTTGTACCTTTATCATCCTGTACATTTTCTCTATGTCAGCAGACATAGCGAATTTGTACTTTCGCCATCTGAGGATGATTGAGAAGAGTTCAGACTGCAGTACTGGACCCGTATGCAGCTGTTCGTTTAGACTTTTTCCATTAGTCGTTTTTGCACAAGCATCAAAGATGACGCGAACCTTTGTAGTGGTGCTATCTTTGATGACAGCATGATGAGGAAGATAGTAACTTTGTTCGTTGCTTACTATCTTGTTAGCCACTTTCATGTGACCTAATGTGTTGTATTCATTAATACAAGTTTTGTATTCCTGATAGAGTTCAGGATTTCGTTCTAATTGCCGTTCTAGGCTGTAGAACCTACGTAATGCCATACCGCGAGAGTCACCTAGGCTAGGACTTTCTGTGATGAAAGGCAGACGAACTTCGTAACGGCAATGTGCGTTACGAACATGAGTTTTTTGATAAAACTCTTCACATTCTTGATTTGCTTTAGACAGTTTTCTTCCTGGATTAACTTCTTCAGTTCCCCAGAACTGACGTAAAACTTTATCCAGTGAAGTGTCGTCATCGTAATGAGCCTTTGCTGTTAACGCAGATGCTGTTAAGAATGTGGATGTATTTTTTAGCTTTCCGAAAAGTATCCATCCGAGAGTGCTGTTTTGGGCAGTTGGTGTTCCTGGAGGACCTTTCCGTAAACCTTCCAAGAGAATTTCACTGTACACATCTGCTCCTAAAAGCAGATCAATTTTTCCTGGTTTAAAGAAAAACGGATCGGCAAGTGGTAGCTCATGTATATGACTCCATTCTTTATTTGGAATGGTTGAAGGAGGTAAAATGTCCGTAATTGTGTCCACTATAAGGGCTATAACTGTGGTTGCCTTAGTTGTGGCTGAATAAGGATAAATGTTCAAAGTAGTTTGTTTTTGAACATTTATAGTTTCAGTTTTTCCCAGGCCCGTGATTTGAATTTCCAGGATTGTAGTGGATGATTGCAGCTTACGTGCGGCGGCTTGGGTTACAAATGAAACTTGAGAGCCTCAATCTATCAAAGCTCTCAATACCAACATATTTCCCTTTTTTGTAGGAACGTTTAGCAATGCTGTTGCAAGCAGTGCTTGTTTGGTACGATGATTTTTTGCGTGAAGCGTGTGAAGAGAGTTATTGGATGTGGAAGGTGAATTACAAGGTTGAGCTTCTGATTGCTGCTCCCTTGGCTTGAATTGGGTCGAGACCCTTGGAGTGGCATTATTCCTGTGAAGTAAAGAATGATGCCTCCTTCCACATCGCAGACATGAAAACTTACTTGTACAAATTTTCGTGTTGTGACCCTTTGATAGGCAATTATTACATAATTGATTTGATATGACAATTTTGAATTTATTGTCTTCATCGAGTTTTATGAATTTCGGACATTTAAATAGACGGTGCTGCTCTTTGCACAAAGCACATGCTTGGGTGTATGAAGTAAAATGGGTAGATGCTCTCGGGACTTGAGCATTTTTGTTGGCTAGGGACGGTTTGGTATCGACTATGGCTTCTAAAATTCTAAATCTAGATTGTAAAAAAAATAATTTTAAGGACTCGACGGTGGGAAGTCCTTCTGCAGTATTGACCCCTTGTTCCCATGCACGGTGCGTTTCTGCTGGTAAACATTGTACCACCATATAGATGAAAATTGCATCCCATTGCTTAGTGGAAACTTGCAATGCCTCGAGTTCGAAGATACATTCGGAAGACTTATCTAGCAAGGTTTTGATAGCCTTAGCTGATTCGTGGACTGCTTTAGGTAGATTAAAGAGTGCTTTCAATTGGGCATTTACGTTTATTATCATACCTTTCAAGCAATATCTTCCATGCGCTGTCATAACTCGAGTTGGTCATAGGAAATTGACGCAGTAAGTGTTCTGCTTCTCCAGATACACTTGACTTCAAATAATGCAATTTCTGCACCGGAGATAACGCAGAATTTGAATGCACCAGGGAATTGAATAGATCGTGAAAAGGCCTCCATGAATCGTAAGAACCTGAGAATTTTGGGATTGTGATTCTAGGTAATCTCAGAGACGATGAAGTTTCATGTTCTGATTTTGGACTTGATTTAACCTTTGTTTCGAATGCGTCTAATGCATCCCTAAGAATACCTCGAAAGATAAAGTATTGATTTTCCACCTTTGAAAATTGATCGCTTGCGAAATAATCGTACTTTTGAAGCTCACTATCTTCCAAAGCCTGCGTGGCTTGGATAATTGTATAGTGATCTTTCTTATAATTTGACCAAATTTCGCTTAGAGCGGTTAATAAGAATAAGAATAACTACTAACTAAGAATTTCTCAACCAAGCATTGTTCTAGCAAGTAAGTCGTAAATTCATAAATGGAAAAGACATTTTTGGTGGTTTTTATTCAAATATAGCCACTTAAAGTTGAAACTTTGAACTCCCGCCCCTCCCAAAGCTTGCCCCTCCCGCAAAAATGAAGATGCGGAATAACGAAATCTACGTAAATATCAAGTTTGGTAAAAAACTGTTTTTTTCGAAATTACCCCCTCCATTTTCGAAATTCGAAATCGGAAAGTACCCTATCTAATAGCCAGTTCAGATTCCCATACAATGACATATAAATGGTTGTCGTAGGTTAAAAACTGTAGGAGGAGATAGAATCCTACGAAAAAACTGAAGATTACCTCGATGGGCGCATCTTCCAAATGTTTGCTTATAACTTTTGGTTGTTATTGTTAATAGCACTTAGGGAGGTCATTTTGGAAAGGGGACATAATGCGCAAATTTTTTCATAGTTTTGCCTAGTTCGTGCAATGGTGATATTTCGAATAAATGTACACTGAAGCGCGACAAAAATTTTGGTGAAATAAAAAATTCTAGAGAAAACTGTTTTTTTTAAAATAATTGAAGGCACAATTATAACTAATTATGCATTCTTAGAAAGGCCAATATGTGTTCTTTTAAATAAAGATTTGAACGTCACAACCCATTAATTACAATAGAACGTATAACGAAATTACTCTGAAAAGGTATGCAAAATCTCGAAAATCGATATTATAGATTTACTCGAAAACCAAGCGGAGTTCGATATAAAAGTATCTAAACTTTTTTGACCCAAATGACCTCTACTTTCATCCCCTTAAAGGATTAAAGACATTTACGGAACACTCCGTATATGTCAAATTAGTATAGAATGAAGACAAACAAATTATAATATTTGATAAATATGCACAAGAAATGTATAATATGTAAATATATATATGAGTAAATATTGTAAAATAGATGTATGAATAATATTAATTTGTTACAAGTGACTGGTACTCACCGATCTACAACTTGACGCTTGAGGGTTGGCTTTAATCTAATGTTAAGACCCTTTGTTCTAACCATTGGTTAGAACAATTCTTTATTCCCGTCGAGACCAGAAATAAAGTGTTAATGTTAGTAAGATATTATCTCAGTCGAGACCCGAGATAATATTCTTTAAGTCAGTCGAGACCCGGCTTAAAGTGTTATCTTATCTTCAGTCGAGACCCGAAATAAGATGCGTTTATTTCCGTCGAGACCAGAAACGATTATCTCAGTCGAGACCCGAGATAATATTCTTTAAGTCAGTCGAGACCCGGCTTAAAGTGTTATCTTATCTTCAGTCGAGACCCGAAATAACATGCGTTTATTTCCGTCTAGATCAGAAATGATTGTTAGTAAATATCTTAGCTTCAGTCGAGACCCGAATTAAGATGTGTTTATTCCCGTCGAGACCAGAAATAATTATTAATAAATATCTTAACTTCAGTCGAGACCCGAATTAAGATGTGTTTATTCCCGTCGATACCAGAAATAATTGTTAATTGTTAAAGTGATATATCAGTCGATACCCGATATAAATGTTAGTCCCTACACAGCCAACTTCCCCAAGCGATGCCAAGTACAAAAAGAGATCGAGATCAGTCAGCTTGTCGCTTATATAGCCCTTGCTTGCACACCACACCACTGATGAAGTAACAGAGGCGCATGATTACAAGAATTGGCAGTGCAGCTGTGATCTTACTTTACTAGTGATAAAACGAACAAAAATGCATAGCAACAAGAAATTTAGAGCAACACATGCTGTTGTGTTAAATTAAATTATATTTGGAAAAATTTTATCTCGTATCACGTAGAGAAGAAATTCCCGTTCGATGGTACTTATAATGATGATAATGCTAGAGTTGCAAATTGATCTGCTTGATCTGATTGTATTAGTGCCATGCATTGTATGCTACATGACAACACATGCTTTTAATAGATTTTGTACCTATTTTTGGGAAAATTGTAATTAGATTGAATTTGTTTTCTTTTCAGAACTCAATTTTAGCATGGTATTTTTGCATATGTTCTCTTTTCAGCAATTGTTTTTAGCACGAATCTAATTGCTTCAATCACATGATAAGAATTTTAATTTGATCTGCTCAATGAGGCTATATTGTTGTATTGTATTTGTGCAATGTGTTATGTAGATCACAAATACATGGCTATGTTGGGTTGTGTACATATTTTTTGCTTAAGAGAAATCAAATTAGACTTAATTTTACTAAGAATTTTGATGCTTTGTTTTCAGGATATTTTTTTTTCAGAAGTTATCGGTTAAAATATATATTCGAAGCAATTTGGTTCGAACATAATTGTTAAATATACTATTTTGCTTTGTATTTTAACAACTTCCAACGAAATATTGCAATTTCTCGTCGGTGAAATATCGGGAGAAAAAACAAGTCTTATTAGAATCAAATAATTAAAAAAAGCGAAACTAAAAATGAAAAAACTCGACGTTATTTGCTAGATCTAGGCTTTATATCTTTCTAAAATAGTCACAATCTAAAGAATGAGAATACCTACTAACAGGAATTTGGTTTGAAAAACTTCAATTTTTACCATTTTTTACAAATTTCCGAGCGAATATCTCCGTTTTAATGCCATTTTTTTTCGTTATCTTTAATTTAAGATATAAAGCATTATTCTGCTACAAATAGTTTGCTAGAAATTTGCATTCAAAAATATATGAAACTTGCAAAACTTGGTACTGACTCCTCTGAATACTTTTTTTTATAACCTAAAATTTTTAGATTATTATTTTTACATTCATTCGATAACACAAGGTCTGTTCGCGTACTTTTGCAAGTAAAAACATGAAAAACGTCAAAATGTATGATAAAGAGAGAAATTGAGAGTGAGACTCACAAAGTACGCCAACGGCTTCGAGTAAAAACTTGTGATAACTTGCAATTATTCTGGATCTGTAATAACGACGTGAAAATTTCCTACCACATAGTACAATGAGTCCTCTGAGAGTGACTTTTAGCGCGCTACCTTTTACTCTCGTATTTTGGATAGTAAAATATAGCGAAGTGATGTGTTACCATGGATACGGTTGCAAGAACGACAATAACATGGCAACTTTATATGTAGGTTAGCTTATACAGTTCGAGCATTTATTATATTTTTCTCAATGATTGTTAGTAAGTTATGTAAATAAAGGCAATTAAATGGTCTTGCCAAAGTTAAACGTATTATTTTATACAGTTATAAAGGCTATCTTATTTTATTTTAAATGAAAAAATCTTCGTCAAGATTGTTGGAATGACAACATGTCTATTGGCTGCCTTTATGATAAAACGGCATTAATACGAGGTCAACCACAAAGCATCGCAGTTTTTATTTTATTGTTTTGCCTAGTTCTAGTAGGATGGACTAGTTTTGTTCTCTTCATGCCCTACATAGAACGATTCTGTTGGTTCAGTGTTTATTATTTCTCTAGGAATTTACACTATATTTAAAACCTTTAAGTATAAAGGAATGGATTCGCTAAATAAAATCTTTGTTAGGTTAGGAGACAGTTTGCCAGATTGGGAAATTATAAGAAAATAGCAATATTAAATCTTCTACGATCATTGTATTGTATTTATTCGTTTTAAATATTTCTTCATACATTTTCGAACATATTTTATTATTTTATGTTAAAAAACTCGAATTCTAAAAATTCAAAATTTTTACTACACTACGCTACGCTTTCTTTCGTTCACCGTGGCAAAGTGGGTAGCGTAGTAATTAACTGTCAAAGTAATTCTTTTGACATATGTTTACTACGCTACGTAACACTACGCTACAAGACGCTATTGTGTCGGTGAACGCACCCCATGAGTAGAAATGTGTAACTTTGTGCAAAAGGGGAAACGTATAAATTTTCTCGATTTTTACTAGCTCAAAAGTTAACAGACGGTAGGTCTGCCTGTTAATTCGAAAGTTTTTACTCGATGTAAAACTTTTACGCATTTTTACACACAAACCGTCTGTTTACTTTTGTGCTCGTAAAAATCGAGTAAATTTATACGTTTCCCCTCTTGCACAAAAGTTGCACATTTTTACTCATGATCAAGAGGATGTGTAGCTTCGATATGCAATCAGCTGACTGTCAAAAGTATTAAATTTGAGGTTAAGCCGTTTGTTGTGTTATCGAATGAATGTAAAATGATAATCTAAAGTCGAGATTTTAAAAAAATATTAAAGGGGGGAGTTTTTTAAAACGTGTTTCAAATTAATTAATTGTTTTCTGTTTCAGACAGAAACGTAGCAGCCAAATTTTAGACACATGGCAAGCTCAACAAAATTTACTCGAGAAGTGTATGCTAACTTTTGTTGAGTTATCCCCTCTTCCGCATAAAAGTTTTTACTTGACTGTTACCACTGACATATATATGTATAAATGGACTGCTTGATCTCCCGTTTCATGTGGCACCAATTTTGAATTCAGAAAGTATGCTCTCACTGTCAATGCTACCAACTGTCGTAAATTGGCGCTATATTTAAATTATTAGCGAATTTACTTATATACATGTCCGTGGGATTTACCGAATTTACCACAAAAGTATTTGGGACTATTTCTATCGTTAAATTTTAATTATGATTCGAAGAAAGTGTTTTTTACAAGGATTTTTACAAGCAATTTCTCGTTCCTAATCGTTATAGTTCAGTGGGAAAGTATGCTCTCACGGAAAGAGAGAGGAATATGAAAGTGGTGTCATTTGCTTTCATGCAATTTTGGTTCAACAAGCAGTCCATTTATATACATGTCAGTGACTGTTACACAAAGATTTTTGCTCTAAAGTTACCAGACAGACCTGGTTTGTGCGTAAAAATGCGTAAAAGTTTTTACACCGAGTAAAAACTTTCGAGTTAACAGACATACCTATTATAATTGGGTAAGTTCAATTAATAAGTTACCCACGTCAGTAGAAAATACCAGGTCTAACTGCCTACCCATGTCATTCTTAACAGTACTAATTTGGCTGAGATCATGAGATGAAATAGCGTCCAGGAGGGGTGATTCCCTTGTTGATAAGTTTGAATAGTTCAATGGTAGATGAGTGGACTGGTATTAAGCTCACCACTGGTGGGGCGCGAGATAATAACTTGGATAGGATAGGCTACGAATGGGATGTAGACTACAATTGGTAAATTTAAATAATTACCTACTAAGCGAAAGGTGTTAAAGATTTTGCAATTGGATTTATTGCTTTTAGGTCAATGTCAATACTTGGAGAGGGAGATGTGGGGTGAAGGGGGAGGTCGCACCCCGGCCTGCGACACACACTCCCACACATCTCCTTCTCCTAGTATTTGGTTATATCGGGTGGTATTGCACTATCGGCGTAAAGGCTTTTAGCATTTCATGAATTGCATAGCGATTTTTTCAACTACTTTCTCTTTGCATCGATTTTTTAATAATTTAGTTTTTTTTATCTTGGAAATGTGCCCCAATTGCTTCTTTGGTTGAGGCCTGGGTAAATACTCAGTCATTACTGGGAGTGGAGCTACAAACTGACTCTGAACTGCTCCTATTCGATGGTAGATCAGCTAAAATCTCTTCTTCGCTGTTTTCCGACGTTTCGTTGAAGGCTTTTATTAATTCGGCCACATTTTCCATGTGAACGAAGCACGTTTCTAAGATTTATGTTTTTCATGAGTAGAGTGTTGATTTTTGTTTGACACTGCTTGAGAAGGCGTTGAACTGGAGAGTTGGAATTTTGTATACCGCGTTCTCGTAGTAATTGAATAATTAAATTTTTAACACAGGACTGACCATATTTACGGAAGTGTCATATTACATCACAAATCATTTTAAAACCACATTAACTACATAACGTTTTCATGTATTTTTCATTATATGTTGTATTACTAACAGAAAAAATACCATTCTTCTTCATTATGCTTTCTTCTTTTCAGGTCTGTTAGGTATACGAACAAAATTTCAACAAAAACCACTTCCTCAACTCTGCTTGAAGGTTCAGCAAAACGCCCAAGAAAAATTGTCACCGACTTCAGAAACAAATGGTAAAACGAACTTGCCTAAGTTATTAACACTTGATGACGATGTATTACTGGAAAGGATAAAATTTCTCTCCGATAAAGACAATGTTGTTATGACTCTTCCGAGCATAGTGCAAACTGTTATTTTACTTAAGCTGTAAGTAACGAATATTTTTATTTGAAAACTGCTAAAATGTTAATCTTCTTTAGAAAACTTTTACTAAAATCGCAACCAAAAGACAGATTAGCAGATGAAGAACTACAGCCCTATATAAATACCTTATTGTATCAAGAGCACGGTCCTTTGTCTCTAAGATTGTCAGTTCTTCTGCTGAACATTAGCCAAGAAAAGAATAACAAGCGAACAGTAGAACGTAGCTTAAAACAATGTGAAGAAGTGTTAAAAATTATCGAAGGCGATAATTATTCTGTTTTTGAAAGGTTTTCGTTTGGCTTTGCGTCAGATTTTTTACCGCGATGGGAGATCCAGAAACAGTTGGCTAATCTTATGGTTAGCCTTGGACTTATAAAAACAGCTCTCGACATATACATAGAAATTCAAGCATGGGAGGAGGTTATTGAATGTTATACAAGATTGGATTTAAGGCATAAAGCGGCAGACGTTATTCGACAAGAGCTTAAAAAGAAATCATCTGTCAAAATGTTTTGCCTTCTTGGTGATGTTACAGATAATATAAGTTGGTATGAATCTGCTTGGAAATTTAGTAATGAAACGAGTGGACTAGTACAACGACATTGGGCTTCTTATTATTTTGCAAAAAAGGATTATGAAAATGCTTTGCCTCATCTACAAAAGTCTTTAGAAATAAATTCACTCCAGGAAGTTATGTGGCTACGGTTGGGATACGTTGCAATAATGCTTGAAAAGTGGGAATTAGCCGTCCACGCTTATCTTACTTACACTCACATAGAACCTTATGGATTTGAATCTTGGAATAATTTGGCAAATGCTTTAATAAAACTCGGAGACAAAAAACGGGCACATAAAATTCTTCAAGAAGCGTTAAAATGTAATTATAATAACTGGAAAGTGTGGGAAAATTTTATGCTAGTGAGTGTAGATACAGGAAATTTGGAAGATGCGCTAAATGCCTATAGTCGCTTAAATGAGCTAAAAGAAAAATTTATTGATTTGGAAGTGTTAGAGATTGTAGTTACTGCAATTATAAAAAATATTGCACAGAGTAATTATTCTCATCGACTTTGTAAAAAGTGTAATACGCTATTAGCACAACAGTGTGTACAGCACGCATCTGAGCACAAACTGTGGGAACTGGCTGCTCTTTTAGCGGATAGTCCGCTTTCCCGTGCACAAAAACTTCAAAAGTGCTATTTGACATATACGCAAAAGAATCGTTCCTGGGTAAATACAAGAGAATCTTGTTTAAAATTGATGGATATCTGCAAGAGACTTTGCGAAAATTCATTGGACGCGTTTGGAAATTACGACGAAGCAGAGAAAACAAGTGCTGTGTCTCAGTTATCTTCAGCGCGATTATCCGTGCAAGCGTTCGTGAGAGCCGTGGAAAATTATTCTGAGAATCTGGAGGAATTCCAAGCTACTTTAGGTGATCTAGAAATTTATTTAATTAAAATTTCAGACGAGTTAAAAAAAATATTGTAAGAATTACTTTAATTTTTTTATACAGAAGTAAACACCTCATTAATATTACAAAGACTTTTTATTGCATCAAATTAACGACAAATGCAGTTAACTTGTGGCTACGCGTCTGTGTCTTGTCACCACTTTTCTGAACGCGTGACCAGCAATCGGCCAATTAATTTGTCGAAATTCTCAGCTAGTAATACCTTGCTGAACGTAGAAAGCTGTAGCTAGTAGGCGTTGATTTGCAACGCCATTTTTTTGTAAACATTATAAATTCAGAATATGTGAAACGAAGTTGTATACAAGAATATTTATAACGTCTTTTAAACTCTTAATGAAAAAGACAAGCAGGAAAAAAGTTTCAACAACCACGGACTTTTAATCTGTCGAATGTTACAAGAGGATTATGTTTACGCCTTTTTTTCTTCTTCTTCCCTTAGGACGGCGCGACGTGAGTTTCGTTATAACGGCGATCCCAACCGCATCCAGCACACCTGCGTCGTAGTACTGGTTCAACCAGCCACAACCACAGAATTAGCAAAACCGCCTCGATCGGTTTGGCATAGGTTGGACTGTTTTTTCTTATACTGGGGACACACATATGGTATTGATATCAGACCATCATCTACGTGTCTATTAAGGAGTACCTGAAATATTACTAATAGCTCGGTGCTGTATTAAATTCATCGTCAAGGATGATATAGTTACGGACTTATCAAGGGTATCGTATTAAGAAATACCTGAATGAATTAACAAAAATTTTGTGATCCAAGGTATCCTATTAAGGAGTACGTGGAATATTACTAATAGCTCGGTGCTGTATTAAATTCATCGTTTGGATGATATATTACGGACTTATCAATGGTATCGTATTAAGAAATACCTGAATGAATTAAAATAATTTTGGGTGGAAACCATTACATTTAGTTTATAGACGTATCAAAGCTATCTTATTAAGGAGTATCTGAAATATTACTAATAGCTCAGTGCTGTATTAAATTCATCGTCAAGGATGGTATAGTTACGGACTTATCAAAGGTATCGTATTAAAGAATACCTGGATGAATTAAAATAATTTTGTGATTTCGAATTTAGGTGGAAAGCAAGTATATTTATTTCATAGATTTACCAAAGGTATCCCGTTCAGAAGTATCTGAAAGATCTAAAATAATTCAGTGGTATATTAAGGGTGACAACAACATTTTTAGTTTACGGACTTACAGACAGTATCCTGTTGAAGAACACCTGAAAGAAAATTTCAGGCTCCAACAACTCCTTTGAAAAGAGAGGAATGGCCATAAAGAATTGATCGCATTAGTTTCATCGAGTGAATTTAGCTCTAGGATCTGAATTTACCAATTGCTATTAGAAAAACACTAAAGATTTATACTACAATTGGAGCTAATCGTTTCCGTTGAATGTAGTATTCCAGATTTCAAATTACCGGGTGCTATTACGAATGCAGAAGCGCCTAAAATGATAGGAAGGTGTTAGATGTTTATTATCGGAGATTAATTTTGATGTTTTCGACTACCAAGCCAGATTAAGTTTCATAATTACCGTGCAGCCCAACAGAAAGTGCGTTTAAATTCCGGTGTGACAGCAATATTGTCGCGTTCTCAAGAAGGCCTTTTGGGGGGACATTCCAGCATCATGCAATTCTTGCGATGGATCGAGACATTCTGAAGCAAAATCATAGAACAATGGATCTTCGTATAATTTCCTTTGGGTTCTCACGGAGTTAAGTAAAATTTAGAAAAAAAAACCGAAAGTAAATAAGCCAACTCGTAGAATACGTATAGACTGATCTGGACTCTGAACAATTGTAATGCTACGGGGGTGATTATAAGCACAAATAAACTATCATGTACTTTTATATTTAACAAATTGCAATATGATTGAATAAGACGCGTTTTCTTTCCCTCACCTCTCCCAGAGTCTTTCTCTTTCTCTTCCAAGTAGGTGAACAAGAGGGACATCTTAACCGAACTGCCAGGATGTCACGGGAGGCCGGGGACGGCACAGGATCAGGCCATCCGATCCGTAGGATTAACTTCAGGTGAGTGATGTCTGCGATCCCTTTAGGATCAGTGTACCAACCCCACACTCTCCACCCATAGTCGAGGCAGGCTAGCGTGCCGTCCTGTATCAACGCTGTTACCGAGTGATCTGTCAGCTCATGCTGGCAGTCTGAACTTCACGTCCAAGCCAATCACTCCAAATGATACAGCGCGCTTCTCGTTCGAGAGTGTGTCTCCAAGTCACCTCGTCCAGATTGGGTCTTCGGAACGTAACCAGAAAAGAAAATCTCAAGGGAACTAGTGCAGCCGGGATTAAGAAGTTCAGAGACGGTTTGCTAATTGGAATTCCTACGGCGGCTCCGCTACCATGTGGGAAGGGTTGTGACATAAAGTCAAACAGGATGGTGAAAATTTGAGCTTACTACCAAGAGGTATATCGACCGCTAGGCTGGGTAGGTCCTAAGCGGCATATTTGTATACTGTAGTTACCAGTTAAGCTGGCCGGATGCCTTTTTAGGGCTACCAAGAAGTTAGAGGACGTACTTGTGCTTGAATCTGTCTCTAGTTTAGGGGGCCAATTCTCAGGGCCTAATGTCTTTCGCGTGATATACTCCTATTGGCTTCCCTTGTATATACTCAAGCTCGTATAACGAGTTTCCATTTCTAGCCCTGATGCGACACTTGAGAAACTTGCGACCTAACTTGGCGCTAATTTGATTCTGGAAACTGCTTTGCATAAAATTCCTCATACACTTCTTGACCGATCTTGAACCCTATTGGTTTTGAGCGCAGGCTATAGTTCTTTGTGCCCTGCTCGAATGCATGGTTCAAGCTTTCTTGGAACTTGGCCCGAATTAACTGCACTTTGTCGGTCTCATCTATAGCTATGGGCTCGCTCAACATACCTAGAGTTTTCAGTAGTTTATAAGAGTGTGCGTGTTCCACCATGTGAAATCCAAAAAGTACTTTATACGGAGAGAAACCAGTCGCCTGGTGTACTGAGCTCCGTAAGGAGCTGGTGATCTAACTCAGTTTCTCGTCCCATTTATTGTGTTCGTTGTTGAACATGCTCGGATTCCGGCTAATATGGACCTGTTGACCCGCTCAGATGCATTTGCCTGTGGGGAGTATACCGCAGTTCGGAGATGGTGTACGCCGTATTTCTCTAATAATTTCGCAAACTGGGCCGATCGAAATTGGGATCCATTGTCTGTTGTTATTGTTTCTGGAGCTCCAAACATGTGGAAGAGCTCGGTGTCCACAAACTGACAAATTTGTTGAGCAGAGGTCTTTTCAATTGGCTTTAACAAGGGATATTTGAGAAGTGATCCAGGGCTATAATCATGCAAATGTTTCCTTCTGTCGATCTGTGGTAGGGACCTAGTAAATCGTTATATATTCGCTGCCATGGTCGTTCGGTCTGAGACTGATTTCCCATAGGTGGTCTTAAAATGGTATTTGGAGCCTTTATTTCCTTACATGCGTCACATGAGCTTATGTAATTTCGAACGTCGACGGTCATCCTTGGCCAATATAGGTGTCTTCGTAGCCGTTCCAGAGTCTTTCCTATGCCTCCATGAGATGACAATGGCGGATCATGCGCTCTTGAGATGACGCTGGTGACGTGGAATCCAAAGCTTCCAGGCTTCTTCCTCCTGGACTGGATTCCCTGTCCTTGGAACTGTTCGGATGTAAACGAAACCCCCTCTGACACATAGATCTGGTAGCTTGTTTGAGGCCGATTAAACTCGCTGCCTCAACTCCTCATACTCCAATGAATTGAAGTATGGAGAGCTAAGGTCGACCTCGGGACCAGTCTCTTCTCTGGCTGTTAAACTGTTACAGTGTAGTCGTGACAATGCGTCAGGTACTACGTTGAGGCTTCCCTTCGAAGTTCTATGGTGAAGTCAAAGCCCGCAAGCTTCAGACTCCACCGAGCTAGTGTACCGCTGAGGTCCTTTCTCAAGCTAGCATGATCCGTCACGATCTTGAACGGCATTAGTTCTATAAATGGGCGGAACTTCTGGATACTTAACACAGCTGGCAAGCATTCTCAGTGACGGTGTAATTACGTTGTGCCGAGTTTAATTTTTTTGAAACGTACGTGATAGGCCTTACGTGGCCTGCATCATCCAGTTGCATCAGTACTGCCCCAATTCCTTGTTGGCTGGCGTCACATTGGATGACGAACGGCTTGGTGAAGTCCGGGCTCACTAATAATGGAGCAGATGTCAGCTTCTTCTTCAATTGCTCAAAAGACGTTTGGGCTTCCGTGGTCCACTTGAACTGACTGGGCATCTTCAGGGTGTCAGTTATTGCAGCAGTCAGGTCAGCATAGTTTGGTATAAAACGTCGATACCATCCTGCCATACCCAAAAGGCGTCGGACTAGCCGAACGGTTTTAGGTGTCGGTATTCAACTATAGCTGCGACCTTGTCCGGGTCGGTCTTTATGCCACTTTCTCCGACTATAAAGCATAAATATTTGGTCTCTTTTATGCAGAATCTGCTCTTCTCTACATTAATAGTGCGACCAGCCTTCCTCAAGCAATCCGCCACTCTGGCTAGCAACGCTAGATGTGAATCAAAGTCTTGAGACAGAATTAACAAGTCATCCAGGTATACCAGGACGATGTCGCGAAGATCGAATGGGATGACTTTGTCCATAAGGCGGCACATAGTTTGAGGAGCGTTGCATAGTCCGAATGGCATCACCGTGAAATGATAGAGTGGGTGACCAGGCACTGTAAAGGCGGTCCTTTCTCGGGACTCGTGATCTAGCGGGATCTGCCAGAATGCGTTCTTCAGGTCCAGACTTGTGATGTATTTTGCCGGAGGCAGTCGACCCAGAAGTCCGTCTATTTGTGGTAGCGGATAGGCGTCCTTATTCGTGACTGTATTCACCTTCCTGGCGTCAAAACAAAGTCGGACCTTATCTGGCTTCCTTACTAGGACCACTGGAGCTCCATGGGCTCTGGCTCTCTTCTATCACTCGCAGTGATAACATTCGCTCCAATTCGGCGTCCATCAGACTTTGTACTGCTGGTGATATAGGATAAAAACGTTGTTTTATCGGAAGTGCATCGCCAGTGTCGATCTTATGGGTAATTAGAAAAGTTTTGCCCAAACCTAGAGAGGAAACAGCTGTTTGGTGGCTTCAAGACGTTTCAATTCTTCCTCCGAGAGACGATGGCAGTCAGTGTCTGAGGCAGCTAGCAGACCTGGTTTCACCTCCGCAACTGCACCCAGGACATCTGGAGCTAACCGAAATAAGCGCCAGAAGTCTATGCCCAAGTACAGAGCTTGAGTGAGCCCCGGAACCACGTAGAAACGCACGTTCTCGTCATGGCACCATTAGCTACCTCCACTTGAGTCTTGTACCTCTTCCATTGGACCTCCGCCTCCGACAACCTCTCAAGAGCTCCCCGGCCTAGGATACTGACAGTGGCACCACTGTCTAATAGTCCTGACACGGTTTGCCCGAGTAGGTGTACTTCAGCATACGGCCGAATGTCGTCCGTTACCGACACTGTCATGTGGGCCAACTTCTTCCTCTCTGCTCTGACACGCTTGATATGTTCGCGCCACCGAACAGTAGATTTTTTTCTGATTGGGCAATAGTACAGGTTTGTCATGGTCACCTCAGGGAATTCTGTCACGGGCGTGAAGATCCTATTTCTCACGGCGAGATAGTTGTTCAGCCGCTCGTGGTTTGGCATCAGTGGGTACTGAGCCGGCTCACGGCCACTCGTCTCCACAGAGGTTGATGGCCGTCTCAATATCTGATAGGTGGGACTCTGGACCTCCTCCTCAGCAATTTTCGTAGGCTTTGTCGCAATTGGCATTAATGGAACGTCAAAGATTAACGACGGATCCGACGGAGGTCTAGTAGGTTGTCGCTATTATTCTCCAAGGTGGGATTTGTGGCTTCTATGTTCAATAAGGACGAGTGCTTTTCGAAATCATCGATCTCGAATGTTAAACTGTTAGGGACATTATCTGGAACGTTTCCTGGATCATCTCCCCAGGAGATCAAGTCCAGAGTTGCTGGTGAACTTATTGCGGGGCTGGACTGCTCTCTGCTACTGCAGTCGATGGGACTGTTGGCTGGGACACTGTAACAGGGTCGGAGTTGTCCGAAGGTACCTCGTTGCGTTTGGGCGGAAGCTGGTGTTGTTGCTCCCGACTCGTCTCATGTTTTTCGCAGTGCAAATTCGACAATTAGGTTTTATTATATTTTTCTGACCGCAGCCATAACAGAAATATCCCGTCGGGGTGCGTGGACAGTCTGTATAAAAATGGCCCCGTTGGTCACAGTTCCAGCAGACGCATTCCGTTCTAACGGGAGTTCTTGTGTGTAGTTCAGCCACTTCCAACTCTGGGGAGTGGGGAATGGCTTGGTCTTCTGGCGTTACATTGCTTAGTTCATGGACTCGGTACCGCGCGTTTCTCCATGGGTACATGGCATAAGGGGCGTTAGAGCAAGGGCTCTGTTATTCCCACTAGGACTGTGTGATGACACAATTCGGTCATGATTGGCTTGTATCTGCATCACCAACGCCCGCAATTGGGTTATTGAGTTTGTTGGATGTAGGCAGATTTGACACTGAATGGCCGGGAGAAGGTTTGTTTTAATAAGATCGAGAAATTCACGCTCCGACATAGGATTCTGCAGCTGGTTTTGCAGTTCCATCATTGCTTGGAGATACAGGTTAAAATTCTCTCCGGTTTCCTGTCTCCGGTTCATCATCTGACGCCGTATCCTGATGTCGTCCTTAGGGTCGCCCCACTCAGTTAATAGGGCAGCTCGGATTTACTCCCAGTTAAGAGTTGGATTTAGTCGTAATAATGACCAGTACCAGTTAGTCGCTCTGTCACTGAACAGGGTGTGCAGGTGCCTGACCAAGAGGTCGAAGTCGCCGTACAAGGTGGTATTCGTTAACGCCTCTACTCGGTAGATGAAGTCTTCCACGGCTAAAATAGAATTGTCCCCGTTATACACTAGCCTCCATCCCTTAATAGGGCTTGACGAACGCCTAGGCCAATGTTGCGACGATGATCGAGAGGCTCGTTCTGGCTCTCTAAATGGCTCTTGAGAAGAAGGCAGTCGAGGAGAAGATCTTGGTGGTACTGACCTCTGGTCTTGGCCAGCGATATTTGGCTGACTATTGTTGGATGCTTGATTAGAATTCTGTGGTAGCTCAAGGCCCGGACGCCGTGGTTGTGACATGCGTGGTATAGCATGGGGTGGACGAGTGACATCTATTGGTGGTCCTGTAGGACAGGATGGACGTAGGGATTAAGACTGCAATTCTGCTAGAAAATCATTGACGCAGCGTGACATCTCACCTCTGACTAGATCGGCGATTTGTGCTTGTAGACCTGCTAGATCTAAATATGTTTCACCTACTTCCGGCTCGCGTCTGACAGCACCGCGCGCTGGGCTTGGTATAGGGATCTCTTCATTTGAGCGATTTCGCTGCGGGCTTGTAGGTAGTGGGCGCAGCGGCGTCGGCGACGAGGTCATCTGCCGTGAGGTAGAAAGAAGAGATTCTTGACCGAATGCTCTGGTCATTGGGCGGTTGCCTGTCGGGCCTGTGTATGTTGAGAAGTCGGTCTGACTAAGAAACAGCCTGCAATGTGGATAGCTGGACTTCTCTTTAATCCATTTCTGGAGACACTTCTTTTGGAAGATATGCCCACAATAGGTGGGCACTGCTCGTGATTTAATTGTCCAGTCCATATCCTGTCAGATTGAGCAAACTTCTAATGGCACCGCTTCCGGCGGAGCTCTTGCCAACGCCATTGTGACTACTCGAGGCGCACAAGTGCCGTAAGGATTCTTCAAATTGAACCTAACAATTCTATTCAATTAAGAAGGACGCGTATTGCAACAATTTTCTTATACAAAGAAGAATGAATATCAGACATTTTCAAAAAATTTCTTCTACAACGAAGAATGAATATCAAACGATTGCAAAAATTTTCTTCTACAAAGAAGAATGAATATCAAACAATAGCAAAAAATTTTCTTCCACAAAAATAATGTGCCAAAACAATCAAAAAAAATTTCGTCTACAAAGAAGAATGTCTATCTATCTATGTCTATTTTCTTCTACAAAGAAGAATGTCTCTCAGAGCAAATCTGCGAATATCACAACAATTGCAAAAATTTTTCTTCTACCAAGAAGAATGAATATCAACCAATTCCAAAAAATTTCTTCTACCAAGAAGAATATGTATCAAACAATTTAGAAAAATTTCTTCTACAAAGAAGAATGAATATCTATCTATGTCTATTTTCTTCTACAAAGAAGAATGTCTCTCAGAGCAAATTTGCGAATATCACAACAATTGCAAAATTTTTTCTTCTACCAAGAAGAATGAATATCAACCAATTCAAAAAAATTTCTTCTAACAAGAAGAATATATATCAAACAATTTAGAAAAATTTCTACAAAGAAGAAGGAATATCTATGTCTATTTTCTTCTACAAAGAAGAATGTCTATCCGAACAAATTTGCAAAAATTTTCTTCTACAAAGTCGAATGAATATCAACCAATAGCAAAAAAATAATGTGCCAAAACAATCAAAAAAAATTTCTTCTACAAAGAAGATGTCTATCTATCTATGTCTATTTTCTTCTACAAAGAAGAATGTCTCTCAGAGCAAATTTGCGACTATCACAACAATGGCAAAAATTTTTCTTCTACCAAGAAGAATGAATATCAACCAATTCTAAAAAATTTCTTCTACCAAGAAGAATATATATCAAACAATGTAGAAAAATTTCTTCTACAAAGAAGAATGAATATCTATCTATGTATCACAACAATGGCAAAAATTTTTCTTCTACCAAGAAGAATGAATATCAACCAATTCTAAAAAATTTCTTCTACCAAGAAGAATATATATCAAACAATGTAGAAAAATTTCTTCTACAAAGAAGAATGAATATCTATCTATGTATGTCTATTTTCTTATACAAAGAAGAATGTCTATCCGAACAAATTTGCATAAATTTTCTTCTACCAAGAAGAATGAATATCAGACAGTTTCAAAAATTTCTTCTACAAAGAAGAAGGAATCTCACAACAATTGCAAAAAGATTTTCTACTATAAAGAAGACTGTGCCAAACTAAAGTTTCACAAGGATAAATGGGCTCGTCCCTCTCTCTCTCCTCCTCCTGGGGCTCTCCTCTCCAATGAATTCCTCATTGGTATACGAAATTTGAGGACCCGAAGAAAAGTGGGTTGTCGATGTCAAAGACGGAGAACGCCACCGGAGATTCTGTTACGCCTTTTCTTGCCTGAACCTGAAAATGGAAAATAAGTCAAGGTGTACTAGTAAATTATGTGTGAGTATTTACCTTTTCTTGTCCTTTTTGTTTAACGTGCCGTCTTCATTCTCCACTGGAATGATGCTGTAAAAGAATTTCTTCTTATATCTTGCAGAGATTGAACAGAAGTATACTTATCGGAATTTTGCTGGGAAGTCTTAGGCAATACTGTCTTCAGTGTATTAGGGCCCCGCCCGTAAAGTTCTGGTGTATAATCACTGGTGGTCGTATCGTCAACCTGGAAGGATGGATTCCTCATGATGGAGCACCACATATAGCTCACGGGGAACATAGAATGCCCTAGCCTAATGTGGGAAAGAGAAACGGATTTTGACGTTACAATATAACGATGTCTCAGCGCTCGGCATTACATATGCATATGTAACATTTTGTTTTTTTTTTTATTATTAGCTATCAAAGCCATATACAATGTTTGAATGCGTTATTCCTCTTCTAACAATAACACATTTTTTTTAAAAAGAGGGAGGTTTGTTACCTACAGTCCTTACTAAAACAAATTACGTACATACCCAATTTGATTAGACAACTGAGATTTGTTATATATAAATACATACGTACATACGTACATACCCAATTTGATTAGACAATTGAGATTTGTTATATATATACATGCGTACATACGTACATACCCACATTTAAATTATCAAAGAAATGTAGCAAGCATGAATATACATACCTACATTTAAATTAACAAAGAAAAACTAGCAAGCAATGAATATACATACATACGTACATTTCAATTGCCAAAGAAATGCTAAAAAGCATGAACAAACATATCTACATTGTTTAAGTTCATCATAATTACACTCATCACTGACCTACACCACTTACTTAATTGTTTGAGGAAATAAGTGAAGGTAGATCGAGTGACGCATACCTCTGCGCGCAAAAATTCACACACTGCAATATGATAACCTTGCGTTGCGCTAGCGGTAAACCACAGGTGACCAAATTGATGGTTCACGATTTGAGTACGATGTAAATAACAACAAAACCAAATGAATATTTAGGGATGTACGTATGACAGCGATGAATGACGTGATGCAACGAAAGCCAGCTGCAAGCGTTGAGAATGGGTGTTGCTTATGAAGTACATATAGCAAGCGCTGTGAGGAAATAAATTAAGAAGTTTAGCTTTACTTCCTATTAGCAGTTAAGGTTAAATTTTACTATAAATATTGTAACGTTTTTAATTAAAAGCTCAGTTGCAATCGTAACTCACAGATAACACATCAAGTTGTTTTCACTAGGAGCAAAGCTGTTCAGCTACTCCACTACACCACACTAGGAGCAAAGCTACATTAGCTACTCCACTACACCACACTGGGAGCAAAGCTACATACATTAGCCACTCCACTACACTAAACATAGGAGCTAAGCTACATTAGCTACTCCAGTACACCACACCAAGGAGCAAAGCTACATTAGCTACTCCGGTCTATCTACGTACCTACAACCATCGTGCCGTTACGAAGAAGAACTAGTAACGTGTAGCAACGAGTCAGTTCAACAAAAGGTGCTTGTATGAGAGTACTTGGCTATAGTTTGATAGCAAGTACTTCATAAACTCAAACAAGCTTCCTCGCAAAGAATCTAGTAACAGATAAAGTCATTCCTTTCGATCTTCGTGCAAATGTTCTCGTCTACTTGGACAACTTACTGATTCTGTCATCAGACTTTGACTCTCATCTCACATTGCTATAACGTGTAGCGGATTGTTTGAGGAAAGCTGGCCTTACTATCAACGTTGAGAAGAGTAAGTTTTGCATTAAGGAGACTAAATACTTGGGTTTTATAGTCGGGAAAGGAGGAATCAGGACTGACCCAGATAAGATCTCAGCCATAGTTGACTATCCGTCACCGAAAACTGTTCGGCAAGCCCGACGTCTACTAGCTATGGCGGGATGGTATAGATGGTTCATCCCGAACTATGCTGATTTAACTGCCCCCACAACTGACACCTTGAAGAACCCTAGTCAGTTCAAGTGGAGACCTGAAGCCCAGACGTCTCTGGAGATGCCAAAACAAAAACTTACCTCTGCTCCGTTGTTAGTGAGTCCAGATTTCACCAAGCCGTTCGTTATACAGTGCGATGCGAGCCAACAAGGTATTGGTGGGGTGCTGATTCAACTAGATGACGATGGCCACGGGAAGCCAATAGCCTACGTCTCGAAAAAGTTGAACTGAGCACAATGAAATTATACCGTCACAGAGCAGGAATGCCTAGCTGCAATCTTAAGTGTACAGAAGTTCCGGCCCTTCATAGAACTTATGCTGTTTAAGATAGTGACTGATCATGCGAGCTTGAAATGGCTGATGACTCAAAAGGACCTCAGCGGTAGACTTGCCCGGTGGAGTTTGAAGCTTCAGGGTTTCGACTTCACTATTGAGCACCGAAAAGGAAGCCTGAATGTCGTCCCTGATGCGCTGTCACGCATTCATTGCGACAGCCTGTCCACAAACGAAGATCATGGCCCGGAAGTTGACCTTAGTTCGCCATATTTCAACTCGTTGGAATATGAGGAAGTGAGGCATAAAGTTAAAACGACTTCTGGCAAACTACCAGATCTTGGCGTCAGGGATGGCTTCGTTTACATTCGGACTGTTCCGAGAACAGGCGATCCGATTCAGGAAGAAGAAGATTGGAAGCTTTGGATTCCACGAGGGCTTGTCTCCGACGTTATTTCAAGAGCTCATGATCCGCCACTAGCTTCTCACGGTGGTATAGGGAAAACACTGGAACGTCTGAGAAGACACTTGTACTCGCCACGAATGACAGTTGATGTCAGAAACTACGTAGGCGCCTGTGACGTGTGTAAAGAGACCAAGGCCCCCAATACTATTCTGACTGAGACCACCTGTAAGAGTCCAGTCTGTGACAGAACGACCATGGCAAAAGCTGGATATTGATTTTCTGGGTCCATGTCCTCGGTCAGTGAAAGGAAATGTCTGTATCTTAATAGTTCTTGACCACCTTTTAAAGTTCCCGATTCTCAAACCTATGAGAAAAGCATCTACACTCAATGTGTGCCAATTCATCAAAACGGAAGTGTTCCATGTGTTCGGAGTCCCGGAAACGATCGTCTCTGACAATGGAGTCCAGTTTTGCTCGGCTCAGTTTACCAGATTACTGGACAAATATGGGGTGAAGCACTTGCGAACATCAGTTTACTCGCCGCAAGCAAACGCCTCAGAGCGAGTAAACAGATCTCTATTGTCAGAGATTGGAGCATATATTCGGAACGAACACACAAAATGGGATGAGAAGCTGAGCCAGATAGCTAGTTCCCTCAGGAGCTCTTTCCACCAAGCAACTGGTTTCTCTCCTTGTCGAACACTTTTCGGTCAGCAAATGATTGAACATGGCAGCTCCTATTCCATCTTGAAGAGTCTTGGGACTCTTAATGAGCCTTTGAGAGTAGATGCTGAAGACAAAATGAGATTGATCCGTGCGAGAGTGCAGGAGAACTTACACCATGCGCTCGAACAGGGTTCAAGAGCCTATAATCTCAGGGCGAAGACTGTTGATTTCAGAGTGGGTCAAGAAGTATTCAGACGGAATTTTGCCCAAAGCAACTTCCAACAGCAGACTAGTGCTAAACTGGGACGAAAATTTGTTAAGTGTCGGGTTAAAGCCAAGAAAGGAAACTCCTTATACGAGCTTGAGGACCTTTAGGGGAAAACCTTAGGAGTCTATAGGATATCGCGAAGCTCTCCTATTGCCCCGTCAATGGTGGTGGACATACCTGTTGGAATTCAACCCAGTATATGGTCTTTATCCATCTAAGGGATGAAATCGGCAACGTCACTACTTCGACGCCGCCTTGGGGACACCCCCTTGAACAATCGCCGGTCGGAGATCAGAGCGAGATGTTGTGCCAGGAAAGCTTAGCGATCAGTTGGTTAGGTTACTGATCGCGAGGTTTTCCCAGCATCTCGGTGAAGGAAGGCAGAGAGGTATCGACCGGCTGGATTTTTTGGGTTACCAGCTTGTCGATGCACCTTTGGTTTCCAATCCGGAGAAGAATGTCGAGGTCTGATCGAAGACTGACGGGACTTCAGGGATGTGTCCTCGATGCGTCATCGGTCAAGTATGGCGACAGTCGTAGTCGAGTACGAGTAATGAGGAACGCTCATTGGGTCGTGGGTCGAGACACACATTGGGCGCCCGCAGTGATGAGGCCTATGTTTAAGACCGGCTAGCTCAGTCGACCATTTTTCAGCGTTGTCTGAACCACGGGTGGTCTAGACCACTCTGCCCTGTTATGGTCGTAGCGTACTGCATATAGCAATATGCTACACGGAGAAGTACTGCAGCACGTATGCCGGCCGCCTGCCATACCGACAGTCGCACGCACCCAGCTCAGAGAATTCTTGCTTGTCGTTGATGGAGAAGAAAAAGACAATTTTCTCTTCTTGTCAAATCGTCCAGTCAGCAACAGCGCAGAGAAAGAAAATAAAAGATTTCGTATACATCGGCGAGGAAATAAATTCGGTAAGTAGATTTAGAATATTTTTCAGTTCTCATACTGATCTATTTTCAATTAATAGAATTATTTTCATCTACCCCGCACTAACAATAAATTAATCCGCCACCTGCATTTCGTCTGGCTAAAGTTATATGAAGACTACAAGATTTATACCTGTGAGGAATTTGCTGAGGAATTTCACTAGCGTTATCTGGCATTACGTAAGGCCAGTAGCACTGTGAGCTAAGTTCCAGTATTTACACGGGCTCTGATTACAAAGATTGCTCAAACTCAGAGTGTCTCCATTTCCAAACCCGTGCTTAAAGAAATGTAAACTCCAAGATCTAAGCCCGTAAATAGTTTGGCTCCTAGTACATCAATCGCAAGCACTTGAAATAAATACAAGAAAACCAGATAATAAGCGGGAATATATGCCGTATGGAAATTCATCATAGCAATTAGGAATAAAGAAACAACCAGTAATTATGGCAGAAGCACGAGAATACCCAACATACTGACACGATCAACTTATCCAGGCGAATGTTTTGCAAGCAGATTGTATTTAATTAAGTACAAGCAAGGTTCTGTACTTCGGTTTACTAAGTAAATGTGTACGATTGTAATTGCGACATGTAGGTAGAGTACCTTACTTTGCATAAATTTATTTTTCGTTTTTTCTGGAATAGTATCAAAAAGAATCCAGTGGCAAAATGGAACCTCACGGAGTCGCCTCAGTGAGGGATCCTCATCAACATAAAAATCATGTAAGTTGATGCCAAGTTTGTATTGATTATCTCAGAAAAATGTTGATATATATTATTATATATTGATTGATGATCTGTCCAGAGGGGCCCAAATGAATTAGCCTCATTGACTTTTTGCTATAATTTTGTTGTATATTAATAGTGGAATGAATATACTTAAATCGATCAGTTCATCCCAGTGAATTCACACTTCGCTATCTGCATATATATGTGCATAAACGGAATGTTAATCTACCGTACTACTACATTAGCCGTAGTGAGATATCTTGTTCGATATTAAAATTCTTTTTACACTATGTATATGATAGTACTTGATGTTATTATTGTTTACTAAGATTCTTTTGCACTATATATATATAAAATATTACGTGATGTTATTACTGGATCAGACGTAATGCGATACTTTAGTCTTTATTAGAACTCTTTTGCGCTATATATATAAGATATCATTTTATGCTATTACTAGATAGATGTAGTGAGATACCTTAGTCCTTATTAAAGGTCTTTTGCACTATATATATATAAAATATTACTTGATGTTATTACTAGAATAGATGTAGTGAGATACTTTCGCCTTTATTAAAATTCTTTTCGAACTATATATATATATCATATTACCGCATGTTACTATTAGAATGGAGGCAATGGATTACGTTAGTCCCTATTAAATTCCTTTCGAATTATATATATATATAGGTATATATAAACTATTATTTCTTTCATTACTATTGGACTAAGTGTGGCGAAAGCAGGTAGTTTTCATTGTATTCGCTTCTCGCAACATAAGTATACAGGAGCTTGCTTGGTAGTATTGTTAAAATAAAGAATTCTTTTATAACGTAATGGCGTACGGAGGAACTTTTTATTTCTCCTTCACTATTCCGGAGCCCTCTCACATGAAGGTCGTCTAGGTCCACTAGTTTCTCTTTACAGGTCTACAAGGGACTCTGAAAATATCTGCCCTCAGTCACTTGGGTGATTGGGGCGTGCAATGAAGGCATACCATCTGCGCCTTCGATTTGTATGTAGGTAAGTCCCCTTGAGGACTGAATGTGTGCCGGCGTTTTGGTTAAAGGCACGAGATTTTTTTTGATTATGGCAGGCGGCAGCGGCAGGTTTTTCGTGGAACCTCCCCACACTCTCCGCCAATAGACGAGGCGAGCTAGCGTGCCGCCCTGAAGTCAACACTGTCCGCCGAGTGATCTATCAGCTCATGCTGGCAGTCTGGACTTCACGGCCGATGTTAAGTCACTCTCTACATAGTTCCATAATAATTTGTATCGTGTTACTTGTTGCATAATGTTCATTTCATTCATTTATTTATTCAGTCATATTCACATGTTAACTTACTCCCTTCTCGTTGTTTTTTGCTTTGCTTCACTATTTAAAAAATTACTATAAGTCCTTTAATTGCACCACCTCGTTTATAATTCTATTGCTTGATAGTTTGTATTGCAGCGAGTCTGTTCGTTGCGCTTTTGTTGTTTTTCTTAACTCTGTTTTCAGCTCATAATACTTATCTATATTATACTCGATATACCTAACGTTGTAACGCAGCTTAGGCTGAGGTTCTTTAATAAATGCTTTGCTATTCTATTTTATATTGTAAGCGCAATAACTCACTTTACCAATATGAAAAATGGTGATTTTTCAAATTTGAATAGAATAGAAAAATCATTTATTGAAAAACCTCAGCTTGAGCTACGTAATAACGTTAGTTACATCGAGTAAGTATTAGATAGTTGGCATAATTGGTATGGTACAAAGTTATTTAGCAAACTAACAAAGGAGCAATGAACAAACTCATCGCGGTAGAATGATACTAGTAAAGCACAATTACGACTGATCTGTCGACGGCGACTTGATTTTAATTCGAAGTCGACGCTGAGATGAAATTTGGAATTAAATTAAAGCTTCAACTGCTTGAACAAACAAGAAATCCCGACTTCTGTGATGGAACTGAAGTTGGCCGCAGCCAACACCACCTTTGCACTTTGAGCAAAATTTTGTTTCAGTCGCAGCAGTCGAATTCGAAGTTGCAATTGTATCTTGCCACATGCATTTCCCATTTGGGCAAAGTCGTAGTTGACTGATCAGTCGTAATTGTAATTCAGGCCTAATATAGTTATATTATGATGTCAAATAATAGCGAGTTAAAGCGCTCAAAATAAAGTTGGAAATGCAGATTAACAGACGAATAAGTGACAGTAACAATAACAACTGCCACTATAAAGTATTCAACAAATTCAAAAGGCTGTAGCGAACTAATTTTGAAGCAGTGAACAGGCTCACTACGACTGAGAACTACATGCTACTATAGTTAACTAATAGGATAAAGCATCTATAGTTAACTAATAGGATAAAGCATAAAACAATAAATAATGGAGAGCTTCGTACAACAAAAAACAAAATTATATTATTATAATGCATCTGTAAGCAAATGTATTTCACCAATCGGTAACTGCCCTCACAGATTACAAACATTAATAGAAAGTACTTACGAGCTATGGAACAACTTAAGAACTAAGGATCTGACCACTTTCTTAATAACTACAAGTGTACGGAATGAACACACCCGATTACCTGATCGGAGAACCCGCCAGCAAGAACGCCCATGAAACAACAGAAACTAGAAAGCAGCAGGGTAAACTAACGTCAAGGCATCAGGTGCACCACCGCCGGGAGTGTAGAGGGAAATGAGTTGAGTTATGTACTTTAAGAGACTTAGAGGTGACGCAAAGCAAGCTCCTTGAATTGTTTTTGAGGCCCTGTTCTTCTGATTGATTCAGGAAATGAGTTCCAGAGAACAGCTCCCTGACCAAATACGTCATTAGACCCACATCGGGTCCAGGTTCTGTGCAGAACAAGTCTGATGTCATTAAAGTTGCACCATGAGAGCGATTGACTTATGTATGTGGATAGAGAGCCCCATCTTGCTTTATGAATGAAGCATAACACTCTGAGTTCCAGGAGCTTGGAAAGGGGTTTCAGGCATGAGCAAGCGCTGAGATGTGAGAGTGCCTCCTAAGACGGAAAATATACCTCACATACTTTCAGAGCTCTGTCCACGTTTTTCAATTTCAGTGGTCTGAAGCGGGTACAAGGCTACATCCGCATGGTAAAAATGCGGCATGATGAGAGATGAGATTAGAGATTGTCTGATCGACTGGCTTAGATGCTGGGAGACCTCGTATGGCGACCGGAGGCCATAATAGATACGTGAGCATACCCTGCCGCTCTGAGGTCGCCACGAAAGATGGGGGTCCATTAGAAGTCCGAGATTCTTGACAAGTTTGTTTGAGAGAGGGATGATCGTTTTGAAGACGCAGATTGGGGAGCATTTCGTTATCGTTTCGTATCTTATCGCTTGTGTTTTTACTGGGTTGAGGGTCAGACCATTGGATCTGCACCAGTTGGAGATGTCTTCAAGTGTTGTGTTGAGCGCCTCAATCAGGGACGGAAGATCTTCACCGGTGGCACCATCGTATATTTGTAACTCGTCCGCATAGGTGATATTTATGATCACCCAACACTTCCATGACATTGTTTGTGTAGATGGTAAACAAGAACGGCGCGAGAACCGCCCCTTGCAGGACGCCCGAGGTGATATCCCTTGAGGACAATCGCCCATCACTATTGATGACCATTGATCTGCCTGATACATAGAAATGATTGTAACGTATAGAAATATGAATTAAATAATTTAGTTAAATTTCAGAATTTTGATTATCTGAAGAATAAAATTGTGTAAGGCTGAAAGATTTATAGAAAGTATACCAGATAGATATTGAACAACGCGAAGCTAAGTAAATAAATAAATTTTAATTACGTCAATCCCAAACTCTGGGTGGTCGCATTAACTTAGAATTCATATATATATTCATTACAAACCCTAACTAAATGCTGCGATATAGAAGCGTGGTTTAGTATATAAGGTAAATCATATTTTGTTAGATAAATCAATAAATAAATAATGTTCACGATTGTGAAACTATGCGTAATATTCACATTTAATTTTAATTAAACTGGTTGTGTTCAAACACTTTCTAACATTAATAAAAGAAAAAACAGTGGAATATTCAACGGTTACAGTATTCAGAATCTATTGGTCTATAAAATAGATATTTCCATTTAATCAATTCAAAAATAATTAATAGGGCCGTATACTATCAACTTTGACAAAAAATAGGCGAAGAATTGAATTTTCTAGCGGCTACCTGCTGCATTTGCTTCAGGATTAGTAGCACCGGATATAAGGACAAGTAGAGCCACTGGAACTATGTACATCCACTGGAAATAAGGTATTTTCTATCAATATGCCCTTTATTTTACAAGAAACTTACGTATTTTGCAAAAAATCCCCGATTGTCTCTAACTTCACCTCTTTCTCTCGCTTCCCTTTCCCTTTCAATCTTTTGAATAAAGGTTGTAGTATCTGGAACTGGGGCTAGTTCCATATGTTTGATAAGGACATCAGTATTAAAGTGTTCCAAATCGTCAGCAGAAATGTCCGAAGTCTTACAGTTTCCACTTCCAGAAACTGTCTGTGACAATCCTAACACACTACCAGCGCTATCAATTGATACCCAGAGAACATCATTTAATAGAGAATTGGTTAGAGCACACGCTTTAGAAGACGTGAGAAAAACTTGTTTCGATGCATCAGAATAAACTGCCACGGCTCTCAAACGGTAGAACAGATTACTCTCCGCCAATTTCTATGGAAAATACAAATTACGATTAATACTATCATTAATAAAAATAACGTTACATTTAAATTGTTTCTCTCATTCGTAGTCAAAGCCTCTTGCACTACATTTGCCATGCCTATACTTAAACTTGGAACAGTAA
Source organism: Dioctria linearis (assembly GCA_963930735.1). Lineage (NCBI taxonomy): Eukaryota > Metazoa > Arthropoda > Insecta > Diptera > Asilidae > Dioctria > Dioctria linearis. Next base: position 86,306,008 of record OZ005743.1, on the reverse strand, counting down.
CGTTGCCTCGAAAAGTAAATTTTTCAGGCTCAGATGGATCCAGGGCATGATGCAGTTCAATACTTAACCACCCATCATATTCAAGGTAGGACTGAAAGACGAATAATTAACACAGGAGATTCAAATTTATTTTCGTATTTTAATTACATTAGTTAACTTGTAACTGCCAGCTAAAACTAATATTAACAAAAATCTTTCCATAAAACCCATAATCTGACGTTCAAGTAGCGCTGCCAATTCTTTTTTGCTGATCCGACTAGATCTACTTAAAAAATCACTTTCGGCTAAAATTTTGCTTAAAATCGGCTAGATTTTCGGCTAAAGCACAATCTGAGCGACCCGACAAAAACGCCGTAAAGAACGTCCGTTAAAATACAATGGGAGCGACGAGTGCGACAAGAACTGTCAATAACCAATTAAACTTATTCTGCTATTTGTGTTCTAAGGACGTTTGCCAAACGAGCTAAATGCTGGCTAAATTCCAGTTTGCATTGGAAATTTAGCCAGCTAATTCCAAGACTGTGCCAAACCAAAGTGGAATTTAGCCAATTGCTCAGCTGTCACTTTTATTTCAAAAGCGAAGCAATTGTGTGGCATTTAAGATGGATTTGCAGGAAATATACATGGAAGTTATGGCCGTAATATTATTTTCTTGTATTTGTTCATTTTACAAATAAATACTTCTAAGAATCTTTCAAATAAACCGCACTTGTTAAATAATTAGACGAATGTGAAGAAGAAGAATTAGCAAGCTCGAAAATTTTCTAAATGGAAAAGTAATAGATTTAGCCAGCATTTAGCCCGTTTGGCAAACGTCCTAAATAAAAAATAGGAAAAAATTCAGCGAATAAATTAAAAAAGATTAGTAAAGTAGCATGTGTGGCCGTTTTGGCCAATGAAGATAAAAAACAACCAACATCGAAAAAAAAGGTGTGTCCAAAAGTTATATAAAACTCAACCGGAGTTGGGTTTCATGCATATGCATTCTTTTTCGTATAATACGGTTTCATTTTACCACCTCAATAAACTTTTCTTCCATTTTTTATTTAACCAACTCTGATATTATCCATGACATTGTTATTTGCTGATATTTTTAATATTAAATCATAAGTATAGGCTGAAACAGATTACACTTTAATGCGCGGCGCGACATCGCGGCAAAATGAACGTTGAAATTGTTCCGCCGCGCTGTGTCACAGATGGCAATAAGAGCGCAGCAGTGTAGATACAGCGCTCTTATATTGGTACTACAAATTTTCATGAGAAGTTGCCTACCCCAAACATAATTTTTTTGTTGGTACCACTGAAAGTGAGCAGCAAATTTAGATAAGAAAAGACTACGCGGCAAAAATTTTCGCCGCGCTGTCGCGCCGCGTTCAATGCGTGATGCACAATAGGAAACACATGTTCTCTAACATTTTGCCGCGTTGTCGCGCCGCGCACTAAAGTGTAATCTGTTTCAGCCTTATGCCATAGCCCATACCCATACCCATAAAAAACGCGCGCAACTTAAGACATAATGATAACAAAAAACTGCATGAATATAAAGAGATGGAAATAAAAATCTCGTAAGATAAAATAATTGCAGAGTGCAATGATAAATCTTTACCAGAGTTAAAATTGGTTCTGAGCAAATTACTACTCGAAATAAACAATGTGAATATAAATAAATTAGCGCTAGCAAATAATCATGAATTATTTGATATTATCGACGTCGACAAATTAAGAAATATTTTGAAGGAATTCCATAAAGAAACAAGACATTGTGTTGATATTATTTTATATACACCTAAACGAATAGTAGAAAAAGATAAAATGCACAGATTGATAGAAGAATACCATAACTCACTAATTGGTGGACACTGCGGCATAAGAAGAAGAATTGCTAGATTAAAACAAAAATACACTTGGACAAATATGAAAAAAAATGGTAAAAGAGCACGTAAATAATTGTAAGGAATGCGCAAGAACAAAAATCACAAAACTCACCTTTCGAAACAATCTCAATAGACACGGTTGGACCACTTCGACCATCTGAAAATTTCAGATAGATTCTAACTCTGCAATCTGAGCTAACTAAGTTTGTAGAAGCTTTCCCAATAGAAACCAAACATGCAAGGACAGTGGCGAAATTAATAGTAGAACAATTCATATTGAAACATGGGTGTTTTAAAAAACTCAAAACCGATATGGGTACAGAATTTGTAATCAGCTAATGAGCAACCTATGTGATCTTTTAAAAATACGAAAAGCAACATCAGCCGCATTTCATCATGAGACCCTAGATTCAATCGAGAGAAACCATAGGGTTTTAAATGACTATATAATGACGATTTCCGAGCAAGAAAAATGGAGTGAGATATTACCCTATTATACGTACAGCTATAATACCACGCCACATACTACTACAAACTATACACCTTTTGAGCTAGTTTTTGGAAAGTTAAATTCATTACCGTGTGAGATTTTAAATAATAATATGAAAATATATAATATTGACGATTATATCAATGAGTTAAAAATAAAATTGCAATTTGCACACAACAATGTAAAAGAATGTTTGCTAAAAGAAAAACAGGAAAGAATAGATAAACAGAAAACTGTAAATGAAGCTAATTTTAAAATAGATGATTATGTATGTATGTATATATAAAAGTAGGTAATAAAGTAAAATTACAACAACCATATAAATGTCCATATAGAATAATTAGGCAAGATAATGTAAATAGCTGTGTAGATATAAATGGAAAAGAAACTAAAGTACACAATAATAATTTGAAATTATGTAAACATAAAATTTAGATAGCTGTAGATATATACATAGCAAAATAATTAAAAGTAGTAAATAAGATATGGAAATATGTAATAAAGTATCATAAAGAAAGAAAAGTGATCGAATGTGCACTAACAAATAATGTAATGTTACGGAACTATGTTGAGTGAATGACTTGGACGTGAATTCCCGACTGCCAGCATGAGCTGACAGATCACTCGGCGGACAGCGTTGACTGCAGGGCAGCACGCTAGCACGCTAAGTTATTGGCGGAGAGTGTGCGGAGGTTCCACGAAAACCTCCCGCTGCCGCCTGCCACATACAAAAAAAACTCGTGCCTACTTACAAAAAAAAAACGCCGGCACACATTCGGTCCTGAAGGGACCCTTACATCACTTACCCACATCCCGTGGGAAGGCGCAGATTTCTGCCTTCCATCGCCGTTGCCCCGACCACCCTGCGATACTGTGGGCGATATTGAACAGTATCCCTGGTAGACCTAAAAAGAGAGAGCGTAGTGGACCTAGACGACCTTCATGTGAGAGGACTCCAGGAAAGTGAAAGGAGAAATAAAAGCGTTCAGCACTTAAAAAGAAAAATCATTAAGGCGGAGATATACTAACTAAATCATTTGGTAAGAGAAAGTAATTTGCATACACCCTACCTATAATCGCTGAGTTATTTCTTTAAACACCCTACGTTTGACATAATAAAATGATGTGAATTAAAATAAGTGCTATAATAAAAAGCTCGATAAAACACGAGTGAAACGTACTAAGCCGTCTATCTATTATATAGAACTACTGATATATCGATATATCGCCCAGCTCTACAAACTTAAAATTTTTTTTAATTTTTTGAGCTCTCAATTAAAAAACATTTAAGAAGAATTCGTATTAATTTAGCTGAAATTTAGATTACAGATTAAATGCAGATACTATGAAGCTCTTTTTTTTTATGTTATGCAACATTTGATATTTTCAGTGGCATTTCGTGAGAAACTGAAATTGTATTTTTGCATTTAATCGAGTTGAAATAAATATATACCTGATTATAACAAAATGTAGCTCCTAAGAATAAACATGAAAAAAGGAGGTGGACGGATTATACAACTAGAAAAGTTACTTCGGAAAATATGCATTTAAGTAATTATAATGTGAACATGAAAAAATAACTTTTTTACTATAGCACTGATGGAAAAAATGTACTTATTGTTAGTATAATTATTCTTAATATACAGGACGAAAATTAATAAAAAAAATCGTTCTTTTGGTGGAGTAGAACAAAAATATTGAAGGTCAATATATTTTGCATAAATAAGAATCACTTTTTCCTATTGCATACGCGAATTTTGGCAAGAAAGGAACCAAATTGATTATAAAAAAAGGTTTGATTTTCTTTTTCGGAGAAAATGCCCTAAGAATTGCCTATTTTCTATGTCATATTTGAAAATTATTGCATAATTAAAATTTATTAGGCTTGAGTTGGTGATCAAATTATCATAAATGTATATATGTAGGTAGAAATAAATTAAAAATCTTACAGCCTGCAGGACATTAGCTGGAGTTCCTGATATTGATGTTTTGACTTTTCTTATTATTTCCGAATAAAATTTCTGGTGCAACTAATGCACCACCGCCACCCGTTGCTGCTTCGAAAATTGTTCCTTTATTTAATATTGTTGTTTGTGGATTTATTGAATTTTTAGGTAGATGATTCGGTAGTTGATTATTATGCAGATCGTGGTGGTGGTGGTGATTTTTAAGATTTTGCATTTGATATGCAAAAGGAAATGATTGAGGCGAAGTTAGATCTGCCGCATCTGCTATTAAGGTGAAAGAATCATTTAGAACACAAAGTAGTGGTCCTGGTAATGATAATTTAAACTCACCGCTCAATACTTTGTCGCCGTTATTCCGTAAAAATTTTGCCAGACTTTTGTTGAGAATTATTTTGAACTACAGCCTCGCTACGACCTGCGAGATGCAGATGATGTCGGAGTCTCGATGGTGTTTCACAGGTGGCGGATTTTCTTGTGCGGGGTTGATTTTCTTCCGATGTGTTCGGATAATTATGATTTCACTTTTTCTACGTCTTCACTGTGTGAAAGGTTTGACAAGACAGCGACGATTGTCTTCTTCTTCTCAACCAACAAGCCAGAGCACTTCGCTTTTGGACTTCGTTGCTGTCGGTTTGGCAGCAGGCCGGCATACATGCTGCAGTACGTGTCAGTGTAGCATATGCATTCCGCTACGACCATAACAGTAATTTTACTTTCTTTAGAGAAATTAAAATTACATCAATCTTTTAAGGATGGGGATGTAATGCATCTGTAATCATGCATCATTAAAGCATGTAATTGCATATAAATCATATGCACATCTCCCTAAAAGAAACATGAAACCAAGATTACAACTAAAGTTTGTAAATCATTTCAAAAGCTAAAACTCGGAATTCAATTAACTCCTCGAATAAGCAAAATTGAAAATACAATTTACATACATACAAATTTATCAATGGCAACAAAGAACGTTACTCACGTGAGGTCACCGTTTCTTTCATAATGATACGGTGAGAAAATTGTCGAATGTAGGTAGCTTTAAGAAATTAATGTAAATAGCTTACTTAGCAATAATTAGCGATTATAAATAAGGTAGCATTAAGAAAGAAATGAAGAATAAAGTTTTGACCATTGACTGGTAAAGTACAAGTCCTATTCTTCAGAACGCAGCGGCAATTAGCCTGGCGTTCTCCTTCCTTAAGATATAGAGGCTTCTTAGCCAGATATCTTCTTCATAAAGATATTGAGGCACTCCAGCCAAATATCAAGTAAGGATTGAGGCATTCAGCCAGATCCATAAGTAATTTTCATTTCTTTGCCTTTCATTAATATTGAGGCGACACGCCATATATTCGGCACAGTAATTGATTAATTTAATCATGAGCAGAATATTGGACATCGGTGAATACGCCAATCCATTGGCAACCAGCGTAAGAGTAAACATAACAAAGCGTTTGGTAGTGACAAAGTCATTTTTGCACGCTTTTTTTCTGTCGGTGAACGCACCCATGGTATTGTCATTAGGTCAACATTTAATTTGTCGTGTCGGCAATACAAAACACAATTTTGACGACAGAGCGACAGACGACATCGGAAAATTCGCTGTCGATACAGGCAGTCGAAAAATTGGCAACACAATTGCAACAACAGGCCGGTTACGATTGTGAAAGAAGAGGATACTGAAATTTCATTTGGTTAATGTTTCGAGCATTTTAAAAGAAGATTTTTATCAAGAATATTTTATATTATATTGAAAGAAATGCAATGGACCAAAGTGTGGAAAAAAAAAACTGAAAATACAGAAATTAACTAAATTAAGCGTTTTGAAATTTCCATCCAAACCACGTCTTTTTGTCCATTTGTCTATACTACCTGTCTTGCAAATCATAAATTTGTAATCATTTATTTTTAAAGTGGAACGTTGCGGGAGTTCTGGAGCTCTGTGGTTACGTCAGGATCAATGTGTTCAACGACGGGGAAGAAGAAGATTAATATGCCAGGTTTGAAGTTATGAAAAGAGAACACTTATTTATTTTTCTAATGAACTAAAAATTTATTTAATACACAAACTTATATGTCGCGACTTCGTACATATTTCGCAATATCTCGGAACATTCCAGGCCAGTAGTAAAATTTAGCGATACGGGCTATAGTTTTGTTGATTCCAAGATGGCCGGCAGTGGTAATGTCATGATTTTCTCGTAATACCCTGTTTCGAAGTGGTTGTGGCACACAAAGCCCTCATGATACAGTATCTTTGGTGTAAGTTGTAGAATCAAAGAATCGACGATATATCTGTCCATTTTCAATTTTGTAGTCTGGACATTACTCTGGTTGTTTCTGAATTTCGTGAAGTTTATTTTGATACCACGAACATTCGGAATATATCTCAATAGATGAAAGCAAGGTGAATATAGAGGTTTGTGACCCTGTATTCTTTAACGGTTGACGTGACAGTGCATCAGCTTCTACATTTAATTTTCCTCTTCGGTATTGGACTTCAAAGTCGTAAGATTGAACTTCGATAGCCCATCTTGCGAGTCGGCTAGAGGGATTTTCAAGTGAATGTAGCCATTTCAAAGCTTGATGGTCGGTAATTACGGTGAGCTTATAACCTTCCAGATACGGTCTCATTTTCCTGATACCCCATACGACGGCTAAGCATTCTTTCGCTGTCACGGAATACTTTTCTCGGCAGTATTTAACATACGTCTAGCATAGGCTATAATATGCTCTACACCATCTAGTTCTTGACAGAGTACGGCTACTAGTCCTTCTTGGCTAGCATCAGTTTGAAGTATAAATGGTTGTGTGAAATCTGGACAGGCTAGTATTGGTGACTCGGTTAATTTTTGTTTTAATACTTCAAATGCCTGTTGTTGCCCAGTTCCATTTATGTTTTTTTGTAGTAGTTTGGTAATTGGTGCTACGGTGGTAGAAAAGGACGGCACAAATCATCGGTAACATGACGCGATACCCAAAAATCGTCTTACTTCTTTGACAGTTAGCGGCGCGGATAGTGTACTTATTGCTTCAACTTTTGACGGATCGGCATGTATACCTTGTGAACTGACATCGTGTCCCAGATATCGAATCTTTTCTTTCAGAAAATCACATTTGTCGGAATTAATTTTTAAATTTGCAGCTATGAGTCGGTTAAACACTTCCTTTAATTTTTCCAAGTGTTCCTCCAGAGTACGGCTAATGACAATAATATCGTCCAGATATGCAAAAGCATATTTCTGGACCGATTACTTGGTCTAGAGCTCGCTGAAACGTAGCGGGTGCGGAATGAAGTCCAAATGGCATAACTTTCCATTGGAACAAACTCCGGCCGGGAACGGTAAATGCTGTACATGGTCGGTTTTCTATTGTCAGCGGGATCTGCCAGTAACCTTGTTTTAAATCAAGGGTGGAAATATATTTTGCGCCTCTCAATTTATCCAGTATATGGTTTATTTGAGGTAACGGATAGGCGTCTTTAACGGAATTTTCATTAATTTGTCGGTAGTCAATACATAACCTCCATCCGCCCTGTTTTTTACGTATTAGTACAATGGGTGAACTGTATGGGTTATATCTGGTCTTCGGCAAGTAGCTCATCTATTTGCAAGTTTATAATTTCTTGTATAGCGGGTGTGAGATCTAGTCTCGTTCGTGAGGGAGGAGAGCCGGTTAAGAGGATTACTCAGTTTTTTTTAGATTTCAAATATAAAATTTTAATAAATACTTCAATTTGCTTAACCTAATATCACAATTCAGTTTCAATATAAAATAATTCAATGTAAAATTAATCAAAAAAAACTAACCCACAAACTAGTATAATTCAGTCTAAAATTCAACAACCAAATTAAAATTCAACTTAAAAAGACGATACACTCTCTTGATGGTCTCAATTCTGAAAGAAAAAGAAGAAGAAGATCTGAGCACTATCATCAAATTAAATTTTAATATTCTGTCAATAAAGAAATGCCTTTGTGCTGCGTGTGGGCACAAGGAAGTAATCAGACACTCAGATTTATCTCTGGTTCGAATTACGGTACGTGTGGGCTCAAGGAAGTAAAAAACTTCTATGAAAAAATTCAGACTCAGATTTGTCTGACCAGAATTATCTTCTGTGTAAAAGATGTGAAGCTCAGGTTATCCCTGATCAGCATTATCTTCTGTATAAGAAGCTCAGGTTATCCCTGATCAGAATTATCTTCTGTATAATAAGCTCAGGTTATCCCTGATCCGAATTATCTTCTGTATAAAATGATAAGAAGCTCAGGTTATCCCTGATCAGAATTATCTTCTGTTTAGTAGGAAATTCAGGTTATCCCTGACAAGAATTATCTTCTGTATGATAGGAAAGGAAATTCAGGTTATCCCTGACCAGAATTATCTTCTGTGGAAAAAGGAAGGAAGCACGATTCCTTTTTACTCAGATTAGCTCTGATACAGATAAACTCTGCCAAAAGAATGGTGCCATCTACTGAAATTCATCGGCTTTATATAGCCGCTGTAATCAGTTACGTCTTCTCGCCTCTTGGTGTTGCCCTAGCAACGATTGATGCGATGTCTGAATGTACCCCAGACAGCTGGTTGACGTAATGTCACTTGATGTCATCGACAATTGTAAATATTAGAAGGTACGTATGCTTTTGTGCATTTTTATATTGATTTATCTATTTTATTAATTAATTTCGATTGCTTTTAGGTGAACTGCAGCTCCGCAGAGTTCTAGTGGATGTTTCCCGATTTAGTTTGAGCTAATTTAGGCGAGCATTTCTGATGGAAAATGTGAAAATTGTCAGATAAGTATTTTTGTTTATGGTTTCAGAACTTGGTTCTTTGTGTTTCTTTTATTTCATTTTAGGTAAATTGAACGTGTAGCTGGGAGTACATCGGGGGATTAATACGATGCTTGCTCTTCATTAAAGCTGACAGCAGACAACGTGGGATTTCAACATATTTTGTGATAAATGTGTGAGGACTGAACAGCGGGGTTACGGGGGAAGTAGCATTGTTTTATCGGCCGGTCATGTTTCATTCGGATATGGTGCTGAGTTAAGGCACTTTCACATCAAACACAAGAATCGAAAAAATGTAAACCGAAAAACTCAATTTATTCCATTTTAAAACAAGATTTTTGCACAAATCATGGGAAATAGGATAAACTAATAATTTTACTAATAAAATAGTATATTTATCTTAGAATTTTTAAGAAAACACAACTTTTATGATTTATCGGACGAACTTTTCCGCCGATAAAACATAAAAGTTGTGTTTTTCTTCAAAATCTGAAATAAATATAACTATTTTCTCAATAAAATTCTTAGTTTATCCTATTTCTCTTGATTTTATTAATCATTAGAACAAAAATCTTCTTTCTGTTCTTGTTTTTGATGTGAAAGTGCCTTTAATGGAGTGGGTCCGGAGATTTTGTTAAATCTTTGTATTTGAGTGGACAGGAATTCGGTTATCTGATTTTCCTGTATATTGTTTATCTAGTCGGGTATTATCACTGTACATGATGCTGGTTCGGATATTTCCTCTTCGATATTCAGGATTCCTGGTGAAATTTCCTGGTTCCATATTTAAACGGATATGTGCCAGCTTTCCTAAGAAAGTCTACACCCAGTGTGATGGTTTCGGCTAGATTTGGCATGTAGTAGAATAAATGCGTAATTTTATGATTATTTCACTGTGTGTCCACCATATATGACTGGTGGATTTTAAATTCACCAATGTTCGCCATTCCAGTAGTCAAAGAACATGTTATCGGAGGAATATTATGTAATTCCAGCAGATTTTTAACTTCATTACCAATAAAAGATTTTGCAGCTCCAGTATCTATGAGTGCTATACACGGTGTTTCAATTATTGACATTGTAATGAAGTATCGGTCGTCCTCATAGTGTACGTCTATCATGGTTGTATCGGGTAGACTGGTTTTAAGGCTACTGGTTCTGGTTCTGGGATACTCGCCTGCCTTGTCTCTCCGGTATCCCTTGATCTTTTAACGGTCTGTTCATGCTTTGGCCACGACAGTCTCTAGTAACGCACCTAGTTTTCCACACTGTGAACAAAATATTTTTGACGGATTTTGACATTCGTGTCTACGATGTCCCAGTTGTCCACATCTCCAACAGCTCTCTCGCTGTTGTGACTCAGGTACCAATGCCCTAAATCACAACCATAAGGTGAATACATCAATATATTGCCCTATGCAATATATTGATGTATTGCAGAAATGACCCTGAAAATGAAAAATTATTTCATTTAAAAATTTCATTTAAAATGCATTTAAATTTGCATTCCCATATTATAACAAAATGCAATTTAGCATAAATTCCACTCACACGGTATGCACACTTACCTACATACAGTGTCTTCTTACTTTTTTTCCGTTTGTACTATGTACATACGTACATTACCTACTTAATCCAATCTAATTGTATGTACATACATACATACAATTATCAAAATTATTCGCGCCCTCTTAAAATCAATATTTCAAGACGGGCGCACAAGTGCATATCGGATTACAGTTTCCATTGATGCATATAGCTCGCATCAAAAAACTTTTGCATTTTCTCACGTAAGTTTTTTCAACATCGTGAGAAAACAATAAAATATAAAAAAGCTTTTGAAGATATCGTGGATACCTGGGTGCAATTTGCCCAAACCTCGGGGAGTTCGTTCTTTAATCCCGTCGTGTTGAAAGCGTTTTCAAAAACCGTTCTAAACTTATTAATTGAGTAAAAAGAAAATCAATTAAATAAATTGTATTGAGTTATCTTCGAGTCAAACTATTATTCTATGAAAAGAAAATATAATTAAATAGTTTTGAAAAGAAAATATAATTAAATAATTTGTATTGAGTTCTTATCGAATCAAATCATTATTCTAGTGAAAAGAAAATATAATTAAATAATTTGTATTGAGTTAATCATCGAAGCAATTTGAATGCAAAGAAAAATGGAATGACAAAAATAATGATATTAAAAAATAGAAAAAAGAATAATAAAGTGTTTCAGTTTTACTTTTCCCTTTCCTCGATATCGGCGACTGCTATCTCCTTCGGAGCACGGAGCGGAGCCTTGTTACAACAATTGGTGGCAGCGGTGTACCTACCAAAAAACAAAAAATCAGTGCCAATCAATAATAAAATAAAAAAATAAAAATAAAAAATAATTTAATTAATACTAATAAAAAAAAAAAAACCCGGGCACCCTAAAAAGGGTGCTTAGAGGATAATAATAATTTGTTAATTGGCACCTAATTGCCGCACCGGTGGACCTTTGCGAGGCTTCATCCCTGCCTCAACAAGACGATTCCCAGAAGACATCTAGAAATCGTCGTCCAGGACGTGCGACGTACATATCACCATCATCCTACTTCAGCGCTTTCAACAACATCAGGAAGTCATCAACCTGGATGCCCGACAAATCTTTCCAAAACCAACAGCACCCGGAATATTTCCCATCAATTTCAACAACATCATCAATCATCAACCAACCAACCAACCCAAAAGCTTGGAGTTATTAATTCAGAGCCTAAGTGGATATCAAAAAGGTAGCCGTAAAAATCTTTAAATTTTTTAGTACTTATTCATTGCAGATTTTTAGAAATTATTAAAATATTTACAACACATACACTTTCATATTTGAAATAACTAAGTGTAGGAAATAAATTTACGTGAAAATAATTTGTTCATATTTAATGTTAAAGGCATTACGTTTTTCATATTTGCGATTGAATTCATGCAACTTCTATTTCGATCACACTGTTTGTCGAAATATATATACGGTTTTCGGCATTATAATATCATTTTAGTGATTTTTTTTGTTTATTAACAGATATTTAAATCGTTTTCCTATTGTCCACTCCCAAAACTTATTTTATTTTTATTAACTAAATTACTAGTGGTGAAAAATAGTGAAATACGCTCTTCCGTGAAGCGACCTCTGCATCAAGACCTCGTGAGCTTGTTGGTCAGAGGACTTCGTAAAAAATCAATAATCGATCACTTGCGAGAAGACTTAATAAACCTCTCGTCAGGTGAAGATATTGGTCGGAGGTGACGATTAAATTAATTTCATTCATTTTTCCCTTCAGTGTTTACTCATTTTTCATACATTTTGCTTACAAAAAAAAGAAGAAAAGAAATCTTTTTTCATTACTGTGTTTTTCTAACATTACACAAAACATTTTTTTTTTACAAAATTTTACTTAATTATCTACATATAAAGCAAACCTTAGTCCTTTTTTTTATTGTTGGGAGACTTTCTATATTTTGATGATATATACTTTTAATTGAGATTAAAACAAAATTAGAATCCCATTTTGTTTTCTTTATCTTTTTCAATCACATCTGTTGACTTACTACCCGGCGGCTACAATATATGTGTGTATAGTGAAGAAAAAAAAAATCGTATTCGTATTTTTTTACAAAAATATGTTTTAACCGATTCCGTCTTGATATTTTATCAAAAATATAATTGCACACAAACAACTTTGAGAAACACGGAGTACTTACTTCTGAAAGGTTTTCGACATTTTAACTAAATATATACATACACTGCTCAAAAGTGTATAAGCAAAATGTGGTTTGTGGTTTGAATTGTAAAAATTGGTTTTTGTTCCATTATAATTATATGTATAATACCTGTTTTTACCGTTATTCCAGAATTTTTTTATTGTTGTATGCGCAATAGATGTATCTACTAAAAACAAAAAGTAGAACCAAAATCAAACCAAATTCCAGGAATTGGCAACCGAAAAACCACATTTTGCTTATACACTTTTGAGCAGTGTATTTCGTTTTCTCATATATCATCTACGGATCAGCTGCTTATCAGCAACAATATATGTACATATATTTTAATATTTTTTTTAACGCATACTTCTTGGTTTTACTGGAGTTTTTTCTTGCTTTCGTTTCCCTCTTTATTTCCCATCGAAATTAATAACACCTACCACGTACTAACAGCATGACAGAAGAAAACATATCTTTTGACGAGCTTTGCTTGTCACAAATATAAAAAAACAAAGAAATCAGAAAAATATTAAAGGAATACCAAAGTACTAACAAAAAATACAGAACTCCAGAATTAGTTTCCGAAAAGATCAAAAAATTAGAAGAGTACTGGACAGACTTTGAAGAAACAGAATCCATTATCCAAAGACATAAAGATTTCGACGAAACTCATGAATATTTCAAACAATCATGCTCTGATAAGACAGGGGATTGGTACAACCTAATCAAAGCAACACTGTCTGATAGATTGAAATCAATTTCTAGCCATGCGGATAACGAAAACAACCCATTTTATTTCCCTGCTCCCAAAATTTCACAAAAGAGTACCAATACTGAAGCTATGCACGAATGTGGAGACAAGGATCAGTCTAATGCAATACGATTTAGACTGCAAGAAGATAGACAAAAATCTATAACACATATTATCCAGTCTATCAATCTTAATTCGCTAGCAACTGCAAGCCAGGCATATTTAACTCAAAAACTACATTCGCTACATGGGTATTGGGATGATTTCAAAACAACTCATATTGAAATAATTTCAAATGCTGGCCCCGAAGATAAAGGCAGCGAATACTTCACGGAAGATATTTATATAAATATGGAAACATCATATTCAGATACTATAATTGCACTTCAGGAACAGCTAGATTCACGATTTCAAAGGTTATCAAATACTACAAATGATTTAACAAATCATCACCATGTTATATACCTAAAATAAATAATATTTTTACATAAACCTGAAAAAGGGCAAAACATAAAAATAATATTCAATAAATTTTAACATAAGCTAATCATGCTTAAAACATGGTTAGCTTATCTCTTAAATGGGTGAAGAAAATTGCATCAGCAATTTTCCTCACATACCATAAAATTTTCTCATAAAATGACTTGGGAAAAACAAAAGTTTCAGTTTACAACCCAAGTCGTTTTACTTAAAAATTTCCACGACAAATTTTGCCTTCAGCAAAATTTGTCATTTCAACAATTTAATCAAAAAATAAATCAAAAAGAAAATCGTACCTTCAGTACGATTTGCCGCGAAAAAATTCAACATGTATGTACACGATAAGAAAAGCGCGCCGCATATATGCATTGTATGTATATGCGCGTCGCGATTTCAAACGGTGGCTGATGTTTTAAAAAGTGTAAGATTAAATTTTTGCAGCTATCGTTCAACGCGAATAATTCTGGACATGTTTGAACATGTCCAGAATTAAAAAGTAAAATTTTCTCAGGATAAGAAAATGCAATTTAGCATTTTCTATCCTGAACAACTGCTCTTGATCACGATGAATGTGATCAAGAGTTGAGTTGGTTTTTTGATTTCGGCACGGTCACCCCGGAAGAAAAATTGTAGTCAGAGTTCGGTTGTTTTTTGCGTTCGATATAAAAGAATCGAGTAAAAAAAAAAAGAAAAACTTGGCGGCGGCGCGGTTTCGGTGGTTTGTAATTAAGGAAGAGTTCTAATAAAAGAAAAGTTGTAACTAAGGAAAAGTAGTTATAAAAAATAAGTTGTAATCGAAGAAAAGTTGTCAAAAGAAAAAAGTGTTGTGAAATACAAAGAAAAGGTGCAAACCAAAGAAAGAAACTGTGTGTCATTGAACCAACCCCTGGATTACATAAAAAAGAAAACCAAGTGACAGTGAGTACCCGTTCTTGGAAAAAATAAATATACATATATATCAATATTCATCCTGGTATATAACAAAATTGGCGCAGCCGGTAGGATCAAGGAAGCTTGGTTAAGTTAAAAGATCGTAAACGCTTGAAAAGCCTTGATCCTGCAAGAATCTACGGGGAACCTGTGACCCTAGCCAAGCTATAAGGCCACGTCACCTCCAACGCTCGGGGTAGATATCATCTATAGGCGCCTCTGCTCCAGGCGAGCAAGCGTTCACCCCAGTGAGTGAAAAAAAAGAAACGTCAACAAGGGACTTTACCAGAAGCTCTTTCCCAGCACCGAGAAGAAGTCAGGACAACGGACACCCATTCAAAACCAACTCCAGAAGGAAGATAACATTGTTCCTGGGTTGAAGGGGATTTCGAAGAAGGCTTTAAGGCGCCCTTTCAACCATATCCAGGGGAAATAAGTAGGCCTAGGGCCCCCCCCAGCAGCAAACAGAAGCACCAGAAAATTGTAACTTCGTTCCAGGATTGAAAGGGATCTCGAAGTCGGCATAAGCCCCCTTTCAATCTCAGCCAAGGGACTTAAGACGGCAGGAGCCCCCCCCCCCCCCCCCCCCCCCCCCCCTAGTAGCAAAAAGCATTCCAGAAGGGAATACTCTAAGATGGCTGGAAGTCCCCCTTTTGGACATCGCGGGACGTACATGCAAGAGGAAAACTCTACACCTTCATCCGACGCGGAGCAATACCCAGGTGAGAATTCGCAACACCTCCGGGAAGGTGCAGATAAC
Source organism: Dioctria linearis (assembly GCA_963930735.1). Taxonomy (NCBI): domain Eukaryota; kingdom Metazoa; phylum Arthropoda; class Insecta; order Diptera; family Asilidae; genus Dioctria; species Dioctria linearis. The sequence goes on along the minus strand of OZ005743.1, from coordinate 86,290,229 downwards.
GCCTCAGAAGACAACGCAGCACAATCAGGTAGCCAGGAGCGCCAGAATCCAGACCCACCACAGCAAGAAGCAACAGGAGTTCGCCCTCGAAGCGGCACCGTTTTAACAGGGCCCACAGTAGTAACTAAAGTAAATCTAGATAAATTTTTAGATAATTTATTAGAGAAGGCACGGGAATCCGATAAGCTCACGGTCACGCACTGCGACGCTCTTGACCACAGAATAAGTCAAGGCAGAGAGCAGAGGCTGACACAGATCGAAAAATTTAAAAAAGATACAGAGCGATTCAAACAGGAGCTTATCGAATTCGCCGGGCTTTCACGTTCACTAGGTTTAGATAAGAGCTCAGCCAGTGTAGTTGTAAGCGCTGAAAGTGACAGTGATATTAGTGGTGACGCATTTGACCAAACAACCGCCGAAAATCTCCTTAGTGGCTGGCTAGAAGTATCCTTCACGGATTCTAGTCCAGAAACCAGCCCTGAAACTCGACAAGGCAGAAGTAGACTACCCTACAAAAGTTTAAATAAAAAGATAATCACAATGGTAGATTATGCAAATGTGGCCAAGCTCACGGCACAACTAGTTCCTCTGTTTTCGGGTGAAAATACCCCACAGCTAGGTCGTGAGCTACAAACATTTATTGACTGTTGTAAACAGGCCCTACACTGTTTATGTGAGGAAGAAAAACCAGCTTTCCTACATATCTTGCCCACAAGACTTCGTGGCGATGCCTATCAGCTGTTTGCTTCGGACGTTCCAACTACTTTTAGTGAGGTGGAGGAACGTCTGAACAGAACCTATCTACCACGAGAGTCATATCAAGACTTGGTCAACAAATTGATCACAATGAGGCAAAACCCGTTGGAAACTCTCACTGCCTTCACAACAAGGGTGAAGCAGTTGCTGATGATTTGCAAGGAGGCAGCGGTACTGAAGTACGGCGCAACGGCAGCCCCAGCTGTGAAGACACAGTTGGCGGACTTCGCCAAAAATGCCCTCAAAAGTGGAGTGAACAATCCCCACCTATGCCAGTACCTCCACACTCTGGTAGAAGATGATCTAGAGCAGCTGATACAAAAGGCTTTAGATATGGAAAAGCTGCAAGCAGGCACAGTTTTCGTCCAAACACCATTAACGCAACAGCCATATCCAATGGCACCAATAGACCCTAGTCTTTGAGTTCGAGCTCTTAGCCGAACTCCCTACAATCAAGCACCACAGCCACCCATGTATGCATCACCACGAGCACAAGAGCCCCGACAGTTTAATCCCCCATACGTACATGCTCAGCCACTACGCCCGCCATTTCCACGAAGGGATTATAGACAACCGGATACACAAAATCTGGTACAAAACATCACCTGTAATTTCTGCCAGAAGCGGGGACACACCTACACGGAGTGTTTAAAACGCAAAAACACCCCCTTCTGCTCTAACTGTAGAAGTTACGGGCATGACATTCGCGACTGTCGAAACAACCAAGCACAGTGTACAACTCGTTTCACACGAGGATCGCCTAACAATCCATTACAGTCAGACTCGAGCAATATAAAAGGCCCAAGAGTCTTTAACATAAGACAAAAATGTGATTTTTGTGGGCGCCGCGGACACAAGATCGACGAATGTCGACAAAAGCAAAAATGGGAGGAAAAAAAACAGGGAAACGACAAAGAGTCGACCCAAAACTCCCCGGCTCGACTATAAACCCTACCAGCAATAAAAAAGGGTCTTCTCAGCCGCCCGACTTCAGTGTGCCCACCGCCAGACTTCCTCTAGACATAGCTCTAAATGGTCAGGCCCAGCTAATAGTGGACACCGGCGCTGAGATCAGTATAATTAAGAAAAAGCTCTCAAATCTCGCGAGCTAATAAACCCCAACAAAAAATTAACTCTTCAAAGCCCCTTTGGCACCGGAAAAACCTTAGGAAGTTGTCAAGGAAACTTCATGCTAAAAAGAGAATTACCTTGCAACTTTCAGGTGGTAAAAACCATCCCAGGTATTTCTGACGACGTCTTGCTAGGAAATGATTTCCTAGCCAAAAACTGTAATGTTGAGGGACCCAACAAGGTTCTGCGATTTCCTCGCACGGAAGAAAGACAATCCAGAAGAGCTTCCTGTTCCATTAGAAACCGCATCGGATAACCCGTGTTCACAAAACACAGTCAACAAAGAGACACTGGTAGAAGATATTAAACCCGGCGGGGATACACCTTCTACCCGAAGTGTTCTCAAAGCTTCTCAGTCAGAAGAAGTCGGCTGTGACTTACAAGAACGCGATAAGGGTGACCTGATTACCGAAGATCCGGCCTGTAAGACTGGACAGCATCAGGTGAATTTAAATGAACCTGTGTGCGTACCAGCAAGGTCTCAGATCGTAGTCAAAGTTCCGTTGCAGTTGCAGGAAGAAATGCTCAGTCTGTCGAAAGAAATAGACGACGGAATCTTCTTAGCAAACAGCTTACTCTCAGCTGGGTTAAAGGCAGTCCCTATAGGAATCCTCAACACACGCAGTTCACAAGTAGTTCTAAACAGCGTGAACCTAAATCTGGTTCCCATTAAAGACTACACTGTCGTCTCCATCAAACGAGAGCCAGACAAAAATATTACAACAGCCCATCCTTTGAATCCCATGAGTCGAAATGACGGCGATGGTGAGCATCATGTTATATGTAAACTAAGAAAACTAAGCCGCAATAAGAAACTGCTCCAAGACGCTTGCGGGTTCCTCATGAAAACCCCAACGTCAAGCGCTGGCCAGCATACAAAAGGTCTGCCGTTAGCAACTCCCGCAGATCCACCTGGCCCAACGCCACTCATAAATAAAAGTAATAGGTTAAGAGGTAAAATGAACGAAAAAACGATTGGCGACGCCTTCCCGCTACCACGGATTGAGGATATCCTCGATCAACTGGGCCATTCAAGATACTTCACCACCCTAGACCTAGCCAATGGCTATCATCAGGTACTCGTCGATCCGAAAGATCGAGCAAAAACGGCTTTCAGTACCAACTACGGGCATTATGAATTCAAACGCATGCCGTTCGGGCTCAAAGGAGCCCCGGTCACATTTCAGCGTTTAATGAATTTCATATTAACTGGCCTTTAAGGCCTAGAATGTTTCGTCTACTTAGATGGCATCGTCATCTATGGGAAAAGTCTGGCAGACCACAACGAAAAGCTTCGCGAAGTCTTTGACAGGTTAAGAGAAAATAACCTGAAACTTCAACCTGAGAAATGTCAACTTCTCAGGCGCGAGGTAGTGTATCTAGGACACAAATGTTCTAACCAAGGAGCACTACCTGACCCTAGCAAAACGGCATGCGTCCAAACTTTCCCCACTCCTAAGACAGTAAGGCAAGTGCAATCATTTTTAGGCCTTGCGAATTACTACAGAAAATTCATACCCGATTTTTCAAAAACAGTACGTCCTCTAACAAACTTACTCCGAAAGGATGTAAAGTTTAAGTGGACTGAGAAATGCCAAGAGGCATTTCAAAGCATTAAGAACGCTTTAATTTCCCCTCCACTCTTAATATATCCCGATTTTGCAAAACCCTTTAACCTTACTACAGACGCCAGCAGAGAGGCTCTTGGAGCAGTCCTATCTCAAGGAGAGGTAGGAAGTGACCAACCCATTGCCTACGCCAGCCGTACCCTGAACAAAGCCGAACGTAACTATTCCACGATTGAGAAAGAGTTACTGGCTATAGTTTGGGCGACTAAAAATTTCAGGTGTTATCTGCAAGGCCGAGAGTTCACGGTCTATACAGATCACAAACCACTCAAGGGTGTCTTCAATGTTAAAGACCCCACATCCCGTCTGGTGAGATTTCACCATAAACTTTCCGAGTTCAATTATAAAATTGAGTATAAGCCCGGAAAGTACAACACGAATGCCGACGCTTTAAGCCGCATTCCACGGGATAATGGCAAAGACAAGGAAACTACAACCTTCACGGTAGAAGCTATAGTCCACCATCAAATGGACTCGGACATAGAGGAGGAAAAACACTCATCGGACCTTAAGGAGTGTCTGCAATGCAATGCAGTAACAAGAGCCCAGACACGAAACATTCAGGAAAGCGGAACAAATTCAGACAGCCAGGCCAAACCTATAAAACAAAAAGAGCAAACTCATCATCAAGAAGAGGCCGGAGACCTTGACAGTCCACCTAGTACCAATCCACAAATTATAGACGAAACTCGTCCCCCTGAAGTAATCACAAGCCCAGAGGAGATTCAATTAATCTTAAAGGATTATCATGATTTTCTCTTTGGCGGCCATCAGGGAGTGATAAAAACCTATAAACGGATTCGAAGAAAGTACTGGTGGAGGCACATGCTTAGTGGAATCAAAAAGCACATTAAGGGGTGAGCCAAATATCAAACCATGAAGGCCTCAACACAGTATAAAATGCCGATGATGATTACAGACATAGCGGAACAACCATTCGATAAAATCTATCTAGATATAGTCGACCCACTAGAGGAGACGGAATCCGGAAACAAATATATATTAACGGTTCAGGATAACCTCACGAAGTTTGTAGATTGGTATGCCATACCAAATGGGGAAGCTATAACGACGAAATCGTCACGCGCTACCGCATTCCCAAAAGAATTGTCACCGATCAGGGAAGTAATTTCCTGAGTGACCTATTCAAAAAGGATAAATAAGCTGCAGACTTCAGCTTATCATCCCCAATCAAATGGAGCACTAGAACCTGCACATAGACCATTGATTGAATATCTACGAACTATAGTGGACGAAAATCCCAGGCATGGGATAGTTTTCTGCGAACCGCTGCTTTCGTGTACAACAACAGTGTACACGAAGGAACAAAATTAACTCCCATGGACTGCCTCTACGGCTTTACAGCGGACGTTCCGTCCAACTTAAGGCGAGACCCTGAACCCGTGTATAACCACGAGAGCTACTACCATATCCTCAGGAATAAGCTCCAAAAGTCTTACGCCATGGCACGGAAAAATCTTCTGAGGAGTAAACAACGCTCGAAAAATAATTACTATGACAAAGCTGTACGTCCCCTGACATTTCACAGAGGAGACAAGGTTCTCCTCAAGAGCGAGAATCGTAAACATAAGCTCTCCCAGATTTGGGTAGGACCCTATACGGTAACCAGCATCCCCAGCTCAGTTAACACAACAATTAAAATTCGTAAACGAGAGGTAACGGTACACAACAATCGTCTAAAACCTTTCTACGAATAACATCGTGTCAATATAATCTAAGTAATTCTAAGATACATATATAATAGAATGTAAGCTACCAAGTCAACAAAAACCCCATTTTAATATCCTATCCTATCCTCTCCTAGATAACAATACGGTCAATAATTTTCTACGGACTGTCCCTGATCACAATAGTAGCCCTCGCGGAGGAACCTTACTCTATAACGCCCCTAAATAATACGGGAGTACTATCTGAGGATCTTGGAAGCCTATCAGTTTACCACGACACTTGGAGCGTCATCACTGAGTTAGATCTGGGCGAGTTGGACAATCAGACAAAACTGGCGGAACGCGCGGAACACTACGTTCATCAATTATGTGGTAACAAATCTTATGATCAAAATCTATGTACCCTACAAACCAAACATGTACATGCCCTGATGGAAAACTTCAAGAGACGCACCAATGTCATAAAAGAGGCAGTGCCTAAATCACGCAAGCCCCGATCCATCTTTGATGGGATAGGTAATGCAATGCACTATCTCTTTGGCACTATGGATAGCGAACAAGAGGTGTACAGCCGACTAAGCGAATTAGAGGTAAATACTCAAACCTTAGCTGATCTGGAAAAGCAACAGATCAGCGTAATAAAAACCACGTTTGAACAAATTCAAAAACCCTTATCCTCACTGTTTGAGCAACAACATCAGATAACCAATCAGATTAACCATCTGCGGAACACAACAGACGAGTTGACAGCCCATCAAATAAGGCAAGAAATCGTCTCTAGTCTGACACAACAAATAATAGAGTTGGAATTTAGACAGCAAGCTCTACTGGACATAATAGTGTCCAGCAGAAATAATCAAATTCATCCATTTTTAATTTCTCCAAACCATTTGCTAGAGATTTATCACAAACCTCACTCCACTTGTCCCAATCTACAGGACTGTTTGTAAGTTCTGTATATAACGGCAGATGTTAAGACACATTTGTTGCAGAACAAATTAGTTATTCGAATCAAACTTCCCATATTTAATATTCCCAAGATAAAAATCCAACAGATTAGATGTTTTCCCCTACGGCTGGACTCAAACCACTCATTAATACCTGATATCGAATTTTCCCATGTGATACGTCAAATCCAGATCCAGGAATTTCTGCTGCTGAAGCCAGAAAACCTTAGATCTTTCAAAAAAATTTCAAACGGAATCGATGAGGATACGTGGGTTGGTAAGCTAAATACACCACTCACCAAGGCTACAAAAACAGATGAATGTGTTATTAAACTTTTATTCAATCCACTGGGCGAACACCCACAGTGTAGCATCAGAGCTCAAATTCCCCCAAGAGACGCAATAATTAAACTCAATAGACCAAATTCGTGGCTGTACTCCTTGACCGAAACTACTATAGTACACATAACTTGTACTCAACAGTTACTCACTCATCGTCGCGCAGGACAAGGAATCATGACAGTCAACGAACCATGTTCCTTGCAAATAGGGCCTCACACTCTGTATTACGAAGCAGAAAACCTACATCCGCTAAAAATTTTCCAACCAACCTACTTCCCAGGCACAAACGAAACGCAAGAGGTATTGGCAGAATATATGTCCAAGATATCCGCTCCTAAAAACCTAGAGAAACAACCAACATTACTCCTAGGAGATGATACAAACCAACGTATCCACCTAGATACAAAATCTCTAGACGAAATCCGTACCAAAGTGAACAAAATTCACTTTGGACCAAAGGCCAAGAGTCCTCATATACTCTCAATTACATCCCTATCAATGACAGGACTCTTGTTGCTAATGGTATCAGTGGTGGCATTAGCAAAATATATCGTCCCGGCATTCATGGCATGGATTGCTAAACGCAGACAACAGCCCATAGCTGAAAACGTTCCTATGGAACCGGTTTACGCAACACCCCAAGAAAAATTAAAACGTACTCAAAGTCTCCACAGAGCGAGATCTATACAAGTAGTATAATCAAAAAGATCTATACTCGTTGGTTGGCCCCGTCTCATCCTTTTATTACTGGCGGAGCCACTGTCCTTCTACTTCACTGGTATTAGAGAATAAGTTAAAATATTAGTAGCAAATAAGAGATAAAGCCACCACGTTAGAGTAATAAAACATAAAAGCAAAATTTATTTAGTAGTAAAAAAATAAAATATTTTAATAGGCCTAAGTAGTACATAGCAAAGTAGAAATAATGAATTACATAAGCTAAAAAATAAGATAATAAAAAAGGAAACAAAATAATATACTTAATCAACTTAGAATAACCTAAAATAGACAAGAAATTCTTTTTTAACAAAAAAATATTTTTCTGACAAACGTAGCATATACCGCCAACAAAGTCTCAAAAACAATATAAAAACTCCCAACAACGAAAAAGAACACCGCAATTAAGATCAAACAGATGCCAAAACTATCAACGCACATCAGACTCAACGCTAAAAGAAAAGCCCCAAGAATCACATTTATAAACCAAGACCTAAATAAATACCTGAGAAAGCACCAGAAATAGGAAAAGTACGGAACAACACTTATGTAATTATCAAAATTTTATTTTTAATATATATAGAAAGACAAAAAATTATGGCTGGTGACAGTGGTGCCCAGTTAGTATATTACTTCAGCAAGAACCTTCAGCCCAGGAACTCAAGAACAGGACAGCTGTCAGGGCACATGGCGCGGGCCGTCTATAAAGTCTAAAAAAAAAAAAAATTTTTTTTAGATATAAAGCCCAAACACAAAGGTAAATGTTATTCTTACCCAGAGTAAACCATCATAAGGTGGTGGGGCGCCCTCAACAAGCTCCTGGACGGGACCTGACTCAACCGCCGGGACGCCCCAGTCCTCCTGGTTATCCCAGTCCTCCTGGTTATTCTAGTCGTCCTCGCCAACGGGACTAGGCACCGCATCGGAGAGAGTGCAATTCTCTACGGAGCCGCCGGGCTTATAATCTCCGGGCTGCAAATAAAGGGGATGCATACGGCATACCAGACAGCCACCACCACTGTTATATATTTTCTTTTCCTATGTGTACCTCTCACCTTGGCTAAGTTTTTGATGTAATCCAGGGGTTGGTTCAATAATACACGGTTTTATTTCTTTGGTTTGCACCCCTTTTTTTTTTTTATTTCACAACACTTTTTATTTTGTTGACAACTTTCCTTTTTTTTAACTTATTCCTTAGTTACAACTTTTCTTTTTTTTTGAACTATTCTTTTTTCACAACTTTTCTTTTATTACAAAACGACCGACAAAACGACCGAAAACGCGCCGCCACCAAGTTTGTTTTTTTTTTTTTAAATCGATAAGGAACGCAAAAACGACCGAACTCGGACTACAATTTTTCTTCCGGGGTGACCGTGCCGAAATCAAAAAATCAACTCCACTCTTGATCACGTTCATCGTTATCAAGAGCCGTCGTTCAGGATAGAAAATGCTAAATTGCATTTTCTTATCCTGAGAAAATTTTACTTTTTCAATTCTGGACTTGTTCAAGCATGTCCAGAATTATTCGCGTTGAACGATGGCTGCAAAAATGTAATCTTACACTTTTTAAAACATCAGCCACCGTTTGAAATCGCGACGCGCATATACATACAATGCATTTGTGCGGCGCGCGTCTCTTATCATGAAAGCTTTTGTTGTAATATGTATGTACGTATGTACATACATATTGAATTTTTCGCGGCAATTTGTACTGAGGGTACGTTTTGCTTTTTGCTTTATTTTTTTAATTAAATTGTTGAAATGACAAATTTCGCTGAAGGCAAAATTTGTCGTGGAAATTTTTAAGTAAAACGACTTGGTTGAAATCTGAAACTTTTGTTTTTCCCAAGTCGTTTTATGAGAAAAATTTATGGTATGTGAGGAAAATTGCTGATGCAATTTTCTTCACCCATTTAAGAGATAAGCTAACCATGTTTTGAGCATGATTAGCTTATGTGAAAAATTAATGAATATAATTTTTATCTTCTGCCCTTTTTCAGGTTTATACGTTAAATTCTATTTTTTGACCTTTTCAGGTTTATACATTAAATTCTATTACTTTAGGTATATAACAATCCTTCCCCCTGAGAAAAAGAGAATTATTCTTTGAAGAGGAATAATTCTCAGGGGAAGTTGATGTGGGTGCGTTCTTGGTGGCTAGGTCTTTGGTGGTTTTCGGTTGAGTTTTTACATTTTTGTGTTTGTTACAAAATTTAGTTATTCTAGTCTTAGCGTGTATCGTATATATTATTCTATTTTCTATTTTCTATAGTCCTTATGGATTTATCTTAATGTATGTAAAAATAAAATAAAAATTTTTTTTTTGTTTTTAGCGGTATTGATTATTGATTAATCTATCCCAAGAAATTCTTTGCCGGCCCCAATTTAAAAAAAAAATTCTGTTTGATAATAAAAAGATGTCATTCCATTTGGATATTGCTCGTAATTTAATATCTCGTGCCGCTGATAAGCGAACGAACTTATTTTTCTACTGTAGAGAGAGTGTTTGCACATTGCAAGTGCAATTGTATTTTTTTTGAAGGGTCGGTGTGAGATATTGAAATGTATCTTGCCTCGGCTTGGAAAGAAATAAGAGAGAAGAAAAAAATGTTTGGAATTTGGGTTTTTGTAGCTACATTCATTATGCACAAATTGCAACTTGAGGAGCATATTTTGCGTGTGCTTTAAAGGATGAAAAAAAAAACTACCTTTGCTACTGAGGTTGCGTGGGATTCTCTGAGATAAGGGCACGACACATACTAAGTGCATCTTAGCTAATTTTTGTTACCGTTAGCTGTTTTTCCCTTTAAATTGGTTCGCGCGAGTAATGTAATTCGTAGTTTCATCATGCAATTTGGCGAAGTAATTAGTCCGCGTGCCCCGTACGTTTGCTCCAGGCCCCATTGCGTTAGGGTGCTGGCCATATCTGTGCAGAGTGTGGCCCCCCGGTGGCGGGGCTTAATCCGTATTCTGCTGCGAAGGGAAGAGCGCCCAGATCTGTGTATTTGGTCTGCTCCAGCCGAGGTGGATAGGCTCCACAGGGTGGAGCTCTGTTTGTCTCCCCATGGTGGGGCTTCTTGGATAGCTTTGGGTAAGTTTCGATTATTTTTTGAAAAACGACTATTTTTCTTTATTCCCTTTTGTCTTTTTCTTTTTAGGGGCTACCCTGGCATTATCTGGGGAGGTAGGCTGGTGTGCCTGTTTGGTGTGCAGGACCCACCCGAGCTATATGCTTCACGAGGATGACGTGACCGCCTGGGCCAACAATCCTCCTGGCTTTGAATGGGATCTTCCGGGGGCGGCGCCTAGTCCAGTTTCAAGTGCGGAGAACTGGGACGTGTCATCCGGCTCCGTACAGGGGGATTGGGACCTTCCAAATGAGGCGTCTGGCTATGCCGAGGAAAACTGGGAACTCCCCGATGAGTTGTCTGGTCCTGCCCAGGAGTGAGTCACCCCTTATGCAGGATAGCTCTGGTAACTTATTTCTGTATTTATTTGGGATTTAATAAAAAAAATATTGTGTTTTTCAGGATTTGTGGAAGGCTCGGATCGTTCCACTTGGCGGCTCCTGCAGTTTACTATTTTTGTATTTTAAGTGTAAAATTGGTGGTTTCTTTTTTTTTTGTATTTTTTCAAGTTTCATTTTCAAAAATTTTGTGTATTTTCAATTTTAATAAAAAAATTATAATCAGATCCTGTTGTACTCATTACTTTTTCTTTTCGTTTGTTTGTTATTTTTGGTTTAGGCCAGAGGGTGGACTAACTAGTTTCAGCATCTCCGGACTTAACCATCGCCATCATTCCGCCTCACGGACTTGAGTTAGAGTTCTTAAAGGCATTGCTTTTAGATTATTTGTTTGTAGTTCCAGAATCTAGGAAGGCTCCGCCGTCTCTTTTAACCAACAGAGCATTTTTTCTGTGACTGCAACGGAACTTTTACTACGATGTGGGGACACTCTTGCGTTTATTTTTTCGTCACCCTAACTTCCTTGAGCTTTTCAGGTTCGTGGATGATCCGGGACATCCCCCAATAGTCTCCGCTGAATTTTTCTTGAATTCTAGTTTTAAGAGTATTTTTTTTTTTGCTTTTTTCTAAAAAATTTTTTTTTTTTTTTTGGTGATTTGAAATTTTGTTAATTTTTTGGCTATTAATATAATATTTGTATTTTTTATTTCAATAAAATTTTATAACTAATGTACTCTATTTATTTATTTTTTGTTGTTTTGGGTGTTTTTCAGGTTTATATTTTTTTTTTCAGCTTATATTTGGGTTGGCGAAAATGGTTCAAGGGGCTTTGGGCAGGGAGTTGATTCTTTTCGTATGTCGGTTTCTGTGTTGGCGGATTATAATTTGTTGTTAGACTTGTCTTATACTGGAGTCTAAATATTTACTTACTCTACTTTGCCTGATTATTTCTACGTTGTTTAATTATCCTACGTTGTTGATTTATTCTAGGTTAAGTATGAAATTCTGGGGAATTATATTTCTTGCTACTCTATGCTGGCGGTTTTTAAGAAAGTACTGTCTATTTTTGGTGTTTATTCTTAATGTTGGTTAGCCGTATTAGTTTGTTTTTGCTATCCTAGTTAATGTCTTATTTGTTAACTTGTTATTCTATTTTTCTACTAATGTAAGTAGCTATTTCCTATTTATAGCCTTAGTACATTACACTTCTATTTAATATAATCTTATGATTTAATGTCTATATTTTAGTAATTAGCTAGTTATTATTATTTATAACTTAATATTACGGAATATTATTTATTTATTATTTTTATTATTTTTTGTGTAAATAAATTTCGATTATCTTTTATGTTTTAAGTGGTTATTTGTTTTAACTCTACTATCTTATGCCTTTCTTTCTTCTATTTATTATCTTTTTTTTTTGCTTTTTTAATTTATTATTTCTACTTTGCTATGTACTACTTAGGTTTATTAATTTTTTTTTTTTTTTTTTTTTTTTTTTTTTAGGTACTACTAAATAAATTTTATTTTTATGTAATATTAATTTTCGCGTGTTCGATTTATCTTATATTTGCTACTATTATTTTAACTTATCTTCTAATACCAGTGTAGTGAAAGGGTAGGATGCTGCGCCGGCAACACAAGAATGAGTCGGGGGCCAACCAACGAGTATAGATCTTTTGATTATACTACTTGTCTAGATCTCGCTTTGGGGAGACTTTGAGCCCGTTTCAATTTTTCTTGGGTTTTAGCGTAAACCGGTTCCATGGGGGTGTTTTCAGCTGTGGGCTGCTGTCTTCGTTTAGCAACCCATGTCAAGAATGCCGGTACGATATATTTTGCTACTGCCACCACAGATGCAATTAGCAACAAGAGTCCGGTCATTGATAGGGATGTAATAGAGAGTATATGAGGAATCTTGGCCTTTGGTCCAAAGTGAATGTTGTTCACTTTGTTACGGATTTCTTCTAGAGATTTTGTATCCAGGTGGATATGATGGTTTGTATCATCTCCGAGGAGTAACGTTGGTTGTTTCTCAGGGTTTTTAGGAGCGGGTATCTTGGACATATATTCTGCCAATACCGCATGAGTTTCGTTTGTGCCTGGGAAGTAGGTTGGTTGGAAAACTCTTAGCGGATGTAGATTTTCTGCTTCGTAATACAGAGTGTTAGACCCTATTTGCAAGGAACATGGTTCGTTGACTGTCATGATTCCTTGTCCTGCGAGACGATGGGTGAGTAACTGTTGAGTACACGTTATATGTACTATAGTAGTTTCAGTTAAGGAGTACAGCCACGAATTCGGTCTATTAAGTTTTATTATTGTGTCTCTTGGGGGAATTTGGGCTCTGATGCTACATTGTGGGTGTTCGCCCAGTGGATTGAATAGAAGTTTGATAACACATTCATCTGTTTTTGTAGCTTTGGTAAGTGGTGTATTTAGCTTACCAATCCACGTATCTTCCTTGATTCCCTTTGAAATTTTTTTGAAAGATCTCAGGTTCTCTGGCTTCAGCAACAGAAATTCCTGGGTCTGGATTTGGCTTGCCACATGAGAATATTTGATATCAGGTATTAATGAATGCTTTGGATCCACCCGTATGGGGAAACATCTAATCTGTTGGATTTTCATCTTGGGGATATTAAAAATGGGGAGTTTGATTCGGATAACTAATTTGTCCTGCAACAAATGTGTCTTAACATCTGCTGTTTGATACAGAACTGACAAACAGTCCTGTAGATTGGGACAAGTGGAGTGAGATTTGTGATAAATCTCTAGCAAATAGTTTGGGGAAATTAAAAATGGATGAATTTGATTATTTCTACTGGACACTATTATGTCCAATAGAGCTTGTTGTCTAAATTCCAATTCTATCATTTGTAGTGTCAGACTAGAAACGATCTCTTTGGTGGGCTGTCAACTCGTCTGTTGTGTTCCTCAGATTGTTAATCTGGTTGGTTATCTGACGCTGTCGTTCAGACAGGGAAGATAGGGGTTTCTGAATTTGTTCAAATGTGGTTTTTATTACGCTGATCTGTTGTTTTTCCAGATCAGCTAAGGTTTGAGTATTTACCTCTAATTCGCTTAGTCGGCTGTACACCTCTTGTTCGTTTCCACTATCCATGGTACCGAAAAGATAATGCATCGCATTTCCAATTCCATCGAAGATGGATCGGGGCTTGCGCGATTTGGGCACAGCTTCCCTAATAACACTGGTACGCCTATTGATATTTTCCATTAGGGCGTGTATATGTTTTGTCTGTAGCGTACAAAGGTCCTGTATAGAAGACCCATTTCCACACAATTGGTGTATGTAGTGTTCCGCTCGTTCTGCTAGTCGCGTCTGATTTTCCAACTCGGCCAGATCTAACTCAGTGATGATGCTCCAAGTGTCGTGGTAAACTGATAGGCATCCAAGATCCTCAAATAGTACTCCCGTATTATTTAGGGGCGTTATAGAGTAAGGTTCCTCCGCGAGGGCTCCTATTATGAGCAGGAATAGTCCGTGGAAAATGATGGACTGCATTGTTATCTAGGAGAGGATAGGATAGGGTATTAAAATGGGTTTTCTGTTGACTCTGTAGCTTAGGTTCTATTGTTCTTTAATTTAATGTATGTATGTACCTTAACACTACTTAGCTTCTATGAACACCTATTTATTCGTAGAAAGGTTTTAGACGGTTGTTATGTACCGTCACCTCTCGTTTGCGAATTTTAATTGTTGTGTTTACTGAACTGGGGATGCCGGTTACCGTATAGGGTCCTACCCAAATCTGGGAGAGCTTATGTTTGCGACTCTCGCTCTTGAGTAGAACCTTGTCTCCTCTGTGAAATGTCAGGGGACGTACAACTTTGTCATAGTAATTTTTCGAGCGTTGTTTACTCATCAGAAGGTTTTTTCGTGCCATGGCGTAAGACTTCTGAAGCTTATACCTGAGAATATGGTAGTAGCTCTCGTGATTATACACGGGTTCAGGATCTCGCCTTAAGTTGGACGGAACGTCCGCTGTAAAGCCGTAGAGGCAGTCCATGGGAGTTAATTTTGTCCCTTCGTGTACACTGTTGTTGTACACGAAAGTTGCGGTTCGCAGATAACTATCCCATGAGCTGGGATTTTCGTCCACTATAGTTCGTAGATATTCAATCAACGGTCTATGTGCACGTTCGAGTGCTCCATTTGATTGGGGATGATAAGCTGAAGTCTGCAGCTTATTTATCCTAAGGAGTTTGCATACCCTTTTGAATAGGTCACTCAGGAAATTACTTCCCTGATCGGTGACTATTCTTTTGAGAATGCGGTAGCGCGTGACGATTTCGTCGAAGAAAATTTGCGCTACCGTTATAGCTTCTCCATTCGGTATGGCATACCAATCTACAAATTTCGTGAGGTTATCCTGAAACGTTAATATATATTTGTTTCCGGATTCTGTCTCCTCTAGTGGGCCGACTATATCTAAATAGATCTTATCGAATGGTTGTTCCGCTATGTCTGTAATCACCATCGGCATTTTACACTGTGGTGAGGCCTTCATGGTTTGACATTTGGCACACCGCTTAATGTGCTTTTTGATGTCACTAAGCATGTGCCTCCACCAGTACTTTCTTCGAATCCGTTTATAGGTTTTTATCACTCCCTGATGGCCGCCAAAGAGAGAATCATGATAATCTTTTAAGATTAATTGAATCTCCTCTGGGCTTGTGATTACTTCAGGGGGACGAGTTTCGTCTATGATTTGTGGATTGGTACTAGGTGGACTGTCACGGTCTGCGGCCTCTTCTGGATGATGAGTTTGTTCTTTTTGTTTGAACTGGCTGTCTTGGTTTGTTCCATTTTCCTGAATGTTTCGTGTCTGGGCTCTGGTTACTGCATTGCATTGCAGACACTCCTTTTGGTCCGATGAGTGTTTTTCCTCCTCTATATCCGAGTCCATTTGATGGTGGACTATAGCTTCTACCGTGAAGGTTGTAGTTTCCTTGTCTTTGTTATTATCCCGTGGAATGCGGCTTAAAGCATCGGCATTCGTGTTGTACTTTCCGGGTTTATATTCAATTTTATAATTGAACTCGGAAAGTTTATGGTGAAATCTCACCAGACGGGATGTGGGGTCTTTAACATTGAAGACACCCTTGAGTGGTTTGTGATCTGTATAGACCGTGAACTCTCGGCCTTGCAGATAACACCTGAAATTTTTAGTCGCCCAAACTATAGCCAGTAACTCTTTTTCAATAGTGGAATAGTTACGTTCGGCTTTGTTCAGGGTACGGCTGGCGTAGGCAATGGGTTGGTCACTTCCTACCTCTCCTTGAGATAGGACTGCTCCAAGAGCCTCGCTGCTGGCGTCTGTAGTAAGGTTAAAGGGTTTTGCAAAATCGGGATATATTAAGAGTGGAGGGGAAATTAAAGCGTTCTTAATGCTTTGAAATGCCTCTTGGCATTTCTCAGTCCACTTAAACTTTACATCCTTTCGGAGTAAGTTTGTTAGAGGACGTACTGTTTTTGAAAAATCGGGTATGAATTTTCTGTAGTAATTCGCAAGGCCTAAAAATGATTGCACTTGCCTTACTGTCTTAGGAGTGGGGAAAGTTTGGACGCATGCCGTTTTGCTAGGGTCAGGTAGTGCTCCTTGGTTAGAACATTTGTGTCCTAAGTACACTACCTCGCGCCTGAGAAATTGACATTTCTCAGGTTGAAGTTTCAGGTTATTTTCTCTTAACCTGTCAAAGACTTTTCGAAGCTTTTCGTTGTGGTCTGCCAGACTTTTTCCATAGATGACGATGTCATCTAAGTAGACGAAACATTCTAGGCCTTGTAGGCCAGTTAATATGAAATTCATTAAACGCTGAAATGTGGCCGGGGCTCCTTTGAGCCCGAACGGCATACGTTTGAATTCATAATGCCCGTAGTTGGTACTAAAAGCCGTTTTTGCTCGATCTTTCGGATCGACGAGTACCTGATGATAGCCATTGGCTAGGTCTAGGGTATCTTGAATGGCCCAGTTGATCGAGGATATCCTCAATCCGAGGTAGAGGGAAGGCGTCGCCAATCGTTTTTTCATTCAACTTGCGGAAATCAACGACGACGCGCCACCTTTTCTCACCGTCTGGTCCCGCTTTTTTGGGGACGACTAGTAGTGGTGAGTTCCATGGGCTTTTGCTGGGCTGGACAATGTCGTTGTCCAGCATTTCTCTGAGTTGCTCATTTATTACATTTCGCTGTGTCTCTGGTAACCGGTACATCTCTTGGTTAATAGGTGCTTGGTCTTGTACCAGAGGGATGTCATGGGTGATAGCATTGGTATGTGTAAGCCTGTCACCTTTTAAAAAGAATATGTCATCATATTCGTAACAGAGATTTGTTATTGAGGCTTTTTCCTCAGAATTTAAAGTTTCATCCAGACTGAGTTCTTGCTCTAGTCTGGTGAGGCGGGGATGAATACTGGTGTCTTTTTGTTCGACATCGTTTGGGAACAGATATCGTATATGTTGTAGGGTGGCCTCCTGATCGGCGCTTATTGCCCTGTTTTTATTACTCTTAGTTCTAGACTTACTTAATGGTTTTATATTATTTATTTTACCTCTTAACCTACTTGTTTTATATATGAGAGGCGCTGGGCCAGGTGGATCTGCGGGAGTTGCTAACGGCAGACCTTTTGTATGCTGGCCAGCGCCTGACGTTGGGGTTTTCATGAGGGACCCGCAAGCGTCTTGGAGCAGTTTCTTATGACTGCTTAATTGACTGGGGCTCTTATGCCCTATTTTCTTAATCTTAGATCTAATTATATTTTGATGCTCACCATCGCCGTCATTTCGACTCATGGGATTCAAAGGATGGGCTGTTGTAATATTTTTGTCTGGCTCTCGTTTGATGGGGACGACAGTGTAGTCTTTAATGGGAACCAGATTTAGGTTCACGCTGTTTAGAACTACTTGTGAACTGCGTGTGTTGAGGATTCCTATAGGGACTGCCTTTAACCCAGCTGAGAGTAAGCTGTTTGCTAAGAAGATTCCGTCGTCTATTTCTTTCGACAGACTGAGCATTTCTTCCTGCAACTGCAACGGAACTTTGACTACGATCTGAGACCTTGCTGGTACGCACACAGGTTCATTTAAATTCACCTGATGCTGTCCAGTCTTACAGGCCGGATCTTCGGTAATCAAGTCACCCTTATCGCGTTCTTGTAAGTCACAGCCGACTTCTTCTGACTGAGAAGCTTTGAGATCACTTCGGGTAGAAGGTGTATCCCCGTTGGGTTTAATATCTTCTACCAGTGTCTCTTTGTTGACTGTGTTTTGTGAACACGGGTTGTCCGATGCGGTCTCTAATGGAACAGCAAACTCTTCTGGATTGGTTTCCGTGCGAGGAAATCGCAGAACCTTGTTGGGTCCCTCAACATTACAATTTTTGGTTAGGAAATCATTTCCTAGCAAGCCGTCGTCGGAAATACGTGGGATGTTTTTTACCACCTGAAAGTTGCAAGGTAAGTTGCTTTTTAGCATGAAATTTCCTTGGCAACTTCCTAAGGTTTTTCCGGTGCCAAAAGGGCTTTGAAGCGTTAGTGTTGTGTTGGGGTTTATTAGCTCGCGAGATTTGAGAGCTCTTTTCTTAATTATACTGATCTCAGCGCCGGTGTCCACTATTAGCTGGGCCTGACCATTTAGACCTATGTCTAGAGGAAGTCTGGCGGTGGGCACACTGAAGTCGGGCGGCTGAGAAGACCCTTTTTTATTGCTAGTAGGGTTTATAGTCGAGCCGGGGAGTTTTGGGTCGACTCTTTGTCGTTTCCCTGCTTTTTATCCTCCCACTTTTGCTTTTGTCGACATTCGTCGATCTTATGTCCACGGCGCCCACAAAAATCACATTTTTGTCTTATGTTAAAGACTCTGGGGCCTTTTGTATTGTTCGGGTCTGACTGTGGTTGATTGTTAGGCGATCCTCGTGTGAAACGATTTGCAGACTGTGTTTGGTTGTTTCGACAGTCGCGAATGTCATGCCCGTAACTTCTACAGTTAGTGCAGAAGGGGGTGTTTTTGCGTTTTAGACACTCCGTGTAGGTGTGTCCCCGCTTCTGGCAGAAATTACAGGTGATGTTTTGTACCAGATTTTGTGTATCCGGCTGTCTAGAATCGCTTCGTGGAAACGGCGGGCGTAATGGTGGAGCATGTACGTATGGGGGATTGTTAAACTGCCTGGGCTCTTGTGCTCGTGCTGATGCATACATGGGTGGCTGTGGTGCTTGATTGTAAGGAGTTCGGCTGAGAGCCCGAACTCGAAGACTAGCGTCTATTGGTGCCATTGGATATGGCTGTTGCGTTAGCGGCGTTTGGACGAAAACTGTGCCTGCTTGTAACTTTTCCATATCTAGAGCCTTTTGTATCAGCTGCTCTAGATCATTTTCTACCAGAGTGAGGAGGTACTGGCATAGGTGGGGATTGTTCACTCCACTTTTGAGGGCATTCTTGGCGAAGTCCGCCAACTGTGTCTTCACAGCTGGGGCTGCCGTTGCGCCGTACTTCTGTATCGCTGCCTCGTTGCAAAGCATCAGCAACTGCTTCACTCTTGTTGTGAAGGCAGTGAGAGTTTCCAACGGGTTTTGCCTCATTGTGATTAATTTGTTGACCAATTCTTGGTACGATTCTCGTGGTAGGTAGGTTCTGTTCAGACGTTCCTCCACCTCACTAAAAGTAGTTGGAACGTCCGAAGCAAACAGCTGATAGGCATCGCCACGAAGTCTTGTGGGCAAAATGTGTAAGAAGGCTGGCTTTTCTTCCTCACTTAAACAGTGTAGGGCCTGTTTGCAACAGCCAATAAATGTTTGTAGCTCACGACCTAGCTGTGGGGTATTTTCACCCGAAAACAGAGGGACTAGTTGTGCCGTGAGCTTGGCCACCTTTGCATAATCTACCATTGTGATTATCTTTTTATTTAAACTTTTGTAGGGTAGTCTACTTCTGCCTTGTCGAGTTTCAGGGCTGGTTTCTGGACTAGAATCCGTGAAGGATACTTCTAGCCAGCCACTAAGGAGATTTTCGGCGGTTGTTTGGTCAGATGCGTCAACACTAATATCACTGTCACTTTCAGCACTTACAACTACACTGGCTGTGGTCTTATCTATACCTAAAGAACGTGAAAGCCCGGCGAATTCGATAAGCTCCTGTTTGAATCGCTCTGTATCTTTTTTAAATTTTTCGATTTTTGTCAGCCTCTGCTCTCTGCCTTGACTTAATCTGTGGTCAAGAGCGTCGCAGTGTGTGACAGTGAGCTTATCGGATTCGCGTGCCTCTCTAATAACTTATCTAAAAAACTATCAAGACTTACTTTATTTGCTACGGTGGGACCAGCTAAAATGGTACCACTTCGAAGACGAACTCCTGTTGTTTCTTGCTGTGATGGGTCTGGATTCTGGCTAGTTGATTGTGTTGGGTTGTCTTCTGGGGCTTTGTCTGTACCTTCCCGGAGGTGATGAAGATTTTCACCTGGGGATTTCTCCGCGTCGGATGAAGGTATGGAGTTTAATCTCGTGCCTGTCTCAGGTGGCGGTGTCGAGTTTTCTCCTGACATATGCGTCCCGCGTTGTCCAAAAGGGGGGCTTCCAGCCTTCTTGGAGTATTCCCTTCTGGAATGTTTCTTGCTACTAGGGGGGCTTCTGCCGTCTTATTTCCCTTGGCTGAGATTGAAAGGGGGGCTTTTGCCGACTTCGAGATCCCTTTCAATCCTGGAACGAAGTTACAATTTCCGGTGCTTCTGTTTGCTGCCGGGGGGGGGGCCCTAGGCCTACTTATTTCCCCTGGATATGGTTGAAAAGGGGGCTTAAAGCCTTCTTCGAAATCCCCTTCAACCCAGGAACGATGATATCTTCCTTCTGGAGTTGATTTTAATTGGGCCTGTCTTCGTTATCTTCCTTCTCGCTGCTGGAAAAGGGCTTCTGGTGTTCGGTGATGATTTCCAATCTGGAGGTCCAAGTCTCTTATTGCTGTCTTTTCACTCACTGGGGTGAACGCTTGCTCGCCTGGAGCAGAGGCGCCTATAGATGATATCTACCCCCAGCGTTGGGGGTGACGTGGCCTTATAGCTTGGCTAGTGTCACAGGTTCCCCGTAGATTCGTGTAGGACCAAGGCTTTTCAAGCGTTTACGATCGTTTAACTTGACCAAGCTTCCTTGATCCTACCGGCTGCGCCAATTTTGTTATATATTTTCTTTTCCTATGTGTACCTCTCACCTTGGCTAAGTTTTTGATGTAATCCAGGGGTTGGTTCAATAATACACGGTTTTATTTCTTTGGTTTGCACCCCCTTTTTTTTTATTTCACAACACTTTTTATTTTGTTGACAACTTTCCTTTTTTTTAACTTATTCCTTAGTTACAACTTTTCTTTTTTTTTGAACTATTCTTTTTTCACAACTTTTCTTTTATTACAAAACGACCGACAAAACGACCGAAAACGCGCCGCCACCAAGTTTTTTTTTTTTTTTTTTTTTAAATCGATTCTTTTTATAAGGAACGCAAAAACGACCGAACTCGGACTACAATTTTTCTTCCGGGGTGACCGTGCCGAAATCAAAAAATCAACTCCACTCTTGATCACGTTCATCGTTATCAAGAGCCGTCGTTCAGGATAGAAAATGCTAAATTGCATTTTCTTATCCTGAGAAAATTTTACTTTTTCAATTCTGGACTTGTTCAAGCATGTCCAGAATTATTCGCGTTGAACGATGGCTGCAAAAATGTAATCTTACACTTTTTAAAACATCAGCCACCGTTTGAAATCGCGACGCGCATATACATACAATGCATTTGTGCGGCGCGCGTCTCTTATCATGAAAGCTTTTGTCGTAATATGTATGTACGTATGTACATACATATTGAATTTTTCGCGGCAATTTGTACTGAGGGTACGTTTTGCTTTTAGCTTTATTTTTTTAATTAAATTGTTGAAATGACAAATTTCGCTGAAGGCAAAATTTGTCGTGGAAATTTTTAAGTAAAACGACTTGGTTGAAATCTGAAACTTTTGTTTTTCCCAAGTCGTTTTATGAGAAAAATTTATGGTATGTGAGGAAAATTGCTGATGCAATTTTCTTCACCCATTTAAGAGATAAGCTAACCATGTTTTGAGCATGATTAGCTTATGTGAAAAATTAATGAATATAATTTTTATCTTCTGCCCTTTTTCAGGTTTATACGTTAAATTCTATTTTTTGACCTTTTCAGGTTTATACATTAAATTCTATTACTTTAGGTATATAACACCACCCAGTCTCTCTGGATAAAGCCAGAGTTGCCCCTAAAAGAAAAAAAAGAGTGAGTTACAAACATTTTTATGTGCGTGGAAGAAAAACTTACCCAAAACGACCCAGGAGCTCCCACTATGTGGAAACAAACAAAACTCCACATGGAAAAAGGCGTCAGCCTCAGTGGGAGCTGCCCAAATGCATACATCCGGGCGCCCGTCCCTCCGTAAAAGCAATCAAATTAGCCCCCGCCACCGTGGGGCCACACTGGTGACAAACATACCCAATGCCCGTACACAAAAAGGGCTGGGGCTCATATAAGGCGCGCGTGTACGTACAATTTCGCAGAACTCCATATTCAAACAAACTGTGAACAAAACCACAAAAGCCAGCCAATATAAAGGGCAAAACAGCTAACCCAACAAAAATTAAGCAAGAGGACATATAACGTACCAATCCCTTATCAAAATTACTTAAATACCGCCCCAATTAACCGCATTAGTAGATGTATGCATTTCTTGCCTCTCAACCCACGCGATATTAGCTAAATATCCCACGGATTATACTTGCATTGGGTTCGTATGCAGATCGAGGCACAAATTTTTTTTTATGTCTTTCCAAGCCGTTGTACGATGCATGTTAATATCTCAAACAGACCCTTAAAAAAAAAAAAAACAATTGGACTTGCAATGTGCAAACACTCTCTCAACGGTAGAAAAATAAGTTCGTTCGCTTATCAGCGGCACGAGATATTAAATTACGAACAATATCCAAATGAAATGACATCTTTTTATTATCAAACAGAATTTTTTTTTTAAATTGGGGCCGGCAAAGAGTTTCTTGGGATAGATTAATCAATAAACAATATCGCGAAAAACAATTTTTTTTTTAATTTTTACATACAATAAGATAAATCCATAAGGACTATAGAAAATAGAATAAGTAAAATATATACGATACAAGCTAAGACTACAATAACTTAATTTTGTAACAAACACAAAAATGTAAAAACTCAACCGAAAACCGACAAAGACCTAGCCACCAAAAACGCACCGACATCAACTTCCCCTGAGAATTATTCCTCTTCAAAGAATAATTCTCTTTTTCTCAGGGGGAAGGATTGTTATATACCTAAAATAAATAATATTTTTACATAAACCATATGTGGCTGATGTTTTAAAAAGTGTAAGATTACATTTTTGCAGCCATCGTTCAACGCGAATAATTCTGGACATGTTTGAACATGTCCAGAATTAAAAAGTAAAATTTTCTCAGGATAAGAAAATGCAATTTAGCATTTTCTATCCTGAACAACGGCTCTTGATCACGATGAATGTGATCAAGAGTTGAGTTGGTTTTTTGATTTCGGCACGGTCAGAAGAATTGAGTAAAAAAAAAAGAAAAACTTGGTGGCGGCGCGGTTTCGGTCGTTTGTAATTAAGGAAGAGTTCTAATAAAAGAAAAGTTGTAACTAAGGAAAAGTAGTTAAAAAAAATAAGTTGTAATCGAAGAAAAGTTGTCAAAAGAAAAAGTGTTGTGAAATACAAAGAAAAGGTGCAAACCAAAGAAAGAAACTGTGTGTCATTGAACCAACCCCTGGATTACATAAAAAAGAAAACCAAGTGACAGTGAGTACCCGTTCTTGGAAAAAATAAATATATATATCAATATTCATACTGGTATATAACAACCATAATGTCTCTTTTAGAGACCAGTCGCATTTCTCCTTATCAGACGCAAGGTCATTAATCCCAAATTTTAGTGGAAATTCTAAGGATTTCCACAAATTTATTTCAAGCTGCGATGACATGTACGCAACAGCATCGACGGTGAGCGAAAAACACTCCCTCCTTAGCTTAATAAGGAGTAAATTATCTGCAGAGGCGTATGATGTATATAGGTACAATCAAATATCAGATTGGTCTGAATTAAAATCTCTGTTAACTCAATCCTTCGAAATCAAAACCTCTAGATCCACTCTACAGTCTCAATTAAAAAATTCCAGACAAGGTAGTGAGGAAAGTGTAAAAGACTTTTTGCAGAGATTAAATACAACACTGTCCAAGCTAAATGAGGCAACACATTCCTATACAACAGACAAGGTGCTCCTACGGTCTTTGTTAAAAGATAATGAGTGTCAGGCTGTGAGAGCAATTGAGGATGGGTTATCCAATACACAATGACAGACCTTAGCAAAAGTGCATCCCGATAAATCCTTTTCTGCACTATAATCACATATTCTAGATCACTCATTACGTATGGAGCAGAAGCAACCCAACTTTCAAACATATAACAAGGTAAATCAAAATTCCTTTCAAAGTATAAATAACAACCTACGTTGCTTCAAATGTAATAGACTAGGGCATGCTGCTTCAAAATGCCCAGTCATACAACGATCTATGGAAAATTTTAACACCATCCAAAGGACACATTCACAATTACAACGTCCTCCAGATTTTAAGAATGCTACATCTCCGTCACAGGTCCCTAGTTGTCGATATTGCCATCGGATGGGCCATTCTATTGAAGAATGCAGGACAAGAGCTGCAAATAATTCCCGACTTAACAACAATCAAGGAAATCGGAATAATTTCCAAAAAGTAAACACAGCTCCGCAAACAAGCACGGCTGATAGACAGCCACAAAACAGGAACTGGCAGCAGCCAGTGTTCCAAGAGAATCGCACTCCACCGAGATATAAAAATGCAAATATCTCATTTAGATCACCGTCTCCAAATAGAAAGGACAACAAAAGTCCAGCGGCATCCAGGCAGGGAAACTGGATGCAGCGAGGGGTCAATTTCGGCAACCCCTCGCAGATAGAAACCACGGCACAGATTCATCGAAAGCCCGAGGCAATATCGACAGGAAACTAGACAAAAATACATCAGTACGTATCCCTGTCCAAATAAATAAAAATCCACTAACGCTTTCCTTGCCTGTCGACATCTGTTCTGCTCCGAAGCTAACCTTTTTTATTGATACAGGAGCAGAGATCAGTTTAATAAAACTCCATCCATTAAAGCCAGATAGCATCTGCTACAGAGATGCTGTCTGCATTATAAACACATTATTCACAGAGTCCACTTCTTCGGATGGGCTCATCTTTGCTAAGTTGAATTTAGAATCTTCGAATAATAATAACTCCATCCTAGGACACCCATTTCAAATTGTGGGAAATAACTCCATCCTCTCATACGATGGCTTGCTTGGTCATGACTTTTTATCTCGATACAATGCTAGTATCAATTACAAAAATAAATATATTTCTTTAGAAATAAACGATTCAAATGAATCTTATCCTTATGAAGAATATTACACTAATTATCCATACGTTTATTTGAAAAGCGAAGACTCAGAAAAGAGATCTCACACAAAAAGTCTTTTATATACGGAGATAACATTCTCCGATATAAATACTAATACAAATCTATCTCCATCAATTGCTTCGAAAAGCAATGCAAATCGATCGCCAGCCAATGCTTCACAAGAAATGAAACATAAAGGTAAAAATCTATCTCCATCTATAGCCAGAAAAAAAGCTGAATTAAATAAAAATCAATCTCCATCCAAAGCTTCACAAGATACGAAGCAAGAACGTAAAAGTATATCTCCGTCTACAGTTCTACCTCCTTCATCAATAAATTCACAAAAAGTGAATTCCAGGAATAAATCAGAAAAGAAGTCAAAGAATTTCAATAAAGTTTTATCTCCTTCAAATTCTATCGAGTCAGAATCATCGTATAACTCCTTCCAAATTCCACAAAAGTTGGAATCATATCTCCTTCCTTTTAAAAATCCGAAAGAATCGGATAAATTAAATAAAATTAAAATTCCGGCTCGATCAGAATTCATCATTGAAATTCCAACTCCTTCTATTCAAAATCAATCGGTCTGTTTCAAGAAGGAAGTAAGGCCAGGTTTATTTCTTGGAAATTCGATAGTCGAACCAGTCAACGGTATGGCAAAAGTCCTAATCCTAACACAAATGAGGAGGACGCCGATCTGGCACCTTACGAGGTAAACCCAGTTTACGAAGACTTGGACGACTATGTGGTCATCTCCACAGACTCTGAAAGAGATCCAATTAAGGGCAGAATAATTAAACTGCAAAACCTTATAAAATTGGATCACTGTAATTCAGAGGAATCTGAGAGTGTTCGCAATATCTGTAGGGAATTCAACGATCTCTTCTTCATAGAAGGGGATTTCCTTTCATATACAGATGCGATTACCCACAAAATCGAGACACTCCAAGACAAACCGCCCATTTATACAAAGCCTTATAGACTTCCTGAGGCAAGCCGAACGGAAATAAATCGGCAAATACAAGAAATGCTTGAGTCAGACATCATCAGACCTTCACATAGTCCATGGAATTTTGCACTTCTCCTGGTTCCCAAAAAACCAGATGAGAATGGAAACAAATAGTGGCGAGTAGTGGTAGACTTTCGTCGTATTAACGACATTACTATTGGCGATGCGTACCCACTGCCTAATATCACTGATATATTAGACCAGTTGGGGAAGTCGAAATATTTTACTACACTCGACTTAGCCAGTGGATTTCTCCAGATAAAAATGGACTCGAAGGACAGGGAGAAAACTGCCTTTAGCGCACCCTATGGCCACTACGAATACAATCGTATGCCATTTAGTTTAAAAGTTGCCCCTGCTACTTTTCAACGAGCCATGTACAATGTTCTATCTGGACTTCAAGGTATCTATTGTTTCGTATACATGGACGATATTGTAGTCCATGGATACAATCTCAAAGACCACAATTCCAGACTCACAACAGTATTCAGCCGCCTCCGCAATTTCAACCTCAAACTTCAACCCGACAAGTGCCATTTCCTAAGAAAGGAAATTATGTATTTAGTGCACATTATTACAGAAAATGGAGTCAAACCAGACCCAGCAAAATCAAGTCAGTTCAGTCCTATCCCAGACCGAAGAAGGAAAAAGATATAAAAGCTTTCCTTGGTTTCGTCGGCTACTAGCGCCGCTTTATACCAAACTTTTCAAAAATAGCTAAACCACTTACAAATCTTTTGAAAAAAGATACGCCTTTCAAGTTCGACGCAATTTGTGATGAAGCATTTTGCGAATTACGCAATAAACTGATTTCAGCACCAATTCTATCATATCCCGATTTTGACAAAGAGTTTTTTGTCACCTCCGATGCCAGTGACTACGCCATCGGAGCTGTTCTTTCACAAGTTGATAATCAAGGAGATCATCCAATCGCCTATGTGAACCGAGTTCTCAATGGTGCAGAGACTCGTTACTCAACAATAGAAAAGGGGCTCTTAGCAATCGTTTTCGCAGTTGAGCAATTCAGACCATACGTTTATGGCAGACAGTTTACAATTATAACTGACCATAAACCATTAGTATGGCTCATGAATCTGAAAGATCACTCCTCAAGACTAATGAGATGGAGAATATGTCTTGAGGAATATGACTACAAAATAGTCCATAAATCAGGCAAGCTCAACACAAATGCAGACGCTCTCAGTAGAGCTATCCCAGAATATTCCAAACATTTTGCAGAACCTTCAACCTGCGTGAATGTTGTAACTAGGAATCAAGCCAGAGCTCAGGCCAATTCGGATACTCCCAATGCAAGCACTAATCCAAACTCAACTCCATCGTCATCAAACAATTCCTCAGTCATAATAACTGAGACTAATTTTCCTCTTTTACTGACTAAAAATTCGAATCCTAAAGTCTTCATCTTGCCAATGCAAGATACAGAACTTGAAAGAGTGTTGGATTTGAAACTAAAACTTTCAGATAAATCCCCACTTCTAGCAAATGAACTGAACTTCTTCACAAAAAAGAATTCCACAATAATCATATCAAAAATTAATTTACCTTGTCGATCGCAAAGAGGTAGATCAGACCTCGAAAAGATTTTAACTGAGATCTGCTCATATACAGAAGCAAATCAGTTAAATCAATTAAATATCTCCTTCCCTATATTAGATCCACAGAATCTAATAATTATTAAAAACGCTATTACCCAGATCTTCGCTAATAAACAAATAAATTCCATCAAGATTCGATTAAATTCTTATCCGACATTAATGACATCGAACAAGTTTTAAAAGATTTTCATTCACTACCGACGGGAGGCCATCAAGGAGTTTCCCGTACTATTAAAAGAATAAAAAACAGTTTTACTGGCCTGGCATGTCAGATGACGTGGTCAAATATGTAAGGAAATGTAAACTTTGTCAGGTGAACAAAGTATCCAGGAACCCAAAAATTCCTATGAAAATCTCGAGCATTAGCTCCAAACCTTTCGAAAGAGTGTACCTAGATGTTGTAGGACCTCTCCCAATTTCTCATTCTGGAAACAAGTATTTCCTTACATTCCAAGACGACCTCTCAAAATTTTCTGAGGCTATTCCCATAGTCGACACCGAGTCTAAGACATTAGCGGAAGCCTTCACGACAACAATAGTTTGTCGACATGGTATTCCAGAAAGATCCACACAGATCAAGGTTCTAACCTCATAAGTGCCATGTTCGCCGAGGTATCTAAATTACTAAGAATAAAACGACTTAAGACTACTCCATATCACCCTCAAACGAATGGTGCATTGGAGAGAAGCCACAGAACCTTAGCGGAATATCTCCGATCTTATGTAACAAAAGATCCACAAGATTGGGATACATGGATTCCTTATGCCATGTTTGTATACAATATCACTCCTCACTCGAGTACTAATTATACTCTTCGCGAACTCCTTTACGGATTCCCAGCCGAAATTCCAAGCAATTTGAAATCATCTCCAACCGTTTGCTATAATTACGACAATTGTGCAAACGAGTTAAAAGCGCGTCTACAGCATTGTTTCAAAATAGCTAAAGACATGGCCATGGCAAATAAAGAAAAATCTAAAATACAATACGATAAAAACTCCGTCCAAAAATCTTTTATGGTAGGCGATAAAGTCCTACTTAAGAGCAGAGTTCGGGAGAACAAGTTCTCGCCACTATGGTCAGGACCGTATGAGATAATGGAGATTTATTCCCCCGAAAATTCCACTATTAAAATCAATAATAAGTAGATATACTATAAGAGTTCTGGCGCACTTTTTTAGCTTCCAGGGTTTCTCCACAGATGGCGCCACCGTCGCTAGGTGGTTTGAGCCCGTGCTATATGTATGTGTGTGTCTTGGTTGTATTGGTTTGTGTCTTGGATACACCATGTGCTGCGCCTAAATGTAGGCTTTTGGTTTCATTGAGTCTCGACTGCGCCCTAGCGGGATTAATCGGTACTATCAGGATGTATCATTTGATCTTGACTGCACCCTAGCGGCATTAGCCGGTACTAACAGCATGCTCCCGTACTACGGTTTTCTTAAATAGATATGTGTTGCGCCTAAATGTAGGGTTTTTGGTTTCATTGAGTCTCGATTGCGCCCTAGCGGGATTAATCGGTACTACCGGGATATGTCATTTGATCTTGACTGCACCCTAGCGGCATTAGCAGGTACTACCAGCATGCTCCCGTACTACGGTTTTCTTAAATACATACATAGGTGCGCCTAAATTTAGGCTTTTGGCTTTGAACTAATATTAGTAATAATTAAAGTTGACGCTAGGAAATTTTTGTTCATGCCAATGGATTCTAGATGGTTGGGGTGGGGGGTATTAGGGGGGGGGGGGGTGAAATTTTCATCAGAAATCCTCTACGGGCTCTGGTTTTCGAGATATTAGCGATTTTACCTTTTCTTTTATAGTTAATATTATTAATAATTCAAGCTACCTAGGATAGTTTTGTTCATGCCAATAAATTCTAGAAGGTGTTAGAGGAGCTAGGGTTAGAGGGGGAACGAAATTTTCATCAGAAATCCTCTACGGGCTTTGGTTTTCGAGATATTAGCGATTTTACCTTTTTAGATATAGTTAATATTAGTAATAATTAAAGTTTTTTTGCTCATGGGGGTGCTGCGTCTAAATGTAGGCTTTGTTCAGCATCATTCGAATTTCACAACATGACATCACCATGAACAGTCAGTGCGCCGATACTATCAGCGGTACTACGGCTTTGGATGTGTGGTACGATTCTTTTGGAAGTTTCTTGCTCCACTTTTGGCCCACACGTGACAGCATGCTACAGTTTTGGGAAGTTTTTTTGCTTCACTTTTGCCCACACGTGGCAGCATGTTACGGTTTTGGGAAGTTTTTTGCTTCACTTTTTTGGATGTGTGGTGCGCCTAAATGTAGGCTTTCGTTGTTTTCAAGTGTTGCGCCTGGTTTTGAATTAATATTTGTAATAATTGATTTTTCTTGAGCGCCTAAATGTAGGCTTTTGGTTTTGAACTAATAATTAAAGTTAATAGTAGGGAAAGTTTTGTTCATGCCAATGGATTCTAGAGGGGTGGTATGTGGCGGGGGGGGGGGGGGGGGGGGGGGGGATAAACAGAGGGAGGGGGGGGGGTAATGAAATTTCATCAGAAATCCTCTACGGGCTCTGGTTTTCGAGATATTAGCGTATTAATATTTCAAGTTATTTTTGCTCATGGAAATGGATTCTTGGTGGTGTGGGGTGGGAGGGGGAACGAAATTTTCATCAGAAGTCCTCTACGGGCTTTGGTTTTCGAGATCTTAGCGACATCTGTTTGAGCGCAAACGCCATTTCTTGAGTAAGGTACCCTAGCGGCCTTAGCCGGAACTACCAGCATGCATTAGCGGGAGAGTTCTAGATATTGGCATGACGTCATCATGGTTTTGCTGTTTTCAAATCCCGCACGTTTTCTTAGCAGGGAAGTTGTAGATATCAGCATCATTCGAATTTCACAACCTTAGCAAATTATTATTATTATTGGGTCTTGGAGGTGCGTGCAGAGAAAATTCACAGTTGCTCTTTCGAGTGCAAACACCATTTCTTGAGCAAGGTCCCCTGGTAGCATTAGTCGGTACTACTCCAGCATAGGGAAATAACATAGGATTTTGATTTTGTTTCTGAAGTTCGCTTATTTTTCATCTCGAATCTTGGGGATACGAGACCACTTTGGGGATACGAGACCACTTTTAGCGCTCTCCAGCATAGGGAAATAGCATAGGATTTTGATTTTTTTCTGAAGTTCGCTTATTTTTCATCTCGAATGGTCCTCTGGTGGCATTTGCTGGTACTACCAATTTTTGTTCATCTCGGGCTTGGGGATACGAGATCACTTACAGCACTCTCCAGCATAGGAAAATAGCATAGAATTTCGATATTTCTTGAGTAAGGTTACCTAGCCGCATTAGCCGGAACTACTAGCATGCCTTGGTTTTGCTGTTTTCTTTTATTAGCGGGGAAGTGCTA